>JAEIGO010000821.1:0-600000 GCA_018903765.1 Drosophila aff. chauvacae BK-2020 | reverse complement strand
CGAAATGTTCGAATTGTTCTGGAAGGCTGGATAGCAACACGATAGTTCGTAACTCGTCGATTATCTCAATTCCAACTCCAGCTAGACCATCCAGAATTTCCACAAACTCACTTATATATGTCGACATGCTCTGCCCCTGCTCCATCCGTTTATTAATTATATATTATATATTATATTAAGCAGCTTCTTTTACAACTGTACCTTTCGTACAGGTCCGCTTGGCTGATGCACCTCCTTTAATTTGTTCCATGTATCCAATGAAGTCGAGCAATTCTTGATATAAGCCAAGTGAGATGTCTTTACACTCAGTGTTTTTGTTGCTAACGCCTTATTGTCCAAGGCCACCCAGGTGTGTCCCTCTGGAACATTCGTTTCCGTTAGCTCTCCTGACGTCACACTCCATAGCCCGGAATGCACCAATACAGATCGCATCTGTATTTTCCACGTGTCATAGTCTTTCTCTTCCAACTTTTCAATTTGATAAAGAGCACTCATTGTTCTTGATCTTGAGTCACACACCGCTTAACCAAAACTTTCTTGAATTCACCAATGTCTGGGCCCATAACCTATTGAGTGGCAGAATTCGAAGAGAGCCAAGAAAGAAAAACACCGTGTGTTCGCTGCGGAATTTTATTTGCTACTGAATGAGATAATGAAAGAATGACAAAAATGGTTATACATATCCTCTTGTTACTGTTTCGTTAGAGAGGGACAAATCTATGCTACGATCTCTTACTAATACAAGCGTGCATTGTAACATATGGAAAATATACAGGGCCTCTATTTTCTATATAAAATGCGTGAGTTTATTGAAGTTTAAGTTTTTTTAACACTCATTCAAATTATTTCATTTTTTCGGCGGATTCAAACTAGTAAAAACCTGCTCCAGCCAACAGGAGTAACAAAATTATTCAAAAACATCCTGGCAAATGATGTGGTAATGGCTTATAATATTGATTGAGTCCAGGGCAAAGCTGCTCTTAAAAGCTTGAGGAATTTTTATAACGTTTTAATTTTTAAGTATCATTATTACATACAATATTTTTTTTTATGTTATCATCCAAATCGCTATATAAGGCGCACCACAGCCCTCCATAGCTCATTCAGTTTCGGCCGGCGAAACGAGTCCAGCAGCAGCGGCGCGGATCTAGGAGAAGGACTCCCCAAGGAACAGCAGGATGGTGGTAAAACTGGTAATATAAAAGGACTTAACTATATTATCTCAACCCTCTAACCTTCTATACGTATTTAGAAGACCTTATGGCCTCTCACAGCTTCTATAAGTCCTAAGGGCCTCTCAAACTTCTCTCCATAATTGGCAGACCTCAGGGCCTCTCCAACTTCTCTCCATATTTGGCAGACCTCAGGGCCTCTCAAACTCTTCTCCATATTTGGCAGACCTTAGGGCCTCTCAAACTTCTCTCCATAATTGGCAGACCACAGGGCCTCTCCAACTTCTCGCCATGTTTGGCAGACCTCAGGGTCTCTCAAACTTTATGCATATTTGGCAGACCTCAGGGCCTCTCAAACTTCTCTCCATAATTGGCAGACCTCAGGGCCTCTCCAACTTCTCTCCATGTTTGGCAGACCTCAGGGTCTCTCAAACTTTATGCATATTTGGCAGACCTCAGGGCCTATCCAACTTCTCTCCATATTTGGCAGACCTCAGGGCCTCTCAGAACTTCTCTCCATATTTGGCAAACCTCAAGGCCTCTCAAACTTCTTTCCATATTTGGCAGACCTCAGGGCCTTTCACACTTCTTCACAGTTGGAAGACCTCAGGGCCTTCCAAACTATTCTTCATAACTGGAAGACCTCAGGGCCTCTCAACCGTCTCTTCATATTTGGAAGACCTCAGGGCCTCTCAAACCATCCTTATATTGGTAGACCCAACGGCCTCCGTTCCCACCCCACTAACTGGTAGACCTCGACGGCCTCTTCCCCGTTGTTCCCGTTCACAGGCGTTGGAAAACCTCGCGGTCGTGTGACTCGAGGACTGGTGAGCGGCCATCTCGGACCCCGACGTCAACCCGTAACTGACGCGAAGCGAGACAGGACGACCCCGAGCCGAACGACCGCCGGACGCGCTCCGAGGACAGCAGCCACCCTGATACGACTGTAACCATATTGCGAATAAACACCCGATTTATAATTACTGTGTAATTCTCTCGTCTTCCACTATGGGACCGGGTCGGAATCTCTTACAGAAACCACACCTGAACCAAATATAAATTCTTGAGTCGAATCCTGGCCATCCCAGAGCCACCCGAGCAATGACAGATCGTCACAACAGCTGTAAAAATAAGGAAAATGTAGGTAGCTACATATATTCAATGTATATGATAAATACCAAAAACTAACCAAATTTGTTTTAACTATAGGAGCAGAAACAGGGGAAGCTGCAGCAGCAACAGCATCAGGCTGCTGCCAAAAAGGATGCTTAGCTCCAGCCCAACGCTGAGTAAGAAGGGTCAAAACGGACATTTGTGAAGGCAACTAATAATAATAATAATATTCTTTTAAGAATCTTATAAAATAAAATGTTAAAAATTTAAATGACTATATATTTTTTATTTTACATAGCTAGGCATTTTTATATATATGGGTACTAGCAACTAGCAAAATCACCACTCATAGATTTGGTGGGTACCCATGCCCACCTTGTGTGTAGTATTTTCGACAGCCACGAACTAGTCGCCAGTACTGCAGGGTTTCATTACAGATCAGAAGATGAATAAATTCAAAGGCGACGTTAGTGGAGGCGGCTCCGTTATGCGGGGCAGGAAGAAAGCGCATGGTGTCGGCGAACGCAGCGGCGCCCATTCGGAGAGGAGGCGTGCGACCCAACGGCAAGATCAACAACAGCCCGGGTCGTGCCAGGCAAAGAACGCGTCGCACACGTGCCGAAGGGGCAACCCACGCCATGACGCAAGGAGACTGCGGCGAAGAAGGCGACAACGGAGCTGATGGTGGCGAGCCCGCAACCACGAGCAAATATCTCGGCATCGGCAGCCAGGGTTGCCATGGAGCGCATCACTCACAGCACTGCAGCAGCGTCTAGCGTAGGGGCAACGCGACGAACCGGTCCCCAAGTGACTCTCTCTCTCGTGAAGCCGGAGCCTCAATTGAGGACCGCTATAGAAACTATGATAAACTATAGAAGTCCACTTAGCCATCTGGAATAGATCCAGATTACATTTTACAGATCTGATTACAGATCATATAGTCGAACTATCCGTATCAGAATATAATAGTCCACTCTTATTAGTTCCGAAAAAAGACCTCCGGGCTCAGTGGAAAAATATTTTTCGTGTCTTGATTTAATATCAGGATTTCATTTAATTGAACTGATTAAAATTCAATAGATATAAAGTCGTTTTTAACGAGCATTACCTTTCGGTTTAAAAATCACGCCAAATGCATTCCAGAGGATGATGACTATAGCATTCTCAGATCTTGAACCTTTCCATGGATGACTTAAACGTTATTGGATGCTCAGAGAGACACATGATCAAAAATTTGACCGACGTGTTTGAACTGTGCAGAAAAAATAACTTGATATTACTTTCCGAAAAATGCTCATTTTACATGCATGGAGTGACTTTTCTAGGTCACGAATGCAGAGATATGTACATGAATCTTGCCATTTGACAAGAAATATGACGTCATCAGAAATTATCCAGTCCCGCATGATGCGGACAGCGCTAGAAGATTTATTAAGCTGCAGCGCCGCGACGCTTACATATAGTATATGCATATCTTATATGTATATATGTATTGTCGCCGAGTGACGGCGCTGAAGGAGGGGGGTTGCTGTAGGCACATATAGTAGCGATCAGAGTTTGGCCAGCGTGGGAATGCTAACTATGCAATTATGTATGTTGGCCCTCAAGTGGACGCTCGTTTTACGCGTGCACTTGGGCTGGACTGTTTATGTACACTTTGCAAAAGAGTGCTACAATGTTTTTGTATGTTATGATTACAGTGGTACATCGCTATATGTGCATTAGGGCGGGTCGATTTGTATGGAGGCAAAAAAATCGCATATGCGTTACGGAAATTCGTGTTCTGGGGATCAAAATAAGCAACTTTGCCCAAAGTACCACATCTTTAAAATTAATTCTGATGTTCCCCTTTTTGATGCGAAGGGAAATCTCGTTTGATCCGTAGGGAAATTCCGTTTTGACCCATTTAGACCCATTTAGAGAGCCCCAATCGAGTCCAAATGTATGACCGACCCCCACTAATTTTCGATGGCCGATCCACTCATGCTAGTGGCATACCCCTAGACCCCACCCCCTAGAAGCAAAAATAACTTCAAACAATAATTTTTTTCGTTTCTTTTCTATTACTAAGTTCAATTCATTTTTTTCATTTACAAATGTAGGAGAAAAACCATAAAAATCCATACGTGTTTCAATTCATTTTTTCATTTACATAAGTATGTTCTGGCAAAATACATTTTTCTTCTCTAAATTAGGCATTTCATAGTTTTTTGTATCATGCAAAGGACGAAAAATGGAGATTTTGGAACATTATTGTGTGGGGGACCGCCAGGGGGGTCTAGGGGTTATGCCACTAGCATGAGGGGATCGGCCATCAAAAATTAGTAGGGGTCGGTCCTACATTTGGACTCGATTGGGGCTCTCTAAATGGGTCAAAACGGAATTTCCCTACGGATAAAACGAGATTTCCCTACGCATCAAAAGGGGAACATCAGAATTCATTTTAGAGGTATGGTTCTTTGGGCAAAGTTGATTATTTTGATCCCCAGGACACGAATTTCCGTGACGCATGTGCTATTTTTAAATCGACCCGCCCTAATGTGCATACTACAGTTCCTTTTGAATGGTCAATTGAATGCTAAAATGCATTCGAGTACCTGAAAGATCACCTTATGCAGCCAACTCTGTTACAATATCCAGTTTTTAGAAAAGAACTTGCATAATCACGGATGCAAGCAAACAATCGTGTGGAGCGGTTTTAACTGAAAACCACAATGAACTCCAATTTCCTGTTGCATATGCATCAGGAGCCTTTACAAAAGACGAAAGTGACAAGAGTACAACGGTACAAGAGTTAGCAGCAATTCACTGAGCAATAGTGCACTTATGACGATGTATTTATGGCATGCATTTCACTGTCAAAACAGATCACAGACCACTCACGTATCTGTTTTCGATGGTAAATCCCAGCTCTGAATTAACCCGAATGTGGCTAGAATTAGAGGTAGATGACTTCACTGTAAAGTACCCAAAGGGCAAAGACAATCATGTTGCAGATGCATTATCAAGCATAACCAACAACGAGCTATAACACATAAACGCAAACATTTTAAAAGTCACTACGCGAAAACGAAGTAAACAAAAAAAAATCCTGCGCAGGAAATGAACATTTAGGCTTGCCGAAGTAATCTATTGTCAACGCTTCTAAGCCCAACGAATATGAAGTCATAACAAATGACGAAGTAGGTAAAGTATGACCTTGCGAATAACAGAATCCAAATGTTTATTGAAACATGGAAATAAAGTAGTCGCGAGATTTAATGTTAGCGATCTGTATACCAGTGGAATTCTAGACTTAGGTCAGCTCTTCCAAAGGCTTGAAAGGCAAGCCGGTATACTTAAGATCAGCCAACTCAAAGTGGCACCGATTGAAATGATCTTTGAATTAACTTCTATTGAAAATATAACAACAAAGCAGCAGTTATGGAAGTCTTCACCATTCAATAATTAAAAACACTCAATTTAGTTTAGTTTCAAATTATCATATATTTAATTCTCTGTTTCTTTATATGTTTCGTTCTGCACTCACTCGCCGGTCTACACACACAGTAAAGAACTAAAAAATGAACAGAACTGGTTCATTGGTTCAGCTGTTAAACCGATCATTGCACATTGGGCAAAATGCCCACATTTTTGGAAAAAACTAAAATAATGAAGTTAGGAAGCTGAAACTTGGCGTACATTATATTTATAGGCCGCTAATTAAAAAATAAAATGTTTGACGACTTTGGTCACGCCTACTCTTACCGACCAAATAAGGCAACATGGCGTATACGTAATTTTAAAGTTTGTAAAGTCTGCAGAGAAGCCTATTGATAACAAAATTGTGTAATTAAGAAACAATATGACAAAATATAATATTTTTATCAAATTATTAACATATTTATTAATATTTTCCGTGCGGATGTTTCTCCATGCTTCAAGTAATTGTAAATTGCTAAAGACAAAAGCACCTGCAAACACATTCAATTTTTGCAAAAATGCGCAAAAATGCGCAAATGAAAATCATACCCTCTAAAACTGTATAATTTTATTTAAAACGCAACACATTTCATTTTTGGCGCAAATTCGCGCCGTGTAAGTTCTATTCCATAAAAGACGAGCACACGGGTTTAGTTATGAACATAAAATCGGTCTACAACACAAGACACACATAAAGCAATTAACATATAATAAACAATTCTAACATACAATTTATATTAAACATACCTGGATCTAGATTTTCCATTAAAAATAATAATTATAAGTTTTTATTTCCAATAGTTATAGACGTTTAAACCTAGCGAAATTTCTAATTGTTCCACATGTAAACAAAGCGCTGAACACATGTTTGACTTTGACGCCCTGGTACAAAACCAGGGTTGCTACTATACAACTTTAATTTACCGCATAAATGATCTTAGGGTATCTACTTACAAAATACAAAATCAAAACACGAAAAGCTTTCCATGAAAATTTTGGGTTTTTTCCAAAAAATCGGGCATTTTGCCCAATGTGCATTGTAGCTTTTGAATCATTCGATAATGTGTCGATATTTCCAACAACTTCAATAGATTCTTTTATTTAAATGGGCAGTAATGTGTTAAATACATTAAGAGTAGCGCTACTCAAGCCGGTGACCCTAATTAATAATACAAAAGATCAAGAAGCGATTCTGTTTACAAATCATAACGATCCGATACAGGCATTATAAAAACATTGGCGACCCCTGGATCTCGGCCAGCTCTTTTTAAGAGAAAGGGATGTTGCCCTTTAACTCGATCGTTGCCCTGAGCGCCAAAACGAAGGGTTTCTTGAAGGCGGAATTCAGGCAACGGAACGAGCCGATATAGGGAGGCGTAGACAGCAAGAGAATAGGTAGTAGGAAAAAGGAAAAGAACACGGGCGGCCGCAGTGGTCAAGTTCTGAAAAGAAAATATTGAAAAGGAAACGTGAGTGAAAGTGGCCGAAAAGGTTAGGGCGAGATTTAAAAAAAAGTGTTTTCTTTTCAGCGTGGCAGTGGTGAAAACACTGACCACGGCACTTTTTTTGTTGGTGCATATTTTGGTGGAGTGGACTCCAGACCCGCCGCCAGCATCCAGCCGCGACCAGAGACTTGCCAGAGGCAGCCAATCTTTAGCGTGCGCCGAGTAGCCCGGCCAGGCAGTGGCGGAAACGGGACGAATGCCAGAGCTGTCCTAAATTCCAAGCGCTGCCGTAAACCGGCGAACGATTTTCTCTGTGGGTGCACAATCGAGTAGGCCGACGGAGTGTTTTTTTTTGCGCCGCCTGAATTATCCCGCCGCGGCCATTGTGATCCGCCAAGCAAATCACTTTGAAGCCTCCTGCAATTAGAAATTAAGCCTTTATTTTATCTATCATTTTTGTGTGTCCAACTTACTGTAATTTCTCCGTACTTGTCCTCCGCATCCTCAAAACGCATACCAGGGATGAGTGTAACACAAGTGCTGAAATAAAAAGAGAGAATTGGTTTTGAAGAAGCGTGCTTTAGATATTACACAAAAAAAAGCCCCCCTTCTATTTCTTTTTTAGCTCCAGTAGGGATAGTAGGTAGGAAATTCAACTAGGCCAGCTTGTGGGCAAACATACTTTACGGAGCGCCGCTTCTCCTCCGCCAAATCTAAAGTCGCAGGCTTGGCGCGAGCGCATCCCGGGTGTGGGTGATGGTCTCGCCGAGATCGGGATCGGGAAATATTTACAATATATACGGCCATGTTTAGAAGAAAGAATTATCTGAAATTTATAAAGTATTAAAAATACGAATATGAACGCTGAGTAAAACATTTACCTGGGGAGATGGGCCGGTCGCGAGACCGCCTGGAATAGACGCCGGTCCGCCGGAGATGGGTGATGCTGCAAAATATCCAGGAGGCATCACAGGATGGGTGGCTGCGTCGTGGCGACATCATCAACGCCACCAATTCGATCCAGCCAGTGTCTTTGAGTAGTTTGTTTGTTTACCTTTTTTTGTAGTGATGGGAGTTTTGTGTAGTTTTAAGACGTCCGATATATCGGTATTTGTTTATTGTGCGGACTGTGGGCATCGGGTCGAAACCCGCCCGGGGACCTGAGCTAGCCCGGCATTGCCCAAACCAGCAGCTCCGTATCAATATGGCGCCCAATCAAAAACAAATAAAAAAAGAATAGCAAGATGACGACGTCTCAATAACCACGTCCTGGACCCGCCAGCCCCCACGAAGCGGTGGCTTGCGAGGCTTATAGTACGGCCTGCATTGCATCGAGGAGCTGGGGACTGGTGGTCGAGGCGTAGGTTCTTTGTGTACCTTTTCTATTTGTTTCCCGTTAGGACCTAGGAGGCTTGATCCGCAGAAGGACGGAAAATTGCTCCTGGGCACAGTTCACATTTGTTTATCTGTGGCCAGGTGGTGGCATTCGTCCGTGAAACGACGGATCTGCACCCCTCGGCTTTCAGATCCGTGCGAGAGGCACGAGAAGACGTTGTGATAAAAACTGTGTTATAGTAGATAAGGATGAATGATAAAAAGAAAGGAGAATAATTAACGGTCGGAATATTTATTTATGTGGTAGAAATTATTTATTTATTTTGTGTTTATTTTATTAGTACATATTTATTTATTTATTACATATTTGTTTATTACATATTATGATATCTATTTATTTATTTGATCATCAATATTTCGCATACGTGCTTTGATTCGGACGCGTTTTTCTACCGCTCTTCCTTTTTCAAAGTTTTCACAGTGAAAATTTATTCTACTCAGCACACATTTTTGGCAAGTGGTCAGTTTTTCTGTGATGTTTATTATCCATAAACAGCTGGTTCAGTTTAAACAATGACAGTGACTTTATTTTTGTAAAACTCATTCGGTTTTACATTTTATCAGATTGCTCTGCCTTTCTGTTCTTGCGCTCTGTGTTTACCGCCTATCGCTGCATCGCCTTAGTGCTTGTTGTTGGTACAAGTGTTTTGCATACGCCAAATCAACCACACAAACTTATCACTTCTCTGCGCTCAGAAAAAGCTTTTATTCTCGCGCTTTTCGGTCTTTTGTTTTGATCGGTGCCTTCGCCGCGAAATTTGTTCAATTTTATTTTATTATTATTTGATAGCCGCTGTGCTAATTATTTTGAAATAATGGCAGCCTGTTGCATCAATCCGTGCTCGAGCGGCGGGGCAATTACCGCGCGGCAGGCCACTGTTTATTGTAGGCTCTGCGACAATATCGCTCACCCTGCATGCGCCGATCTTGGACAAATTGGCCCGCGTATTGCTGATCACATACGGACCAATTCTGGATTGGACTGGACCTGCCCGAGCTGCGTTCATGTTAAATCGGACATGAGGGCGTTTATGAGGCAAACTCACCTCGAATTTCAGTCGAGGCTGCCGGCTTCAGGGACTTATCAAGCAGTTTCCAGAAGGCGGAGCAGCACTTTAAATCGCTTAAGCTGCTAAGTGACTCCGCAAACCAACAAATAAGCATCCTTTGTTCCAGACCTTGCGAGCCCCCTTATGCGGTTCAGTCCTTGTACTAAGCCCGCTGATAACACCGCGGCCGTGGTCAACGGCTCTGGTGATAATGTCGTACATTCCCCATTTCTGGCGGTACAAATTTCGACATGATTTCGGATATTCAACTCGCCAACGTCGACATGCCTTTGGATCTTCAGCCCGTCACGTTGCATGCTGCTGCCTGTGTGTCGTCGAACATGGATGCCCAACCTTGGGTACCTCCGGCGGTCTCAATTTCAGTGCCGCCAGTTACCAGCCGTGCACCCCAATATTCGGCAATTTCAGGAGTTGCACAACGGAGTCCGGCGCCTTTAGCCGGCGTTGCTCCAAAGAAGCTGATTTTTGTTTCCCGCTTCAATCCAGGAGCCTCTGAAATCGATGTAAGGACCCATCTGAGCAACAAGTTGAATATTTCTGGTACCGAATTTACTGTCACTAAATTCAGTTTTGAGCAAAGACGTGATATATCTTCGCTTAAAATTGGAATTTCTGATGTACTATTTCCTAGGGTTCTTGATACTTCCGTATGGCCTGAACACGCAATTGTTCATGAATTTGTCAACAAGAGTGACCCTCGGGCTCGCGTGCCACGGTCTCCCTCGGCTAGAACTCAAAAAAACTAAAATATTCCTTTATCCTACACTACAAGAATGATCGCAGCTTACTAGGCAAACTTAGTAAACTACACGCCAATAGTGTCTCCTTTAAAGCCAATGGAAGGAAACTATAAACTACGTTTATAGACGTGATCGTCTTACGCGTATCGGCGGTGGTGTTCTTATC
The DNA here is from genome assembly GCA_018903765.1 of Drosophila aff. chauvacae BK-2020. Lineage (NCBI taxonomy): Eukaryota > Metazoa > Arthropoda > Insecta > Diptera > Drosophilidae > Drosophila > Drosophila aff. chauvacae BK-2020. The sequence continues at coordinate 589,437 of JAEIGO010000821.1, read as the reverse complement.
GCTGCTAAGTCCGATCTTAAGTCTAACGTGCTTCCGATTACTGACACGGATTGTAATTTAGAGTTTGTTGCAGTTCGCATCCATGTTCATGATTATTTTGTTTATGTCTCATGCTCGTACATCCCACACATCTTATCGACCTTTCATTGGGACAATTAAATTTTATTAAGAACTGTGGAGACAAAGTCTTAGACTTAATTTTTTCGTCGGAGTTTGCCAATGCTTACGTCTCTAGAATCGACCCTCTCTCCAGTCCTGAAGATGCTTATCATCCCATATTGGAGATAATTCTAGAAGCCTCGACTCCACTACTGCCGTATCCTTTAGCTGAGCCAGCAACTTTTCGCTGCTTCCGCAAAGCTAATTTCACTGACATGATCTCTTATTTATCTTCAATCGATTGGACTTTTCTTGACTCCGATCACTTGCACATGGTTGAACGGTTTTATGACATACTGTACTCTGGTTTTGATATGTTTGTTCCATCATTTCCCTCTTCTGACGTTTCGCATAAGCCTCCCTGGGTTTCTCGTCGACTCTCCTATTTAAAAAACGTGAAGTCCAGACTTTTTAAAAAATTCAGAACCGGGCTGCAAGTCAATCGTGCTAGATATTTAATAGCCAGCTCAGACTTTCTGACTCACAACTCTGAATGTTGCAAGAACCACCTAAAGCGCTGTAGAACTGAGTTTCATGCTAATCCCAAGCAGTTTTACGCCTTTGTTAATTCGAATCGAAAGTCACACATTTATCCGTCCTGTCTTCACCTCCATAATGAGTCCGCCTCGAACGAGCACGATATCGGGAACTTATTCGCAACATTTTTCCGGACTACTTATACAAGTTAAATAAATATATTTTATTTATTTATAAAAAGAGTTTTTATTTGGACCAAAGGTCCGTATTTATTAGTACAAACAGTCACCGACTATCTCTCTTCGAGTGCGGACGTCGTTGTCTTTCCAACTATCAGTGGTTTTTCTTTCTTCCCTGTTCGCCCTCTTTGGCCTATCACGCCTATCCAAATTTTCTACCGCGCACGTGTGTTTTCACAAGTTTTTAGTGCACATATAAAAATTGGTGACATGGCCCCCGGGCCACCCAACCTTGGGGATAACCGCTATGCCAGCCTTAGCGTTAGCCCCAAAGCGAAGAAAAAAAGACCGTATCAAAAACTCCCAGAAGATTTTCCAGAACTTCCTTCAGCCCAGCAGAAAAACCCACGATTTATCGTCGTCACATCGAAATCTTCCAAACCACTATCTGAGTTCTCCTGCTTTGCAGTTCACCGTGCTCTCAAACATGTTAGCAAAGAAATCTCCAAGATCTCTACCCTGCGCGATGGAAACCTACTCATTCTAGTTAACTCCAGAGAAGTCGCCGAAAAATTCACCAAGGTTACCTCTTTGCCCGGTATTGTCGATGTTGAATGCAAACTTCACCAATCGCTAAACTTTGTTAAGGGCACCATCTATGCCCCTTGCCTTATTAATGTTCCAGAAACAGAAATTGTAGAAGAACTAAAATCGCAAAATGTGCACAGCGTCTATAAATTTACCAAAATAATGGACGGCAAAGCAAAACCCTTCGGTAAAATTCTTGTCACCTTTGACTCCTACAATTTACCAAGCAAGCTCGACATCTCTTGGCATACCGTAAAGGTTAGGGAATATTTTCCTAATCCAATGAGGTGCAAGTCTTGTCAACTCCTAGGCCACACAATAAAACATTGTAAGAACACAGCAACATGCGTTTCTTGTAATCTTACTCCACACCTTCCAGTGCCATGCACTCGTATGTATTGCGCCAACTGCAGTGGCGATCACCCGGCTTCGTCTCCAACCTGCCCGAAATACCAAGAACAGAGAGATCTGCTCTGCATAAAAACCTCCAAAAAATGCAGCTTCCGTGAAGCCCGCTTAATTTTACAACAACAACAAAAAAATACGAACAACACATCAACTACCTTCGCTTCTATCGCCAACTCTGCAAACACGCCTTCTACGGCCGACAAAATCCCGAACACAAAAACAACGCAAAACGACACAAACACCAAAACTCCCAAGTCCGACAATGTTATCAACAAGACCTCTTCTACCAACATACCATCCACTTCGCTATCAAATTCAAAGCCTGTATCACTGACCACCGTACCCGACAAACAAGACCCGAAGTCATTTACCTACTCAACTGATCTTCCACGCTCTTCAGCAATTAAAGCTCTCATCGAAGAAGCAAACCAAATTATTGTACCAGAATCTCAGCCTTACCTAAACGAAACAATCTATGCTAGCGACCCTTGCTCAAACCTCTCATCCGACTCAGACTCACCAATGGAAGCACTTGACTAGTCCAGTCTTTTCATTGATTTCATTCCATCACAAACAAACTACTATTTTATATTTTATATAAATTAGCCCATGCCACTCAAGATATTACAATGGAATATCAACGGAATTTTCAACAATTACAATGAACTTAGACTTCTTATAAATGAACAATCACCCGACATATTATGTTTGCAAGAAACAAACTTGCCATTCAACTTCAAAAATTTTATATGCCCCAAGGGCTATATCGGATATTTCCACAATTTACCACAAAACATCGGTGCCAAGCAAGGAATCGGTGTCCTTATTAAACAAAACATTCCACACACTCACCGCCTCATTAACTCCAACATACTGTGCTCTGTTTTGGAGCTAAATTTATGCTTTGCCTTTCAGATTATCAATGTTTACATTCCTCCTAATCAAGGTTTCACAACAGCCGATTTATCTGACATCTTGGAAAGCGTACGGCAGCCGTACATATTGCTAGGGGACCTTAACTCGTGGAGTCCTCTTTGGGGCTCCCCACAAACCAACACAAGAGGCAGAAAAATTGAGGCGTTAATAGCGGAACTAGGTCTTATAGTCCTTAACAATGGATCTCCCACACACTTATCCACTCACAACTCCCTTACCCACGTAGACCTCTCATTAATCACGCCACAAATAGCGCATAGGTGCAGCTGGGCAATCTTGGCGTATCTTCATGGAAGTGACCACTTTCCCATCTCCATTGCCTTTTCAATAAATCTAAATTGCGACACTACCCTACCACTACCAAAATATAAGTTAGATTTAGCTAATTGGGACGCATACAAAATAAAGTGCGAGCAAACAGCTGGGAACTGGAAGACAGGTTGTTTAAGCCACCAAGTTGCACAAATTACAAAAGGGATCAGGACTGCGGCTAACTGCAGTATACCACAAACCAAAAGAGTCGTGCGTAAGGCAGTAGTTCCTTGGTGGAATAACACTCTTCAAAAACCTAAGAAATGAAAAGCAACAGTTGTTCGCGGTTTACAAGGCCAATATGTCTGAGATACTAACCTCTTGAATTATAAAAAAGCAAACGCAGTTTTCAAAAAATCAGTTCTTTCAGCCAAACGGGAGTGTCTAGAAAACTTTACCTCCAGGATATCCCCCCTATCCTCAGTCAAACAAATTTGGTCTGACGTTAAGAGGCTGGCTGGTGTGCCACCACAACCATTTCGATTTTTGACATGCGAATCAGGTACCTTAACAGGTGCTCAGAGGATTGCCGAAGAGTTCGGACATCTCTGGTCAAACTATTCTGCAAATAGTAACTTTTCAGCCCAATATGTTCAGCAAAAAGAAGCCTATTTATCCCGATCCTACAATCCCACTACACTGTCAACGCATAGTATTAGTTTAGATGCAAATTTCACCCTAGCCGAAATCGAAATTGCATTGACAATGGCAAAGGGCAAAACTCCTGGTGCAGACAGGATATCTTATCCTATGCTAAAAGAGATGCCACAATCCCTCAAACTTAAACTTTTAGACATATACAATCAAATGTTGGACTCCGGAATATACCCACACACTTGGAGATCAGCAAATGTGATCCCAATACCCAAGCCGAACAAACCAAATGCCGATATTAATAGCTTCCGCCCCATCTCCCTCCTATCCTGTTTAGGAAAAACTATCGAAAAAATTATAGCCTGTAGACTTATGTGGTACATAACCCGCAACAACCTTATCTCACAAAACCAAGTTGCATTTAAACGAAAACACAGTACTATGGACGCCTTGTTGCGTATTCAACACTTCGCGTCGAATGCTCTTTCATCAAAAAATCATGTTTCCATATTGGCGACGGATTTTGAAAGGGCCTTCGATCGCGTGGGGATTCATGCCGTGCTTTGTCAGCTTGAGCGCTGGGGCGTTGGTCCGAGGCTTTATAACCTTATAAAGGCCTTCATGACCAATCGATCCTTTCGAGTTCGGGTCAACAACTACACCTCCAACACCCACAGCCTCTACAATGGCATCCCACAAGGTTCCCCACTCTCAGTAGTGCTTTTTATAATAGCTTTTGATAAAATTAATTGTATCATAAAAAGACATAAAGATATACATGTTTCTATATATGCAGATGACGCTATCCTTTTCACAAAACTAAAAAATGTAAATACAGTTAAAAACAAATTTGTAAATATTTTAAGCGATATAGATTCCTGGGGAGCCGTTTCGGGGGCTTCTCTGGCCATAGAAAAATGTAAAATGCTTCATATTTGCCGTAAACACCGATGTTGCCTCCCCGACATAGATTTTAAAAACAAAAAAATAGGAAATGTAAATAGTTTAACCATTTTGGGCATAACCTTTGACTCGAAACTTATCTTCAAAGAACATTGTATTAAATTAAGAAAGCAACTTGAGATTAGATTTAATATTATAAAATGTTTATCATCTAAATACTCAAGGATTCATATAAACACACTAATAGGAATTACTCGGGCCCTGATGCTATCTAAAATTGATTACGGCCTTCCAGTTTACGGTTGGTGTGCCAAATCTCACCTAAGTAAGCTGCAGGCTCCATACCATGGCGCAATCCGACGTGCTATAAACGCCTTTCCCACCTCTCCCACCGCTTGCATATTAGCCGAGTCTGGCCTACCGAGCATTCTTTCTCGGAGAGAAGGAATGACCATGCAGCTCATTCCCAAGCTACATTCAACCGATAACCTTCTTTTGTGGAAAGATTATTCCACCATTTTCAAGCAAAAGCGAAAATACAAATGCATATCAACTTTAAGACGTTGCGCCAACTACACCAAGCTACTTGACCTCCCCCTGCCTAAGCCCAGGAGATCCTTCAAATCGCCAGCACACTGGGTTTCAAAGAAGCCAAATATAAACCTCCAGATCTACAATGCTGCCAAAAAGGACACATGCCGTTTAGAATACCAAAAACGTTTTTTGAGTGCACAAGAAGATCTTGGTGAGAAAACCTGGATATACACCGATGGGTCTAAAGTCACCGACTCAACCACGTTTGCGGTCGTTGACGGCAACCGTAGAATAATTGCAGGAGGGAGGCTCCCGTCGTACAACTCCATATTCACAGCTGAAGCCTTCGCCATCCTCAAAGCATGCCAATTCGCCTCCAAAAACGCCGGTAAATCTGTCATCTGCACAGACAGCCTCTCCTCTCTTTCCGCTATACGAAACTGGAATCACTATGACCCCACAACACAAGAAATTAGACACATTCTAATTTCCCATCCAACAAAAATCACCTTACTGTGGGTTCCCAGTCATCAAGGAATCCACGGAAATGAACTCGCTGACGAAGCCGCCCAAGAGATGAGACATACACCATCATTACTTTTCACTCCGTTAAACTGCAAGGATATTCAAAGACGAATTCAGCTATACCTCAAAGAAAAGGATTTCTCCGAATGGGCACTCTTCATGCACAGGTATCAGATTATAAACCCAAATTGCAACATGTTCAACCCACCACCGAACGTACATAAACGGGAATGCGTGACCTTCATCCGCCTACGCATCGGGCACACCCAATCCACACATCAACACATATTGACGGGAACGGCGCGACCAACATGCCAACTATGCGGGGACGAGCTCACCGTCGAACATATTCTGGACGCCTGCAGCGGATTGCACACAACCAGATCTATATTATTTGGTACAGATAATCCCTCAAATTGTTTAAATAACCCCTCATTTGAAAATATCCAAAAAATTTACAAATTTGTCCAAAAAGCTCATCTAATTATATAAGTAATAACCCAAAAGTTTTGAGTCGAAGGCCCCCGTAGCTAGTACTCATTAAATTTATTAGGTTTAGTATTATATACTAGATTTAATTTTGTTAAATAAATAAAATATTAGTACAAAAATTGGAACTAAAATTAAATTACAAGTTTGGTGATATTTATACCCCCAGCTCCGTCGCTGCTTCTCCCTGCGTCGGTGCTAACTCCGTTGCTGCCTCTGCCTGCGTCGGTGCCGTTGACTCCCGTCAGCGTTCCCACGGGAAGCGCTCCAGACGCTGATCTTTGCATTTCTTGGTTATTGCAGGTGCATGGCCGTATGCGCGTGCAAACTTTCGCAACTTGTTGCTACGAATTCTTTTGGTGTTAACTCCTCCACCTTTAAAATCGAGTGTCCCCACTCGTTGCGGTCGTTGATCTGTTTGTTATCGGTGGTTTGTTTGATATCGAATTTTGTAACCTTCCTAATACAAATGCGGATCGTTATTACGACGATTCCGGTGATTATGATGCAGCCCATCAAAATATCGGCTGTGTGGGAGGTTGTTTTTAACAGTTCCAAGGTTTTAGTATTATTGGCATTAAGTTCCTTGACCAATTCTAGTGATAATTTCTCTTCAAGATTTTTGATTGTCATCTTGGTTTGGAGGATTGCCGGCATAGGTTGATGGTGTACGGTGTACCTGTTTGTGAAGACTTCTTCATCAATTTCTATTGTAGTATTGCTGAAGTTAATGACAAATGACCCATTAAGCTTTGATGTTGTCCCATTGACAGAGATCTTGCTGCTGAATTTATTGAGTAGGATAACACCGGGTGCGATTTCATCGATTGTGGGGCTGTGTTGGTTGTTGATTCTGGTGCAGGTGGCAGGGCGACTTTTTAGGAGATTTGGTAGGCAAGATGAATTACTAATGTCTATCATATTTTTATGTTTACAAATATTTAGTTATTTCATTATAGTTATTACATTTTGTAGTTTTTGCGAATATTTTTTCTTTACATCTGATTACATTTTCGTTTTCTATTTTGTTGACATATTGGCCAATTTTTATGGGTTTAATTAAATTTCTTCGCATAGCTTGGTATCGGATACAGGGATTTTTACAATATAGATTAACATTGGTCCGTTACTTGCTATGTTTACTTCTGCTATGTGCATGGCTTCCTCAAAATTAGTGTAGGGTAGTTGATTCTGATCTAAAATTCTTTTAACCTCATTAATCTCCTGGTCTCCTAGTATTTGACAGTGACTTTATTTTTGTAAAACTCATTCGGTTTTACATTTTATCAGATTGCTCTGCCTTTCTGTTCTTGCGCTCTGTGTTTACCGCTTATCGCTGCATCGCCTTAGTGCTTGTTGTTGGTGCAAGTGTTTTGCATACGCCAAATCAACCACACAAACTTATCACTTCTCTGCGCTCAGAAAAAGCTTTTATTCTCGCGCTTTTCGGTCTTTTGTTTTGATCGGTGCCTTCGCCGCGAAATTTGTTCAATTTTATTTTATTATTATTTGATAGCCGCTGTGCTAATTATTTTGAAATAATGGCAGCCTGTTGCATCAATCCGTGCTCGAGCGGCGGGGCAATTACCGCGCGGCAGGCCACTGTTTATTGTTGGCTCTGCGACAATATCGCTCACCCTGCATGCGCCGATCTTGGACAAATTGGCCCGCGTATTGCTGATCACATACGGACCAATTCTGGATTGGACTGGACCTGCCCGAGCTGCGTTCATGTTAAATCGGACATGAGGGCGTTTATGAGGCAAACTCACCTCGAGTTTCAGTCGAGGCTGCCGGCTTCAGGGACTAATCAAGCAGTTTCCAGAAGGCGGAGCAGCACTTTAAATCGATTAAGCTGCTAAGTGACTCCGCAAACCAACAAATAAGCAACCTTTGTTCCAGACCTTGCGAGCCCCCTTATGCGGTTCAGTCCTTGTACTAAGCCCGCTGATAACACCGCGGCCGTGGTCAACGGCTCTGGTGATAATGTCGTACATTCCCCCATTTCTGGCGGTACAAATTTCGACATGATTTCGGATATTCAACTCGCCAACGTCGACATGCCTTTGGATCTTCAGCCCGTCACGTTGCATGCTGCTGCCTGTGTGTCGTCGAACATGGATGCCCAACCTTGGGTACCTCCGGCGGTCTCAATTTCAGTGCCGCCAGTTACCAGCCGTGCACCCCAATATTCGGCAATTTCAGGAGTTGCACAACGGAGTCCGGCGCCTTTAGCCGGCGTTGCTCCAAAGAAGCTGATTTTTGTTTCCCGCTTCAATCCAGGAGCCTTTGAAATCGATGTAGGGACCCATCTGAGCAACAAGTTGAATATTTCTGGTACCGAATTTACTGTCACTAAATTCAGTTTTAAGCAAAGACGTGATATATCTTCGCTTAAAATTGGAATTTCTGATGTACTATTTCCTAGGGTTCTTGATACTTCCGTATGGCCTGAACACGCAATTGTTCATGAATTTGTCAACAAGAATGACACTCGGGCTCGCGTGCCACGGTCTCCCTCGGCTAGAACTCAAAAAAACTAAAAGATTCCTATATCCTACACTACAAGAATGATCGCAGCTTACTAGGCAAACTTAGTAAACTACACGTCAATAGTGTCTCCTTTGAAGCCAATGGAAGGAAACTATAAACTACGTTTATAGACGTGATCGTCTTACGCGTATCGGCGGTGGTGTTCTTATCGCTGCTAAGTCCGATCTTATGTCTAACGTGCTTCCGATTACTGACACGGATTGTAATTTAGAGTTTGTTGCAGTTCGCATCCATGTTCATGATTATTTTGTTTATGTCTCATGCTCGTACATCCCACCCCGGTTTGCAGCATTTAATGCTAATTCAAAATATTCACTCTTCCCTTAGCATTAATGATCACCTCTTTGTTATGGGTGATTTCAACCTGCCTTCCATATCCTAGGTGCCCTCACCTGACTCGAATTTTCTGGTTCCCACTGCACCTCACGATCTTATTCATGACCTTATCGACCTTTCATTGGGACAATTAAATTTTATTAAGAACTGTGGAGACAAAGTCTTAGACTTAATTTTTTCGTCGGAGTTTGCCAATGCTTACGTCTCTAGAATCGACCCTCTCTCCAGTCCTGAAGATGCTTATCATCCCATATTGGAGATAATTCTAGAAGCCTCGACTCCACTACTGCCGTATCCTTTAGCTGAGCCAGCAACTTTTCGCTGCTTCCGCAAAGCTAATTTCACTGACATGATCTCTTATTTATCTTCAATCGATTGGACTTTTCTTGACTCCGATCACTTGCACATGGTTGAACGGTTTTATGACATACTGTACTCTGGTTTTGATATGTTTGTTCCATCATTTCCCTCTTCTGACGTTTCGCATAAGCCTCCCTGGGTTTCTCGTCGACTCTCCTATTTAAAAAACGTGAAGTCCAGACTTTTTAAAAAATTCAGAACCGGGCTGCAAGTCAATCGTGCTAGATATTTAATAGCCAGCTCAGACTTTCTGACTCACAACTCTGAATGTTGCAAGAACCACCTAAAGCGCTGTAGAACTGAGTTTCATGCTAATCCCAAGCAGTTTTACGCCTTTGTTAATTCGAATCGAAAGTCACACATTTATCCGTCCTGTCTTCACCTCCATAATGAGTCCGCCTCGAACGAGCACGATATCGGGAACTTATTCGCAACATTTTTCCGGACTACTTATACAAGTTAAATAAATATATTTTATTTATTTATAAAAAGAGTTTTATTTGGACCAAAGGTCCGTATTTATTAGTACAAAAATTGGAACTAAAATTAAATTACAAGTTTGGTGATATTTATACCCCCAGCTCCGTCGCTGCTTCTCCCTGCGTCGGTGCTAACTCCGTTGCTGCCTCTGCCTGCGTCGGTGCCGTTGACTCCCGTCAGCGTTCCCACGGGAAGCGCTCCAGACGCTGATCTTTGCATTTCTTGGTTATTGCAGGTGCATGGCCGTATGCGCGTGCAAGCTTTCGCAACTTGTTGCTACGAATTCTTTTGGTGTTAACTCCTCCACCTTTAAAATCGAGTGTCCCCACTCGTTGCGGTCGTTGATCTGTTTGTTATCGGGGGATTGGTTGATATCGAATTTTGTAACCTTCCTAATACAAATGCGGATCGTTATTACGACGTTTCCGGTGATTATGATGCAGCCCATCAGAATATCGGCTGTTTGGGAGGTTGTTTTTAACAGTTCCAAGGTTTTAGTATTATTGACATTAAGTTCCTTGACCAATTCTAGTGATAATTTCTCTTCAAGATTTTTGATTGTCATCTTGGTTTGGAGGACTGCCGGCATAGGTTGATGGTGTACGGTGTACCTGTTCGTGAAGACTTCTTCATCAATTTCTATTGTAGTATTGCTGAAGTTAATAACAAATGACCCATTAAGCTTTGATGTTGTCCCATTGACAGAGATCTTGCTGCTGAATTTATTGAGTAGGATAACACCGGGTGCGATTTCATCGATTGTGGGGCTGTGTTGGTTGTTGATTCTGGTGCAGGTGGCAGGGCGACTTTTTAGGAGATTTGGTAGGCAAGATGAATTACTAATTGTTTATGTAGGGGGGTGGCGAGGATCCTCCGCTAAAGGATTCCAGAAAATATAAAGTGTATATCCCACGAAGAAGAAGGCAGTGAAAATATTCGGGGGTCGGCATCGACTGGCATGGAGTGCCCGTAGTGCTTTATTGAACATGCATTGGGTTACTAATCTAAGCTTAAACATAGAGCCGTGCTCCCGCCCGCTATACTCCGCTAAAGCGAGAGCGGGAGATCGGCGGCGGCCGACTGCTGGATCGGATTTATCCCGAGCTCGGGGAGCGGGAGCGTCAGAGGGCGATGCGCGGATGCGCTTGGCCAGGGAGCGGCGGAAGAGTGCAGTGGCCGAAGATGTGGAGGAGAGCATCGAGGGCGATCGCTGCCAAGACAGGCCCCCCTTGCAATCACTCGGATTGCAACATTGCCGTTCTTCTTATGGCTGGTGGCAGGATCCGGAGCGGCTTCAGCTGCCGTGATCGGTGCGCATCTTAGGGAGTTGAGACGACGAAGCTGATCGGCACGAAGCGTATGCGTTGATCTCTCTGTAGCGGATGGATTCCGTGCAGACTCGGCTTCGGTAGGACTAAGTACCTCGAGAACGTCTGCTTTTCGGCGAAATGTTGATGACGAATTCCGTTCAGACTCGGCTACGGTAGGACTAGGTACCTCGGGTACGTCTGCTTGTTGAAGAACGTGCGTTACGTGAACGTGATGACGTTGGATCTGGGCTGGGTGAAGAGTAATGCGTGAGAGATGGTTCGTAAGTTGCAGGTTAGAAGTAGGAGGTGCTCGCTGCTGCGAGTGGGGCGCGAGTTCTGGATGCACTGGATGCAGGAGCGTATGATGGTGCTGATTGCACGTCTTGCATCGGTCCCCCTTGAGGCAGGTTCCCTCGGAATGTTCGTGGGCCAAACAGTTAGAACAGTAGCGGTGGACAATAACCGCGCGGAGCCTCTTTTCAGCACTCAGCTTGAGGAACTGTTGGCATTTTCGAAGGGGGTGGATACCGTTGCAGATTCGACAACGGTAGGAGTGAGTGCTTTTGTCACGCCTGCCTCTTAAGGCGGCCGCACTGTGAGTGGCAAGGAGTGTGTCCAACGGACCTTTGGATGCACAGGAAACTCTCGTGGAAAATACTCGGACATTTGAGTGGTCGTTAGAAACTGCAGCGCTTTGCGCAAGGGGCGCAGGTCGTGGACTAGACGGAGCAGAGGGTCTAAGATCGGTCGCAACCGGACTGTCGCGGTGTAGAAGAGTGTGATGCCGGACGTGGCACGAGAAGCAGTTATGGGCACTGGTACAGTACCGGTATTGGTGGCCTCGATCCAAACAATTTAAGCAGAGTTGCTTTCTTCGGACGAAATTTGAGCGATCATCAACACTCATAGTTAGGAAACGGGGACATGTACGCAGGGGGTGATTTCCCATGGCGCACAGGTCACACCCCCTGGGAGTCGGAGCCCTCCTAGATTCGTTGGAGTTGAATATGTGCGCGGGTGGGGTGACAATTGTCGGTCTTGGCGGAAAATGCCCAGAGTCGCTAGGCCTGACGTCGTCGATGGCCTCCAGTGTACGATAGCGCTCTGTCAGAAACGCATCTAACTTATTCCAGGTTGGAATTTCAGATTTGTTCTGTACCGACTGTTCCCAGAGAGAAAGAGTGAGATTTGGAAGCTTGGCAGAAATCATATACACAAGGAGACAGTCCCATGCCTCGACTTGAATGGATGACATCTTCAAGGATGTTAGGCAACTTTGGATGGTGCCTTGCAGCTCTTTTAAAGCGGCCCCGGATTCTTGGGGAATCGTCTGAATATTAAGAAGAATCTTCAGCTGACTGTTTACTAAAGTTCGCCTATTTTCGAAGCGGTCCGTAAGGCTTTGCCACGCGGAGACGAACCCGTCATTAGTTAGCGGTGCCTTGGAAACAATGGCGTTCGCATCGCCACTCGTTTTCGAAAGAAGGTGGAACAACCTTTCCACTGGCGTAAGTCTCGAATTGTTGATGTAGACTGCCGTGAAAAGGTCCCTAAAGGTGGGCCACCGAAGGTAATCGCCTTCAAAGATTTCGATGTTTACTGGTGGCAGACGACAGCCAGTAGGAGTGGGCGGTTGGAGAGTTGCGGAAACCTGAGCGGACTGGACGGCGGCCTTTTCTATGACTTCCTGAAGATAGGCAACACACCTCGAAAAGACGGAGTAACAGAAACTGTATTTGGATGACAGCACTGTTGAGGTGGCTGGATCCTCGGCGGACACGGAAAGAAGGTCCAAACAGCTCTCTTAGCCCTTCTTCACATCGTCCCATAAGGCCCGGATTTCGTCCAGATGGACTCGGCACATGTAAGGGGAAAATTCTTCAGTTTCAGAAGCGCCCGGAGTACGGATGTCAGCTTCGAAGTGACTAACTCGGTCCGTTGTGGCAATAAATTTTCTCACGGCAATATCGATGGCGGATGGAGCCATTTTTGTTGGAGACCGAGTAAGTTTTGACGATGGACCTGGGCTAATATTCCCTGAATTGTCGCTCTTGGCCTTAGGAATGGCAGCAGCGGGTTTTGGCTTGAGATGAGACGGGCGCGGAGATGCGGTTTGGGACCGGTCCAGGCGGATTGCTGGGATTGTACGTGGCTTCTTGTCGTCTATGGGCATAGCAGGGCTCGGGTAGATCAATTGATCGGAATCGTCCACAGACTCAAAGGGGACTCAAATCTAAATTTGAGAACTGTAGAAATTTGAGAAGCCAACAGGTTGTCCGAAAAAGGATAAATTGAACCCAGAACTAATTGATTCGAAAGGTGGCGTCCGAAATTATTTAAATATTGCCACTGACACGAAAAAATGGAAAAATGGCCAGAAAAGGGATACGTTGAGTTGCCCTGTATACTTTACGTAGAGTAATTGGTTAAAAATCGATCAGTCAAAAATATAGAAAAAAAAATACAAAAAGATACTGCGGGCGGATGATGCCTTATGCGGATTGAAAAGCAGAATTGGGAACAAGACTGTAGACAGGAAAGTCTGAGATCTTGATGTTTTAGGAACCCAATATGTTAATATAAATGGATATCTATATTTGATATATATATATTGCGTGGCTTGGAAGTGGAGTTTGTCGTAAAAAAGTCGACTAAGAAAATTAATACTTCAGAAAATTATTGGCCGTAAATAATTAATTATTTTCAATCGTATTATTACAAAGCCGAAAAGGTGGAATAGAACCCTTAGCTTTGGTTCGGCTGAAAGCTCACTGCTATGGCATCGACAAGCAGTGCATGCGCAAGGGACGCAAGAGGGGGGAAAAAAACCAGCAACAACAATAACACGGCCGCTGCAGCGATTAAGTCTTTAGTTTGGCAAAACAGTCGCGGTCCCGCCCGTGTGGATCGTTTTTTAATATTTGTTGTATTGTCTCGGCTTTAATTTGAATTTTGTATGTATAGGTATTAGTTTCGTTGCAGATGTAATTTCTGGGATCGGAGGCAGAAAATATATGTACAAAATATGCATGGGCATGCAAGCGAATATGTAGATATGTGGGTATGTGTAGGGCACAGGTTGGCACAGTGGAGCGTCGAGAAGTGGACTGTATATTTAAAATGAAAGGATAGAAAAATTATGTGGTGAAAATTGGCACGCACATGAATAAGGAACCAAATATTGCGACAAAGGCGGACAGTTCGGCGAACAAGGAGATTCCCGAAATAGTGCACACCGGTTGGCCAATATTTATTATGCCTTTCTCACCACACAATTTAACTTTTCACTTGTTAATTTGCGCGGAGTTGCGCCGAAATATGAAAATGTGTCGCTTGTGATGCCGAGAATGCATACACATATATGTATGTACATATGCCTCGACCGTTCGAAAGTTGTTGTACAACGAGAACGAAAAGAAAAAACGGCGAGGAATACGGCGACACACAAAGCGGAGACGAATGTGTGGTGTTAGAGCGCCGTGGAAAACGAGAAACATTGACTGGGTATCCTTGTTGGCGATTCGATTCCCAAAATGTTCAACCTTTTCAGGCTTGTCGACCATTACCCATCAGCTGAGCGGGACCCATTGATTCCTAGCTCTAGCGGGAGATGTGGGGGGGTTTTTGCTGTGGATAATGGTTGCTACACCCACAGGTTTTATTATAGAGTCCCTCCTGAAGTTACTGAATGAGACGATCCTCATGTGAACAAAACAGCGGCAAAAAAACAAAACAACTCCACTGTCTTAGTTTCTTTTATCCAGAAAATTAACAGCGAGCTAAACTTACTTAAACTATAAAGTAGAGAAGGAAGCACGAATCGGTAGGTAAGCCTGACGGGGTGGTTTTAGCTGTTATTTTCCACTCCCCCTATCATTACCCTCCCAACCATAGTCTTCATTGTAATTTTTTTCCGAAGACCCCAAATGTAATTAAATATGCCTCATTTAATTATGCTCCCCTGCCATTAATAAAAACTTAGAGTTTCATCTTTATAACCATTTTAATTTTCAATAAACAATTTCTTCTTTCATTTTAAATTCATTTCTTGCAGTGTACATAACTAACTAACTAATTCTACCTAATTAGCCTTACTAGTTTTAATCGCATAATTCCATAATCCTAATTTATTACTATTAATTCCTTATTTTTCTAAGTGTTGCTCCTTATTTTACATTATTTATCTTTATTTAATTTGCGCAAAAATCTCTATTCATTCTTATTGTTTATTTATTTTATTTTTGTTTTTGGTTTTATTGTGCCAAGCTTTTCTTTTTCTTTGTTTATTACCAGCAAAAGAACATTGAAGTGATGTGGGTTTTCTCTTTTTATGTTGTAGTTATTAAGTAATCATTAATTATGTTGTAGTTATTAAGTAATCATTAATCCTAAAAAATTATTTAGTGGGTCTTTTTTTTTTTCTATGTGGTTTATTTAATTAATCGTATCAATGGAAAAAAAGGTTTCTATTGCTAAAAAGGAGAAAATATGTATGTGTAAATCAGGCCAATATTCATTTATTTTCAGTGTAGTCGTTAACGTTACTTTACATTATAGGGTTTTAAATTATCATGTTAGAATTTAGATAAGAAGCGAAAGAGTAATTGGAAAAAATAGGCAAATCAATCGGCGCGAGCGGTTGATAAGCCTTACTCAGGTAGCCAGACTCTACACTGAACTACATAAGTGCAATTTCGTAGCTTTAAGTTTTAGTTTTGTTTTGGCTATAGATATATAATTTTTTTTGGTAATTTCACTCACCCACTGTTCTCGAAGAAGGCCTTCTTGTCCATGCGGTGTTGGGGGGTTATTAGTAAGCAAACTTAAAATTATAAATGCACTATTTAGTTTTTTCCATCAGTAATAATTAAAATATAGGATTATTTATTTCTATTTTTTTTTCATTCTTTTTGTTTCCTTTCATTTTTTTTTTGTTTTTATATTGTCATGATTAAATTATATTTATTTTTGACTTGAAGTCTTTTCTTTTTTCATTGGCAACGAAGCGGGCCAGTATTTTTTTTTTTTTTGTTTTGTTTTCGATTTTCATAGCTTTTACTTATCTGCACACACACACATCACTATCCAATGCTTTTGTTTTATGTAATATGTAATAGGTTTAACTTCATTTCATTGTAAGGTTTTTAGGCACTGAATGTATTTTAATATGTTTTGGGTTTTACACTAGTTTTGTAATTGTTTTTTTATTTCTATTTAGGTTTTATGTAGATTTTTCCTGCAACCGCCAACAAATTATATCCCAGCAGAGGTGGGTGACTCCAGCCGAACAGTCGGCGTGGAAGAGTCTGAACATGCAGCTTCAATTCCTCAGATAACTGCGGGAATAAAACTCTTTAATTTCGGGCAATATTTTCCCAGAATTGCTTGAATATTTACCCAGTGATTTGCTTCTTTACTGGGATAGATCGACCTGGCGATTTCTCGCTGTGGAGTCGTCGATGAATATAACGCGTGACCTAAACGTGCACAACTGCTATTAGAATTTGGTTTTTCTTGAAATTTTTATGGAAATATTTACCTTGCCGACACGGCAATCCACGGCCATTTATTAATTGCCTTTTCTTTTTGGGCTTTTAATTTTGATGCCGAAAGAAAAGCTGGATTAAAGTTGGGAGCACATGGGAGCACTCTCCAGTTCTTTTTTTTTTCTTTGCCTTTTTGCTAGGTCTTATCTCTTCAGGGTCTGACTTATCAGCTTGGCGATCGGATTAGGAAAAGATCGAAGCTAGATGCTGGGTATCCGAAGAACCCTAATCCGAGTCAATATTCACCAGCTGGTCAATTTAAATGACGTTGCCAGATAAGGTGCCGATAATTATTATCGCTAATAACGAAGGCGCGAATTTCGGTGATTTTTAAAAGAAATCTTGATATATGGGGACATTACAAATGGAAAATTTCGGCGGACTAGGAGCACTAATTATTTATGCGGACTAGGAGCACTATTTATTTATGCGGACTAGGAGCACTATTAATTTTCTCGCTGTCGAAAACTCTCGGATTTGGAGTTGACACAGAAACAATAAGCGATCTTACAGCAGTGTGAACTAAATTTAATGTTCGGACCACTGCTGAAGATCGGCAGCTAGAAGGAGACGAATAGACCTTGTACTTATCTTTAGCGGCGGCACCACCAGAGCTGCTGGTGAAAAAAGGATTCCAGGACGATATCCTTATCCGGCTCGAAGGACCATGTTTATGTAGGGGGGTGGCGAGGATCCTCCGCTAAAGGATTCCAGAAAATATAAAGTGTATATCCCACGAAGAAGAAGGCAGTGAAAATATTCGGGGGTCGGCATCGACTGGCATGGAGTGCCCGTAGTGCTTTATTGAACATGCATTGGGTTACTAATCTAAGCTTAAACATAGAGCCGTGCTCCCGCCCGCTATACTCCGCTAAAGCGAGAGCGGGAGATCGGCGGCGGCCGACTGCTGGATCGGATTTATCCCGAGCTCGGGGAGCGGGAGCGTCAGAGGGCGATGCGCGGATGCGCTTGGCCAGGGAGCGGCGGAAGAGTGCAGTGGCCGAAGATGTGGAGGAGAGCATCGAGGGCGATCGCTGCCAAGACAGGTGCCGAGGAGCGGCGGAATAGTGTCGCGAAACGGCCGGAGATTGCATCGAAGTGCGGGCGGAGTGCGGGCGAGCGTCGGCACGCCCGACGAACTATGCGCGGAAGCCCGAAATACGGGAGCGCAAGAGCGGTTGAGCTTTCGGAAGCTCGGTGGCCAGAGGGGGTACAATGGGCCCCTCACGTAAACACTAATGTCTATCATATTTTTATGTTTACAAATATTTAGTTATTTCATTATAGTTATTACATTTTGTAGTTTTTGCGAATATTTTTTCTTTACATCTGATTACATTTTCGTTTTCTATTTTGTTGACATATTGGCCAATTTTTATGGGTTTAATTAAATTTCTTCGCATAGCTTGGTATCGGATACAGGGATTTTTACAATATAGATTAACATTGGTCCGTTACTTGCTATGTTTACTTCTGCTATGTGCATGGCTTCCTCAAAATTAGTGTAGGGTAGTTGATTCTGATCTAAAATTCTTTTAACCTCATTAATCTCCTGGTCTCCTAGTATTTGACAGTGACTTTATTTTTGTAAAACTCATTCGGTTTTACATTTTATCAGATTGCTCTGCCTTTCTGTTCTTGCGCTCTGTGTTTACCGCTTATCGCTGCATCGCCTTAGTGCTTGTTGTTGGTGCAAGTGTTTTGCATACGCCAAATCAACCACACAAACTTATCACTTCTCTGCGCTCAGAAAAAGCTTTTATTCTCGCGCTTTTCGGTCTTTTGTTTTGATCGGTGCCTTCGCCGCGAAATTTGTTCAATTTTATTTTATTATTATTTGATAGCCGCTGTGCTAATTATTTTGAAATAATGGCAGCCTGTTGCATCAATCCGTGCTCGAGCGGCGGGGCAATTACCGCGCGGCAGGCCACTGTTTATTGTTGGCTCTGCGACAATATCGCTCACCCTGCATGCGCCGATCTTGGACAAATTGGCCCGCGTATTGCTGATCACATACGGACCAATTCTGGATTGGACTGGACCTGCCCGAGCTGCGTTCATGTTAAATCGGACATGAGGGCGTTTATGAGGCAAACTCACCTCGAG
Organism: Drosophila aff. chauvacae BK-2020; assembly: GCA_018903765.1. Lineage (NCBI taxonomy): Eukaryota > Metazoa > Arthropoda > Insecta > Diptera > Drosophilidae > Drosophila > Drosophila aff. chauvacae BK-2020. Next base: position 570,642 of record JAEIGO010000821.1, on the reverse strand, counting down.
TTTCAGTCGAGGCTGCCGGCTTCAGGGACTAATCAAGCAGTTTCCAGAAATCGCTTAAGCTGCTAAGTGACTCCGCAAACCAACAAATAAGCAACCTTTGTTCCAGACCTTGCGAGCCCCCTTATGCGGTTCAGTCCTTGTACTAAGCCCGCTGATAACACCGCGGCCGTGGTCAACGGCTCTGGTGATAATGTCGTACATTCCCCCATTTCTGGCGGTACAAATTTCGACATGATTTCGGATATTCAACTCGCCAACGTCGACATGCCTTTGGATCTTCAGCCCGTCACGTTGCATGCTGCTGCCTGTGTGTCGTCGAACTTGGATGCCCAACCTTGGGTACCTCCGGCGGTCTCAATTTCAGTGCCGCCAGTTACCAGCCGTGCACCCCAATATTCGGCAATTTCAGGAGTTGCACAACGGAGTCCGGCGCCTTTAGCCGGCGTTGCTCCAAAGAAGCTGATTTTTGTTTCCCGCTTCAATCCAAGAGCCTCTGAAATCGATGTAAGGACCCATCTGAGCAACAAGTTGAATATTTCTGGTACCGAATTTACTGTCACTAAATTCAGTTTTAAGCAAAGACGTGATATATATTCGCTTAAAATTGGAATTTCTGATGTACTATTTCCTAGGGTTCTTGATACTTCCGTATGGCCTGAACACGCAATTGTTCATGAATTTGTCAACAAGAGTGACCCTCGGGCTCGCGTGCCACGGTCTCCCTCGGCTAGAACTCAAAAAAACTAAAAGATTCCTATATCCTACACTACAAGAATGATCGCAGCTTACTAGGCAAACTTAGTAAACTACACGTCAATAGTGTCTCCTTTGAAGCCAATGGAAGGAAACTATAAACTTCGTTTATAGACGTGATCGTCTTACGCGTATCGGCGGTGGTGTTCTTATCGCTGCTAAGTCCGATCTTCTGTCTAACGTGCTTCCGATTACTGACACGGATTGTAATTTAGAGTTTGTTGCAGTTCGCATCCATGTTCATGATTATTTTGTTTATGTCTCATGCTCGTACATCCCACCCCGGTCTGACACTGATATATATTTGCAGCATTTAATGCTAATTCAAAATATTCACTCTTCCCTTAGCATTAATGATCACCTCTTTGTTATGGGTGATTTCAACCTGCCTTCCATATCCTAGGTGCCCTCACCTGACTCGAATTTTCTGGTTCCCACTGCACCTCACGATCTTATTCATGACCTTATCGACCTTTCATTGGGACAATTAAATTTTATTAAGAACTGTGGAGACAAAGTCTTAGACTTAATTTTTTCGTCGGAGTTTGCCAATGCTTACGTCTCTAGAATCGACCCTCTCTCCAGTCCTGAAGATGCTTATCATCCCATATTGGAGATAATTCTAGAAGCCTCGACTCCACTACTGCCGTATCCTTTAGCTGAGCCAGCAACTTTTCGCTGCTTCCGCAAAGCTAATTTCACTGACATGATCTCTTATTTATCTTCAATCGATTGGACTTTTCTTGACTCCGATCACTTGCACATGGTTGAACGGTTTTATGACATACTGTACTCTGGTTTTGATATGTTTGTTCCATCATTTCCCTCTTCTGACGTTTCGCATAAGCCTCCCTGGGTTTCTCGTCGACTCTCCTATTTAAAAAACGTGAAGTCCAGACTTTTTAAAAAATTCAGAAGAACCGGGCTGCAAGTCAATCGTGCTAGATATTTAATAGCCAGCTCAGACTTTCTGACTCACAACTCTGAATGTTGCAAGAACCACCTAAAGCGCTGTAGAACTGAGTTTCATGCTAATCCTAAGCAGTTTTACGCCTTTGTTAATTCGAATCGAAAGTCACACATTTATCCGTCCTGTCTTCACCTCCATAATGAGTCCGCCTCGAACGAGCACGATATCGGGAACTTATTCGCAACATTTTTCCGGACTACTTATACAAGTTAAATAAATATATTTTATTTATTTATAAAAAGAGTTTTTATTTGGACCAAAGGTCCGTATTTATTAGTACAAAAATTGGAACTAAAATTAAATTACAAGTTTGGTGATATTTATACCCCCAGCTCCGTCGCTGCTTCTCCCTGCGTCGGTGCTAACTCCGTTGCTGCCTCTGCCTGCGTCGGTGCCGTTGACTCCCGTCAGCGTTCCCACGGGAAGCGCTCCAGACGCTGATCTTTGCATTTCTTGGTTATTGCAGGTGCATGGCCGTATGCGCGTGCAAGCTTTCGCAACTTGTTGCTACGAATTCTTTTGGTGTTAACTCCTCCACCTTTAAAATCGAGTGTCCCCACTCGTTGCGGTCGTTGATCTGTTTGTTATCGGGGGATTGGTTGATATCGAATTTTGTAACCTTCCAAATACAAATGCGGATCGTTATTACGACGTTTCCGGTGATTATGATGCAGCCCATCAGAATATCGGCTGTTTGGGAGGTTGTTTTTAACAGTTCCAAGGTTTTAGTATTATTGACATTAAGTTCCTTGACCAATTCTAGTGATAATTTCTCTTCAAGATTTTTGATTGTCATCTTGGTTTGGAGGATTGCCGGCATAGGTTGATGGTGTACGGTGTACCTGTTCGTGAAGACTTCTTCATCAATTTCTATTGCAGTATTGCTGAAGTTAATAACAAATGACCCATTAAGCTTTGATGTTGTCCCATTGACAGAGATCTTGCTGCTGAATTTATTGAGTAGGATAACACCGGATGCGATTTCATCGATTGTGGGGCTGTGTTGGTTGTTGAATCTGGTGCAGGTGGCAGGGCGACTTTTTAGGAGATTTGGTAGGCAAGATGAATTACTAATGTCTATCATATTTTTATGTTTACAAATATTTAGTTATTTCATTATAGTTATTACATTTTGTAGTTTTTGCGAATATTTTTTCTTTACATCTGATTACATTTTCGTTTTCTATTTTGTTGTCATATTGGCCAATTTTTATGGGTTTAATTAAATTTCTTCGCATAGCTTGGTATCGGATACAGGGATTTTTACAATATAGATTAACATTGGTCCGTTACTTGCTATGTTTACTTCTGCCATGTGCATGGCTTCCTCAAAATTAGTGTAGTGTAGTTGATTCTGATCTAAAATTCTTTTAACCTCATTAATCTCCTGGTCTCCTAGTATTTGAGGGTTGCTAATGTCTGCTTTTACCCACTGAATGGCCTGATTAAGATTGAGAATTTCTTCTTTAAGCATTTGAATTTGAAACATTAATGTTGTGCAAGTATCTCTTTGAGCGTCTCCTTCGTATTTTAGGCTGACCAATAGGTCAGAGTGATTTTATTTATTTTGTCAATAATGAGTCTATTAAGAATAACCTGGTTATTGTTGTTAGTTAAGACTGAATTTATTTTTTCCTGAATTATTTTAAAACTCTACTATCGGGGGATCCAGGCAGACATTTCCAAGCACTACCTAGATCTATATGTCTTTTCCTTATGCTCCTGACTTTCAAGCTATTGATTAAATTTTTATAAATCCTGATTTCCTCTGCTATGAAGGGTAGAATTGGGTCGTAAGTTTTTAGTTTCCTTAGGGCCGTGTGGTTAATTTTGTCAATGGTATTTTTATATTACTCTTCGTTAATAATATGGATCAATCTAAAGATCCCTGTTTGAACCTTGGCTAGTCCTTAGAGGTGCCGAAACATCGATGCTAACATCGATGTATCGATGTTTTTGAAAATTTCCGAAACATCGATGTTTTCAATCGACTATCGATGTTTTTGGTTCGTCACTATTTCAAGAACAAGAAGAAGAGGTACAACGCTAAAGGTATGCAAATTAGAAGAATTTGTTTTAAATATTTTATTTAACACGCCTTCGGACTTCATTTTTTTTTTGCTCCGGCAGCATCTTGAGATGGCGAGCCAGAAAAGTGCGACCCACTCATTTTTTGGAAGGTAAATTTTTTAATTTCGTATTATATATATTTTTAATTTTAGGAGAGTTCAAAAAATATGGCACCTTTCAAGGAACTGGCGTTGAAACACTTTTGTGTGCCTGCAACATCGGTTGAATCGGAATGGGCTTTTAGCAAAGCGGGAGAAATCATTTCCGATCGCCGAACTCGTCTCAAATCCGATTTAGTGGACAAATTAATGTTTAAAAACAAAAATTTGAACATATCGACAACAAAGTGATTACATATACAATATGTACTCATTATAGATAGACTATTGAAACAGATCTCTATAAGTTTAATTTCCTATTACATTGTGAAAAGAATTCGCATTGTTTTTAAGTTTCCAATTATCAGTTGATGCGTGTGAAAAGAATTTGCATTGTTTTTAATTTTTTTGATTTGTTATTAAATTTAAAATTGTGAGGAAGCGATTCGTTCTAAGGCTGGGATATCCTCAGCGGCTCAGGAGTCCTCCCATTATTTATATTGAGACAGGCAGGGGAAACGGGGATGCGCTGGTGAGAGCGCAGATTTATATTAGGAGGATAATCTGGGGAAAAGGGGCGGCCCGTGTAGGGCTGCATGTGGATCCAAGATCCAGGTTTTCTTGGGGATAGACAATCCCGTCCACGTCGGCCAAGTGACGGGGCCGCCGTGGCGGGATGGGCGGCTCGAGCGGCCGGCCGATGCCGGGAACCGCGTCGGGGCCCTCGGGGGCGTGGCCAGGTACCCGGCCCTGTTTACCATGGTGCCGAGCCGCTGGCCCCGCCAGGAGAATATGTCCGGGTCGGGATAGCCGGGCGCGTCTTAGTGCCGACCTTGTTTACCATGGTGCCGGCGCTTCGATCCCGAGCGAGGCCGCGGAACTGGGAAATCGGCCCCGTTTACCGTGGTGCCGATGCCCTAGCCGAAGATGGGGAGGATCTCGGGGTCTGAGAGCCGGCACTGTTTACCATGGTGCCGACACCCCGATCCACGAGGTTCTCCGAAACCTGAGAGCCGACCCTGTTTACCATGGTGCCGGCTTCCAAGTCTCGGCCTCCGCCGCTACGGAAAAGGATGCGGAACTTGAGACTCGGTTCTGTTTACCATGGTGCCGAGCCCAAGTCCGCCCAGAGGGGAGTTTAGGGAAGAAGAGAAGGAGGAGGAGGAGCTGCAAGGAGGAAGTTTTATTATTAAGTTTATTTTGTCCGTCTGGGTGGTAAGGGTGCATCAGACCAAGGCAAGATCAGCAGAGTTTTTGCTGATGTATATTCATTGGCTTTCTGGTGCATCAAGTCGACTCGTAGGTGAATATCAATTTGATAGACACCACCCTCTCCTCGGAGAGGGTCCTCCGCGTGGTACCTCCTGGAAACGTACCAAGGTACGGCTAATACGAGCGGCAGTATCCCGTGAATCCTCTATCCACATTCCTATGACTCAACTTCCCTACCGAGACCTGGGCAAGTCTTTAAACGGCCTCCCCTCAAGTCAGGCGTGTAACGCGACCCGTGCTCTCTGACTTTCGGTTCGCAGCTGAGGGGTTAATCCAGCTGTGTTCGAACGGAGCCTTCCCAGGGCCGGGCAACCCTGGGTCGGAACTAGCCTTGCCGTGGCTTAGGGGCGAAGCCACGGTCGACCTCCTTCAAAGCCCCAAACCCCTCGGGCCCGCCGCGCTCGCCTCGTCGAGCAACGCGAGCGTTAATGATCATGGCCAATTTACAACAATCCGCTTCGGACCTCATGGGGGAGGTAAAACCCCAAAAAACCATCTCCGAAATCGACGAAGATGAGTTATTGCGCTCGGATGATGAGACTTTAACTCCGTCGAGTTCGGTGGGGACTGCTAAGTCGAGCACTCCCCAAACGTCACGACCAACCACTACAAACACCAAGGCGAGCCACGCCAAGGTGAACGGGGGTAACGAAAAGTCAAAGTCGTTCACCCACCAACAGTGGAAGGCGCAGGCCAGCAAGGCCCCTTTTCATTCTGGCAAAGATCGCCAAGAATGAGAAGGAGGGCAAAGCTGACCAGCGCGATCAACAGGACAAAGCTCTATTCAAGGCAGTGCACTGTGGTTGATTTCATAGGCCAAAAATCAAAAATTTTTTTTTTGAAATTCGACAAACTTTGTTTTAAAAATACATCTTAACATACCAATAAATCTAACTGTTATTTCAGTTTTTGTCTCTCTCATTCGTACGCGCTACAAATTGAGGGAGAAAACAGACAACAAAATATCGTGGTCGCGGAAGTGAACGCAGTGTAAAAATTAGCTCTGACAAGAGAATTAAATTTTGATATTAAATCGTGTCGGATTAACGTAAATTAAAATGAATATTGAAAAACAAGGTGTGTACTGTAAAACTGAGTATTTTTCATGTCATTATGTGTTGTGTTATTTTTTTAAAGTTAGTTTTTCAAAAGTGACCTCCCGAGTGCTGAATTTTGGTGTATACATTGATTTCAAAGGAAGAAAAGTTTGGGATCCCCCTCTTACCCCCTCATGAAACTTACATATTATTATTAATACATGTTTTCTTTATCTATGTTTAAAATTTCAGCTGCACGTTTTTGCACGATTCGGAGTTTTTCGCTTTTTTGTGTTCGTATTTTAGTTGAATTTTGCTATATTTTTGAATTTTAAGAATAATTTTTTTTATAATTTTTTTTCCCATTGTTCTATTTAATTTATTATAATGTATTATAAGCCTACTATGAATTTTAACATCCCATTTTTGTTTTTTTTTGTATTTAGATAATAAAATTAAATAAAATAGAATTTAATAATATGGGATTTTTCTGCCCCTGAAAGTATGCAATGGAATTTTTGTGTAAAAATGTTATTTTTTTAAATTTTCGGGCTTTAATTTATGGTTTTTGCCAATGTTTTTTAATATTTATTATGTTATTCGGTCTCTAAAGCAGTGTACAAATTTTCAGCTCGATATTCCTACGGGAAGTATTTTTGGCCGCACTTCCCATACATGATCAACCACTGTGCAGTGGTCGATGATTTCGAGCGATATGAAAAGGCGGACCCGGAGGCGTTCATACAGCCCCAATCGAAGCGCAATCGCTCACAGGAAGTGAGTGAGAGCGCTCCGAGAAGGGCAAAGGACGCCAAGGGAGCCCATAGAGCGAGCCATGGCACTGGTGGACGAGCTCAACGACGATGGGCGCCTGCTGTCGGAGAAATGGGATGAGGTCGAGACCAGACTGTCTGAGATGGTATCAGACAAAATACTAGCTGAGCCAGCTGAGCCTCGGACATGGTTCGAGGGCACCGGGTGATCAGGTGCGACGATGAGTCTTCGAAGGACTTCCTGGCGGAGTGCGTCGCTAAGATTAGCGGCGCCTGGAAGGGGCTTAGCCTAAAGCTCGTCCCCGCCACGGATATCCCGAGAAGGCCCAGAGCTCGTATCTGGTTGCCAAAGGGGCTCACGAACCATGATAGGGTGCTCAAGACTCTGAGGGCTCTAAACCAAGATGTCGACATGGCAGACTGGGCCATCCTGAAGGCAGAGTGGGAGATGAGGACAAGCCAGCCTTTCTTGTTCCTCATCAACAAGCAGTGCCTGCCGCAGCTAGAGAAAACCGAGTACAAAGTGCGTTACGGCATAAGGAAGGCAAAGATAAAGGTCTTCCTAGCCGAGCCAGATGACAACCTTGAAGGCGACGTCGACGACACCAAGCAGATGCTCGATGACCAACACCACACCGCAATAATGCCGAAGGTCGTGCAGATAAACCTGAAGCGTAGCTCGCACACTTCGGCAAATCTTGCAGTCCTCCTCCGAGAGGAGGACATCGACATCGGCGTCTTACAAGTGCCATGGACCAGGGACGGCCAAATCTCTGGCGTGGCTATAAAAGGATATACAACACTATACACAAATTCGACAGGTAGGCCGAGGGCGGGTATAATCATTAAAAACAACCTTAACGCTCTTCTACATCCCAATCTTAGCAACTCAGACCTAGCAGTTGCCAGGCTTGAAGCAGCGGATGGGACAGCCATGCTGATAGCATCCGGATACATGGCCCACGATGAACCGGCACCCCCTGAAGCGTTTGTCAGGGTGATGCAATGGGCCGAGGACTCCAAAACGACACTCATCCTCACACCATGTGGGGAAGCAAGGAAACAAACGAAAGGGGTGAGTCTCTTTTTGAACATACTATATGTCGTGATGTCACTATATGCAACAAAGGGGAAACACCCACCTTTATTTTTCCGAGTACGGAAGAATTCCAAGGTTGGGAAGAGGTCCTAGACATAACGCTCCAAATGGAGTATAGCAACCACAAGGTAGGAAAATGGAAGGTTTCGCCAAAAAACTCTTTTTCAGACCATAGGTACATACTTTTTGAGATTTCGATGCCGACAAGCGAGACAGCACCGAAGCGCAATCCCCGTAACACAGACTGGAACAAATACGAAAAGGTTGTACAGTCAAAGGTAATGAACAGGATGGTCAAGGTACGATCCACCCCGAAAGGAATAGACAAAGAAGTTGAGGACTTCACAAATATTCTGAACAACGCGTACGAAGAGTCATGCAGACTAACGTACTCTAAGAAGACATACCCACAATGGTGGAACAAGGAGCTAAGCGAGCTAAGAAAAAAGGCTAGGAAGGCCTTCAATATAAGTTACGGAACCAAGAACTGGCAGCCGTATAAGGAAATACACAAGGAATACAAAAAAGCGATATACGCAGCCAAGAAAGACTCTTGGAGCAGGTACTGCGAATCGCTAGAAGGAATCAAGGACACGGCTAGGTTAGGTAAAATACTAGCCAAGGGGCACACTAGCCCCACCCTTATAAACAGGCCTGACGGTACAGGAAGTACGTCAGCAGAAGAGACACTGGAGATCCTGCTGGACACACATTTCCCAGGTAGCCAGATAGAAGAAACAAGAACAGTGGAAAGCCAGATGGTGGTTCCACCAGCAAGAGTCGACGAGATCGTCACTATGGAAAGAATCCAATGGGCGGTAGAATCTTTCGACAAGTACAAAAGGCCGGGACCGGACGGAATCATACCAGCAATGTTGCAGACAACAAAATCATGCATTGGCAGATGGCTGCAAGCAATCTTCCAAGCATGCATTAAAACAGCACACATACCACTTCCGTGGAAGGAAGAAAGAGTAGTCTTTATACCAAAACCAGGAAGAAGAGGACACATCCAAGCCAAGGATTACAAGCCGATCAGCCTGACCTCATTCCTCATGAAAACAATGGAACGGATACTAGATATCCATATCAGAGAAAGAAAGGAGAAAAATCTTTCCGAAGCACAGCATGCATACAGGAAAGGTAAGTCCGCTGAAACAGCACTACACGAAGTAGTGGGATACATAGAAAAGGCATTGGTCTACAAAAACTACACATTGGCCACCTTCGTAGACATAGAAGGCGCCTTCAATAACGTAAACGCAGATTCCATCCTGAGCTCCCTCAACAGGATTGGAGTTGAAGCAGGCATCAGAAAATGGATCGGCGCAATGCTACGAGCAGAAGGATAACAGCCGAACTGAGTGGCACTCATCACACGAGATACGTGAAGAGGGGCACACCTCAGGGAGGAGTTAAAGTGGTAGCATACGTAGACGACGTAGTTCTACTCGCTTCAGGACCAATCCCAGACGTCATCAGCGAACTAATGACAAGGGCGCTGAAAAAACTCAACCAATGGGCAAAAGCCTGTGGGTTGGGCATAAACCCAAGCAAATCGGAACTTATGCTCTTTACAAAGAGAACAAAGATCCCCAGATTCAGTAAACCGAAGATAGACGGTACAGAGCTAGAGCTGTCACAACAAGCCAAGTATCTAGGAGTGATACTGGATACAAAGCTATCATGGAAACAAAACATCAATGAAAGAGTAAAGAACGCAATCATAGCATTCTACTCCTGTAGGAAGATGTTCGGGAAAAATTGGGGCATCAACCCCAAGACAATAATATGGCTCTACACAGCGGTTGTAAGACCCATACTCACATACGGAGCACTAGTATGGTGGCCAGCACTAACTAGGGCATACAACATCCAGAAACTTACAAGGATTCAAAGATCGGCATGCGCAGGTGCAACGGGAGCACTTAGATCGAGCCCCGCAGCAGCGCTGAATGCCATTCTAATCATATTACCGATAGAACATTTCATAAGGAACACAGCAGCCCAAAGCGCGGTACGACTGAAGGCAAGCCAGAGCTGGAAGAACTACCACACCGGGCATTGTAAGATCCTGAACGAAATAAGCGATCGGCTAACAGTAAATACCGACTACATGACAACCGAGATGCGGTTCGGCAATGCATATACTACCCAACAAGAGAAGAGTGGAGAAGAGGGAGTGTAACCGAGCCAGATGAGGTATAACTTTACACCGATGGCTCAAAAATGAGCGGCGGGGTAGGGGCCGGAATCTTTGCCGAAACCTGGGGGATAGAAGAGTCCTTCCACCTCCCAGGGTCAGCAACAGTGTTCCAGGCGGAGGTCCTTGGGATTTTGAAAGCAGCTGAACTTTCATTGGGCCGAGACCTCCAGAATACCAAGGTAAGGATATACTCAGATAGCCAAGCGGCCATCAAATCTCTCGCAACAGCCAAGACCACATCTACATTAGTGGCCAAATGCAAGGAGGCACTAAACAGACTAGCGGAAAACAACAGGGTACAGATAACCTGGGTACCCGGACATAATGACATCCCCGGCAACGAAAAAGCCGATGAACTGGCCAGGAAAGGGTCAGAAGAAATCACACTAACAACAGATATCCAAGTATCTCTGAACACGGTGCAAGCTGAAATTCACGACCACTTCAAATCATTCGCCAGCAAGGAATGGTCGTTGAAAGCTGAGCACAGAAGATCGAAACTATGCTGGCCTGAATTCAACAGGAGAAGGACAGCGGATCTGGTCTCCAAAAGTAAATCGGATATTAGGAGGATAACGGCAGCCATCACCGGCCACTGGCCAATAGGCACGCATGCCTGTAAGATGGGCCTACCCTACAACCCACGCTGCAGAAGCTGCAACGAACCGGACGAGCAGGAGACACCGGAGCACCTACTGTGTCACTGCCCGGCATTCAACCAGATAAGAGCGCGTCACTTCGGAGCACACCAACTCGGGTCACTAGGGGAAGTGGGAAGGCAGACAGTGAATGCCATCCTAGCGTACCTGAATGACACGGGCTGGTACTGAAGGGAAGCGCGGAATACCACCAAATCGAGGGTGTGGTTCAAAACGGAGCTAAGCTCTAATTGGAGGTTACTTAGCCATGAGTAACCTCACCACTTGCACCTACCTACCTACCTTTTGTCCGTCTAGTTTTCCCTATCTGTTTCCCTACCTCGTGTCTACACCGCCGGCTCCCATGCCGCGGGAGGCCGCTTGGCATCGAAACATCGATGCTTCCAAACATCGATGTTTCGGCACCTCTACTAGTCCTGTAGTCAATGTCCGAATTAGTGTAGACCGTTATTTGTACTTCCGCAGCGCACACTGTGAGAAGCGCTATGTAAATGATGGTGTTTAATTTCGAACGAGTTTTTTGTAAATTATTCTCCCGCTTTCTGTTAGTACTGTAGTGTTCCTGTTTTCCTTGACAATTCCTTTTTTGTATCTGGCTGATAACTTGTTGCCTAATTTTGTTTTGTTTTGTACGAATATCTCTTGTCCGGGATAATATTTTTTTCTGATCTGTACTTTTATTCTGGTAAGCTAAATCTTTTGTCCGTAATTTTCTGTTTTTCTGTTTGGAGTAGTTTAGGGTCAAGTGACACCTTTCTGCCAAAGAATAAATCGACCGGTTTCCGGTTTGTGGTTAAGTGTATTGAATAATTATATTTGACAACTGATCTCTATATAAGGTCGTTTAATGAACTGTGTAATTTCTCGGCCTTTTGACATCTAATGATTTCTGAAAGAGTTGAATGAAAGCGTTCGATCTGACCGTTGGCTGAACTATTGTAGGGTGGTGCTTTATAGACCTTTATATTGAACTGGTCTTGCAGCATCCGCATTATGGGACCTGATCCAAGGAATTTTTCGTTATCTATTATCACTATTTCTGGAACACCGAAGTTTATTAATGTTTTTTTCAGGGGTTGTTTAATGTCTTGGGTTGCTCGAGAATTGACTATTTTAGCCTGCGCGAATTTTGAAAATTTTTCTATTGCTGTGAGGACTACTTGTTTACATGTGAGATAAAAGTCGACGTGAATAATTGGCCCTGGGTATTGTGGTATTGGTATGCTCTGTAGCTCTGGCTTGTTTGGGTGTCTTTTGTATTTTTGTTCTTTGCATGTCTGACATTCGTTCCTTATTTTTATTATTTTAGCCCTCATTTGTGGGAAATATACTTTTTCTAACAGCTGCTCTTTGTTTTAGCTGCTATTGCGGTGTGCTCTCCTATGTTCCGATATGATTGCGTTTTCTTGGTCAATTTCGTCTGTCAGGTCTGTAACTATTTTATTGGAGAATTACAAAACTAATTGTTAAAAAGTGGATAAATTTCTTGAAGCTTCCCTAAGGTTTTCTCGTCGGTATAGATTCCATTTATGATGGAAGGATTTAGTCTTTCTTTTAGAATTTCTTGCAAATTTTCTGAATTGAATATTGGTTCTGTAATAGTGTATCTGTGATATGTTGGAAAAACAATTTCGAATTTGTAGGTTTTTTTCCCCAAAGATAGCAGTATTTGGTTTTTGAAGACATTTATTGGTTTTTCTGCCATAGGTATTAGTTTTTCGGGAGAGCTGAAACTACTGTGCACGGTTCTTGTCATTGCGTTTAGTTCTCCATGCGTTTGCAAGGGAGGTTTACTGAATGCATCGGCAACGACGTTTGCCTTGCCAGGTTTGTGAAAAGTGGGTGTATTCTTCTAAAATTGCTTTCCATCTTTTCATTTGGTCGTTAATGCTTTTTGGATTAGTTGGGTATGTGAGAGACTCGTGATCAGTGCTGCCAACTTAGCCTTTTTCCGGCCAGATCTGGCATTTTTAAACTGTCAAATGCAGGAAAAATTCTTATCTAGCTGCTGGCGGGAAATCTAGCATTTTTGAAAATCAAACTGGCCTCTTATAGCATACGGATTGCACTGTAAAATTTTGGGCAGATGCAAACAATTATGTGGAGGCAATCACCGATTTAAAGCGTTGGCTTTCTTTGTTATTAACTTACTATCGCTGCCGTGGTCAAACGCGGAAGTCGAAAGTGTGTTTAGTCAGATGAACATTGTAAAATTGAAGCTAAGAAACTCAATGAACATTGACACACTTAATTCGATTTTACACATACGGTAATTAATATTTTTTAACACAATATTAAAAACTTTTTATTAAACTTTAATTAATTTATACTCACATTTAGCCGGTTGCCATGCTGATATGGCTGTTATACATCCTGTAGCATAATTTGTAATTAGGTATACAGTGTACAAATAAATAAATAAATATTCACAGCTATGGATTGTGACGGTCTAATAAATGTTGTCACAACTTTGAAGTGCCTCAAAAGTACTTAAATATGATTGGAACAAATACTCGTACACTGTTGAGGAAAATATGGATTTCATTGAGCTGGATATTGGCCTTTCAAATTTTCAAATATTAAAAAAATGCATCAAAACCAAAATGGCCTTTTTTCTGGCTATTTTTGAATTTGATCTAGCCGTTTCTAGCAGGTTTGGAAGGGTATTTTAGCAGGTTATTGCCCAGAATAGTTGGCAGCACTGCCTGCAGGCGGGCGACGCCAGCAGGAGGGACGCCGCAACACCCTCTTCCGCAAGGTCGAGGCAGCAACCCAGGAAGCAGCCTGTCCCAGCGGCAGGTCAGCCTGGGGGAGCCGGAGATCCCCTGAGGCAAGGCCTCAGCGGAGCCGGCCGCAAGTGGTACCACCGGTACCTCGAGCGGGGCTTCAAGCCGGAGGAGGCCCACAAAAGAGTGCTAGAGCACCGTGCGCCGAACGTGGCTCCAGCGAAGAGAGCTGCGGGGACGAGCGTGTCCCCGATTGAGAGAGCCGGCGGCCAGGCCGTTGCGGGGAGGAAGAGGCAGCTTCACCATACGTCGCCGCCCGAACTACCCAAGACCATGTCCAAGAGGACAAAGAACACCGCAGTGCTGGAGGGCTCGAGAACCTCGCAAAGCGCTAAGCGCCCGAGGGCAGCCTCGTATGCCAGTGTCGCCAAGAGCACGAACTTGGCCATACTGGCGCGGGACTACCCGAAGAGGCCAATGACAAAGAAGGAGTTGTCAGCGGTGGAGCAGGCCCTCGTCGAGGAGATGAGGAAGGGCTGGACCGCAGCCCTCAACTTCAACTGCATCCAGTTCCGTGACGGTCTGATATTAGTGGACTGCATGGACAGCGATGCCAAGAAGTGGTTGGAGCTGACGGTTCCCAGCATCAGCACCAAGGTGGGTGTGCAGCTCCGCACCTGCCTGCAAGAGGACCTACCGGTGAACAACGTAGTCACACTATACCTGCCACGCACCGCAGGGGAGACGTTGGAGAGGTCCCTTGGACTGCTCAATGAGCAGAACAAGGGCCTGCTCACCGGGACCTGGCGTGTCATCCGGCACCTAGAGTCGAAGGGCGGCAAGGTGCTGTTGCTCGGCCTGGATGAGGAGGCGCTTACACTCCTCAAGAAGCGAGAAATGCTGTTGGGCTATCGGTTCGGCCAGCTGAAATGCCGCCTGCATAAAAAGCAGGAGTCTGCGGAGGCGGAGGTTTGCACCGAGGCAAACGCCTACGATGTGCCTGGCACTTCAACGGCTGCAGCCAAGGTGACTCCCTCCGTCCCTTCGGACGAGGCGGCGGAGGCCATGGAACTCGCTGCAGTGGAGGCCGAGTTGGACTCGGTCTCTCTAGAGGGGCTGGATCTGACGTGTCTGCATATGAGCGGCGCAGAGGAGCCAACCAGCGAAAAGGAGCCATCCGATGATGAGCGGACACCCACCGAGATGCAATCAGAGGCCTATCTGACGCTCTCGGAGGTCGTCAGAGGCAGGATCTGCGGCCTAAGTAAAGTGAGTATGCAGACTATTGCAGATGTAAGGGAGGCATCACCGAGAGCTTGTATCTTGGTGCGAAAGGATATTAACTTTCTTTGTCTCTCTCAATTTCTCAACAGAGATCTAGCAGCGGTGATGATCACTAGCGAGCACGGGAGTATTGTGTTGGCGTCGGCATACTTCCCAGGAGACGTGACGGATGACCCCCACCAGAGGTTCAGGATCTGGTGCAGCATTGCAGCAGCAAAAGGCTACCCCTACTGCTAGGGTGTGATGCCAATGCGCACAATGTTGCATGGGGCAGCACGGACAACAACGGTAGAGGTGAGTGCTTACTAGATTATCTTTTATCTAGGGATCTTACAGTTTTCAATGTGGGGGCTGAACCCACATTCATCACTAAAACCAGGGCTGAAGTACTGGATATCACTTTCGGGAATGAGGAGGGCTCCCGGTTGATTCGCAACTGGAAGGTCTCCTCAGAACCGTAAATGTCGGATCACAGGATCATACTGTTCGACATTCATAGTAACCTTAGATTCAGCAGGGTTATCAGAAATCCACGACGGACTGACTGGCCAGCCTATCAGTCCTGTTTGGGATTAAATCTGAGCAGACTGAATCATAGTAGGAGAGTATCGTCTCCAGATGATCTTGAGCAACTCTCAAGAGAAGTAGGAGACACAATCTTGGATGCATATCATGCAAGCTGTCCCGAAAAATCCATAGAGTCCAGTAGGGACAATCCCAGGTGGAATAGCAAACTAGGACTACTTCGTACAGAAGTCAGGAAGCTGTTTAACACAGCTAAAAGGAACAGCGCCACTTGGGAACTTTACACCAAAAAGCTGACAGAATATAACAAAGAAATCCGGTTTAGTAAGCGTGAAATTCGGAAATTCTGTTCCACCATAGAGCAAGCCGCACCTGCGGCTAGAGTGTTTAAGGCAATCTCAAAAGGCAAAGTACTTTCTGAACTTTGTCTGAAGAGGGCGGATGGGTCTTTCACCGAGGACGAGGAGGAGAAAGCAGAACTTCTCCTGCAAACTCACTTCCCCATGTGTAGTACCATCTCCGATACAGACAACAGTTACGAAAGGATCCTCAACGGGAGACCCAACTGGAGCCTGGCTGCAGCGATCGTAACTGAACAAAAGATTAGGTGGGCGCTGAGTACACTCAGCCCCTACAAGGCTCCGGGGGTGGATGGAATCATACCCATCCATCTTCAGAAGGGTGTCGAACAGCTAATGCTGTTCCTCATAAGTATTTTCCGGGGGAGCCTAGCAATGGGTTACATTCCTAGGGCATGGAGAACGGCTAGAGTGATCTTTATCCCGAAGGTTGGGAAGAAAGACCCCTTTCATCCCAAATCCTTCAGGCCGATCAGCCTAACCTCCTTCCTGATGAAAACCCTTGAGAAGATTGTGGACAACCACATTAGAAACTCGCACCTGGTGCGAAGGCCTCAGCATGCGAATCAGCATGCCTATAGAGAAGGTAAGTCTACTGAATCGGCTCTCTTGAGCCTGGTGAACAGTATACAGCGCTCTGTAAAAGCCAAAGGGGTAGCTCTTTGTGCTTTTGATAACACATCTCATGATGTTGTGGTAAGAGCACTCTGCAGAAGGGGAGTTGAGACAGGTCTCACGACCTGGCTGGGTAAACTCCTTGATAGCAGAATAGCAGAAGTCACTGTCAACAGTGTGACTGTTAGAGCTCAAACCACCAGAGGCTGTCCGCAGGGGGGTGTCCTATCACCACTACTCTGGAGCCTCGTGGTGGACGAGCTGCTAGTTAAACTTACAGCAAATGGGTTTGAATGTCAAGGCTATGCCGATGATATCACTTTAGTATGTAAAGGAAATTTTGAGAGCACATTGTGCGACAGGATCACACTGGGCCTAAGACTTAGCTAAGACTGGTGCAGAGACGTGGGGCTGAATATCAATCCAGCGAAATCGCGCTGACCTTGATGTCACAAAAAGGCAACTGGGAAAACTCCAGAGACTTGCCTGCATGTGCATCTCTGGCGCTATGCGCACTTGCCCGTCCACTGCTCTGGATGTGATACACGGGCTTCCACCACTGCACTTGCATATCAAGCACAGTGCGCGCAGATCTACCATGAGGATAACAGGGTCAAGACCAGCTGACTCGGCCGCTACTGCAACTGACCTGTTATTAGAATATCCGCAGGATGTTCAATTGGCCAAGTTCAGCTTTGATAAGCTCTTCAAAACAGAGCTTAGCAACAAGTCGGAGTGGACCAGCAAGTCTACCACCTATGATGTGAAACCACATGCTATTAGGTGGTACACTGACGGCTCACTAACAGAGGATGGTGCGGGTGCGGATGTCTGTGGACCCCGACTCAAATATCACGAACCTCTAGGGAAATTCGCCAGTATCTTTCAAGCGGAGGTACACGCGATTGAGAGATGTGCCTCGTTCAATATTGAGCGGGGTTAAAATCGGAGAGACATAGCCATTTTCTCAGATAGTCAGGCAGCAATCAGAGCACTCAGTGCCCATAAGGTTGTTTCCAGACTAGTATGGCAATGTATAGGAATACTCAATGAGTTGGGTGTGAACAATAAAGTAACCATATACTGGGTACCAGGGCATGCGGGGATCCCCGGCAATGAAGTGGCCGACATAATGGCCGACATAATGGCCGGAGCCCTTCTGTGGACTAGGGCCAGGAGTCATTAGCCAGAGCAGTCGTGTGGATCTCATGACTGCCTGCGATGACTTCTGGCAGGCGTCGAAAGGGGCAAGGCAGAGTAAACTAACCTGCACTAACCTCTAGCTAATTATTATTATTAAGGTGTTGTACTGGTTAAGAAAATTGGGAAGAAAATAAGTGAATAGCGTCATCGGGAACTTCAGATGGTGGGACAACTCTTTGCCTAAAAAGCTCCACATCCACATGTGTCATGTTTGTTTCAGACGTGTTTTATTCAACGCCAAAGCAAATGCATGCCGCATTATTTCGGTCAACTCAAAAAACCTAAAATTACTCCAGAGGTTAGAGCCTGCCAGAATATTATATGGATTGGATATATTTTCTAAGAATATCCACCGATCTCCTACAGGGCTAATATGCTTCAGATCTCCAAACACTATAATTGACTTGCCCCCTAATATTATATTAAGTCCTGGCTTCTATAAATTTGTCGAAGTCGTTGATCTAAATATCCAAGCGTTTTGGATCCGACCATCGAGATTTCGTCGAAAATAATTAATTGGAGGTTAATTAGCTTACAATGCATCGTGTTTAAGGAGTCGTTATTTAATGGTCTTAATGGACCTGATGTTTGGTTGACTGGAAGTGAGAAACTGGAATGGAGTGTAAGTCCTCCAATTCCAAAAGCTGCTTTTCCAGTTGGAGCACAAAGTAAGAGCTTTGCTGGATCAGTTGCACCCGGTAACTATTAGCTCGCCATGTTATAGACTGATATATCGTTGAAATCAGCCTGCTTTTGCGAAGAGTTCAAGCTGAAGCAAACTCATCTAAGAATTAAGGCATGCTTACGCCTTTTCACACTTCCAGTCCCATTGAGCAGTTGGTAACTTTGCTCAGAAATGGGATTTTCTTCATCCACTTCCACGTCGATCGCTTCATATAATCTTAGTTAGGCGGTTCTGATCGTGCGTTTGTCTTGGAAAATTTGTACCAAGGTATATCAACTCCAAGTCTGCATGCCTTTGCACGTACCGATCAAGCAGGTTTTGCTCAAAAATATCGGTTGAGTTCCCAGGAAGCTGCTCCAATTCTCTATTGGATCTCACTATCCGAACCCTTTTATCTGGATGGCAAGAGTTTACAAAAATATTGCCTTCACTTGGCTCAGACATGTGCAAACCTAAAATGTTGTATGCTGCTTCTTGGGCTGATATTTCCGTTGCGTTAATGAACTTGCTTCCGAGATGCTGCAATTTTCTTTTCACTGAAATATTTCCATGGCTTATTTCAGTCATGGCTTCTCGAAGCAGTTGCGACACTCCCCGGTTGGATTTGTTTATGTAGTTAATTATATAACTACAACAGGCGAACGCATCTAAGATAAATTGTATATCCATATTTGCCCTATGCAGGCCTAGGATATCCTTATTATAGGCATTTATCAACCTATCCGAAAATTTGCGGCGGGGAAATATTTGAGGCTTTTTTAAGCTTGAACGGATGGCGAACTTGTACTCTTCTAGAGTTATTTCGAGGTGCGTAAGGAAGAATTCAAAATTATTAAAAAGGACTGCTTCTTCGTCAGAACTGGACTTTAAAAGCTCTTTAATTTTGTTAAACATTGCTTTATAATGTTCAGCATTGGCTTCGTTGTCTTCTAACGGGAACAAAACCATAGTTTCAGGCATTGGGGGATATGGCATTTGAAACCTGAAGAATTCCTGTCCCCGCAGTTCTCTTAAACACGAAGAAGTGTGCTTATGGCGCTGATACTGAATTACCTCTTGCAATTCAGGATCTTCCCCGGTTGTGGTGATAAAGCGATCAATGAAATTGACAACTTCATCGGAATTTTCTGGTCCTTCAAAACCAGTACATTCCATGAGAGTGGGGTGTTCCTCTGTGCTGGAATTCGATCCTCTAATAATAATGCACAAGGGTATACTCTCCAAAAATTTCTGAGCTTTTGAACAATTTCATTAACTGTCTAAACCTAAAGTCAAAATATCGGGAGCATGTGACTGGATCAGATCTAATTAATCTAGCTTTTTCGGCAGTAGAAAGAGCTGCCGCTTCGTCTTCGGTAATATTTCTATTATCCAAGAGACGAGAAGACTAACTAAAAGTTAGTCGCTCTGACCCGCGATTTTCTTTACGCGATCTCCTGGTGGCGTGGCCTGCAGCATCTCGGTACCGCTCTGGCCCGCGATTCTCTTCGCGCGATCTCAAGCTAGAGCGGTCCACAGTATTATTTCAACGTTCGCGTGCCCGAACTCGTTCACTACGCCTTCTCTGAGAGCGTGCTAGTGGTTTCGCGCGCGAACGCCCTCTGCGTTCTCCGAATCTACTAAGCGGACGGAGGCACTGTGCTCGGCATTTCTGACTCTAATTTGCGAAGAATTGCGAGCGTATAGTCAACGGCTTTGCCTAAGTGCGGCTTGGCGCCGCGAAATGCGCGGCATTTTTTGTTTTCACTAATTACGCTGGAACCTCCGCAAGCGTTCAAAGTATAATTTTTAGCCTTTTTATACTTGGTACAAACTCGTACGTCCGCTCTGTTTTAATCTCCAACTTCAATTCAATTTATTTCATAAGTCATCGATTAAATTAGATCGATACATTTCAAAATTATTTGCTATTTGATATGTAATCTAACTGTGGCGCTAACATACTCCCCGCCTTGGAAGCTCCTTCCAAAATAATAGGTTTGCCTTAATCCAATGGTAGAGCGCAGATACGATGAACGTTTTGCTTGAGGACTCCAGACTTTGTCTTAAGTGTGACTACACGAACTGCGCCATCAGGTCCTGGATGCAGCTCGATCACTCGTCCTAATAACCACTGTCCCGGTGGTGCGTTGTCTTCTGCGATGAGCACTAACGTGCCTATTTGGATGTTACTGACCGCCGTTGTCCACTTAGTGCGCTCCTGCAACAGCGTCAGGTACTCAGCCGACCAGCGGCGCCAGAGAGAGTTGTGGACTAACAAAATTCGTTTCCAATGATTGGTAATAGAGAGTTTAACCAAACCTTCATCAACTGGTTCAATTAGCGCATTCAATGGACGGCCCACTAAGAAGTGGCCTGGAGTTAAGGCTTCCAAATCATTCGGATCCGATGATAATGGATGCAACGGCCTGGAATTCATCACGGCCTCCACCTGGGTTATAGCAGTCGAAAGATCCTCGTAGTTGAGTGCCACGCTATTTGTGCATTTGATCAGCAATTGCTTGGCGATCTTTATAGCACTTTCCCAAAGCCCTCCAAAATGGGGCGACCGTGGGGGTATGAAATGAAATTGTACTCCTCGTTGGCTGCACTCATCTGCAATCAGCCCTTTATCTGCAGCGTTGAAGAGTTGCTTTAGCTCACGACAAGCGCCTACAAAGTTAGTGGCGTTGTCACAAAAAAGGTCTGAGCTCAATCCACGTCGGGCTTTAGTGCAGCTATGAAGGCGTTGGTACTCAAATCCGAGACGATCTCCAGATGGCATGCCTTTGTCAGAAAGCATACGAAAACGCAGAGATACACTTTAACTGGGCGCTTCCCTCGAATGTTAAAATGCATCTAGATCGGTCCAGCGAAGTCCAGTCCAGCACGCTCGAACGGGTAGATCCGGCCTCTCACACGACTTTCTGGCAGTGCTCCCATTAGCTGACTGCCCAATATTGGTCGTAGCTGGAAACATACGATGCAGCTTCGCACCGTCTTGCGTGCCAGTTTTCTGCAATTAATGATCCAATATTTCTGCCGCAAAAAGGCACATAAGGACTGTGCCTAGGCATGTAAATTTTTTCGATGTGTGTATTCAATTAGTGCATTAACCACTACATGGTTACTTGGCATCAAAATGGGATGCTTAGTATCAAATGACAGTGCAGCGTTTACTAACCGCCCACCTACTCTTATACTACACACACCTTCTTCTTCGTGAACAAAAGGATTCAAGCACTGTATTTTTGAAGATTTTATTCGCTTGCCGGATCGCAACTTAATGAATTCTTCATGCAACTTAAGGTTCTGCAAGTTAAAAACTATATAACGTAGTCCGCCTGCCAGTTCTGTGGCAGACAGGCTGCAAATCTTATCTGTAGAATTTCAAAAATTCATTTGCAAATTTACATTCTCCTATAATATCTTGCGCTTCATTCGTTACTGGCCAACTAACAGTGAGCGAAAATGTACCTGCTCTTTGCTCTGGGATTAACTTAACCCCTGGCTGCCAACGCTCCTGTTCATATTTTGAGCTCAACAAGAAGTCTGGGCCGTGCCACGTTTTGGCACGATTTTGACGAAACCATAGAAGATATCCAAGATCTGTAAAGCGTTACTTATTCACAAAACATCTCGCTAGGTCTAAACACAAGCTTTTTTTAATATTTGCAAATTTCACAAAATGGCAGCGATTTGAAAAAATCTAAAACTGACTGTAAAAAATTGAAAAAAAATTTTTTGGGAAAAAGCTTGTGTCTAGACCTAGCGAGATGTTTTGTGAATAAGTAAGCGAAATTCATTCCTCTATTTACCAGAAATTGAGGCAATAGCGGCCACGATGGTAGTTTTGAACAGTCCCACTCGTTCTCCCATTTTTCTATTGTTTCGTCATCCAATTTGGTTCTGATCAAATGGAAAATAATAGCATCAAAATTTTCTTGCACTGTACCCAAAAAATTTAGCGCCACCAGTTGAGCATCCACACTATCCACGAGAACTCTGAGCCCTTCTGAGTCTGCATTCTTAAGGCGTTTTATATTAAACAGATCTATGATATGTGCTTGCACGATAATCGCCTTATTTTCAAAACGATCTCGCAATAATTTCAATGCCCTTTTGTAATTCGCAGCTGATAACTCTAAGCAATCAATCGTACTTAACGGAACAGCACCCAGCGACGCTCTCAAGTGAATAAATTTCGACAATTCATCCAGGTCCGAATCTGAATCTATAATTGTTTGAAATGTATTGAACCAACTTGTCCACTCCATAAACGTGCCTGTGAACTCAGGTAACTTCAGAGCGGGAAGCTTGGTCGCACGCGATACTTGTGTGCTGTTCAATACATCCCCAGGCTTGTCTTGCGTCCAGCATGACCGATAGCGCTTAATAATCTTGCCTTAATTTCACAATACAAATCTTCAACTTGGTGGCGACTTTCATATTCACTGACATCCTCGCAATCTTGCTCGATTTGCGCCTGCATAATACAGAACTGACCATAATTCGATTCAACCAAACTTAGTCGGGCTTCAAGTTCCGCAGTTGTCATACACGCTATATTTTTCATGACATACTCTTTGTTCCGCAGAAAAGAATTCACTAATCCGGTCCGCGAGCCCATCAACTCTAAACCCTTTCCCTTCTTTGGAGCCATTTCACAGAACAAATTATTTTTCTAAGTGCTTGAACTTTCTTAAACACGACCAAAGCTATACTAAGCTGTGTACTTTAAATGCCGCTGTTCGACCAGTTATTTAATTACAATATTCCCTTATCGCTCTTTTTCCTGCACCCAAGTCACTGTGTCGTAAAAAAGAACCGTAATTGCAATCCTAGCGGCTCTTCAGCTTAAAGCCAGTCAAATTCGACTGTACTTACATATATGTATTAAGTTGGGCTGCAGTTAAGACGAATATGCGCACAATAAGGGAACTGAATTCAATGTCAAGCCAATGTCACTTAGGTAGCCCGCTATTTCAATATACATGCATATATAATTGTATGCACGTACATATATATGTAGTCAGCACTTCTAATGCATACGAACTGACCTACACCATTTGTTAAGCTGATGCACCAATTCGACCATCCTTGACACCATTTACTAAATTTTAATTAATTTATCACACACATCAAATTTGAAATAAACATGCCTGCAAGAAATATTAAATGCACTGTGCAGTTTGACTCACAATCCAATACGAGATGCCGCCGGAGTCACCGGTCAACCAAGTCTCGTCGTGGGTATTCTTTTTTATATGTTGCTGAGCTCCAAGGTGAACTCCATCCGGATTTGAACCTTATCCAAATGTCTCTGTTCGGGCGCCAATAATTACGCTGGAACCTCCGCAAGCGTTTAAAGTATAATTTTTAGCCTTTTTATACTTGGTACAAACTCGTACGTCCGCTCTGTTTTAATATCCAACTTCAATTCAATTTATTTCATAAGTCATCGATTAAATTAGATCGATACATTTCAAAATTATTCGCTATTCGATATGTAATCTAACTGTGGCTCGAACATTCACTATTTGCAATTTTCTCAATTTTCTCTTTAATCACTGTTTTCACAGTTCACCAATTTTACACTTCACAAACACAAACTTATGATACACTTCACTGTCGCGAAAATTGTTATTCGTTGCAAAAATGAGTAAGAGGAACTTCCTAACTTTTCTTTTCCGCGTGTTCTTACATAATATAAATGTTGCGAAAAATGTAAAGAGCGAAACATGTTGAAAGCCAAAAATGTTGCGCAACAACTGAATGTTGCTAGCAACAAAGCTTTCAAAATAAATAATTAATATACATATTCCTATGGTATCTATATGATATAGTAGTCCGATTTTTATAAAATTAAACCCGAAATTCTACAATAATAGAAGGGCCATATCTCAAATTATATGAAAATATGTTGAAAATTGTCTAAGTTATAATTTTTTTCCTCAAAATTTTCTGATCGTTCCTATGGCAGCTATATGATATAGTTGTCCGATCCGGCTCGTTCCGACACATATAGTAGTGAGATCATATAGAAGACTATCTGCAAAGTTTCATTCAGATAGCTTTAAAACTGAGGGACTAGTTTGCGTAGAAACGGACGGACAGACATACCGACGGTCAGACGGACATGGCTAGATCGACTCGGCTGTTGATGCTGATCAAGAATATACATATATACATACCTCCTTCACTACGTTGCAAACTTCTGACTAAAATTATAATACCCTGCAAGGGTATAAAAAGATCGGGTCCCCCGACGCACAATGGACGGAAAGAAATTTTTTTTGTTGCAAAAATCATTATTTTATTATAATTATTTTTTTTAATTAAAGGTACTTTTAATACCTTTCGAATGAGTGGTCATGCTATATGGTGTGATTAATAGTAGATTTTATACTCGAAAATAAATGTTTTTTGAGGCAGTTTTCTCAATTTTTATCCAGTTTAGAAAAATACTTTTCATTTATTTTCTCTGAAAATACTAATTTGGATATTTAATTTTTTAGAAACAAAATAAATAAATTTTAAAGATTTTTTTTTTTTTAATTTTTTTTTTTACCAATTTTCTAATATTTATGCACTTTTTGTTCAAAATAATCATTCAATTTTACATCATTTAATATTTTTGAAGAATAATTAAGCATTATACATTCATTTCAAATCATTAAGGGTCCTTACAAAGTCAGGTATTGAAAAACAAGCCGCCAATACAGGAAAAAATGTATGCCCGCCATACAATTTTGTACTGCGCAGCGACTGCGCCCGTAGCAATATTTGTACAAAAACGCGCGTTTTTTACGCTGAGTTAAAAGTATCTTTTGCCTTGGAATTTCTTGGGGGCAGGTTGGGGCAGCCGATCTTTTTATACCATGTACCGTAGGTACAAAGGTATATTAATTTTGTGCAAATGTATGTAACAGACAGAAGGAAGCATTTCCGACCCCATAAAGTATATATATTCTTGATCAGCATCAACAGCCAAGTTGATATAGCCATGTCTGTCTGTCCGTCTGTATGAACGCCTAGATCTCAGCAACTATAAGAGCTAGAGCCACCAAATTCGGTATGTAGGTCGGAATGTTTTGCACGCAGATCAAGTTTGTTTCAGATTTAAAAATTTCCCTCCCACTCCCCCACAAATCAATAAAAACGTTTTGCAGCCACAAATATTACCATAGATCTTTCTTTTTCTGCATAGGCATGCACATATGCAGAACATGTATCAATACCGAAAATCTGGTAAAGATCGGGTGAAAAACACAAAAGTTATTTACTTATCAGTGTGCTATCTATTTGGCAGCTAGCAACAGGAGCATCCAAAAAACAACAACAAAACTGATGAGCGCAAGAAACTAACTCCCGTGCGCAAAAAAGAGAGAGGGGTTATCTCTATCTCTGTCTTGCACACGCAAGTGCATGAGATGGTGGTGGTTTTGCAAAGAGCGAGTTTGTTTACATTTCTCTAATAGGCAAAAGTCGCGATCAGCTGACTTTTGTTTATCGTTGTCAAAGACATGACAAAGGAGAAGCGTAAAAAGGATGAGAGCAACCAAATGGGTCTCAGTCTTATAAATGTATGTATGTATGTATGGCCGTCCGCCAGCGGGCGGACAGGGGGAATAACGGGTGAGAAATCACCTGCCGTAACTGTTCGCACCGTTGGAAGTGCGACTATACTCTCCCCGTGAGGGCGGCTGGAAGCAGGTCCCAGTACGGTCATGTCTCTGCTGAGGATGCTGACGAATGGTAGTCGGGCGGGGAGAAGAAAACTCCTGCCAAAAAATTACCCCAATCCAAGGTGGAACAGCATATGCCGAGGGATGCGTGTCCGGGGGGTGCTTGGAGACTAGTATGCGGACTCTCGTGGACCGGCCGACCCATCAGTTTAAACTAGGCTTACCACGGTATGCGAGCTCTACCGTGGCGGACCATTCCCATCCCAGCATACTCGTGGGAATCAAAATGAACCAAGCAAATCATAATAAAAACAAAAACAAAAAAGTTGACGGCCAGACCTCAAAGGCGGCTGGGGAAACCCCCCTCACTAGCACCAACTCGGAGACGCTAAGCGGCCGAGTGCTTAAAAGGGAAGAGGAGAGCTCCTCGGAGAGCCTTAACCTGGAGGCCAGTGTCACTGGGAAGGGCGAGCCAATGGGCTCCAGAGGTAAACCCAACCCAGGAGGCACGACCCAGCAGCAGCAAAGGATGAAGAAGACGCTGTATAATGAGCGGAGACGAGCGGCCTTCATCCTTGCGCGAGCAAACCCAGCCATGGAGGCGGACCCGGAACAAGCGGGTCTCATCAAATGGGCGAAAGGCGTTCTGCCAGATTTCCAGCCTGTTAAGGCGGGAAAGTCGGTTGCACCCAACGCCCAGTAAGCCAACGCAGACGCGGGCAGGAGCACCACTAAACGTCAGCGGTCTACGGAGGTTCAACCTCCGCAGCCAAAGCGTTCCAGAGTGCAGCCTCAGCGGTCCTTCGCCGAGGTGACCAAGGGCAAGATGCTGATTGGAGTGGTGGATGAGGGCTCCAGTGACGGACAGATCCCGAGGGACCGATGGCGTTGGATCGTTGGTGAGCTGCACAACAGGTTCGTGGAGGAGCTGTTGGCGTCAGGTGGGGCACTGCCCCGTTGTGAGGATACCGGCTGGCATCAAGGAGGCGTTAAGGTGATAGCGTGCGAAGACGCAGCGTCGGTCACCTTCTACAAGAGAGCGATCGCGGGATTGGGAGAAGTATTCCCAGGCGCGAAGCTCGTGGCTGTCGACTGGGACAAGATCCCCAGCAAGCCAAGGGCCAGGGCGTGGCTTAAGCACAAGCCGGCAGAGCCTGAGAAAATTCTCAAGCTTCTGCAGCTGAGCAGCCCCGACCTCCCCTTCTCTGATTGGCGAGTAGCCAAGGTTGAGGAGGCCGTTGGTCCGAGGCGCCAGGTTGTCCAGACTCTCAATGAGGGGACAGTCGAGGCGCTGAAGAAAAACGGGGGGGGCGCTCAGGTACGGCTTCGAGAGCGTAGCTGTCCGCATTTACAAGGCAGACGCGAAGGCGGGCCTTGAGGAGGAGGACCCTGAAATAGAGGGACCTCGCATCGAGGAGGCGCCCGAAGGATTGTCCGACGAGGAGGACATCCTGGAGGGGTACGTCTCCGAGAAGAGCGAGCTCGCCAGTGGCTTGCGCGACGTCGGGATGTCAGAGGAGGGTTAGACGAACCAACCTCGGACGCCGACATCACTGTGGTGGAGGTTAAGACGCAGAATGTCTCTGACGTTCCTGCAAATAAACCTCCACCACAGTAAAGCAGCTTCCGCTGCCCTACTTGTCCACCTGGCGGAAGGTGGTATCGACGCTGTCCTCATCCAGGAGCTCTGGGTCTGTGGCGACAGAATCCTAGGGCTAAGGGCAGACGACTATAGGCTGTACGCAGCCCCAACAACAGGTAAAACGCGAGCCTGCATACTCGCCAGGAAAGATTTAACTCTTTTCATGCTTCCAAATTTCAGCAATGAAGACACAGTAACAGCATGTCTAGAGGGACCAAATGGATCCCTCCGGATATGCTCCGTATACCTGGGGCACGATCAGGACCCCGTCCCCCCAACCCTGAGGCAAGTCACCGAGGACAGCAAAAAGCTGGGCCTGGACCTCATCATCGGGTGCGACGCAAATGCCCATCACCATCAGTGGGGCAGCACTGACACCAACGATAGGGGTGAGTCTCTTTTTGATTTTATCCTTTCATCTAACCTACTGGTGGGTAATTCGGGAAACGAACCCACCTTTATAATCAAAAACCGAAGGGAGGTACTTGATATCACCCTTCTCTCTGAATCCCTGAAGGACTCCCTTAAGTCTTGGAGAGTGCTGGAGAAGCACTCATTCTCTGACCATAGATATATCCAATTCACGCTAGGTTTCGATAGGTTCAACCCAGTCACTTTGCGGAACCCCCGGAGGACTGACTGGGGGAAATACAGATCCCAGCTGAGTAAGATCCTAAAGCCCCCTCCAGCCCCAACCCTCTCGGACTTCTGTCCAGAGGGGCTGGAGCGTCTCGTTGAAACTTTCACCGATGCTTGTAGCACGGCTCTAGATAGGTCCTGCCCCCGTAGCAAGAATGGGGGGAAGACTGGGAAGAAGCCACCATGGTGGTGTAAGGAATTAAGCTGCCTCAAGAAGACCAAGAGGCAGTCCTTCAATACAGCCAAGAGCGCCAACACGGACGCATCTTGGTGTCTCTATAAAGCGAACTTGTCCCTGTACAACAGGGAATTAAGAAAGGCCAAAAGAAGGGCCTGGTCCGACTTTTTCTCAGGAATCCAGGACTACTCTGAGGCGTCTAGGCTGAGGAAAGTCGACGCCCTCCAACCCGGACTTCGTAAAGTGCCCTGACGACAGCTGGACGACGTCCAGTGAAGAAACCCTCGGGGGTCTCCTGGATGCCCATTTCCCCGCTAGCTCTTCCCAGAGCAGCCCACCTAACCCCCCGACACGGCGGGGTCCGTCCGAAATGGCATACCTCCTTACTGATAGGAACATTAAATGGGCAATTAACAGCTTCAGCCCATATAAATCCCCTGGGGTGGACGGCAGCATACCCGCACAGCTCAGCTACGCAGCCGAGCTATCCACTCCCTGGGTTGTCTGATCTTCTCGATCATCCTCGATACAGGGGTCATTCCGAACAGATGGCTCCGCTCAAAAGTTGTTTTCATCCCCAAGGCAGGCAAGCCATCGCATTGCACGCCTAAGGATTATAGGCCGATAAGCCTCTCCTCGTTTCTACTCAAGACGCTGGAGAGACTCATCAGTCTGCATCTTAGGACTAATATTCCCCAATCATCCTTATCAGGATCTCAACACGCGTACAGGAGGGGCAGGTCGACAGAGACAGCACTCCATTCGCTTACCACCATCATAGAAAAATCGCTCCACAAAAAGGAGTTCACACTCGTCGCCTTCTTGGATATAGAGGGCGCTTTCAACAACATCCTTCCAGGCTCAATCACATCAGCACTGACTAAGCTGGGGATTGATCAACACTCGGTGGGTCTCATTGACCGGATCTTGCGCAGCAGAATGGTGGAGGCAACACTGGGGGGGTCAACCATCTCCAGACAAGTCAACAGAGGCACACCTCAGGGCGGAGTCCTCTCCCCTCTCCTATGGAATGTGGAAGAAGAGGGCGGCTGTCGTGTCGTGGCCTACGCGGATGATGTCGCCTTGGCGTTCACTGGAAAATTCCCGCAGACACTCTTGTGACAGGATGAGCGAAAGCCTTTGGTTTCTGACGGACTGGACCGCAAGGTCTGGTCTGGGGGTAAACCCAGCGAAGACTGAACTAGTCCTTTTTACCAGGAAATACAAAATCCCCAAAATGATACCCCCTAAACTCACCCTTAAAAATCAGGCCAATTATCTAGGTCTTATCCTGGACAGGAAGCTCGATTGGTCCCTTAACACGGACGAGAGGGCCAAAAAGGCCACAATCGCGCTCTACACCTGCCGCAAGGCTATCGGGCTAAAATGGGGAATGACCCCAAAAATAGTCCGTTGGCTGTACACGGCTATCATTCGCCCGATACTCCTCTACGGAGTGGCAACCTGGTGGCCAGCTATAAAGCGGTCTACCTGCCTGGGCAAGTTAAGAAAAATTCAGCGCATGGCTGAGATCTGTATGACAGGCAGCCTGCGCACAACTCCGGGAGACGCCTTGGACGTTCTCCTGGACATCCTCCCAATTTAACTAATGGGAGAGATGACCGCGTCACTCTCGGCATGAAGGCTGAAGGGCGCGGGTCTGTGGAGAAGATTGAGTTTCGGACACACGAACCTCGGCTCTGCTCCACACCTTCCTGAGGGAAACACCGACTACTGTGTCCCCACTGAACACCCCATCACACCCTTCCAGGTTTACATCCCCGACAGAACGGAATGGAACCTAGGACTCCCTGGACCCCTAGGGTCCCTTCACATCTACACGGATGGCTCAAAACTGGACGGCCGGGTGGGAGGAGGTATATACTCTGAGCTCCTGGGATTAAACGTCTCGTTTAGGCTACCCGACCACTGCAGCGTCTTTCAGGCGGAAGTTTACGCCATCAAAGAAGCCCTTGATCAGCTCCCCCCAATTAGGGGCAGAGCTCCCTTATGCATTTTCTCTGACAGTCAGGCCGCCCTGAAGTCATCGAATCTATTTCTTCCAACTCGAAGACCATCAACGACTGCCGCAGATCTCTTCACGAGATGGCGGAGCAGTACGACCTCCACCTCATCTGGGTCCCAGGACATAGGGACATCGAGGGCAACTGCGCTGCCGATGAGCTGGCCCGGCAGGGTACAACCTCCCCTCTTCAGCCGGAGAGGGAGTCAGTTGACATGCGCTTGGCCACTCGCAGACTACTCTGTAGGGAGTACTTCCACCTCCTCGCGGACAGGAAATGGGAAAACCTCATCACCTGCCGCCACCCTAGAATGATCTGGCCACGCCGTTCAGCGAAACGCTCAAAGGAGCTATTGTCATTAAGCAGGGAAAGCTGCGCCCTGGCCGTTAGGGCTCTTACTGCTCACTGGCTGCTTGGAACACATGCGTCCAGGCTCTCGGTGCACCATAATGACTTCTGTAGAAGCTGTAGGGATGAGGAGGAAGAGGAGACCGTTCTCCACCTCCTCTGCCACTGTCCGGTCCTAAGCAGACGAAGACTGCAGTACCTGGGCTTCCCCACCCTTGTGGATCTCGCAGAGCTATGCGAGACATCACCGAGGCAGATAATCCGATTCATCCAAGGATCGGGTTGGTCCTCTCTTACGTAGCACTGGTCATCGGCCCATGAGTACCTGCATCGGACTGGGACCTAAGCCTATGCGGCATCACAAAGAGCCTCCTCAGGCTCAAGTGGATGGTCCGGCTCTCTGAGCCGGCCATCACCGCCCTATCCTAACCTAACCACTAACTAACTAATTCGAGCGGCGATATATTTTGGTACAGGGTATATAACAGTCGTTCACGAACGACTGTAGCTTTCTTACTTGTTTGAATATGATAAAGGACATATTCAAGAACAACACCTCATACGCTAAACCCATCATCTCGTGTTCGACATTCTCATTTTCGACATTCCATCAAAGTTGAAAAATAGGTTAAAAATTAGTACTTCGGTAAAACAGGTATACCAGCACGTGCAAAAAATATTATAATTTTATTCTACTTTGGTTTTACCGAGATTTGATGACCCTTTCGATTGAGACCATAACCATGACAGTCGGTTACTTATTTTACCTAAAAATCGACCGCAAAGTCTGAATTTTTCTAAAAAACGACATGATTTTTTTGCTTCCCAAAAGAGGTTACTCTTTGAACACGTGTAACACTCTAAAATACTCAACCGACTTGAATAATTATTTGGATTCAACACTTTTGAACTATTACCTGGCAATAACAAATTTTACGATCCGTTGTCATCAAAAAGTTGATTATTGTATAGTACTGTATCTTTCCGTCCATTGTGCGACGTCCAACCCCGAATTTCCAAGGCAAAACATACTTTCAACCCAGCGTCAAAAACGCGCGGCTTCGTGCCGTAATTCTGCTACAAGCACAGTCGCTGCGCAGTACGAAATTGTATGGCGGGCATACATTTTTCCTGACTTTGTAAGGACACTAAATGATTTGAAATATGAAATACGAAATGAATAATTATTCTTCAACAATATTAAATAATGTAAAATTGAATTATTATTTTGAACAAAAAGTTCATAAATTAATGAAAATTAGTAAAATATTTGGTCGACAACAAAAATTTTTTTTCTTTAAAATGTATTTTTTTTTTGTTTTTTATACATTAAATATGCACCCTATTAGTATTTTCAGAGAAAACAAACGAAAAGTGTTTTTCGAAATTGGAAAAAAATTCCGAAAACTGGCTCAAAAAACATTAATTTTGGAGTATAAAATCTACTATTAATCACACCATATATGACCACTCATTCGAAAGGTACTAAGGTACCTTCAATTTAAAAAAAAATATAAAAATATCTCAAGAGTTCAAGAGTTATGATTTTTGCAACCCAAAAATATCTTTCCGTCCATTGTGCGTCGGTTCATCTGACCTTCTGTTCGTTCGTGCGTTTCTACGCAAACTAGTCCCTCAGTTTTAAAGCTGAATGAAACTTTGCACATAGTGTTCAATATGGTCTCACTACTATATATGTCGGAACGGGCCGGATCGGACGACTATAACATATAGCTGCCATAGGACCGATCGATACATTTTTAGGAAAAAAAATCGTAAAAAAGTGCTTCACCCGCGTAGTTGAGCACCACCTTAAAAACAATACATGGAATGTGTCACCAAATTTTATATATGTACATAGAAATGAAGAAATCATATTATATATTCCTCATGTAGATTCGTGGTTCATGCGATGACGTTTATTTAAATAAGAGCGATAAAAGTGGCTCTGTAGCAGTCGATATTAAAATCGTTGTAATAAAAAGTTCTGCGTTTAATAAATCTTAAAAATACAAGTTCAAATTGTACTAATTAATACTAAATTAAAAAATAACAATGTTTCTTTTTGTGTTATATTTCTTATTGGCTTTTAAAATTTCAATAATTTTAATAACAGCTTTTGTTCAAATCGGAATTTTTTATCGAGGAAAGGACATTCGAAAATTTAGTCAAGCTCCCGGTCCTCAGCCTTGGCCAATAATTGGCAGTTTAGATTTTCTTGGTCGGTTTAAAAATAACCCTTTTGAAGGTTTCGGGGCATTGAAAAGAAAATACGGTGACATTTATTCCATGACTCTGGGACACAATAGATGCTTAGTTGTGAATAATTTGGAGTTAATTAAAGAAGTCCTTAATAAAAACGGAAAATACTTAGGTGGGCGTCCGGATTTCATTCGCTATCATACGCTTTTTGGCGGCGATCGAAACAACTGTAAGTGGATCAATATATAAACTAATAATTTGTTTACTTTTCTAAAGCCTTATACATATTCTAAAAGCAGCCAAACTCCATATAAACAAAACGAGCGAAGAGAGAAAGAAGATTTATCTGTCTTTTCGCTTTCTCGGGTACTAACATAAGATAAATGTTGTGAGCGAAAAATGTGAATTTTCCTTAAAATAAATGAATTTATTTATTTCGAAAGGCTTGACCGCAATTAAAAAAAAAAAACATGTCTCGCAAAAAGTGTTTATCTTGCCGCCAAGAAAGAGGTTAATTATTAATGATAAGATTTATTAAATAAGATTTGTCATTGTCATCTGTCATTACTGTCATAATTTTTATATGAAAGGTACTTTAAGTACCTTTCGAATGAGTGCTCATACTATATGGTGTAATTAATAGTAGATTTTATACTCGCAAAAAAATGTGTTTTGAGGCAGTTTTCCCAATTTCGAAAAATACTTTTCGTTTGTTTTCTCTGAAAATGCTAATATGATGCTAATGTTTTAAAAACAAAGAGAAACAAAATTTTAAAGAAAAAAAAATGTTGTTATTGTCGACCATATTTTTGACTCATTTTTAATCATTTTTGTTAAAAATAATCATTCAATTTTACATTATTTAATATTTTTGAAGAATAATTAATCATTATACATTCATTTAAAATCATTAAGTGTCCTTACAAAGTCAGGAATTGAAAAACAAGCCGCCAATACAGGAAAAAATGTATGCCCGCCATACAATTTCGTACTGCGCAGCAACTGTGCTTGTACCAGAATTTGCACGAAGCCGCGCGTTTTTTACGCTGAGTTGAAAGTATCTTTTGCGTGGGAAATGCGGGGTGGGACGTCGGGGGACCCGATCTCTATTGAATATGATAAAGAACATATTCAAGAACAACACCTCATACGCCAAACCCAAAATGTACCAAAATACCATTTTTGACATTCCATCAATGAGTACTTCGGTAAAACAGGTATGCCTGCACGTGCAATAAACATTATAATCTTATTCTACCTTGGTTTAACCGAGATTTGATAACCCTTTCGATAGAGACCATAACCATGCCGGTCGGTTACATATTTTACATAAAAATCGACCTCAAAATCAGATTTTTTCTAAAAAAACGACAACCTTTTTTTGCAACCCAAAAGAGGTTCAACTTTGAACACGTATAACTTCTAAAATAATAAACCGATTTGAATAATTTTTTGGATTCAACCCTTTTGAACTATTACCTGTCGAATGCAATAACAAATTTCACGAACCGTTGTCATCAAAAAGTTGATTTTTGCAACGTATCTGTATCTTTCCATCCATTGTGCGACGTGTCGTTACAAATACTGAAATCCTTTAGTACGACGATCGTTCAAAAATCCAAACGATGCGACTTATGTTCCAAAGAGAACCATCCAGTGTGTGTATGCGCTTTCTCCAGATGACGACAGATTACATCCAAAAAAAGCAGTTGTGCCTAAATTGTTTTGCAAGCGGTCATCAACTCATTGCACAAGCGCCCACAAGTGTTTAACGTGTCACGGTCGGCATCACACTTTGTTACATTCAACAACTGCTCCTCCAGTGTACCGATTCCTCCTGATACTGCATCCGCACCGATCCAAAGGATGCCGTTCTCCACACAAGTTACAACTTCTCCCGATTCCTCCAATTACTGGGTTCCATACGACGAGATAAAATGTTTACGCCAAAAGGGCACCTAATTTATAGAGCCAGTCTGATCCCATACTCTTTCGCTCTCTTTCCTCTTCCACGGGACTTTCGTCCACAGAGCTTTCAATCCGCTCTTCCAAGCTAGTTTTAAGCCTGGTTTTAGTTCTGATTTAAAATTCCACAAATAAAGACGCATGTCGGATAATACCCCGAAAAGTTTTCCTCCGTGTTTTTCTTATCGAGTGCATTTCAGATTAAAGCCACCTCCCTCCGAACACATCGGGACCTGAAAATTTAAAAGGTGTAACGTGCACGCTAGTGATGATTCGGCAGCTTCTCTGTCTACTCATCGGTTCCGGCCGTGCTCAGGGAAATGGGTGTTGGTCGTTGGGGCTGCTTCTTCATATGCGTTACATGAATAAATCTGGTAGACAGTAAGGTAGATACGGGACAGCTAAATCAGGTGGCTTGTTTCCTTCAAATGTATTTTAATTTACAAAACAGAAGAACGAAGGTGTGATGGTTCTTCCTTTTCCTTAGCCCACCCTACCTGTAGAATCGAGAAATTTATATGATCCTACCCATAGCAGGATTGACGGTGAGTCCTTTAAGTGCCCCTAAATAACAAAATTAGTTCACGTAGGTTGTCATATTAATATTCATTTAACCCTTTTTTATTCCTATACACAACCGGTAGATATTCATTTCCTTCAAATTTCGACTTCATGTTTTCTTTTTGTTGTAATTTGCACAAGGCGACAATTAAATGGAATTTCTCCTTTTATCTTATTCTATAAATTAATATTACAACAGAAATAATATTTTAATGGAAGGCTTATCGCTTTCATGTTTGATTAATTCCTATCACTTCATATGGATACGGCGATAATTCGATTAAATTTTAAATATTCCAAAATATCAATGCTCTTAGCACTCCATTTAACGAAACAAATTTTTATCTTATTCTACATTTATGATCTCAAAAGGTTTGGTTAGATTTCTTCAAGAATAGTAAGTAAACACTAGCAATCATATCAACCAAAAAAAAACATATGATTCGGCTACGCCGTACTAACAAATCAGCTCCTTTCCTCCGTTGTCGACAGGCCTGCAGATGTCGGGATACATACTGCATACTTCGGGAATAAGATTAGAGGATATAACAGCTAGTGACCTACATATGTCTCACTTTAGAGTAACTTCCTCCGTTGTCGACAGGCCTGCAGATGTCAGGATGCTGCATACTTCGGGAATAAGATTAGAGGATATAACAGCTAGTGACCTACATATGTCTCATTTTAGAGTAACTTATGCATAGATGATGATTGGGTGTCTTTCCCTCGAGAGATAATAATGGAGCTGTGATAAAAGGGCTGCAAACCGAATTCCACCGGCGATGACGTGCATATTTTCTTGCTCAGGCCATGTGATGTTAGAGATGGAGTCTATTCCGAGTGGAGGTATCGATGAGGCAGCAGCGCCCGTGCGGCAGTTCGAAAATGAGGTTATGGGGTGGCCTTTAACTCTGTGACGCGCAGACACGCACAAATATAGTTATGATATCTAGGTTTAATAATATGAGAGATAGAAAGAAAAAGAGGAATAAGGAATGAAATCGATATAGATCTGAATTTAAATAAGTTGCAACGGCGAGCGTAGGGTCACACTAGACCTGGGGAGCTGGTCACACCAGGCAATTCTGTGAGGAGGCAACGGGCACACTAGGATTAGCCAGGGGCTATATAAAGCGGGCGGCTGGCCTCATATCTTCACTCAGAAGCCGACAGCGATCTGTCGAGGCCAGCCCTCCAGTAGTCAGCAGCGAAGTCATTTTGGTAAGCCGGATCAGTCGGTCTGGTTGATACATTAGTTAGAAGTAGTTTGTAGTTAGTAGTTATCTCGCTCGTGGCAGACCTAGCGGTCCCCGACTTAAGTCTTTCTCTCTCTCGGCTGACCTAAAGGTCCCAAGTGAGAGTTCTCTTTCTCTTGCGGCCGACCTAGCGCTCCCCAAGTGTTTTCTCTCTCTCGGCTGACCTAGCGGTTAAAAGTTAGGGTTCTCTCGCTCTTGTGGCCGGCCTAGCGGTCCCCAAGGAATTCTCTCTCTCGCGGCTGACCTAGCGGTCTTCAAGTTAGGGTTCTCTCGCTCTTGTGGCCGACCTAGCGGTCCCTAAGGAACTCTCACTCTCGCGGCTGACCTAGCGGTCCCAGGTTAGGGTTCTCTCGCGCTTGCGGCCGACCTAGCGGTCCCCAAGTGATTCTCTCTCTCTCGGCTGACCTAGCGGTCCCAGGTTAGGGTTCTCTCGCGCTTGCGGCCGACCTAGCGGTCCCCAGGTGTCTCTCTCTCGCGGCTGTCCTAGCGGTCCCCAAGGGACTCTCTCTTGCGCGTGGGTGACCGAACGGGCCTCAAGCATATTAATCCACACCCCGGCCCCGAATCACGGCGTTCCAGAGCGGCGAGATCCGCCAGGACACGAACTCATGCTGAATTTGTAAATTTTAAGATAATAAAGATGAATATATTTTACGGCATAAACTCCAGTCTTCTACTCTGGGCCTGGGTCGGAATCTCTTTCAGCAACCACAACTGAACCAAAGAAATGTCTGAGACGACCCTGGGTCACCCCTGAGCTGCCCGAAACCCCGACTAACCGTCACAACTCAGCCTAGCGTTTGGGCAACGCTTTTTGCGTGCGTCGAGTTCCAGCCAATACCACACGATCGTCAAATTCCGGAGGCTCTTTCGAACGACCCTGCGGCCTCAACATGCGGTGGAATCTCGAGGAGTTACATGATTTCGGTCGATATGGCTATCTTATGGTCTTTGCAGAGAGTTACGTAGCTGCCGGTTTGGTCACCGGCCCCAGTCTTATTCTGCTAAATTTGAATGAGTCTGTCGTTGCAGATATTTTTATAGTGGATTGAGGAATTGTTGAGTATTGCATTTTTATAGGTTTAAGTGTTTCGTTTGTGGTGTGCCAAGATGTCTGATGTGTTGAAGTTTTTTTGGGTAATTGAAGGGAAATTATATTATGCGTTTTTTGTTGTTACGTCCTTGAATTCGTTTCCTGGTGTTAACCAAATAATAAAACTGTTATGGGTCCTGGTGTACTATAACGGGAACATATGGTTTCATTTTGTTATTTTTTTATGTGTTGCACTGTGTTATTCTAATAATAATGGATACCTGTTGTGTTCGAACAATTATTGGTTCAAACGGCCGAAAAATCACTTCGCGGCAAGCCACCGTTTGTTGCTGGCTCTACGACAATATCGCTCACCCTGGATGCGCCTTGGGCAAATTGGCCCACGCATTGCTGATCGCATACGCGATATTGCTGGATTGGATTGGTCGTTCATGAGCTGCCTACAAATCAAATCTGATATGATGGTTTTCATGAGGCACCTCATGTTTCATCTCGAGTTTCAGTCGTTGGCTGCCTGCTTCAAGGATTTGTCAAGTCTGTTCCAGAAGGCGGAACTTAGATCGATAAATCGCAAAAACTGCTAAGTAACTCTGCAAATCGCTAAAACTGCTTAGTAACTCCGCAAACAAAAAAATCACACTTTCTGATAACTTTTTACTTGTTCCAGAACCTGCGAGCCCTCTTATGTAGTAAGCAGCCCGTCAATATTGATCAAGCCTCCACGTCGGATGCCGTTGCCTCCAATAAAATATCGTTGGACTTGGATGCCCACCCCGTGGTACCTCGGGTACCAGCCGTGGACCCCAACTTTCGACTATATCTGGAGTGTTACTCCTAAAAAGCTGATTTTTTTTTCGAGCCTCAATCCAGGAGCCTCTGAAATCGATGTAAGGACCCATTTGAGAAACAAATTGAATGTTTCTGGTATCAAATTTACTGTTTAAAGCAAAGACATGATATATCTTCGTTTAAAATTGGACCTTCTGATGTACTATTTCCTAGGCTTCTTAATACTTCCGTATGGCCAGAGCATGCAATTGTTCACCAATTCCTTATCTTATGCGTATCGGCGGCTGTGTTCTTATCGCAGTTAAGTCTGATTTTGTTTCTAACTTGGTTCCGATAACTGACACCTATTGTAGTGTAGAGTTCGTTCCTGTTCGCATTCATGTTCATGATTATTTTGTTTATGTCTCATGCTCAAACATCCCACCCCAGTCTGCCATTAACATATATTTTCAGCAATTAACGCTTATTCCAAATATTCACTCGTCCCTTGGTGTTAAGGACCATCTATTGATATGGATGATTTCAACCTGCCCTCCATATCTTGGATGCCCTCACCTGACTCGAATATTCTTGTTCCCACTACACCTCACGTCTCATTCACGGTCTTATCGACCTTTCATTAGGACAATTAAATTTTATAAGGAACTGTTGTGATAAAGTCATAGACCTTATTTTTTCGTTAGAGTTTGCAATGTCGTACGTTTCTAGAATTGACCCTCTCTCCAGTCCTGAAGACGCTTTTCATCCCACACTGGAGATAATTCTAGAAGCTTCAACTCCATTATTTTCCTGTCCTGTCCTGCAGCCAAGCCAGCAACATTTTGCTGCGTCCGCAAAGCTAATTTCACTGAGATTAACTCTATTCGACTTTTTTTGGCTCTACTGACGATCTTGTTTATATGGTTGAGCGCTTCTATGACACACTATACTCTAGGTTAGACATGATTGTAACATCGTTTAACTCTCCTGACGTTTCGCATAAGCCTCCCTGGCTTTCTCGTCGACTTTCCTATTTGAAAACAAGTAAGAAAGCTGCAGTCGTTCGTGAACGACTGTTATATACCATGTACCAAAATATATCGCCTATCGAATTAGCTCCCGATTATAAATAAAATCGGTAACCAGGGAACACCACAGCTGATCAGCTGATCGCGACTTTTGCCTATTAGAGAAATGTTAACAAACTCGCTCTTTGCAAAACCACCACCATCTCATGCACTTGCGTGTGCAAGACAGAGATAGAGATAACCCCTCTCTCTTTTTTGTGCACGGGAGTTAGTTTCTTGCGCTCATCAGTTTTGTTGTTGTTTTTTGGGATGCACCTGTTGCTAGCTGCCAAATAGATAGCACACTGATAAGTAAATAACTTTTGTGTTTTTCACCCGATCTTTACCAGATTTTCGGTATTGATTCATGTTCTACATATGCATGCCTATGCACAAAAAGAAAGATCTATGGTAATATTTGTGGCTGCAAAACGTTTTTATTGATTTGCGGGGGAGTGGGAGGGAAATTTTAAAATCTGAAACAAACTTGATCTGCGTGCAAAACATTCCGACCTACATACCGAATTTGGTGGCTCTAGCTCTTATAGTTGCTGAGATCTAGGCGTTCATACAGACGGACAGACGGACAGACGGTCAGACGGACAGACGGACAGACAGACATGGCTATATCGACTTGGCTGTTGATGCTGATCAAGAATATATATACTTTATGGGGTCGGAAATGCTTCCTTCAGCCTGTTACATACATTTGCACGAAATTAATATACCTTTGTACCTACGGTACATGGTATAAAAAGGGAAGTCAGGACTTTTTAAAAAAATTCAGAAGGACCGGACTGCAAGTTGAGCACTTTTTTTTTGTCCACTATCAGTGAAGACTATGTTCTTCAGAATTTAGAAACACTCAAACCTTCCTTCTGTTTTGGTCCAGATCTCGTACCTAGTTGTGTTTTTAGAAATTTTGCCATCGCGTTATGTCGCCCATTGTTAAACTATTTAAGTTATTCCTTCACTGTTCATTTTTCCCGTTATCTGAAAGGAATCTTTCATAATTCGCCTTCACTGCAGACGGATTGCTAGACTTAGTGCGATTCCTATGATTTTCGAACTTCTAATAACTGCTCAATTTCAGCACCAATGCCGATCAATTATGTCCCCCTCTCAGCATGGCTTTATGAAATACAGATCAACTTCCACAAACCGAGGTTTGTGCTGTAATTAGACGTTATCTTTAGTAACTTCAGCAAAACCTTTGATTCCACCACCAGCTCCTGCTGAAAAAACTAATAGTCATGGGTTTCCCTGTTTTGATGACCAATTGGATCGCCACCTACTTATCGAACCGAACTCAAATAGTTGCTTTCAAGAATTCAATAAGCCGTTAGCCGACAAGTGCGCAAGGGGAATCACGTGCAACTACGCTGGTAGTACGCGCCGTATCTGCACACACTGTCGGAAGTGCGGCTATACTCTACTCGCGGCTGGAAGCGGACTCTTGTGTTGGTTATGTCTCGACAAAGGGCGCTGACTAATTGTAGTGAAGTTCCTATTTAAAAAATTAATGGTCATATTTGCTCGTTCTATCTCCTGAATCTATTGAAGTTCTCTGTCCTAGCAAGACCTCGTCAATTTATAATACATTTTATTTTCTGTTTCATTTTGAATTGTCCTTAGATTTTAATGCAGAAATTGTTTTAAGACACCTATCCTTGCCTCAGCCCACCTGATATGAGTTGGAGGACATCATTAAATAACACTCCTTATTCAGGCAGAGGTAAGGATATGGCTTTTTTATGGGAGATATTTGCTATTGCTTGAAAAAAATGGTACTGTACAAAATATCCACGGCATCACCCATGTATAGATCGGACTAATTAAATTTATTCAGCCGTTCGAAGTCCGTCTGGCCTGGACGGTCAGATATATTCTGAAAGTATTCTGAAAGTAGGATGTTAGGTATCTTCGGGTTAGGGTTGTT
Source organism: Drosophila aff. chauvacae BK-2020 (assembly GCA_018903765.1). Lineage (NCBI taxonomy): Eukaryota > Metazoa > Arthropoda > Insecta > Diptera > Drosophilidae > Drosophila > Drosophila aff. chauvacae BK-2020. The sequence goes on along the minus strand of JAEIGO010000821.1, from coordinate 528,998 downwards.
GATAATATATCAAAATATCAATATATCGATATATTTTTCTGAAAATGATATATTTATATCGTGATATTTTTTTTGCCCAAATATCGGTTTTGCGATATTTTTTTTTTGATATTTTTTTATATTTTCCCATAACACCTCCATTAGAAAAGACTTGGACGATGAGAATAAGGAGAGCAAGGAGCTTAAATATTATTTTAGCTTGCCCCAAGCTGCATGGGAAAGTAATCCAATCGAGGTATGGAAACGCCACAAGTCAACAATGCCGGCCCTTTACTGCTTGACCTCATGGCATGATAACTCCGGGTAGCTCAGTGCCTTCAGAGCGGCTGGCGTCCACTATAAAATGTGTAGTGTGCATTCTGGCATTAATATATGAAATTTATTATTATCTGTATTTTTATCCGTATTATTATTATTATTATTATTATCTGTATTAGAAATCCATGAATTTAAATAAAAAAATGATGTTAATAAGAAACTTTTATATTTTTATTGTGGGGAAAACAAATTTTTTTTGAAAAAAAAAAAAAAAAAATATCAAATATATCGATATTTTTTTGTGATATTATAAATATTATCATCATTTTGTTTTGATAAAAAAAATATTAGCGATACGATATTTTTTTAATATCACGACATCCCTACTTCGGGTAGTGTCAGTGGCGCCAACCTTACTAACCTAACTCTCGCTGGATCTGAAACAAAACAGAGATCAATCAAGAGCTCTAGGGAATTTCGTACTTGTTTGAATTGAGACAGCGAAATGTCGAACAAGGCAGCAATAAAATAATGCTGTTTGGTCGGAAGAAGTGTATTAGTGGAATTTTTTGAGGACCAAATAGTCCTAGAATATTAAAATCACCAAGAATTGCTAAGTAGTCCCTATGCAAAAGTCGATTGGAAACCAACTGAATAGCGAAAAGATGGTTCCATTAAATAGAAAGTTCCGACAAAGGAGGAATGTAGGAACATAGCTGACTGATAGTTTCATACAAAGGAATTCATCATTGTAGCATTTCACGTCTGATAGGTCAATCCAGCCGATATATCGTGAATACAGCTAGAAAAACTTCAGAGATCAGAATCTCCGGCTTCCGGAGGGACTATCAGAATACAATTTGAGAAATTTACTTCGTAAACCTCTTCTTAATATAATTATGGAGGATATGTTACAAAAGAGTTGCGGGACGACAAATAAATAAGATGGCGACTTCTCGACTCTGCTGACGATGTCTGCAACTTGACAACTTGACTTTACCGACGATTGACCCTCCGAATCACCGACTTATATGCTCGGACTTGATCTCTCGACGAGTACTTTATAACTTGCCAATGGACTCTAACTTCCGCGATCTTAAATTGCTGCTCTTATTACGCTGTCTACTCGATAGATTTTTCTCGACGCTAGTTTCCATTTTTTTTGACGCTAGTCACTCTTCTATTCTTGTTCTGGAGATGTTACTTCCTCAAAAATCGTATAACTATCGCTTAGCGGGCACGTTAATAACTATCGATATGCCCAATTATACTTTACATTCGGCTATCCTGATATTCAGACTACGCATCATCTTCGATTTCCACTAAATATTTCCTGAGTTTCATGTAAACAACGCTGGCAGATGTAAAAGCTGGCCCTTTTTCAAATGCTGCCTTCTTTACATCATAACGCCCATTTGGCTTCAGTGTATGGACCGATGAACGAACTGGCCAGTGTTTTCCGTGCCACAATTGGGTTCGCCTAATAGCAACCAGGTCCCCTTCTTTGCAGATCCTTTCCATGACACGGTTCTTGTCGTGTTCCTCTTGTACGCTTTTTGGGCTTCTTGAATTTGTCTTCTTGCCTCCGTTCTCATCTGGTTTCTATCTTCTTTCCAGCAACACATTGTCGCTAACTTTGTTGTGCATAACTAGAACGCGATTTTGTTATGGAGCAGTGAACATGCGAATTTATAGCTTCTTGAACTTGCGCTATAAACTTATGCCATATGGATGGATCTTCAGTGAACAATTTAGATATCATTGAATCTGTTTACACGTTCTGTTCTGTTTACACGTTCAAAATGTCCGTTTCCTCTTGCAACTCCAGTTTTAGTCCACATATGCTTAATTCCACTTCTCGTTATATGGCCTTGGTCCTCTATCGCTTCTGAGACGAACTTGGTGGCCCAAGACTGCTGACCATTCCTGCAACTTCTTTAAGACCTCCCCGGTTCCAGTGCCTTTTGCAGAACCTTTTTGGTCATCAGAAACACCGTTTTTTGATGATTTGACCTACTTTTTTCTCCAAGTGCGGAATTTAAAAATGTTGCTGCAATGAATGCATAGTATTCTACAGGGCAAAATGACCGATATCATGTGCTTGCTTTATTATTTAGTTCTCCATTTAGGACGATTATGACCTCATTACCATCCACTACTTTGAAAAGTAATCCTCCCTTTAAATGAAAGTCCTTTTTGGGTTGCGACTGGAAAACTTAGAGAATTGCTTAGATATAGTTATATTTCTGCAGAACTGCCTTTATTTGAACTGAGATCTCCGACGCTTCAATGAAAACATCCATCGGAACTCAGAGTGTCGACGTGTTTCATTTTATCTCCAGCTCGATGCTCAACTTGGAATGTGACATCTTCGAGATACAGAATCAATCCGACCAAGAGAAGTCTCTTGGTACATCCCTCTTTTTCGCCGTAATGAAAAAATGCAGCGTAATCGGTGAGAAACTTGAAATTGACTCCCAGTAGGTAATGTCGAAATTTCGTGACAGATAAAAAAGGCAGCTTTTACTTCTAGAATATAACTGCGACGCTTTGAATCTGCTGCTGAAGTTTTCTTACTCCAATATGCAACTGGATGAAGTTCGCCCATGAATCTCTGCATTAATATGCCACCAAACTCATTCATAGAAGCATCAGTTGGTGCTTCCCTGTTATACAACTGCAGGACAGGTTCATTCGACAGTATATCCTTCAGGTGGTTCATTCCGCTCATTTGCTCGGTCTCGAAGGTAAATTCGGTGTCTTTCTTTAACAAATTTGTTAGCGGCCGGGCTATTACTGCATGCCCTCGTACACATTTCCAAAAAAATCATGTTAGTCATAGGAACGATTGGACATCTTTAATGTTCATGAGCAGCCTGTGTGTTAATGAGCAGCCTGTGTTTTTTCCTTTTCTGGCCAGACTATGCCATCCTCCAATGCGTGACTCAAAAAACGGCATTTTTTTTCCAAGAAGGAACATTTTTTCCACTTAATGCGCAATCCTTATTTAGCTGCCTCCTTTAGGTTTTTCTTTAGCTTGACTAACCACTACTAGTTTGTTTGAGTGAATATAATTATATCATCCATGACATCTTGTATCAAGTTTTGAAAAATGGCATTGACAAAAAGGTTAAACAGGGCAGGTGAGTTGCAAAATCCTAACGGTGCTTTACAAAACTCAAATAAACCCTCTTTGGTGATAAGCGCAGTGTAGCACAGACTAGACCCTTCGTTCGGTACATGTAAGAAGCCGTTATCGAGATCAATGACAGTGAACCCTTTTGCAGATTGAATCTTTTCTCACACTTCATCCATTAAGGATACAGGGAAACTGTTTTGGAGTACCACTCTCTTCAGTTGACGAAAATCAATACAAATTCTGTTTGTTCCGTCCTTCTTCTTCACAATGACTACAATAACGATGACTGCCGTATTATTTCATTCTTAAGCCAATCGTCTACTTGCTCTCCTACGGCTGCCGCTTCCATAGCTGACTACCGACTTGCTTGGTGACGAAATGACTTAATCTGCTCGTCCGGCACGATCGTCATTTGTACAGGACATTGGATTGGAGATTCAGCTGTCTTGTAATTGTCGACCAACGGCTGAATTATCGGCTTGAACTGTTCAGAAACGCATATGTTATTTTCGGTCTCGACGATATTGTAAATACTTAGCTCATTATGTCCAGCGCGGTCAGGTCGCGCTGACACCTTGGTGAAAGTGTATCCCTCCTCGTCCAAAGTGACACGAAACTTGGATGCGAAGTCAAAACCGAGCAAAGCGTCTTCTTCAAAATATTTGTATTCGGCACAACATGATCATTTCAGTGGCTGATACGAGTGTGTTTTTCTTGCCATCACTTTATGACTTGACTTGATTGGACATGCACTTGCGTTTGTATTTCTCGTAAAATTCTTTACAGCTGTACAGGTTAAATATTAATTCACTTGGTATAACCTAACCCGGACATAAGTTATCTGAAAAATCGGGAGAGTTTTCCCGAAGAAAAATTGTTTAAAAATGCTGGACTGGCGGCTGGCAGCCTAGCTGGGGAATTTCCTAAGCGAAACGAAGAAGAAGACGAGGAGATCGATGTAAAGAAGTTTATTCGCAGGCGCAGCTGCAGCTCTCGAATTCAGTTTTACGACTGTTTTTTGCGAACAGCATCCGAACATGCGTCGCGCCGAAGTTGGAAAGCTTATCAGTTGCACTCGGCTATGAGCAAAACTGAGTGTGTTAGATCAAGCTGATAAGCTTTTTACATTTTGTTTTTGTTTACATTCAGTTTGTTTACATTTCATTTCATATTCATATTTAACAAAAGTAAACTTATATTTAACTTATATTTAACAAAAGAAACCTTAAACTACTGCTCCAACATTTGGTGTCAGAAGTGGGATATATAAGGGATTTTTCTGATCCCTGGTTGGTCATTAAACTTGGGTGATTTGTTGCCCATTTGGCTAAATGAAAACCCCCGAACTCCAAAACCTTAGTCACTTCTCTACGAATTTCCTCCAACTCTTCCATACTGTTCGCTCCTGTGAGCATATCGTCGACATAGAAGTCGCTTGAAATCACCTCTGATGCAACCGGATGTGACTTAGCGTAAATTTTTGATAGCTCTATGAGGCAACGGATGGCCAGAAACGGAGCAGAGGCTGTCCCATAAGTAACAGTGTTGAGGCGATAGGTTTGGAGATCTTGCGTCGATTTTTCTCTCCAGACGATAAGTTGAAAATCCCTGTCTTCATTGGCAATGTTCACTTGCCTATACATCTTTGAGATATCAGCCGTCAAGGCATATTTGTGCAATCGAAATCTTGCCAGAATAGCGTAAAGCTCCCTCTGAATAGTTGCACCCACCATTAAAGTCTCATTTAATGATATCGAGGTTGACGTTTTGCTTGAAGCGTCGAAAACAACTCGCAATTTTGTGGTGCTACTATCAGGTCTCAGGACACATTGATGTGGAATGTAATAGTGTTTCCCTGGAGGAGGTGTTGGAAGCAATGACATGTGCCCAAGGTTAAGATACTCTCTCATAAACTCTTGATACATGTCAAGTAACTCACGATTATTCGCAAGCTTGCGCTCCAATGCAAGAAATCTGCGCTTTGTCGTTTCGAAGGATAAGCCTAAGACACTTGGATCTTTCTTAAATGGCAACTTCACCTCAAAACGACCAGACGAAAGCCTGTGTACGGTTTGCTCAAAGTGCTGCTCGCAAGCAATTTGTTCAGCTGTATAAACAGCCTTCGATCTCTCAGGAACGTGTTCCAATTCCCAAAATCGTTCCACCAGAGAGTCGAGAGAACTTATATTTTCATTTCCAAAGACGCTGCATACCTGAGCGTTCTTCGATGCGCGTTGAGTGAACTTTCCCGAAACAATCCATCCTAATAAAGTTTTTTGAAGTGAAGGATGCTCAGAACCCAATTTTATTTGGCCTACGCTCAGAAGATCGAAAAAGGATTCCGCACCAATCAGTAAGTCTACTTTTGCGGGCTTGTGGAACCGAGGGTCTGCCAGTTCAATGTTTTCCGGAATTTTCCATTGGGCACAATTTACTTCATGATCGGGTTGATATGATGAAATTGACCTTAACACCCAAAAATCGGTAGCGAAACTATGAGCATTGACGCGAGAATGAATCGAGGTGTGGACTTTGTGCCGTACTACCGAGTCGTTTTTCCCTACAGTAGTAATATTCAGATAAGATTCTTGCCTGGGTAAACGCAAACGCTGTGCTAAGTCCTCTGCCATAAAATTGATTTGAGATCCTGAATCTAAGAGAGCTCGTGCTACTTGAAACTGTCCAAATCTATCTCGTACCTTAACGACAGCAGTAGCAAGAATAACTTGGTCACTACTTGCGACGTGACAAGACTGCGCTTGAGTATTATGATCAAAAGCTACTGAAGATGCCTGGGCATGCACTTGAGGAACTGATTCCGAAGAAATCGGTTGCTGCTCTACCCCGTATCTGTGAAGCACTGTGTTATGAGGCTTAGAGCAAACACGACACTTTGCCGCTTTGCATTTTTTCACTGGATGACCTGGATTAAGGCAATTTATGCACAACCGATTATGTTTCGTGAAATCGAACCGTTGAATCACCGATAGAGCCAAAAAAGGTTGACAACTGCCTAAACTGTGATTTGTGGCTGAGCAATATCGGCATTTCGATTCAGGTCGGCGGTCTGTTTGCGTGCATGAGAAGGAGGATTTGGAATATCCTTTATTGGATCCTTGGCTAGGCTTCCCTTTACTCTTGGTTGACTCCTCGGCAGCTAAATGTTGGTATCGCCGATTCAACTGAGTCGCGCAATCAGACCACGTCGGTAAAGTATTATAATCTAGCTGTTCCTCAAATCGGGATTTTGTTGTGTGATCTACCTTGGACATTGCTATGTGAATAAAAATTGCGTTATTTATGTCCTTTTCACTTCCCAATGACTGTAACGATGCATATAGAGCTGATATTTCATCAATAAGGGACCTCAAGCCGGATGCAGAGGGTTTTGATACTTGAGGGAGGTCAAACAGTTGAGAAATTGTGTCGAAAAATATCAAGCACTTATTGTCGTAAACATTTTTCAGACTAGCCAATGCCTTTTCATAATTTACATCAGAAATTTGAAACGCCTTAACAGTTCCTAATGCATCACCTGTAAGACAGGTCAGCAAATGGTTGAACTTTTCTATGTTCGTTAGAGATTGGTCGTTGTGAACTAAACTCTCAAAAAGACTAATGAAATTTTTGAAGTCGGAATGTTTTCCACTAAATTTGGGTAAATTCATTTTTGGTAAACTGGAGGAATGACGATAAATACTGATTTCCCCTTGACTAAGTCTCTGAGGCTGGACTTCTCGCATTGCGGACCGATAAAGAGCCTTTGTTATTATGCACATATCCTCAACAGACGCTCTTAAATCATTTACTGGGTTTAGCACATCGATGTCTGACTGAATATCCATTAATTTTTCACAATATGTTTCGAGAAGTTGCATTCGGTATTCCAGTTGAAAACTATCGAACGAAATTGTTCTTTCCTCAAATGCAGTCCGCATTCGTCCAATGTCGCTCATAACCCTATCATGTTTTTGCATAGCCAATATTAACTTGGCATTAGGCTTTGCCGATACTTCCTTTTCTTTTTCCATCTTGAAGTTAATTGGTATAAATAAAAAGTACTCCAAATGCTGGCAACTTTCCGAAACAAAGGTTAAATCTCACTCGTAAATGCTCACTTAATTAAATGCGCACTCAACCAATTTGTAATAAATTCCCAGATATAAAAATTTGATGATTTCCAAGTTCAAATTCACATAATAAATTTTATTGGGTTATATAAGGGTTAAATGTGCACCGAGAAACTAACGAAATGCACAGAATATGTGGTTTGTATGTGTATGTACCGTTGATGTATAAACCAAAGCCGGAAATTTCACAAAATTTGAATTTTATTTGACATATAAAATGTCCGAAATATTTAAGTGGATCCCGTACGGGTTAAAGATGCCCACAAACACCGCCGAAAAATGCCAAAAATTTAATAAAATTTTCTAAGGCCGAATATCTCCAAATAAACTGAATTAATGTCCACGCAATTGCATATACATATATGTATGTATACATACAAATGTAAGCAGGGCTTAAATTCACTGCCGAGTTTTGCAGGAACTTTCCACTATGTAAAGTTTGAGAGCCACTGCCACAGTATGTACTGCTGAAAATAACCGATGTGCGGTATATACATATATTTCGGCCACTGACACCGTCTATATAGCAGACAAATAACTGCTCTGGAACTGCACAAAAGAGAAACGAAGTTGGCGGCAAACTGGCGTTATGTATATGTATGTATGTAGGTTTACTGTTCTTTGCAGTTTAACCGTATGTATATAACGCACATAAATTTCTCCAAATTTTCACAGAATTTAACACCAAAGGCAGTTCACTTTTTATATTTATATTTTTATTTGGGGGTGGTGGTTAATTTGGGATTTTAATTGGTTTTCCAATTTAACATATATGCCAAGAATTATTAATGCACAAAATACACACATAAAGTGGAGTGCTAATTATTTTTAATTTTTGGCACTGAATACCTGGTTATTATTTGGCATAATTTCCAAAACTTTCCTTTTTTTCCACTCCAAATGTTCGATCGCCGAATCCAAATAATAATTCGCCGAATTCCACCAGCTAGGTTTTTCGCAACAAAATTAAAAAAAAACAGAACAAGTGCCGAGACGACGAAAATGCACTATTTTTGTTCGTTTTTTCCGACGCGAAAATTAGGAAAATGCCAGCCGTAGTCCCTGCTCGGGCGCCATGAAAAATCGGGAGAGTTTTCCCGAAGAAAAATTGTTTAAAAATGCTGGACTGGCGGCTGGCAGCCTAGCTGGGGAATTTCCTAAGCGAAACGAAGAAGAAGACGAGGAGATCGATGTAAAGAAGTTTATTCGCAGGCGCAGCTGCAGCTCTCGAATTCAGTTTTACGACTGTTTTTTGCGAACAGCATCCGAACATGCGTCGCGCCGAAGTTGGAAAGCTTATCAGTTGCACTCGGCTATGAGCAAAACTGAGTGTGTTAGATCAAGCTGATAAGCTTTTTACATTTTGTTTTTGTTTACATTCAGTTTGTTTACATTTCATTTCATATTCATATTTAACAAAAGTAAACTTATATTTAACTTATATTTAACAAAAGAAACCTTAAACTACTGCTCCAATATTATCCAATAAGGGACTCTTCATTGATCGTTCATTGTGCTCCTATATTTTTCAAATTGAGTACATACTCTTGGAATCTCTAATCTTTCTTTTTCTTTCTCTCTCCCAGTTTGGCATGAAAAATTCTCTTTGTACGCATAAACTCTTTATGTAATATATTTTTCAGCTGTTCAAACGTATTACCAACTTCAGAATCTAAGAACAGGTTTTCCAACTTTGTTATCTTTCCACGTGTTTGTACGTATTTTTTTTGTTCGCTCAGGCCAAATGCTTCTGTATTTTGCTTAAAGTTATCGAACCACTATTCCACGGGAATGTTCAGCTAAAATTGTTGTTCTATTCCGCTCCTTATCAGTGGCTTCGTCCGCTTACAATTAACTGTAGCTGAATTATTTGTTGAAGACTCTCGTTATTCATATCATCCTGAGTTTGTATAATATTTCCAGTTAATTTCTCTTTTTCTGTTGATTTTTTTCTTTTCCAACTTCCCTTCCGTTGCGCGTGTGCGATCATGTTATAGCATGTGCTCTCCTTTGCTCTCGTTCTGACTTTTTGAATTTCACAACGGATCGCAATACCTTATGCTTTTAGATAATTTGACCGTATCGAGTCTCAGATGTAAGTTTATCCGGTTCATTATATAATTATGCTGGATATGTAACAAAAAAGTTGCGGTACGACAAATAAATAAGCGGGCGACTTCTCGACTCTGCTGACGATGGCTGCAACCGACTACTTTATAACTTGCCACTGGACTTTCACTTCCGCGATCTTATTTTGCTGCTCTTATTACGCTCTCTACTCGCTAGATTTTTCTCGAAGCTAGTAACTCTTCTATTCTTGTTCTGGTAATGTTAAAAATCGTATAACTGTCACTTAGAAGGCACTTTTATAACTATCAATATGCCCAATTCTACTTTATGTACATACACACTCTTTTTAGCAGCCCTGAGCAATTCTGTGATTTGTATGTATACGAAGGAATAAGAGAGAAACGAGAGAATAAAATAAATGAGAATGGGTCTTTCGAGTGATCTCGAACAGAACGTACGTTATTACTTTGCTACAATATTGTGTCAAACGATTCGTTAGGGACGTTTATTTTTTTAAAAGATGAAATATCCCTAACATAAAATGTTTTAATTTTTCCACCTTTATTCTTATTTTTTCGGCTCTAGTTGCACCTTGGATAAAGGCAATATCATCTTCCGATGTCTAAGCAAGGGAGAGCCGCCAAAAAAATTCTGTTTCGTAGGTGGTACTGCTATAAAGGATTTTGGCGATTTATCTGCATTGCAAATATCGGCAGGCAAATTAACGGGACTGTGAGGGGACAATATTTGAGACCCCCAAACAGATATCACCGGGGGCACGGTCACTCCCACAACATATTCGGATACCAAATATTCTTGGCACTCGATCTTAATTGTAGGTTGGTAGGTTAAAGTGGTGAGACTCTCCTCGAGCCTCCAAATAGAGCTGTGCTCCGTTTTGATCCACCCCCTCTGTTTTCTGATGATAGCTGGTCATTTTTAGCACCAACCCGAATCGTTAAGAAAAGCAAAGGTAGCTGCAATCTTACGCTTCCCTACTTCTCTCAGCGATTCCAGCTGGAAGGCACCGAAATGACGCATTCTTCTATTTTAAAGCTGGACTGTGACAGAGCAGGTGCTCTGGTGTCTCCTATTCTGCTGGTTCTCTGCAGCATCTGCAGCTTATGTTATAGGGCAGCCCCATCTTTATTGAATGCCATCCTTCCGCCAAATTACCGGTGGAGGCTGACCCTACTGATATCCTTTTTACTATGGGATGTCAGTTCTTCAGTGCGTTTGCTGTCGAAGTTCGGCCACCATAGCTTCGATCTTCTGTTTTGACTCGTCCCTGACAATTCTTTTGTGGCCTGACCTTTGACTGTACCGCGTTCAGCGATATTGGTTAATTTGAAGGAGACCAATTTCACTTCCGCTTTATTTTTTTTAATTTGCACCTTATATTAAGACGATTTTTCAAAGAATTATGGTGAAAGTCTTATTTGGGGGCGGCTTCAAGTTTTTTTTTTTATCGATTTTTAAAGTTTAATTATTTTTGATACAAAATGTGTGCAGTGTGATCAGAGTTCACGCATAACAAGACGAAAAAAATACTAAATTCCAAAAATGACAAAGTCTGGTTACACTGTGATAATATAATATTAAAGCTCAGTATCCAGCAAAAAAAGTTGTCACGCAGAGCAAAAATGTTTATTCTTTTTAAGTGTGACCGCTCTTTCTACTTGTAGTACGGAATTTTTTGAGGGCCAATGATGCAGTCTACTGTGTTAGCAACCGGCAAAATTTGAAACATCTCAAACATTCATATTTTTATGATTTGTTTTAGATTATTAATTGTCCCAAAGCTATTGGCATGCGTTCCGGCGGCTGCGCCTGCCTTGGACTGCTCATAGTACATGTCTAAGGAACTCGGATAATTGTTTATGGGCTGTTTTAGGTATGCTCGGGTGTTCCGTTCAGGGAGAAACATGATGGAACTAGTGCCCATACCCATGGAGGAGAAGCTGTCCTGTGCCAGTTGTATAACAATTTCCCAATTCCCAAAATATTGTTATTGCCATTATCAAGTCAATTAGGAATGTATTCGCTCTTTTAATTCGACTTTTCCACGCATTTTTGTTCATGCCGGGATCCATAGTTTGAAATATGTGAAGCGCAGAGCGAGAGGCAAACGTTGGAGACAGCGAGTTTTATTAAAAATTTTATTCTTCTTCGCTACGCGTTATGGAAATACTAAATGCGCACCCTCAAATAATCTCCTAAATCTTGCACCTTTCTAGTATTTTCGAACCTGTACTGGATACTACCCTTTGAAACAGACCTAGGTGACAAGCTGTTTCAAACTATTTGCCTCTCACTCTCTCTCACTGCTTTGCAACAGTTTTCTTCTCTCTGGATACCGTGCTTTACAAAATGAAAAAGCAACCAGATATACAGAAAACTTCGACAACATCAATCTACAAAAAACACCTAGATGAACCGAAATATATTGTAATAAATAGAATCGACAACAAATCATTTGAAAATGTGCCACCTTTCCTAAATAAAAAATCAATTGACTTTGCTTGTGGAGGAGCAGTTGAATCTTGCAAAAAAAACTCGCGCTGCACAGTGGGCCCAGTGGCCTTTCTAGCGGAACTTAATTAATAACTCGAGTAAATGATGGAATATTTTGATGAAAATTTAAATGTAGTATATTTTACCAATTTTTAACATATTTAAAAAAAATAATTTTTTAAGTAAAATTAAAAAAAAAAATAAAAAATTAATAGTTCAAAAATTAGTAATTTTCCTTGCAATTTCCTCAATTTCCTTTGTAGACGGGTTGTTGTTCTTAAAAATTGTACCAAAAATAAGTTCTTTTAAGAAAACAACTTTTTTTGCGGCGATATTTTCGCTAAGCCAAGTGGATTACATCACGCGCTTTGGGACCGACATTTCACCTAAAAAGTGTAACAGACTTAAGGGGGTAAACCCACCTAGGAATTTCAAAATGTTCGATTTTTTTTTTATTTTATTTTCTTAAAGTTTAATATCTTAAGAATGTCTGGTCCAAGTTTCAATTCGAAAAAATGACGAAGTTATGGCCGACAATGAATGCCTTCGTTACACGTGCGCTTACCCATTGACAAATTTTCAAACGCGTTTTTCTCGAAACCATGTTTTTGAAATCGGTGCTCACGATATCTCAAAAACTAATAAACTGATTGACTTGAAATTTTCTGTGGCTATTCTATGCATAATTATCTAGTCTACTACGTAGAATTTTTAGTTTTTTTTTTATTAAGAAAATAAACTTTTTTTTTTTCTAAAAAATCGCAATTTTGAGTTCAAACAGCCGCCATTTCGCCAAAAATCAATATTTTCAAAAAATCCTACGTAGTAGACTAGAAGAGGATCTAAAGATCAATAATCTATTTGTTTTTTTTGATTTGGATAATTACCGATGAAGCAGGAGTGAGCACCGCGGAGGTCCTTCGATTTTCAGGACGTTGCGGAACAAAGAATATCTCGCAGTGTATTTAATATTTTTCAATAAAAAAGTTATAAAATATTAGTTGAAATGTGTGCTTATCATTTAAAAAAAAAATTGGTTTGATTACTTTTATAGGTTGCCAGGAATAAATTTTACAAAAATGGTCTTTTTTTGCGTTTCTAGGTGGGTTTACCCCATTTTTTTTATGTTGACACCACAAAGACTCACACGTTACATAAATACAAATTTTAGATTGAATCCGAGTGAATCACGTTAGTTATACTCCAGAGATTGTTGTATCTGGCTTAAAAACATACCTTATAAAACTACATATTTTTAACACATTTTATTTGCTACACATGAAAAGACAACAAAAGTTGTTTGGTCAGTTAGTTTTAATTCGTTGTAGTTTTGGGTTTACCAACAAGAGCCAATAAATAGCAGCGAATTTTTGCAGGCAACGCGGTGAAACATATTTCCACTTTGAAAGATCACAGCTGATCAAGAAAAAATGGTTAAGTTCATATAAAAGCTTTTATAAGCTCAGCCGAGTATTTACAGTTAAAAACAAGCAAAAAAATGTTGAATTTAAATATATTAAAAATCGACTTTTGTTCCGCTAGAAAAATCAGCTGGCCCACTGTGCGCTGGTTATTTACGCCTAATAACAAATTACAAGCATCAAAATTACTTAAACTCAAAAACATGACAAACATACAGAGCATAAGACCCTAAACTTTTTAAAGGCGTCATATACTGCAACGATTTACGGAACATAGACGAAGCCGAAATACTAACGGAACTACAATTAAAAATGTTTCTGAAGTACATAAAATCTTAAAGCGTCAAGACACTCTCCTGAAAGAAACCGGACTTAATATAATTACCTTTGCCTCGCTTAATCTCCCAGAATCCCTAGACATCGGGTATGAAAGGATTCGCGTCCGCCCATACATACCAATGCCATTAAGATGTAGAAAATGCCTACGCTATGGACACCCAACCACAGTCTGCAAAAGCCAAGAGGACCTTTGCAAAAACTGTTCAGCCACAGCACATACTAAGGAAAATGAGTCTTGCTTAAACGAAAAATCATGTGTAAATTTCAAACACCTTCTTGAATCTAAAGCTAGGTACTAACATAAAGTAAATTTTCTGAAAGCGGCCAAACTCCATATAAAAAAACGCTTGCGGAAAAAAGAAGAAGATGAATTTTCTGAAAGCTCGCTTTCTCGGGTACTAACATAAGCGAAATCTAGCTATCAAAATGGGTAAGAGCGTTGCCAGATCAGGAAACAAAACAGCTGTGATTTCGTTTTCAAAATAAATAAATTTATTTATTTCGAAAGCTAGATATGGGAGGAAATTCAAAAAATAAAAACGTTGCTCGCATGGGCAGCTATTATTGTCCCCAGGAAAAGGTTAATTGTATAAAATCCGTAATGATAAGGGTTATTATATGGAATTTAGTTCACAAAAGACATTTTAAATAAGGAAAAAATACGTCTGTGGGCGGAAACGGCGTTGGTGCCTCCTGTTATTTGACTTGAGCTATATAATGGCGAATAGATCAATAAATAGTATTCCAATATCGAATCGGTTCATGTTCATTATAAATTAACTTTAAAGATTTCATGTTCATTGCAATTTAAAACAGCTGTGCATACGTGTCAGTATGACCCCACTTCCTTAAGATAGTTGTTCACACTGGTTCCCGATCGAAATATATAGCAATTTTTCTTAAAGCCGTTGTAAGAAAATTTAGTTTATGTTAGTACCTAGCTTAATGCCAAACACAGCCCATTAGACCGGAATTGCCCAACCTTCAAAAAACCACAAGAATTGGTACCCATCAAAATTACAGAGAAAGTCGATCACAAAACACCGTTAACACTATACCACACTCGTCAGGTATACAATCAATTAACTCAACAAACTCGATCAACAGCCGAAACTAAACTAATTTTAAAAAAAATCTAAAAAATGCTTAAAGTAATACAGTAAAACATGAACTGATACATTAACAACTACAGCCAACTGCAAATTCTTATTAAAAAACACGTCCCTAAGATAATATCCATACAAGAAACACACTTACATTCTACTCAAAATATACGTATTCCAATCAACTATACATTCTATCATGAAAACACCTCAACAAACCGATATGAAGGAGTCGCTCTCCTCATCCACAACTCATTACAACAACAAAATGTTCAAATGAACGCTCCTGACTTTGACACAATAGCAGTAACAATTCATTCCAAATCAAAATTCACCATAGCATCTTTATACATCCTTCCCAACAAATCGTTTACAATACAAAACTTCCGAAATATATACGACAACTTGCAACCACCCCTACTAATAACTGGAGATTTTAATAGCTGGCACAGGAGCTGGGGCTCGCAAACCAACAATATAAGAGGAACTACATTATTTAAATTCATCAACCAATATTCACTCGTAACACTTAACAACTCAGCTCAGAAACTCACTTTACCACCCATCATACATTCACACATATAGACCTTTCCATCGCATCAACCCCTCTAAACTTGAACTCAAAATGGTATACCGATAGCTCTCTATCAGGCAGCGACCACTACCCAATCCACATAGACCTATTCGAAGAACGCAATATGAGAAACCCCACCGAAAGACCAAGATTAAACCTTAAGAAATCTAATTGGCCCCTATTCCAGAAAATTGCGGATAAGCTGTCTACAGAAAAGCTTCCAAGCTCCAATATAAATAAAGAAGTTGCTTTTATATCAAGAATAATAATTCAATCTGCCAATGAAGCCATTCTTCAATCACACCATTCTAGAATACAGCGTAACGTTCCATGGTGGGACCAAACCCTTCAACAATTAAAAAATGAAGAACAAATAGCTTGGAAAAATCTAAACAGAAACACTAACATGGTAAACATATTAGCCTACAAAAAAGCCAACGCCAAACTCAAACGAGAAATCAAAATTAGATAAAAATCTGCAATGGAATGCTTCACCTCCGAAATTAGCCCAAATTCGCCTATCGGACAAATGTGGACAAAAATAAACCATTTCTACGGCCTGAAAACAAGACACCACATTCACTGCCTTACTAATCCTAACGACATAACACAAAGCATACTAGACAAACATGAAATAGCCAACACCCTCTGCACCCATTGGTCTAACGCATCGCATGACAGTAATTTCCACGCAGCCTTCATACTAGGAAAATCACATCCAGTTCCCAATACACACGTTCCATCACCTATAGCGCTTAGCATCGAACAGGACATATCTTTTACAGAACTTATTGCTGCACTAAACACACTTAAGGGGGTCTTCTACCTTCGCGCTCAAATTTGGGGCCTATTTTTCAAAAATGGTTTGCAAAAAAACTACACATGATATCCGACCAAATTTTTTTTTATTTGATTAACTAATTCTTGAACTTGAAAAAAAAAACAAAACCATATGAATTTATAATAAAATTTACCATTGGCGCGTCGTTGAATTAACCTCTGCCTCGGCTGGCAAGAAATCTCAGCTTCAGAACATGCAAAAAACAAAACATATTTTTTAACTTAATTTTAAGAACGTCGATTAGGTCTAGACACAAGCTTTTTTTAATATTTGAAAATTTCACAAAATGGCAGCGATTTGAACAAAAAATTTAATTTTTGACAATGTTTTTCAATCTAAAAATGACTGTAAAAAATTGAAAAAAAAATTTTTGGAAAAAAGCTTGTGTCTAGACCTAGCGAGATGTTTTGTGAATAAGTAACGCTTTACAGATCTAGGATATCTTCTATGGTTTCGTCAAAATCGTGCCAAAACTTTTGAAAAACACTACTTTCGGGAAAACGCGTTTAAAGATAAATGTTACAATACTATAGGCAAGGTGGGGCCGGGTTTGAAGCTCGATATCTCGTAAACGAGCATGAATTCGATCAAATCCTTCACAGGGCATGTTCTTAGTTATGTCTACTTTAGAAATATGCAAAAAAAAAAAAAAAATCGATTTTTTAAAACCGCGAAGGTAGAAGGCCCCCTTAAAGGAAAAACTCCAGGACGAGACCGTATAAGTTACCCTAAGCTAAAAAACTTACCCACAAGCCTACATAAAAGACTTCCTTATCTTTTCAACAACATCCTGAGCTCATACATAGCTCAACAATTTAAAGTAAGCAGTGTTATACCTATACCCAAACCAAATATGGACAAAACTAACATCAACTCCTACCGACCCATTTCACTGAATCCATGCATATCTACAGTGCTAGATAAAATAATAGCAAAACGGCTATGGTGGCTAGGTTCAAATAACAATCTTCTAGATAACCGCCAAATGGGATTCAGAAAGGGAAAATCGGTTTCTGATTCTCTAGCTTTGCTTGATTATCAGATAACTGGGCCCCCATCAAAAAACAATCACACGTCGATTATTTCCCTTGATTTTGCCGAAGCGTTTGACAGAGTAGGCATCCACAGCATCATTGACGAAAACATAAAAATCATAATCAACTCCAAGTTCTCCCCAATTGAAAAAATATACAACTAAATTATTAATGCCAAAAGAATACCAAAACTTCCGACTTCACTACACAAAACAATAGAACAATTTAAAAAACTTAATATGTAGGTATATATCACCTGTAACATGCAGGAAGGAAAGCATTAATACCACTCACTCTACACACCCAACCCAAAGCAGAAACGACACCCTTAATATACCAACTAAAGTTTAAGGAATTAAAAAATACACTAGCAGACAGATGTTTTCTCTACACAGATGGATCCAAGTCAGCTAACGGAGTCTCATATAGCGGTACAACGGAAAATAATACTCCCACAATACTCCTCCATATACACAGCCGAAATATCAGCAATTCTGACAGCATGCAACTACGCCAGCAAACATCGAGGGAAATTTGCAATCTGCACAAATTCTCTCTCAGCTATACAAGAAATTGAAAATATAAAAAGCCAAAACTATTACACCACCTCCATCAGAAATATTTTAAACAAATACAAGAGTAACAAAATCTTAATACTATGGGTCCCTGGACAGTGTGGGATCCAAGGAAACGAATTCGCGGACGAAACAGCAAAAAACGCACATAACTTCCCTCTGATTACCCAAAAAAAAACTCAACACATCAGACATTTTGGAACACCTCAAACGAAACACCGAAACCTTTAAAAATGCAATTCTCAACAATTCTTCAATCCACTATAAAAGTATCAGCCACGACAGTACCCCAGCAAAAAACATTTCACGAGTAGACTCAATCAAATTCACAAGAATAAGACTAGGACACACGAATCTTACCCACAGCTACATACATAATAAAACTCCACCACCAATCTGTACAACCTGCAACACCAACATTACAATACAACATATATTACTAGACTGTCCTGCTTTTCAGCAAGAAAGAACGAAACTTCTAAAACAAACAATAACAGAAATTACCTCATTTGAAAATATTCATCACACACTGCAATTCTTAACAAATACAAAACTTTACCACACAATATAAATATAAACAATCATATTCATAAACATCAACGCTACATAGGTATGTATAAATAACTTAGATTTAAACAAATTATTACATGGTAGGTAGGTAGGTGTCAGTGGTGAGGTTACTGCTTGTAACCTCCAATTAGAGCTATGCTCCGTTTTGATCCACACCCTCGTTTTGGTTGTAGTCTGCGCCTCCCATCAGTACCAGCCCGTGTCATTCAGGTAAGCTAGGATGGCACTCACTGGCTGCCTCCCCACTTCCCCTAGTGACCCGAGTGCTCCGGTGTCTCCTGCTCGTTTGGTTCCTTGCAACTTCTGCAGTGTGTATAGGGTAGGCCCATCTTACAGGCATGCCTATTGGCCAGTGGCCAGTGAAGGCTGCCGTTACCCTCCTGATGTCCGTTTTGCTCTTGGAGATCAGCTCTGTAGTCCGTCTCCTATAGTATTCAGGCCAGCACAGCTTCGATCTCCTGTGTTCCGCCTTCATTGACCATTCCTTGCTGGCTAGTACTTTAAAGTAGTCGTAAATTTCGGCCTGAACCGTGTTCAGAGATACTTTAATATCTGTTGTTACTGGCCCTTTTCGGGCCAGTTCGTCCGCTTTTTCGTTGCCAGGGATGTCATTGTGCCCGGGTACCCAACCTATCTGCCCCTGTTGTGTTTCGCGAGCCTTTTTAGTGCCTCCTTACATTTGGCAACTAGTGTAGATGAAGTCCTTGCTGTTGCGAGATATTTGATGACCGCTTGGCTATCCTTACCTTGGTATTCTGGAGGTCTCGGCCCAATGAAAGTTCAGCTGCTTTCAGAATCCCAAGGACCTCCGCCTGGAACACTGTTGCTGACCCTGGGAGGTGGAAGGACTCTTCTATCCCCCAGGTTTCGGCAAAGATTCCGGCCCCTACACCGCCGCTCATTTTTGAGCCATCGGTGTAGAGTGATACCTCATCTGGCTCGGTTACACTCCCTCTTCTCCACTCTTCTCTTGTTGGGTAGTATATGCATTGCCGAACCGCATCTCGGTTGTCATGTAGTCGGTATTTACTGTTAGCCGATCGCTTATTTCGTTCAGGATCTTACAATGCCCGGTGTGGTAGTTCTTCCAGCTCTGGCTTGCCTTCAGTCGTACCGCGCTTTGGGCTGCTGTGTTCCTTATGAAATGTTCTATCGGTAATATGATTAGAATGGCATTCAGCGCTGCTGCGGGGCTCGATCTAAGTGCTCCCGTTGCACCTGCGCATGCCGATCTTTGAATCCTTGTAAGTTTCTGGATGTTGTATGCCCTAGTTAGTGCTGGCCACCATACTAGTGCTCCGTATGTTAGTATGGGTCTTACAACCGCTGTGTAGAGCCATATTATTGTCTTGGGGTTAATGCCCCAATTTTTCCCGAACATCTTCCTACAGGAGTAGAATGCTATTGTTGCGTTCTTTACTCTTTCATTGATGTTTTGTTTCCATGATAGCTTTGTATCCAGTATCACTCCTAGATACTTGGCTTGTTGTGACAGCTCTAGCTCTGTACCGTCTATCTTCGGTTTACTGAATCTGGGGATCTTTGTTCTCTTTGTAAAGAGCATAAGTTCCGTTTTGCTTGGGTTTATGCCCAACCCACAGGCTTTTGCCCATTGGTTGAGTTTTTTCAGCGCCCTTGTCATTAGTTCGCTGATGACGTCTGGGAATGGTCCTGAAGCGAGTAGAACTACGTCGTCTGCGTATGCTACCACTTTAACTCCTTCGCTATTGAGTTCTCTCAATATGTCGTCCATGTTAATCAGCCACAGCAGTGGAGACAGAACTCCTCCCTGAGGTGTGCCCCTCTTCACGTATCTCGTGTGATGAGTGCCACTCAGTTCGGCTGTTATCCTTCTGCTCGTTAGCATTGCGCCGATCCATTTTCTGATGCCTGCTTCAACTCCAATCCTGTTGAGGGAGCTCAGGATGGAATCTGCGTTTACGTTATTGAAGGCGCCTTCTATGTCTACGAAGGTGGCCAATGTGTAGTTTTTGTAGACCAATGCCTTTTCTATGTATCCCACTACTTCGTGTAGTGCTGTTTCAGCGGACTTACCTTTCCTGTATGCATGCTGTGCTTCGGAAAGGTTTTTCTCCTTTCTTTCTCTGATATGGATATCTAGTATCCGTTCCATTGTTTTCATGAGGAATGAGGTCAGGCTGATCGGCTTGTAATTCTTGGCTTGGATGTGTCCTCTTCTTCCTGGTTTTGGTATAAAGACTACTCTTGCTTCCTTCCACGGAAGTGGTATGTGTGCTGTTTTAATGCATGCTTGGAAGATTGCTTGCAGCCATCTGCCAATGCATGATTTTGTTGTCTGCAACATTGCTGGTATGCTTTTGTACTTATCGAAAGAGTCCACCGCCCATTGGATTCTTTCCATAGTGACGATCTCGTCGACTCTTAGCTGGTGTTCCGCCAATTGGCTTTCCTCTGATCGAGTTTCTTCTTTCTGGTTACCTGGGAAATGTGTGTCCAGCAGGATCTCCAGTGTCTCTTCTGCTGTCGTACTTCCTGTGTCGTCAGATCTGTTTATAAGAGTGGGGCTTGTATGCCCCTTGGCTAGTATTTTGCTCAACCTAGCCGTGTCTTTGATTCCTTCTAGCGATTCGCAGTACCTGCTCCAAGAGTCTTTCTTGGCTGCGTATATCGCTTTTTTGTATTCCTTGTGTATTTCCTTATACGGCTGCCAGTTTTTGATTCCGTAACTTGTATTAAAGGCTTTCCTAGCCTTTTTTCTAAGCTCGCTTAGCTCTCTGTTACACAATTGCGGATATGTCTTCTTGGAGTACGTTACTCTGCACGACTCTTCGTACGCGTTGTTGAGAATATTCGTGAAGTCCTCGACTTCCTTGTCTATTCCTTCCGGGTGGGTCTTACTTTGACCTTCCTGTTCTTCACCATTGACTGTACAATCTTTTCATATTTGTTCCAGTCTGTGTTGCGGGGATTGCGCTTCGGTGCCGTCTCGCAGGTCGGCATCGAAATCTCAAAGAATATGTATCTATGGTCTGAAAAAGAGTTTTTTGGCGAAACCCTCCATTTTTCTACCCTGTGTTTACTGTGCTCTATTTGGAGCGTTATATCTAGGACTTCCTCCCATCCTTGGAATTCTTCCGTACTCGGAAAAATAAAGGTGGGTGTTTCCCCTTTGTTGCATATAGTGACATCACGACATATAGTATGTTCAAAAAGAGACTCACCCCTTTCGTTTGTTTCCTTGCTTCCCCACAGTGTGTGAGGATGAGTGTCGTTTTGGAGTCCTCGGCCCATTGCATCACCCTGACAAACGCTTCAGGGGGTGCCGGTTCATCGTGGGCCATGTATCCGGATGCTATCAGCATGGCTGTCCCATCCGCTGCTTCAAGCCTGGCAACTGCTAGGTCTGAGTTGCTAAGATTGGGATGTAGAAGAGCGTTAAGGTTGTTTTTAATGATTATACCCGCCCTCGGCCTACCTGTCGAATTTGTGTATAGTGTTGTATATCCTTTTATAGCCACGCCAGAGATTTGGCCGTCCCTGGTCCATGGCTCTTGTAAGACGCCGATGTCGATGTCCTCCTCTCGGAGGAGGACTGCAAGATTTGCCGAAGTGTGCGAGCTACGCTTCAGGTTTATCTGCACGACCTTCGGCATTATTGCGGTGTGGTGTTGGGGCTATCATCGTCGATCACCAAGTCATCGAGCATCTGCTTGGTGTCGTCGACGTCGTCTTCAAGGTTGTCATCTGGCTCGGCTAGGAAGACCTTTATCTTTGCCTTCCTTATGCCGTAACGCACTTTGTACTCAGTTTTCTCTAGCTGCGGCAGGCACTGCTTGTTGATGAGGAACAAGAAAGGCTGGCTTGTCCTCATCTCCCGCTCTGCCTTCAGGATGGCCCAGTCTGCCATGTCGACATCTTGGTTTAGAGCCCTCAGAGTCTTGAGCACCCTATCATGGTTCGTGAGCCCCTTTGGCAACCAGATACGAGCTCTGGGCCTTCTCGGGATATCCGTGGCGGGGACGAGCTTTAGGCTAAGCCCCTTCCAGGCGCCGCTAATCTTAGCGACGCACTCCGCCAGGAAGTCCTTCGAAGACTCATCGTCGCACCTGATCATCCGGTGCCCTCGAACCATGTCCGAGGAGTCAAAGGATGGTGTCGGACCAGCTGGCTCAGCTAGTATTTTGTCTGATACCATCTCAGACAGTCTGGTCTCGACCTCATCCCATTTCTCCGACAGCAGGCGCCCATCGTCGTTGAGCTCATCCACCAGTGCCATGGCCAGGTTGTCTCTAGCCACCTCGCTGAATTTCTTCGCCGGCTTGACGAAGGACGTCGCTCTAGGGGCTCCCTTGGCGTCCTTTGCCCTTTTCGGAGCGCTCTCACTCACTTCCTGTGAGCGATTGCGCTTCGATTGGGGCTGTATGAACGCCTCCGGGTGCGCCATTTCATATCGCTCGAAATCATCGACCACTGCCTTGAATCGAGCTTTGTCCTGTTAATCGCGCTGGTCAGCTTTGCCCTCCTTCTCATTCTTGGCGATCTTTGCCAGAATGAAACGGGCCTTGCTGGCCTGCGCCTTCCTCTGTTGGTGGGTGAACGACTTTGTCTTTTCGTTACCCCCGTTCACCTTGGCGTGGCTCGCCTTGGTGTTTGTAGTGGTTGGTCGTGACGTTTGGGAGTGCTCGTTTGGGGAGTGCCCACCGAACTCGACGGAGTTAAAGTCTCATCATCCGAGCGCAATAACTCATCTTCGTCGATTTCGGAGATGGTTTTTTGGGGTTTTACCTCCCCCATGAGGTCCGAAGCGGATTGTTGTAAATTGGCCATGATCATTAACGCTCGCGTTGCTCGACGAGGCGAGCGCGGCGGGCCCGAGGGGTTTGGGGCTTTGAAGGAGGTCGACCGTGGCTTCGCCCCTAAGCCACGGCAAGGCTAGTTCCGACCCAGGGTTGCCCGGCCCTGGGAAGGCTCCGTTCGAACACAGCTGGATTAACCCCTCAGCTGCGAACCGAGAGTCAGAGGGCACGGTTCGCGTTACACGCCTGACTTGAGGGGAGGCCGTTTAAAGACTTGCCCAGGTCTCGGTAGGGAAGTGGAGTCATAGGATTTGTGGATAGAGGATTCACGGGAGACTGCCGCTCGTATTAGCCGTACCTTGGTACGTTTCCAGGAGGTACCACGCGGAGGACCCTCTCCGAGGAGAGGGTGGTGTCTATCAAATTGATATTCACCTACGAGTCGACTTGATGCACCAGAAAGCCAAGGAATATACATCATCAAAAACTCTGCTGATCTTGCCTTGGTCTGATGCACCCTTACCACCCAAAAAAAAAAAAGAAAACAGTCATCAATATTAAATCAAGAACTTCACTTGTACACACATAACACCAAAAAATGTGTATAGCTAGCTTAAGGCCTTCAGCTGCTATAGCTAATCCAAATTTCGCGTAATTTTAATTACGTGTTAATTTCTCAATAATAATAATAATGGTTAGGTTAGGTTAGGGCGGAAGGCCCTCACGGGGGCCCACGCATAGGCCAATATGGTCCTTAGCTGTCCGAAAGATTTTTCTGAATGGACCTAGCGTGTGTTTACGTGGTTTTCGAAATCATTAAGGATCGAGGTGTTTTTCGCGAAGGCAAGTAGTTCGCCTGGCTTCTTCCTGGAGGCATCTTCTAGCGATGCCAGAACCGGAGCGCCTAGGTATTTTGTTCTTGCCCATGCTAGGGCCGGACATTTGCAAATGAGATGCTCCAAGGTTTCGGTTGCCTCGGATTCATCGCATTTCCGGCATTTGGCGTTTTCGGTGCCCAGCTTGACTGGATGTGCCGCAGCTAGGCAGTGACCTGTGAGAATTCCCACTAGCAGTCTGCAATCTTTCCTTGGAAGATGCAGCACGTAGTGACCAAGTTTTGCGTTGCGCACTTTGCACACGATTTTTGATATTTTTCAGGTTGTGGAATTACTCCTCCACCTGCTGTTGGCTCGTATGTCGGCCCGTCCCTCTAACTCGCTTTGGAGCGTTCTTAGGGAGACAGGAACGTTTTCTATTCTTTCATTCGTCAGTTCTACGCCTTCCTTTGCAACTTCGTCGGCCGTCTCGTTACCATCGATGCCCTGGTGGCTGGGAACCCAGTAGATCCGCACTGACGTAGTCGTGCTGAGGGTATCTAGTGCCTCCCTGCTTGCCAGTACATTTTTGGAACTGACCGCTGACGATTGCATGGATCATATCGCCGCTTGACTGTCTACGAACAAGTTGACCGCTTCGTATGGGCGATCTGTGCTCTGCGCAAGTTCTGCCGCTTTCCCTATGGCGAATACTTCCGCCTGGAATATGCTGCATTGCCTTGGTAGCTTATACGACAACCCGCTCCAACTCCTCCTTCCATTTTGGAGCCGTCGGTGTATATATTGAGGTGTTGAGCATGGTCTGTATGACGTGTTTTCCAGTCATCTGGTCCCATGAATGTAGTTGTTTTTACATCCGGGCACGTTCTGGTAACCATGTAGTCAGATAGACTGCTCATGTTTCGACCAATTGAACTATGCCCGAATCCCTGCAAGGACATATTTCCTGATGCAACTAGGCGTTGTGCCGCCTTTCCTGCGATCAGTTGCGCGTGGATGTCTAGGGGATCAACTCCTATTATAGATTCGAGCGCTTTTGTGGGGGTTGACCTCAGCGCCCCTGTTATGCAGAGCAGTGCCTGCCGCTGAGTTCTCTCCATGAGCTTGTTATAAGTCTTCTTTTCCATGGCCTGCCACCACACTAAGACTCTATACATCAGAGTTGGACGCACCACCGAGATGTAAATCCAGTGCATTAGAGCGGGTGAGAAGCCCCATGTGCTGCTAAGCATCTTCTTGGATGCATATAGCGCTATGGTGTCCTTTTTTACCCTCTCTAATACATTGGGCTTCCATGCCAGCTTGCTGTCTAATACAATTCCGAGGTACTTGACTTGTGTTTTCGGGGTTAGCCTGGTTGAGTTAATTTTCGGGGGGACCCATAGCGGAACCTAATTACTACTAACGAGTGTAGTGCCGTCTCCACTGATTTCCCTTTCGTGTAAGCGTGGTGGTTGGATGACAGCAGTCGTCCCACATCGTTTCTGATGTATATGTCCAACAGCTTTTCTAGCGTCTTGAGTAGGAATGAGGTGAGGCTAATCGGCCTGTAATCCTTGGGGCTCACATGGCTGCACTTGCCTGCTTTTGGCAGGAAGACAATCCTAGAGGTCCTCCATTGGATAGGGATATAGCCCGTGCTTAGGCAGGCTGTGAATATAGCGTGAAGCCATGGGGTGACCACTTCTTTGGTCACCTGTAACATGGCTGGGAATATTCCATCTAGTCCTGGTGCTTTTATTCCCGCGAAGGAATCTATAGCCCATTGGATTCTTCTAGAGGATATTAGATCTGTTACGAGATTCTCTTCTCCAAGTGCGAGATCCTGGTGATTGTTGGCATCGGATATCTCAGTGCATCCTGGGAAGTGAGCATGCATTAGTGCTCTTAATGCCTCCTCGCTGCCCTCAGTCCACTCTCCGTCGTCGCGTTTGAGCTGACTCTGTATGGTGGGTTGCTTCGATAGCAACTTCCGGAGTATAGCCGTTTCTGGGGCCGTCTCGATATTGGAGCAGAAGTTTCTCCACGAGCTTCTCTGTGCCCTGCGTATTTCCTTCTTGTAATCCCTAAGAAGGATTTTGTATTCCTCATCAATCACATCCTCTTTCGCCTCTTTGGCGATTTTGAAGAATTCTCTGAGGCTATTGCGTAGGAGCGAAAGATTACTGTTCCACCAGGGTGGTCTGGTCCTCTTTCTAGCTCTAGAAGTTGGGCATGCTGCGCGTTGCGCATCTAGTAGTTCCTTGGAGAGGGTCTGTAGGGACTTTTCTATGTCTTCAGCGGATTTTACTAGGCCCGGGCCAGTCGCGAGTCGTGTTGAGATTGTCTTCCTAAACTTTCCCCAGTTAGTGTTCCGGGGGTTCCTAAAGACGGTTGGTTTGGGAGAATGGTCGAAATCGTATTGGAATTGTATGTACTTATGATCTGAGAAGGATGGTCTCTCAAGGACTCTCCATTCTGATACCATTCTACATCGTCCCTTTGTGAGTGTTAAGTCTAGCACTTTCGAGGAGGTGGGACCTACGAAGGTATGCTCCTCCCCCACGTTCGCTATATATATGTTAGTGGATAGTAAAAAGTCTAGGAGTGACTCACCTCTGTCGTTTATGTCGGGGCTTCCCTACACGCAGTGATGTGCGTTGGCGTCTGCACCCACGAGTAGTTGCTGGTCGTTCGGGCTGGCTTCCAGCAGGCTCCTGAGTTCCTCGGGTGGGGCTGATCTATCGTGGGCCATGTAGCAGGAAGCTGACAGGAGGCGCTTCATCTTGCTTTCAAGCATCACCACAGTCAGGTCATCCGTGCTGTAACGAGACATAAGGTTAGCGTGGAGACCCTTCCGTACGAGTACGGCGGTTCTGTTCCTGCTTACCGTTGGTGCGTAGAACACATGGTGTGCTGAGGACTTCAGTCCGGCAATGGAATTGCCCGAGGCAACCCACGACTCCTGGACCAAAGCGATGTCGACGGACCCTTGCTCCATGGCAATCAGGAGTTCCGCCGACGCGATTTTGCTCTTATGGAGGTTGAGCTGCAGTACCCTTAGTGTCATGGGTACCTGGGTCAGCTCGGGACGGGTTGACTATTACTGTCAGGTCACCGTCCTCCTCCTCCGAGACGTCTAGTGTCAGTTCCTGGGCGGCATCCACAATGGAATCCAGACCTAGGTCCTTCTCCACCTCGCCTGCCTGCAGGGTATGCGCGTCCCTGTCCCCCGGGTGGCGCTTTTTGAGGCCCAGGTAGACACTACCCATGCCCCACGCCATCTTTCCGTATCTGGGGTACAGGATGTCCTCCGCCGCTCTGTTGATTTGAAGGACTGCGCACTGGCCCCCCTCTTTGGGTGTCGGGGTCGCAATGTGCAGCACCTTCCAATCTGCGGTTGGTATGTCGGGGTTTTGACGCTGTAGCAGCTTCAGCGCCCGGTCACCTTGGATGACGATGGGGAAGAGTACCTTCGCCTTCGGTATGGATGAGATTAGCTCCCTGTCCACCACCACCAGTTTGGTCCCCTCCCACAACGCCTCCATCTGGCTAACCGTTTGGGTCAGCCACTTCCGAGTCGGGTCGTCCATGCACTTCAGGATTTTGACCCCATTTAGCCACCCTGCACCATCGAAAGTGGGCATGGGACCAAGGGAGTCATCCTCCATCCGTGCAAACAGCGCTTCGACGAGCCTCGTGTGCACCGTCTTCCACCGTTCTTCGGACATCCTTCCGTTTTCGTCGTTCCGGTCGATGAGTGCCACGATCAGATGTCGTTTGGTCACCTCACTGACTCTCTGTGCCCTCTGAGGCTTCTTCGCCTTAGGTGGAGGGCCTACCTGCTTGGGCCCGCGTTGCCGCTTGCTCGCCGGAGCGTCCTTAGTGGCGCTCTCGGCAGAGCGTTGCCTTTTGCTGGCAAGCATCTCCTCCACTTTTTTGGCGAATCCGCCCGTAGAGGACATGTGGGGGATGTTGGCGTAGTATAACCTGCCCTCTTCAATCTTCTGCTCGGCCCAGGCTAGCTTTGCCTTCTCCTCTTGGGAGAGGTCAGCTTTGGCCCGAAGCCGGCTTCCGATTCCGAGGGCAGCCTTATACTGCGCCTTCGCCTTCCTCCCCTCGCTAGACTGTTTCGGCCAGTCCCTGCGCGGGGAGCTGGTGC
Source organism: Drosophila aff. chauvacae BK-2020 (assembly GCA_018903765.1). Taxonomy (NCBI): domain Eukaryota; kingdom Metazoa; phylum Arthropoda; class Insecta; order Diptera; family Drosophilidae; genus Drosophila; species Drosophila aff. chauvacae BK-2020. The sequence continues at coordinate 500,675 of JAEIGO010000821.1, read as the reverse complement.
CTGGTTCTGGCGAGCGGAGTAGGACCTCCTCCTCCTCAAGTGTGAGCTGCGCGCTCTCCAGGCCCGTGTCTGTATCGACGGCGGCACCTGAGCGGCATAGTTTGCTCTGAGTTTGTTTCTTGGCAGTACCAGTACAACTGGCACGACCTGCTCCCGTCATGCTAGAGGTGTGACCGCTGGCGACACGCAGAGGGGATTGCTCCCCCCCGTGCCCGCCGGTGGTAGCAGTCACGCCTTCCACCGACGTTTGGGCTGATATCCCAGTCCGAGTTGAAACGTGTTGTGTGTCCATTTCAGAAATACACTGGTTTGTTTTCCGGGGAACCACCCACTTGCGTTTTATGCCTAACCGCCAGGCCGCGTTTTATGCCTAACCGACAGGCACCTCCACCCATGGCAAATGATTCATTTCCTCCGGCTTTTTCAGCAGAAGGAATTGAACCGTTGCCTTAGCTAGACACTGTATTACCGCGGACGGAGCAAGCAGCAGTGCATTACCCGTTGTCCGGGATAATACAGTGCCCATTGCCCAGCCGGCGCCCTCTTGGAGGGTTCAGATGGAGGATTTTCTCCAGAATAATAATAATAAAACATCAAACATTTTTAAATATTGGTTTTTTGTACAATTCATCCTAACCAAAAGATGGTGAATTCTTGATCAATTTAAGAAGTTTCATCTTCAGAAGAAGATTTATCTTTGGAATAAGATTTTTTACCATCCTTTGGGTTTTACGGATTGTACAAAGTACCAATATTTAAAAATATTTGGTGTGTTTGATCGAAGGGATCTGGGTATGGTTTAATAAATTGAAACTTCGCCAAATACCCTTCGAAGTGATAAGATCTCCTTCCATATTTGGGAATGTAATCTTTGAGATCTCTCCACAGCCTAAAAATAATTTTATTAACAAACTGAACTTTTTAGAAGAAGACAAAAACTTTGTTTTGTAAAACTCGCGCGAGTTAGGAGTAGAAGGCAATGCTTGCCTTCCTGACACTCTCTTCGGCGTTTCGTTTCCATGACAGCTTTGGGTACAGTATAACTCCCAAATACTTCGCCTGCTTTGAAAATTTTAGCTCAATGTCATCTATTTTGGACATGTTATAACTTGGAATCTTTGATCTCCTTGTGAATAACATTAGTGTTCGGAGGGGGGTGGCTTAAGCTGAAATGCACTCGATAAGTAAAACACGGAAAAACTTCGGGGTATTACGCGACTGCGTTGGAGGTCTTTATTGAATCGTATCGAAATTAGTACTAACAAGAAGAAACTTAAAACTAACTTGGGGAGAGCGGACTAGGAGCTCGATGCACGAAAGTGCAGTGGAAGAGGGAGAGAGAGAGCGAGTGTACGGGATCACACTGCCTCCGGAAAATAAGCGCCCTTTTGGCGTGAACAATTAGTTTGGTTTTATTATGGTTAATCCCAAGTCCGCAGGATTTCGCCCAGTTATTTAGTATTCCAGAGCACCCGGCATAATGTCGCTTATGACGTCGGGGAATGGACCTGATACTAGTAGCACTACGTAATCGGCGTATGCTACTGCCCGTACTCCACTACTATTGAGTTCTTTCAAAATGTGGTTCATGTTGATTAGCCAGAGAAGCGGCGATAATACTCCGAACTGGGGTGTGCCTCTCTTCACTACTCGCGTGAGGTGAATGCCACCCTGTTCGGCCACTATCGTCCTACTCGTGAGCATAGCACCTATCTATTCTCTGATGCATATCTCGGTTCGGTTCAGCGTTCACGTTATTGAACGCACCTTCTATATCTAAGAAGGCGGCCATCGTGTATTCTTTGCAGTTAAGAGCTTTCTCGACGTGACTCACCACTTCATGCAGTGCTGTCTCGGTCGATCGACCTTTCCGGTATGCGTGTTGGGCATCCGACAGGTGATCTCACTCCGCCTTGTCTCTTATGAGTATGTCCATTAGCCTTTCCAGGATGAAGGATGTTAGGCTGATTGGTCTAGGATGTGACCTCCTGTCAGGCTTTGGTATAAATATCACTTTAGCTTTCCTCCATAGGAGCGGTATGTGTCTCAGGTTCATGTTTGCTTCATAGATGGCTTTAAGCCACCTGCTGATGCGCTATATTGCTGCCTGTAGCATCGGAATAATACCGTCGGGGCCCGGGCTTTTATATTTGTCGAAGGAGTTTATCGCCCATTGTATCTTTTCAATGATGATAATGTCTCCAGTTGTAGTAAAATTCTGTTCTGTTCTAGGTCTCCCGGGGTCCGAGTTTACCCGCACATTCCCTGAATGACTTTGATGACGTACCGTCAGGTTTGTTTATTAGGGATGGGCTTGTGTATCCTTTATTAAGGATCTTGCTTAGCCTTGCCGTATACTTTATGTCTTCTAAGGTTTCACAGTAGCTTTTCCAAGATTCTTTCTTGGCTTCGTATACTGCTTTTTTGTATTGTTTTTGTACTTTCTAAGGTGCACATTCTTTGGACACATACGTGTATTAAAGGACTTTCGTGTTCTCTTTCTGAGATCACTCAGCTCTTTGCTCCACCACAGAGGATACTGCTTCTTTGAGAATGACACCTTGCATGCCTAATTGAAGGCGTTTCTTAGTATGTTTAGTATGTTCGTTTAGTATGTTCGTGAGGTCCTGTAATTCTGTATCGAGGGCCTTTGTTGAGGATTGTACCGGTTGCTGAGCTTAGGGTGGACAATATCTCTGAATTTGCCCTAGTTTGTATTGCGTGGACTGCTTCTGGGTGTCGCTTTCCTAATCGGCACCGAAAACTCAAAGAATATGTACCTGTGATCGGAAAAGAATGTTGCAGCGACCCTTTCCAGTTCTCTACTGTATGCTGGGTTTGTTCTACGAGTAAGGTGAAATCTAGCACCTCCTCCCACTCTTGAAAGACCTCTGTGCGCGGAAATATAAAGGTTGGTGTATTCCCTTTGTTACATATTGTAACGTTACGGCAAATAATCAGGTCTGTTCCAGTTTCCACTTCCGCAAAATTTACTCGGATTCGGATTTCCCAGACCGGTTATAGTTTTCATTTCTGTCAAATTTACTCGGATTCGGATTTTCTCTGTTAAGTCTCTGTTAACATTCGAGCGAAACCACTCGGAAATTTTCCGACTGCCATTGGGCCGTGGGATTCAGATCCGAATGAACAGAAATTAATTATTGCATTTTTTAATGGTTTAGGGACATTACTGCATAACTAAAGGTACATTTCTTAATTTTTAAATAATTCGATTCGTATCTAAGCTTTCACCGACTTTCGTCGGTGTGGAGTTGGGCGACTTGTCGTCGATGATCATGTCATCTAACAACTTGTTTGTGTCGTCCACCTCCTCCAGTAGCTCATCCAGTTCGGCAAGGAAGGCCTTGATCTTGGCCTTCCTGATGCCGTACCGGATGTTGAATTCGTTTTTTTCCAGCTGCGGCAAGCAACGCTGGTTTATTAGCAAAATACATGGCTGGCTCGTCTTCATTTCTTTCTCTGATTTCAGGATGGCCCTGTCCTCTGTATGGACGTCTGGGTTTTGCGCTCTCAGACATTGGAGCACCCTGCCCCAGATTGCCCCAGTGGTAACCAGATGCGAGCTCTGGGTCTCCTTGGAATCTCCCTGGTGTGGACCAACCTAATCCTTAGGCCGTTCCACGGGTTGCCGATCTTGGCCGCACATTCTTCCAGGAAGCTCCTCGAGAAACCGTCATCGCATTACCCGGTGCCCTCTCACCACGTCCGTAGAGTCGAAGGAGGGGATAGGACCGTTCGGCATGGCAACCATCCTGTGATCGTTCACGCTTCGCCTTCGAGGGTTGGAACGCCTCGGGGTTAGCTTTTTGGTAGGCTTCGAATTCCGCAATCTCTGAAAGGAATTTCGCTTTGTCTGCGGCATCTCTCGGGTCCACCTTGCCCTCTGCCGCGTTCTTCGCAATCTTGCTTAGAATAAAGCGGGCCCTGTGTGCCCTAGCACGCCTCTTTTGATGTGTGAGCTGTGGGTTGTCTTCGGTGGTGCTCATCTGAGCCACACCTATGTGTGAATTGGGGAGTGCTAGTACTAGCGCCCCCTCGGATTTCAACGGAGCGTCGGAGACCGGGCTTGGCCTCAACAGTTCGTCTTCGTAAATCTCCGATGTTGGTTGAGATGCTTAGGCATTAGCAGCTCCTCCTTGTCCATCTCTGACATTGTTCGGGGTTTAGCCTCCCCCACGAGGTCCGAAGCATGGCTTTGGGAGTTCATGGTCATTTGCATAATCGCCCGCTTTGCTCGACCTGGCAAGCGCAGCGGGCCAGAGAGGGTTTGGGGCATTGAAGGAGATCGACCGCGGCTTCGCCGCAAAGCCACGGCAAGGCATCTTACGACCCAGGGTTGCCCGGTCATGAGAAGGCTTCGTTCAGACACAGCTGGACTAACCCCTCAGCCAGCGGGCATAGGTCGCGTAATACGCCTGGCTTGAAGAAAGGCCTACCCAGGTCTCGGTAAGGAAGTGGACTCATAAGAATTATTGGATGGAGGATTCACAGGGAATTGCCGCTCGCATTAGCCGTACCGTAGTACGTTTCCAGGAGGTACCACGCGGACGACCCTCTCCGAGGGGAGGGTGGTGTCTATCAAATTGATATTCACCTACGAGTCGACTTGATGCACCAGTAGAGCCAAGGAATATCCGTCAACAAATACTCTGCTGATCTTGCCATGGTCTGATGCACCCTTACCAACCCTCAATCTTAATACTATTTTAATTGATCATGAGGTCGAGGGCTGTTGGATCTTTTGTGCTGAAGGTCCAAACTAAAACACCAATGCATTTGGCACAGGCATTGTGAATCCACCCCCAGCAGCTTCGGTTGCTTTAACACCGCACAAGATAAGTTAAAATTTAAACATTGTTGCTGGTCATTTTTATGATTTTGTCTATATCCGAGTCCGATTGATCCGACACTACGGCAGCTTCCAACTCTAAATCCGAGTATTGTATTCCATTGGTCTCAATTAATTTTTATTTAATTTCTGCAAGTTCAAAAATTAAAAAAGTGTGTTTTAAATATATGTCACAGTGAAACTTCCAGCTTCGAATTTCTCTTCGTTCACTGTGTTCCGCATGCATTTATACACCATACATATAATTAAATAAATATACCTATTATTATTATTAATACAAGAGCCTTGTTACACTGCGACCAGATGTTAGATCTTTTGTGCCGACCTGTAGGATTAGGTAGAGCCTCTATACCGAGGCTTCCAATAAAAGAGATAACTTTGGTAGGGTCTATTTGTTCCCAAATCCTGTAGGGGGGAATAAGTTCACCACTTAGATGTTGAAGTAGACGTCTGATTAGCGAGGGGCATTCACATAGAATATGTTCTGATGTTTCTTGCTCCATCTCGCAGAATCTGCAGGTGTCGTCTTCTGAAAGTTTTAATTTCTTAAGGTGATACCTAACGTTGCAGTGACCCGTTAGGTAGCCTGTTAGAGTGCGAATTTCGCTCTTTGGTAGGTTGATGATGCGTTTTGAGCGCGTCATCTGGGGGACGAGAAATTGTTTGGCTTGTCTCAGCCCTGCACTGTCGGTCCAGTGACGATTTATCTCCGCTTCCTCCCATTTCCTGAGCAGTTCTCTATTGAGTCCTTTCGATAGTCCACAGAACGGCTCAGGGCCGATAAAAGGTGTCATCGCCCCGCGTTTAGCTAGGGAGTCTGCTACATCGTTTCCTATATGGCCTTCATGCCCTGGCACCCAGCCCACCGTTAGGGTGTTTTTGGAGGAAAGGTTTCAGAAAGCTGTTTCAGCTGCTGGAAACAGTTCTCAACTAGTCTGGAAGATATCGTAAAAGAACTCAGCGCTTTGAGACCTGCCTGACTGTCAGAGAAGATGTAAGTCCGTGCGCCATGCATATTCCTGCAAAGGCATTCACGAGCACAGATTTCTATGGCGTGTATCTCCACTTGGAAAATGGTTGGCGACTTTCCCATGGCTATGAATTTGTTGAACCTTAGTCCGAAAATACCAGCTCCTGTGTCACCGTTTTCCAGTTTCGACCCGTCATCAGCGTAGCCTTGAGTGGGGAACCCAGAGTTGTTGAGCTTATACAGTACCTCATCGATGACCAGAGTCCACAAGAGAGGAGAGAGTACTCCCCCTTGAGGGCAGCCCCTTGTGGCTGTGATTGAGGTCATGGTTCCTCCAAGGTCTACAGTTATGATTCTGGATTTAAACATTTCCAGAATCCACCAAATGGTGGGTGTTAAGACATTTTTGCGTACAAGAGAGGCACGAATAGCCTCGTATGACGTGTTGTCAAAAGCTCCTGAGATATCTTAAAAGGCAACTAGTGCTATCTGTTAAGCACCAATGCCCTTTTCAGTGGTTGTTGTATGGCAATGTTTAGCAGTCTCCGTTGATTTACCAGCTTGATACGCATATTGGTGAATGTTAAGGAGAAGATTCCTGAGATTCACCTCCCTGATGTGCTGGTCGATTATCTTCTGCATTGTTTTAAGGAAGAAGGAGCTCAGACTAATCGGGATTCTTTCTTCCCTGCCTAAGGAATGAAGACAACCTTTACTTTAGCCCATTTGCTTGGTATGTGTCCAAACAACAGACTAGCTCTGAATAGACGAACCAGGGGGACTGCGAGTTGGTTCAATCCCGACTGTAAAAAGCATGGATAAATGACATCTGGTCCGGGTGATTTGTATGGGCTGTAGAGCCCATTATACGCTATTTTGATGAAACAATCTATAGGGCATTTTTCCAGCATAGTCTGAGCTTTCGGGGGGTTCCTTTACATCAGCCCAATTGGAGTCTGCCACCAAAGCCACGCGCAGCTTTTGGCACTCTCCAGTCCCAGAGTAGTAGGTTGGTGCCTCTCTCTCTGAGATTGGTTGCTCCATAGCCACTCACCCAGGAAAGTGGGTAGCCAGGAGTAGGCTGCTCGTTTCCTTTGGGTTTTTCGTAATGTTCCATCTGGCTTTTTCAGCGTGCAGGTGCCGTTTGAGAGGTCTTTGGAGAGGGATTTTTGCAGCCTAACAGCTTACGGGAGAGATGAGATCTGGCCGCAATGTTGACGCCACGTAGCCCGTTTTGACCTCCTCAGCTCTTTATTGTAAAGCGTTAAAGCAGATTTGTATTAGTCCCATATGGCCCTCCCACTCTTCGCTATATTGAAGAGCCTTCGCGCAGCTTTTTTGAGATCGTCAAGGCTTTTGTTCCACCAGGGAACAGCCCTTCCGATCTTGCGTACCTTTTGGTCGCAGCTGGCGTGATATGCTGATTCAACGTTTGTATGAAGCACAGTAGCTTCACGCTCTAACTCGTCTATTGATATTATCGGACGGGTTGAGCAGTCTCTGGATTGCTCAAGTTCAAAACAGAAGAGATCCCAGTTGTCTTTCCGGGATTTCTAGAAACTAGGCTACATTCCAAAGCACATCCTATATCAAACCTAATGTGCTGGTGATCTGACATAGTGATCTCACTTGCAACGTGCCAATTTGAGACAACGGACAACATATTTATACTACACAAAATCAGATAAAGAACTTCCTCTCCAATCGCATTAATAAATGTAGGCTCGCTTCCTTGCTTTAGTAATTCTACGTTTTTGCTAATAATGTATTCAAGAAGGCACTCACCCCCCCTATTGATGTCACTGCTCCCCCAGACCGTCTGATGCGCATTGGCATCGCAGGAGATTATTATACATCTGAGCCGGTTTCTCTGGCAGTGCTCTGGCGGTACTGCGGGTTCCTGGGCCTCTGGTGCCTTGTGGTGTCGAAGCAGCCATAGCAGGAGCACTGGCATTAGAGCAGGTGGGCTTCTCCGTTGCGGGAACGGGAGCCACTGCCTGTCTCTTTGCCTGCGTGTCGGCCTTTGGCTTAAGAGTAGGCGTGCCAAACGCAAAATTCAGCTGATGCCCCAGCTCTTTCATCCGGTTGGCCGAGACCGGGTCCAGCGCAATCGTCAGGACAGCCATGTCAGCTGTCTTAACTTCCGCACTTGGAAGCGGGAAATAGCCAACATAGACAGCAGCACGTGGAGCCTCTGCCTCAGGGACTACTTTTATGCGAGCGTCCTTCAACAGCCGGAATTTAGGCACCTCGGTGCTCAGCCCCTCGGCTGTCTCCGTATTCCCATGTCACAGCCATCCAGCCTAGTCGGAAGGTCGGATGGCCTCTACCATGGAGGGTCCATAGGCTTCTGAGCGAGCCTTTTGGTCTTCTCCAAGGGTATGCCGTTTGCAAGGTGTCTGTGCAACCTTTTCCTTGCGGCGCCCGATAGAGCGATCCGCTTTGGTTTGTCAACCTTGGGAGAGGCGAGAAGGTCTTCTTCCTCTTACTTGGTGATGGTGTCGGTGCCAGAGCCTTGTGAACAGACGTCCATGGCTTCTTCGGGCTCCCGAATACGTTCGATGGTAATCGATTTGGGGCTGCTTGAGCTCCCTGGTTCAGATATACCCCTTCTTGGTCTCCATATGTTGGTCCCACGAGTATTGATAAAGGAAGCATCCCCCGGGGCAGATCCTCATACCCCGGATCAGGCGCTTATACGACCGGAGGTGCCAGTCATTCGGAAGCCACCGTTATAAGTCACGGTACGGTAACACCGGTGATTACGGGTGTTTTTTTCGAGTTGTCCTCTCTAGATCCACCATATTTAGTCTAGAGCAGGGACACCTCGAGCAGGATGTGGTTCTTCACCACATATGGTCGGGTCTTTGGTAGTCGACATGTGACTGTCAACTCCCACTGACTGAGTCAATAACAAAGCCTTAGCCGCAAAAATTAAGTTAAGAAAATACTTTGAACCTCCCAGAGACAGTGTTGGAAAAGGTCCTCACACATCTGCATGTATCAGCTCCAAAAGTTCCTCAGCCCGATTACATGTTGCCGTTGGAAATGGTTGAACATGGATTTTGCTAAGCATGCACGTTTTGCAGTTAACATTTTCCCGCAAACCAATATTTTCTATGCTATCATCCCTTTGGATACCATCTCCTTCATGCTAGAGAAATTAATGTGTCCGTATCTCTTGTGCAACAAATCAACAGCTGACATGGCAAAACACTTGCTTCGACCACCTTCAAATAAATACAAGTTGCCAATCTTTTTGGTATTCACGATGCATTCTCCATCTTGCACCACCATGGCCTTCTCTAGGTCAAATGTCACTTTGCACCTGTTCTGCACAGCACTGCTCACGGACATGAAATTTCCTGTCATCTTCGGGACGTAGAGAACATTCTTGAGAGTCAACATGCACAGGTCTGTCTTAATCTTGACGTCACTTATACCCTCTGCTTAAAGAAATCCAGCATCGGCCAGTCCAATCTGTTCTGTGTGCTTCTCAAACTTTATGAATAGCTCCCTTGCACAACACATCATCTTCGTTTCTCTCTTCCAAGTGAACGGACGTGTTTTTTTCTTGAGCTCTCGTTTTGTGATAATTTTTGCATTAAAACAACCGGGGTTTTCTTAAAATCTTCTACTTTGTGATAAATATAGTTCCCGTTCACTTCGTGTGCATGCATCTATTCTGTGTATTAGTGTATTTAATTGTTATTATTTTCACAATTTAGTTGTGCTGCCAGTGTTTGCTTTGCATTTTTTGCATTCCTCTTTGTGCCTTCTCCGTTTAGTTTGCGCCGTCGCGACACGCTCTCCCGTTTTCCCGCTCTCTCGTTCTCCAGCTCTCTCGGTGCAGCTGCAATCTTATCTCTTCAATTACTACTAATGATCTTACGGTCGGCTGCTGGCTGTGCGACAACATTGTACATGCCAAGTGCATTGGTGTTGTTGCTCGGACGGTGGACGATGTAAGACGAAACATCGGTCTGCGTTACTGCTGCGAGGCCTGTCGCGAGGTTGAAAAAGAAATGATAACTTTTATGCGGCAGACCAAGGGCGGTTTTAAAAACATATTATCGAGTTTTCGTAAAAATAGCCTTAAGGTATTGAATGAGTCTCCTAGGTGCAAAAAAAACGCAACTGGTTTGCAGCATATAAGCGGATCTCAACAACCACTGGCGGACTCCCAACAGCAGCCTAAACCAACACAGCCCTCGACCTCAGAATTAAGGCAAAGAGTTCTGAGATCGAGTGGCAAGAAAGATTCGGCATCCGAATGTGTTGCGGTGGTGACCGTTCCCCCGATGATTTCCGTTTTGTCCCCTGGGGGGTCTCAAATATTGACCACTCAAAGCCCTGTTAATTTACCTGCTCAGGGTATCAGGCCCGGACTACCGGCCGATATCGGCAATGCAGACAATCAGTCTGCAGCGCCGAAAGCCCTTGTAGTAATTCCACCTACGAAACACATAATTGTTTCTCGGCTCTCCCCTACTCAGAAATCGGAAGATGTCATCGCCTTTATCCAAGGCAAAACAAGAGCCGATAAAATAAAAATTAAGGTGGAAAAATTCAAATTTTCCTATGCCAGGGACATTTCAACTTTCAAAATAAATGTTCCAAACGAACTTTTTGATACGATATGTTCTACAAAATTCTGGCCAGAATATGTTGTAGTCAAAGAGTTTGAAGCTAAGAAAAAGATAAAGCGGCCCGTAGGAATTACTCTTCCCAGGCCCGATCAGACCACTGCGCCCACTACGACTTCCATTCCCGCTCCAAAAAACTAATCAACTCCCACTCTTTATCCTATCAGAATGCAAGAGGCTTGCGTTGTAAGCTTCCCAAATTGTATTCTGATAGTCTCTCGTTTGCTTCCCAGGTTATTGTGTTCACAGAAACCTGGTTAAAGCCGGAGATTCTGAGCTCCGAAGTTTTCCCAGCTGTGTTCACGATATATCGACTGGATCGGCCTATCAGACGTGGGGGTGGTGTCCTCATAGCGGTTGACTCCACTCTCGCGTCGGAATTAATAACTTTCGAGAAGTTCGATGTTGAATTCCTCTGTGTAAAGCTAACCATCAATGGTAGCTCTATTTTCATTAGCTCCATATTCCTCCTTTGTCCGAACTTCTTATTTATTGGAATCATCTTTCCGCTATCCAAACGGTTTCCAACCGACTTTCGAATAAGGATCATTTAGTAGTTCTTGGTGATTTTAATATCCCAGGGGCTATTTGGTCTTCAAATAATTCCTCTAATATACTTCTAATCTAATATACCTCCACGCAGCATGATTTTATTGCTGGCTTGCTCGACATTTCGCTGTCTTAAGTCAACCATGTACGAAATTCCCTAGAGCGCTTGCTTGATCTCTGTTTTGTCTCAGATCCGGCAAGAGTCAGTTTAGCCAGGGTGGCGCCGTTGACGCTTCCCGAAGATCCCTATCATCTGACTTTCGACGTGACTCCCGCCAGTAATTTCCGTTGTGTCCGCTGCGGTGTCCCAAACTCGGACTCCGCAGACTGCCCAGGGCGAAAAAACATCCGGACTACCGGCTGTCGGTAATTAAGGGTTACCAAAGACCCTTACAGCTGTTCCACCGTCGAAAACAATATTTGTTTCGCGGCTTGCCCCTGACCTCGCATCGGAAGATGTTCTTGCCTATATTCAAGGCAAAATCCAAGCCGAAAATGTAAAAGTGGAAAAGTTTAATTTTTCGTATGTCTGAGAGATCGCGTCTTTCAAGATCATCGTCTATCCGAATATCTTTGACACAATTTGCTCTGGTGACTTCTGGCCCGAGCACGTTGTAGTTAAAGAATTTGAGGCTAAAACAAAGAAAAAGCGGCCAGTGGGAGGACGCCTCCCTATACCGCCACAAACCGCAAGGACCACCGCTAAGACCACCTAAATACCTTCAGTCCCAAAAAACTAACCACTTCCTTAAAACTTTCCTATCGGAATACTAGAGGCTTACGCAGCAAGCTCTCCAAATTGGATTCTGAAAGTTTTTCCTTCGCATCCCAGGTAATTGTATTTACCGAGACCTGGTTAAAGCCAGATATCCTTAGCTCTGAAATTTTCCCGGGTAAATATACAACTAAATATACAGGGTTGACCGACTAGTCCAGCGTGGAGGTGGAGTATTAATTGCCGTTGACTCCTCCCTCATCTCAGAACTTGTTGCCTTTGACGATATCACCGATATCGAATTTATTTGTGTTAAACTTTCATTTCCAGGTAGTTATATTTATATAACTTGCTCCTATGTTCCACCATCGGCTGAGGAGCCCATTTATTGGAAGCACCTTGCGGCAATTCAGGCCGTTTCCAACAGGCTTTCAGATCGAGACCAACTCGTGCCCTAGGGGACTTCAATATACCTGGAGCTCGTTGGTCATCTGATGGTGTGTCAAATGTCCTTCAGACTATGGCACAGCATGACCTTATTGATGGCCTGCTCGACATATCCTTGTCTCAAGTTAACCATGTCCTGAATTCCTTTTACCGCTTATTGGATCTTTGTTTCGTCTCTGATCCTCTAGGTGTAGACTTAGTTAGAGTTCCGCCATTGACGCTACCTGAAGATCCCTACCATCCAACTTTCGAAGTGACTATCGATACTGGGACGGTTGTTAAGAATGAATCTGATTGTTTAGCCAATAAGGTTCGCTGTTTTCGTAAAGCTAACTTTCATGCGCTAAATAATCTTATATTTGAATTTGATTGGTCAAATCTGTACATGTGTACTGACATGGCAGCCGCCGTGGACATTACAGTGCCATAAACTCGTTCTTTTTATCCTGTGTTCCGTTAACCTATCCGTCTGTCTCTAGTAAACCACCTTGGTTTAATAAGGAGCTGACACGTCTAAAAAATGTTAAGTCTAGGCTTTATAATAAATATAAACTTACTCGTTCTAAAACTGTCTTTTCTAACTATCTCAGTGCTCGGTCGAAATTTACCGTGCATAACGCTCGGTCTTATAAAAATTATCTGACTCGTTGTAGGGTTCAGTTCACACAGGACCCGAAACAGTTTTATAATTTTGTTAACACCAAGCGCAAACCAAACCTATACCCTTCCTCGCTTTCATTTAAAAATTCTTCAACAAAATCGGATCAGGCAATCGCCGATCTCTTTGCTGAGTTTTTTAAAACTACTTATTCTTCCTCAAACCAGATAAACCAGACGTATTCTTTCCCTATGCCCAAATCGAACTTAATTTTCAGTCCTATCTTAGACGAAAGCTCTCTTCGGCTGGATCTTCAACGTGTAAAGCCAGTTTATGCACCGGGTCCCGATGGAATACCGGGCTGTGTTCTCAGGTATTGCGCCGAGGCCCCCTTCTCAAACTATTTACCATATCTTTGGAAACATCAGAATTTAAGGGGAAGGAATCATTTATTATTCCTCTCCATAAAAAAGGTAGCAAGTCGGATGCTGGTAACTACAGAGGAATCTCTAAGTTGTCGGCAATTCCAAAACTCTTTGAAAATATTATTACCCCTCACCTGCTGCAATTTCTCCATGTCAGCATGGATTTATGAGACGAAGATCGACCACTACTAATCTTTTGGAACTTACCTCATTTGTTATTAGGGGCTTCCAACGTAAATCTCAGACCGATGTGATCTATACGGACTTTAGTAAAGCCTTTGACTCGGTTAATCATTTTCTTCTTATAAGGAAGCTCGATTTAATAGGGTTTCCTACCGATCTCCTTAATTGGCTTCAGAGTTATTTGAGTCACCGGACTCAAAAGGTTCTGTTCAAGAATTCTCTTTCCAACTCCCTCAATGTCACTTCTGGCGTCCCACAGGGCAGCCATCTTGGCCCGCTGCTATTTACCTTATTCATCAATGACCTTCCTCTAGTGCTACCCAACTCTAGGGTACTTATGTACGCAGACGATGTCAAACTGTGCGTGCAGTATAAGGACAGCTCATGCCAGTCAGACTTACAATCCGATCTTGACAACTTCCAGGCATGGTGTAGTGTTAACTTATTAAATCTCAACAGCTCAAAATGCAAACTGATGACATTTTCACGTGTCACTCCCCAGTATGCAACATATACGCTTAATGAATGTGCATTGGAAAGAATAACTCTTGTTGACGATCTAGGTGTCCGTCTAGATCAGAACATATTTCTTGCGTGGTTAACAAGGCCAAAGACATGCTTGGATTTATTAAAAGGTGGTCGAAAGAATTCGATTCCCCTTACGTAACTAAGACTCTTTTCACTTCATCAGTTCGTCCTATTTTGAAATATGGTTCTTGCGTTTGGAGTCCTCAATTTGCAATTCATATTACCCGCATTGAATCTGTTCAAAAAAATTTTCTGCTTTTCGCCCTACGTGGCTTACCCTGGGATGCCGACCTAAGATTACCGTCTTATTCTAGTAACTAATTAACCAACCTTCCCTAGCTAACCGTAGAACTATGCTTGGTGTCGTCTTTCTACACAAGCTAATTCACGGTGACGTAGAGAGCCCCTCCCTGCTAGGACAGCTTAACTTTCACGTTCCTCGACTAACATCTAGAACCTTTATCCCCTTAGCAATAAATCAATGTAGGAGGGAGTTTGAGGCACATGAACCTTTTAGGGTCTAATGTGCCGATTACAACCGACTTTTTAAATTTATAGAGGGACCTGAGAGTCTCCCTCGCCTTAAAACTGTATTGCTAGTAGAATTAGCTCGTAATGTTGCATGAACCTAAACCTAACTTTCCTCGTTCTTTCCTATATTTTCCTTCTCACGCGTCTATCTAGAACGCGATCGTGCCGTAAGTCACACGGCTGCGCCCCTCGGTCGGTTGGGCGGGAGGTGGGCGTGGGACTCGCGCAATAAAAAAAAAAAAAAATAAAATAAAATAAAAAATTGCGACTGACTTACAGAACATATCTGAATGTCCAGCCAAGAAAGTCCTTTGTTTTCGCAAGACGGCCTTCGAACAGCTGAATAACTTTATATCAGATTTTAATTGGTCCGATTTATACATGTGCACTGACATGTCAGTAGCCGTGGATATTTTTTACAGTGCCATAAATTCCTTTTTTACTGAAAGTGTTCCGTTATACTATCCATTAACATCGAATAAACCTCCTCGGTTTACTAAAGAGTTGAGTCATCTTAAAAACAAAAAATCTAGGCTGTATACTAAATATAAAAGTACCGGTTCTAACTCTGCCTTATCCCAGTGTTACAAGAATTATTTGACTCGTTGTAGGGTCCAGATCTCTTTTAGGACCCAAAACAGTTCTTTCTCGCTTTTGTTTGAAAATACAACCGTAAATAACGATCGGGCTATTGCCGATCTGTTTGCGCAGTTTTTTCAAACCACTTAATCAACTTTCACTGACTGTAATCAGACTTATTCCTACATCATGCCCAAATCGAACTTTATTTTCAGTCCTACTTTAGACGAAAGCACTATTCTTTCAGATCTTCATCGCGTTAAGCTCATTTATTCGCCAGGTCCCGACGGTATACCTGGCTGTGTGCTTAGGTATTGTGCCAACGCCCTGTGCAATCCCCTTCTAAAATTGTTTACCTTGTCCCTAGAAACCTCCCACTTTCCCCATAATTGGAAGGAATCATTTGTTATTCGTCTCCACAAAAAAAGGTAGCAAATCGGATGCCAGCAACTATAGAGGAATCTCTAAGTTGTCGGCCATTCCAAATTTTTACGAGAAAATCATTACACTACATTTCCAGCACTTGTGTAGTGGATCTCAAGTTATCTGAATGGCAGAACGCAAAAGGTCCTTTTTAAAAATTCTTTATCTAATGGTCTCAGGGTTACTTCTGGCGTCCCGCAAGGGAGCCATTTGGGTCCCCTGTTGTTTACATTATTTATCAACGACCTGCCCAAAGTTCTGACTAAATCCAGAGTACTTATGTACGCGGACGACGCCACACTTTGCGTGCAATATAAGGACGCTTCCTGCCAGTCTGATTTACAAACAGATCTTAATAATTTCCAAACATGGTGCCGCATAAACTTATTGAACCTAAACGGCTCTAAATGCAAGCTAATGATTTTCTCTCGTGTCGATCCCAAGCTCGCGACTTACACGCTTAACTACTGCTCTTTGGAAAGAATTAATATAGTCGATGATTTGGGTGTTCGACTGGACCCTAAACTTGACTTTATCGATCATATTTCGTGCATGGTGAATAAAGCCAGAGGTGTGCTTGGTTTTATTAAACGGTGTTCGAAAGAATTCAATGACCCCTATGTTAAAAAATCCCTATATAATCTTGGATCTTGCGCTTGGAGCCCTCAGTATGGGGTTCACAGTAAACGCATTGAGTCAGTTCAGAAGAACTTTTTGCTTTTCGCTCCTAATTAACTTTCCTTTTTTAGCTAACCGTAGAACCATGCTTGGCATTACGTTCATTTTTAACCTTATCCACGGTGAGGTGGAAAGTGCTGACTTGCTGGGTCAGCTTAACTTTCACGTACCGAGCAGAAATATTAGATCCTATATTCCTTTAGTTTTGAGCCACTGTAGAACGTCTCAGGCCACTGAGTTGTGTCCCACTGGAACATTTTCTGTTAGCTCTCCATAGCCCGGAATGCACCAATACAGATCGCATCTGTATTTTCCACGTGTCATAGTTTATCTCCTCTAACTTTTCAATTTGATAAAGAGCACTCATTGTTCTTGATCTTGAGTTACACACCGCTTAACCAAAACTTTCTTGAATTCACCAATGCCTGGGCCCATAACCTATTGAGCGGCATAATTCGAAGCCAAGAAAGAAGGAATACACCGTGTGTTCGCTGCAGAATTTTATTTGGGACTGAATCAAAATATGAAAGAAGTGACAAAATGGTTATAGATATTTTCTTATTTCTGTCTCGTTTGAGAGGGACAAATCTATGCAATGATCTATCTACAATGACAAATACAAGCGTGCATTGTATCCTATGGAAAATATACAGGGCCTCTATTTTCTACAAGATATTGTTAAGGAATGGCAGATTATTTTAAAGTATATTTAAACTAAATCAGATGATTGCAGATATATTAACGAAGAACCTTCAGAAACAAAAGCATTATGAGCTTACTAAGAAGTTAAGATTGTATTGAAATATAATATCTGAGCTTACATTGAGGAAGGTTTTTAAAAGTATCAGATAGCATTGTAATCTCTAGCACATAATATGTATTAATAGTTCCAACTGTAACGACCCTCTCTTGGGTTGAGCGGCTTAGCTCGCCGAGGTCGGGGTTCACACAAATTTGTAAGAGTTCCAGCCCCATGAGTCCCAATACACCCAGTGGAGTTCCGGCCCCATGAGTCCCAATACACCCAGTAAGAAGAGGGAGTACGGTTGAACTCACGGCGAGCGGTCGCCCGCGCAGGCGCTCCGGTTAAAACTCGCGTTGTGGCAGTGTCCCCTAGGGTAAAAAGTGGAAGCGGTGGTCAGGAAGCAGCGAGAGCGTGGGCTCTGGACTCACCAGTCGAGGCACGGCTCCTGTAGGCTGTGGAAGCCATATCGGTGCCCACCGATCCGGCGAGATGGATGTCGGCCAGGGGTAAGCGGGGATAGTTTCGTCCCAAAACTTTCTCTTTGCCATCTCTTCCGCCGTTGCACCCTTTCTCTTCGGGTCAAATGTGGCCGCCCCCACATATTATGCCGGTCACGCCAGCTGTCCGCTGGACCAGCTGTTCGATCAGCTGCAGAACAGTGTAGCGAAACGAGCGCATTGCGCGAGTCTGGCAGCGCTGCGGCGCCGCACTCTAGCGCCGCACACTAAGCGCCGCACACTAGCGCCACCTGTGCGATGACAGAAGCTGCTTGCTACAAGCTTCAGCAAACGATCGCTGCGGAGGGTGTAGCACAGTTTTCTGGGCTGCTGCTCGGGATCCTTGGCAAGGAGCCTAAATCCTGCCGCGTTTCGCCCAGACCGAGGTGCGCTCGCGGAGCCGTAGGGTGTAGAAGGTCACGGATCGGACCGACTGCCATCCCCACCGCCATGGCGGAGCACCAAAAAAGGGGCTCTGGCGACCGAGGCGGGGCGGTATAACCCCCATCTAAATGAAGCCGAAACGAAATCTTCGACCCGAGTCGGCCAAACCAATCGACGTAAGCCCGGTGCAGTCCGGGCTAAGGTCACCGTGTTTCCCTTTGCGGAAACGAGAGCAAACCCACGTAGCGTCTGTCCATATTGGGCGGCTGCGTGGTCTGCGTCTGAGCCATAGTGGCCGGCAGCTTCTAAACCTGGCAGAAGGTATAAAATGCAGCCAAGCATTGGGCGACAATGCAACTAAAACTGGAATGTCTGAGCAAAACAAAATTACTCCAGGTGGCAGCCACAAAAGTGGAAATCCACCCGTGGGAACCCCCACGGCTAGGGCAAGGATTCTGGAGGCCCTACCAAACGTTCCAACACACCCTTCCGAGGCGGTGGCTGACTTGGCCGCCTCGCTAGGTAATGCACCAAGCCAGAAGGAACCAAGCAAGGCAGATGCGTCTGCGTTTCGAAAGAGCAGCCTGATGGCTCGTTCTCCACCCCTCGCGCCACCCCCCGCGCCGGAGAGGAGTGGAACCGGTGATCCCACCGACTCGGCCAAGAGGGGAAGAGACCCGGCCAGCCCGACGAGCAACGCTAGGGGCACGCTTCCGAAAAGAAGCAAGGCTGCCCAAGAGGAGCCCTCCTCCGACGTTGACGAGGAGAGGGAGAAAGAGCTCACTTGCGCCGAGAGAGTCTCAAAGCTCGGCAAGCTGCTGGACGACCTCCACAGCCTGGTGCACGAGAAGCAGGTGCGCCACATCAACGTGGCAATGAAGGGGATGATTGCGGAGATGCTGAGGCTTAAATCCGGCATTGAGCAGTCAGCCAGTAATTCCGGGAAATCCGAGAAACCTGGCGGCCTGGAGAGCATTTGCTGCAAATGCGCCCAGAGCTTATCCGGAGAAAAGTCCCGCGTCAGCAAGGAGCAGCAGACGGCGGCAGTCCTGAAGAAGGACCTGTCAACCCAGACGGACCCGTGGCGGAGGCTGAGCCAGCCAGAAGGCGTAGTCGGGAGTGGCGAAGCCCCCAGGCAGCCACGGCCAGTACAGCCCACAGCACCTGCAGCACCTAGAAACGGTGCCAGGACAGCGCGGACAGCTCCTTCAAAGCCTGCTCCCCCAAAGCGGCCTGCTCCCCCAAAGCGGCCAGCCCCCCTCAAGCCTCAGGTACCAGAGCAGCGGCACGTAAACCCGGCCGAACCGGTCGAGGCTGAGCCCAGGACTGCGGATAACTCTTGGAGTACCGTGGTGAAGAGGAAAAGGCCGCCCCGCAGATCGCGCCCTGACGCTGTGATTGTGGAGGCATCCCAAAAGTCCTACAGCGGGATCCTAGCGCTGGTCACGCGAAGGGAGGACAACCAGCTGTCGGAACTCGGAGGGGCGGTCAGCAAGGTGCGGCGAACGGCTGGAGGAAACCTGCTACTGGAGGTAGCCAAAGGCAGCTCAGAGAGTGCCGATTCCATGAGGGAGAGCATCTCTCGGGTCCTCGGCGATGCGGCGGAAGTGCGAGCACTGACGGAGGACTCCAAGGTCAGCGTATTTGTGATACGGAACCTGGACGCCATCACGACGGAGAGCGAGATCCGCGCTGCCTTCACGAAGCAATATCAGCTGAGTGAAGGAGCAGTCAAGGTCCGGAGTCTCCGCCCCGGCTACGGGGAGTCGAAAACGGCGGTCATCAGCCTGCCATGCTCGATGGCAAGCGAGGTGCGGAAGCGGGGCGAGATCCGCATAGGTTGGACGAGGTGCAGGGTGCGGGAGCGCGAGGGTCCCCCTCGTTGCTTCCGATGCCTAGAGCTCGGGCACATTGCCATCAGGTGCAGGAGCCTGGTGGATAGGAGCAGCTGCTGCATAAAGTGTGGCAAGGAAGGGCACAAGGCAGCCGCCTGCAGCAAGACGTCAACAGGTCAACCTGGCAGAGGAGCCAACCAACGACACGGCAGCAACGGCAGCCCGGTCAGGAACGGCGGTGCGGACCTCCCCAGGACGACATGCAGCTGATTCAGCTCAACCTGAATCACTGCAGAGCGGCGCAGGACTTGCTGCTGCAGACGGTTCGCGAGGTAGCGGCAGACGTCGCTATCCTTAGCGAGCCCTACAGGACGAGGGAAGGAGCGGAGTGGGCAAAGGACCGCACTGGCAAGGCGGCCCTATGGCTTTGCGGCGACAGCCAACGGCGGATGTCCAGCATCCGGGCAGCTGACGGCTTCGTGAGGGCAAGGGTAGATGGCTACTGGCTATATAGCTGCTACCTGGCGCCAAGCCTTCCGCTGGGAGCGTTTTGCCGGATCTTGGACGAGCTAAGCTGTGATCTTCGTGGGAGGACCAACGTGGTAGTCGGAGGCGATTTCAATGCCTGGGCGCAGGAGTGGGGATCCACCTCCACAAATGCCAGGGGACGGGCGGTCCTGGAGGCGTTTGCCTCGACAAATGTCGTCCTGTTAAATGACGGAGCAAGACCCACTTTTGGCAGAGCTGGAGCGGCCTCGTTCATAGACTTGACGTTTGTGAGCGCCGCAATTGCCCATAATGCCATATGGGGAGTTGGCGACGTCTACACAGGAAGCGACCATGAGGCGATCCTGTGCTCAGTTGGCGAGCCTGCGAGAGTTGCGCGATCGCTACCGCAACCCGCCAAGGCGTACAAGCCGGACACGCTGTGCACCCAGGCGTTTACCAGTGCCCTGGAGGGCATGGCTGTCGTAGAGGCGGACGGAGCCAACGAGATGGCAAATCGTATGGCAGCATTTCTGGAAAGTGCCTGCGACCACAGCATGCGGCAGAGAGGGGCGTTCCGAAAGAACCAGAGGCCAGTGTTCTGGTGGAGCAACTCCATAGCCGAGCTTCGGACCACCTGCCTCCATGCCCGGCGGAAGCTAACCCGTGCACGTGGCTCGCCGCGAGTCGCCGAGTGCAGCGAGGCCTACAGAGTTGCAAGAAAGGCCCTCAAAACGGCTATAAGGGCCGCCAAGAGGGAATGCTTCCTTCGACTCTGCGACGAGGCGGAAAACGACCCTTGGGGAGGTGCCTACAGGCTGGTGGTGAAGGGCCTGAAAGCGGGCAGCTCAGCTCCGACGGACCCTGAAGCCCTTGACGCCATAGTTCAGGCACTGTTCCCGACAGGAGAACCAGTGTCCATGCAGCCGGATGCGGAGCGCCAACACGATGCCGGCGAGATCTCGGAGGCGGAAGTGCTTCTGACGGGAAGGAGCGTACGCCCCAAGAAGGCACCAGGCCCGGACGCAGTTCCCAATAGGGCACTGAAGCTGGCCATCGAGCTGCACCCGAAGGAGTATGCAACGCTGTACTCCAAGTGCCTAGCGGAGGGGACCTTCCCGGATAGATGGAAGAGGCAGAAGCTCCTGCTACTCGCCAAGCCGGGCAAGCCGCCAGGGGAGCCATCTTCCTTCCGGACTATATGCCTCACAGACACCACTGGCAAGGTGTTTGAGAAGCTGATAGTGGCTAGGCTAAATGCCGCCATCGAGGAGGCCGGGGGCCTCTCCCCGAGCCAGTACGGCTTCAGGAAGGGAAGGTCGACGCTGGACGCCATCGAGATGGTGAAGTCGATAGCAGAAGAGGCGATAGCCGGCAAGAGGTGGAAAGGCGGTTCCAAGAGCTACTGTCTAGTAGTTACACTGGACATAAGGAACGCCTTTAACACCGCCGACTGGAACCGGACGCTGGAGAGTCTTGCTGCCCTGAACATCCCGGGGTACCTGCTGCAGACCGTGAGAAGCTTCTTTAGCGAGAGGGTGCTCACGGTGGACACGGACATGGGTTCCAGGGTATACGAAGTCTCCGCCGGAGTCCCGCAGGGCTCCGTGCTGGGGCCCCTATTCTGGAACACCATGTATGACGGTGTTCTGCGGCTCCCAATGCCCAGCGACACCACGGTCGTGGGCTTCGCAGACGACATTGCCGTGGTCATAGTTGCGAAGGAGCGCACTGCAGCGGAGGAGAAGGCGAACCTAGCGATCAAGGCCATCGAGACGTGGCTCTTAAACGCTGGCCTGGAGCTAGCGGCTCAGAAGACCGAGGCGGTTCTGATATCGAGTCGGAAAGCGGTGGAAACGGCCGAGGTGTGCGTCGGCGGAGCCGTGATAAAGTCACAGAGGGCAATCAAGTACCTTGGTGTCCTCCTAGACTCTCGGCTCTCCTTCAAGGAGCACCTACAATACGCCCAGAAGAAGGCCAGTGGGACGGTCGGAGCCCTCTCCCGCATGCTTCCGAACACCAGAGGGCCTAAGCACGCAACCAGGAAGCTGCTGGCGAGCGTCGTCACCTCGCAGCTGCTGTATGCGGCGCCTGTGTGGGCTGAGGCGATTGGGACAAAGTCCTATATGCGAGGGGCAGA
The DNA here is from genome assembly GCA_018903765.1 of Drosophila aff. chauvacae BK-2020. Classification (NCBI taxonomy): domain Eukaryota; kingdom Metazoa; phylum Arthropoda; class Insecta; order Diptera; family Drosophilidae; genus Drosophila; species Drosophila aff. chauvacae BK-2020. Next base: position 478,446 of record JAEIGO010000821.1, on the reverse strand, counting down.
GTCAGCCTACAGACTCTGCGCCATACGGGTGGCGTGCGCATTCCGCACTATTTCGGACGACGCCGTGCTGGTGATAGCTGGCCTTGTGCCACTAAAGGAGCTAGTGCGGGAAAAGGCGGACCTCCGCAACGCGTTGCGAGGGCACCCCGGACCCGAGGGTGTCCCCAAGGCGGAGCTCAAGAGCGACGCCAGATGGAGGAGCTACGCCAGCTGGCAGGCTAGGTGGGACGCCTCGTCCAAAGGCCGGTGGACGCACAGGCTGATCCCCAGCATTGACGTCTGGATGGAGAGGAAGCACGGGCAGGTGGATTTCTACCTGACCCAAGTGCTGAGTGGGCACGGATGCTTCAGGAGCTACCTGAAGAGATTCGGCCACGAGGAGGAGGACGGCTGCCCGGAGTGCGGATCCGGGATAACCGAGGACGCAAAGCACGTCATCTTCGAGTGTCGCCGGTTCGACGAGGAGAGGAACGCGCTGGAGGCGGTGGCAGGGTCGGCGATCACCGAGGACACGCTGGTGCCGCTGATGCTGGCGGACCCAAGGACGTGGGACGCGGCGGCAGAATTTTCAGCAAAGCTGATAAAGACGCTGAGGTCCCTGGAGAGGATGAGGAACGAGAGGACGGGCTGAGCGGCCTTCCTTCGTGCGAAGCATTGCTTTGCGGCCGTACCGCACGAAGCGGGCCCTTGCCCCGTCATGCCACTAAATGGCCTGTTCTTGTATGTTGTTGTTTTGTTCTTAGGTTAAATAAATAAACGAATATAAAAAAACACCCAGTAAGAACGCTAGATGTTCAATTGGATTCTAGTTTATTTAAAGAGTAACTTCCTGAAAGAGAGCGTGCGACTCCGCGGAAATGCAGTGAGTCGGCTTGTTGGTACCCTGTGTAGGAGATAAGCGGAGATGACTCCGCGGCTTGGCTCGAGTGGGTCGACCCTGTGATACTCCGTGTTGCTCTGTGTTCTCTCGTGTCGATTTTGAGAACTCTCTTCGTGTCTCTCTGTGTATTTCAGCGTTCTTTTGAGTCTCTCAGTGTTCCTCGACGTGCCTCTGTGTTTCTCTGTGTGACTCTGGGTATCTCTGTGTATCTCTGTGTTACTCTGTGTATCTCTGAGTTACCCGGGGTGCCTCTGTATGACTTGCGTAACTCCGTGTGAGTCCGTGTTAAGTTAATGGGCTGGGACGTCCGCGTTTCTGGAGCGGTGTAGTCGCCCTGCAGGTACCCTGTACTGGGTTTTTCTCCGGGGTATGGGCTTCACGGTGAATGGTCACGGATGAGGCTATGGCGGCGAGTTCGGAAGACGTTGTGTCGCGGCGGCGATCGTCGGGACCGAAGCTCGCACCGTCAATCCTACTATCTGATACCCTCGATTCCCTCCCTCCGCAAGATCTTGCTATCCGGAGCTAGATCTTGGCACCTTCGTGCTGTATCGAATGAGGTCGGTTACAGGAACCTTGCTCTGCTACCCTGGTCCACCTCAAGATCTGCTGGCAAGAGCTGATCTTGGCCCCACGGCTATGCTACTGTGCTTGAGCTCGGTTTCAAGAACCTCGCCCCGCTACTCTGTTCTCATCAAGATCTTGCTATCAAGAGCTAGACCTTGGCCCGGTTCTAGTACTACTGATAAGTTACTCACTACTGTTCAAAAACTTACCCAGATGTGTTCGGCCCGACTGCTCCGAAAATCCGAAAATCCCGTGTCCACGGGATTTGTTCCGTCTGGTCGTCCCATATTCCTGCTCGTTTTGTTTCCTGTTTTGAACTGTTGGGCGGGGCTTCCTTCTTCGTGTTCAGTGGTCGTTCCGTGTTCGCATCTTGTGTTTTCTCCGTTGTTGTGTTTCGTTTCGGTTTCGGGTTCCATCCTCTAGGATCTGTTGGGGTCGTATCATGTGTTGGTGTTGGTTTAGCCGTTATCCTTGTTCTTTCCTTGGTCGTTATTTCCGTTGGTGTCCTTTCCTTGTCCTACGCCGTTGCCGTAGTCGTCTCCTTCATTGGTGTCTTTTCCTTGTCCTTTGCCGTTGCCGTGGTCGTCTCCTTCATTGGTGTCTTTTCCTTGTCCTTTGCCGTTGCCGTGGTCGTCTCCTTCATTGGTGTCTTTTCCTTGTCCTTTGCCGTTGCCGTGGTCGTCTCCTTCGTTGGTGACTTCTTCGTAATTATCGTTGCCAGTACCGTTCTGTTCAGTGTTGTCGGGGTGTGCGCTTTCCTTCTCTTTGTCCTGGGGTCTTGTCCTGCGTCTTCGTCTGGTTGCTGAGTTGGTTGTTGTGGCTTTTGGTTTCCTCCCGTTGCTCGCTTTGGTGCCTGTCGTGCCACGGGGGTCGCCATCGTCCCTCTGCGTCTCTGCTGCATCGGTCCTGCCGTAACTGTCTCCGCCTTCCGTTTCTGGCCGTATAGCTCCGTTAGCCGTCTCCGAAAGGCCTCGCATGTCTTCTGAAATTTGTCCATCCTCCGTTGTGTTCTGTGGGGTTGTAATTGCTTCGTTAGGATGCTGCGTACTACTTTGTCCCTCTCCTCCTACGTAATATTTCATGTGGTTTACGTAAACCCTTTGCACCTTCCCCGGATGATATAAACTCTACCACCCTGAACGGGCCCTCGAACTTTGGTGCGAGCTTAGCCGAAAATTTATCGCACGCCTTTGCCGTACCCAGACTACATCCCCCTTCTTCGGTTTCCACTCGCGTTTCCGAAGGTTGTATGTTCGTGCTTGCTCCTGTGCCGCTCTTTCCATATTCAGTCGCGCCAACTCACACGTCTCTTTGATCCTTGTTATCCTTTCCTTCGGGGTTTCTTCTTTTATGGCTGATCCCGGTGTTGTCTCGTCGAATAGGTTTCCCACCAGCCTTGGCTCCCTACCCCCACTTTATCATCTGCGCTTTGAATTTGTGGCTCGTGAATTATACCCCGTTGCCTGAGATTCAGATCTTCGGGGCGCCGGTTCGTGCCAGGATTTTATCTCTGAATGATTTTAAAACTGCCTCCGTCGTTGCTTTGCGTACTGCGGTTAGTTCCAGCCATTTTGAGAACTTGTCAATGAATACCAGCAACATGTTATTTCCATGGCTTGATCTTGGTAATGGTACGACGAAGTCCACGCAGATCGTATCTCCAGGTGCATCCGCTACCTTCGTCAGCATTTTTCCTGCTGCTTGTCTTTGTGATACCTTGTATTGTTGGCAGGTTGTGCATCTGCTTGATTTCTCTGTGCATTCCTGACCAATAGTACCGGTTAGCTATCCGATGTTTTGTCCTTCGGACTCCTAGGTGCCCCGCCGTGGTTGTTGCATGACTCTCTTCCAGCACTCGTGCTCTTTGATATCTGCTTACACATAGTTTCCACGGTTGTGCGTCTTCGTCGGCCGCCCACGACGGTACGTGTCTATATAATCTGCCTCCTTCGAAACAGTAGTCTGGCAGACGGCTTGGGTCCTTCCGGATGTCCAATATTTTCTTTTGGATCCATTTGTCTTCTTCGATGTCCATACTCTGGTTTTCTTCGTGGGGTTGTCTTGAGAGAGCGTCCGCCACTACGTTCAGCATGCCTCTTCGGTATCGGATTTCCAAGGAATAGGGTTGCAATGCCAATGCCCATCGTGCCACCCGCCCCGATGGGCTTTCGATGGAATTAAGCCATTTTAAGGCAAGGTGGTCTGTGATAACTACGAAGTGATAGCCTTCCAGTTACATCCCCATCTTGTGAATTCCCCAGTGTATGGCGAGGCACTCTTTCTCGGTTGCGGAGTAGTTTTGTTCTCTTTTCCGATGCGTTCGGCTTGCGTACGAGATTACGTGCTCCCCTTCCTCGTCTTCCTGCGTTAGCACGGCTCCTAGTCCGCAATCGCTTGCGTCAGTTTGGAGTATGAATGTCTTTGTGAAGTCCGGGCAGGTGAGCACTGGTGCTTCAGTTAGTGCCCTCTTCAGTTCTTCGACTGCGTTTTCATGTTCGTCCGTCCAGTGGAACTTCGAGTTTTTTATTATCAACTCGACTAGCGGTTTCGCGATCTCCGTGAACCCTGGAATGAATTTCCGGTACCACGACGCTACCCCGAGAAAACTGTGCACCTGTTTCATTGTTGTTGGTCTGGGCAGGTCTCTATTGGCTTTTACTTTATCGGGGTCCGTGTGGATTCCCTGGGCGCTTACCACGTGGCCCAAGTATTTGATCTTGTTCTCGAAGAAATACTGAAAAATTAAAAAAAATTGACGAAAATGAGCACTTTCAACAAAGACGAAAGCCTGATTTTATCAGCCGTGGAGTAAAATAAATACCGCACTATAGCGAGTCTCTGGCGCACCCAATAATATGCAGGATTTTGGTTGCGAGTATCCACCAGGATCCCTCACCAATAAGTGAATAACAATATCCGTTAAAGAATTTGATGATATTGGAGGCAACCTGTTCAAGAAACTTGGATAGGAAATACAAACGAAAGCGCTGAACGCATTGGGCACGCCTGGGTCTAAATGTTCTTTTTGGAACCATTATTAAATAATTATTTTGTACATTAATTTTAAAATATTTTTTAATTAAAAAAAAGGGTTTTTACGCGGTTTTTTAAAACGCCATATTGCGATTCTTGAAAGAGGTCCATCCAAGCGGTCGGCTAGCATCGGTCCTACATGTATATGTAGGAGATTTTCAGAACTCACTGAATTCCGTCATATTCTTTGTCCACAGATCCAGAAGTGTCGACCAGAAGTCCCCAGGAGTGCACTGCTCAAACCGTCAGTTACTAGGTTTTGATTTGGTGGTGAAACTTGTACGATAGTCCGAATATAGAGTTGTTATCGAAATACACAGGTGTTATCGACACAAACGTAACTTGAACGCAACTTGGACGCAACTTTTTCCCATGACATGACATGACTTTCCACTGGAACAATCCATGTCCTGGTACCGTAAATGCTGTGTACTGCTTGCTCATGTCCTCCATGGGTATTTGCCAGTAACCGTTTTCCAAGTCTAGCGTGCTAATGTACTTCGCTTCCCGTAGCTGGTTGAGGATATGGTCCATTCGTGGGACTGGGTACGCGTCTCGTTCCGAGTGTGTTTTTAGCTGTCTGTAGTCTATACATAGCCTCCACTGGTTGTTCTTTTTCCTTACGAGCACTATTGGTGAGCTGTGTACCGAGTGCGAGGGTTCTATCAGGTTTTGTCCCATCAGCTGCTCGACCTGTTCGTGCATTATTTTTTGCATTGCCGGGTTTTTTGGGTAATACCGCTGTTTTATGGGTTGGTCGTGCTTCATGTAGATTCTTGTTCAAAAACTTACCCAGATGTGTTCGGCTCGACTGCTCCGAAAAAGTGAACTAGCCCTCCGCTGTGCGTCGCCTTATATAGGCCGCGATCAGCTGTGCCCCCCAATTCGATACTCGATTATTCAGTAAATAACTAATAAATAATAAGTAAATAATGGGACTTCATTTTGGTATTTTTCGTGGTGCTAATAATAAACAATATTATCGATTCATGTTTCTGATGCTTAGTAATGCTAATAACAATACATAGGTTAGGTTAGGTTAAGGCGGTGATGGCCGACTCAAGAGAGCCGGTCCATACACTTGAGCCTGAGGTGGCTCTTTGTGATGCCGCGTAGGCTTAGATCCCCCGCCCAGTGCAGGTTCTCATGGGCCGATAACGAATCCTTACGTGAGAGAGGCCCAACCCGATCCTTGGATGAATCGGGTTAACTGCCTCGGTGATGTCTCGCTTAGCTCTGCGAGATCCACAAGGGTGGGGAAGCCCAGATACTGCAGTCTACGTCTGCTTAGGGCAGGACAGAGAAGGTGGCAGAGGAGGTGAAGGGCGGTCTCCTCCTCCTCCTCATCCCTACAGCTTCTACAGCAGTCGTTATGGTGCACTGACAGCCTGGACGCATGTGTTTCAAGTAGCCAGTGACCAGTAAGAGCCCTAATGGCAAGGGCGCAGCTTTCCCTGCTTAGTGAAAATAGCTCCTTTGAGCGTTTCGCTGAACGGCGTGGCCAGATCATTCTAGAGTGGCGGCAGGTGATGAGGTTTTCCCATTTCCTGTCCGCGAGGAGGTGGAAGTACTCCCTACAGAGTAGTCTGCGAGTGGCCAAGGGCATGTCAACTGACTCCCTCTCCGGCTGAAGAGGGGAGGTTGTACCCTGCCGGGCCAGCTCATCGGCAGCGCAGTTGCCCTCGATGTCCCTATGTCCTGGGACCCATATGAGGTGGAGGTCGTACTGCTCCGCCATCTCGTGAAGAGATCTGCGGCAGGCGTTAATGGTTTTCGAGTTTGAAGAGATGGCTTCAAGTGACTTTAGGGCGGCCTGACTGTCAGAGAATATACATATGGGAGCTCTGACCCTGGTGGGGGGGAGCCGATCAATAGCTTCTTTGATGGCGTAAACCTTCGCCTGAAAGGCGCTGCAGTGGTCGGGTAGCCTAAAAGAGACGCTAACTCCCAGGTGCTCGGAGAATATACCTCCTCCCACCCTGCCGTCCAATTTTGAGCCATTCGTGTAAATGTGAAGGGACCGTAGAGGTCCAGGAGGTCCAAGGTTCCATTCCTCTCTGTCGGGGATGTAAACCTGGAAGGGTGTGGTAGGGTGTTCAGCGTTGAGACAGTAGTCTGTGTTTCCCTCAGTAAGGTGTGGGGCAGTGTCGAGATTCGTGTGCCCGAAACTCGAACGCCTCCACAGACCCGCGCCCTTCCGCCTTAGTGCCGAGAAAGACGCGGTCATCTCTCCCATTATTTCTATTGGGAGGATATCCAGGAGAACGTCCAAAGCGTCTCCCGGGGTCGTGCGCAGGCCGCCTGTCATGCAGATCTCAGCCATGCGTTGAATTTCCTAAACTTGCCCAGGCAGGTGGACCGCTTTAGAGCTGGCCACCAGATTGCCACTCCGTAGAGGAGTATCGGGCGAATGATAGCCGTGTACAGCCAACGGACTATTTTTGGGGTCATTCCCTATTTTAGCCCGATAGCCTTGCGGCAGGTGTAGAGCGCGTGTGGCCTTTTTGGCCCTCTCGTCCGTGTTAAGGGACCAATTGAGCTTCCTGTCCAGGATAAGACCTAGATACTTGGCCTCATTTTTGAGGGTGAGGGGAACCCCGCAGAGTTTAAGGGGTATCATTTTGGGGATTTTGTATTTCCTGGTAAAAAGGACTAGTTCAGTCTTCACTGGGTTTACTCCCAGACCAGACTTTGCGGTCCAGTCCGTCAGAAACCGAAGGCTTTCGCTCATCCTGTCACAGAGTGTCTGCGGGAATTTTCCTGTGAACACCAAGGCGACATCATCCGCGTAGGCCACGACACGACAGCCGCCCTCTTCTATGCCCTGGAGCAGTTCGTTGACCGCCATATTCCATAGGAGAGGGGAGAGGACTCCGCCCTGAGGTGTGCCTCTGTTGACTTCTCTGGAGATGGTTGACCCCCCCAGTGTTGCCTCCACCGTTCTGCTGCGCAAGATCCGGTCAAAGAGGCCCACTGAGTGTTGATCAATTCCCAGCTTAGTCATTGCTGATGTGATTGAGCCTGGAAGGATGTTGTTGAAAGCGCCCTCTATATCCAAGAAGGCGACGAGTGTGAACTCCTTTTCGTGGAGCGATTTTTCTATGATAGTGGGAAGCGAATGGAGTGCTGTCTCTGTCGATCTGCCACTCCTATACGCGTGTTGTGATCCTGATAAGGATGATTGGGGAATATTAGTTCTGAGATGTAGGCTGATGAGTCTCTCCAGCGTCTTGAGTAGAAACGAGGAGAGGCTTATCGGCCTGTAGTCCTTTGGCGTGCAATGCGACGGCTTGCCTGCCTCGGGGATGAATACAACTTTTGAGCGGAGCCATCCATTCGGAATGACTCCTGTGTCGAGGATGATCGCAAAGATCAGTCGAAGCCAGGGCGTGGATAGCTCAGCTGAGCAGCTAAGCTGTGCCGTCCACCCCTGGGGATTTATATGGGCTGAAGCTGTTGATTGCCCATCTAATGTTCCTATCAATAAGAAGGTATGCCGTTTCGGACGGACCCCGCCGAGTCGGGGGGTTAGGTGGGCTGCTCTGGAAAGAACTAGAGGGGAAATGGACGTCCAGGAGAACCCCGAGGGTTTCCTCACTGGAGGTCGTCCAGCTGTTGTCGGGACGCTTGACGAAGCCCGGGTTAGGGGGCGTCGTCGAGAGGACCTTCCGCAGCCTAGACGCCTCAGAGTGGTCCTGGATTCCCGAGCAGAAGTCGGACCAGGGCCTCCTTTTGGCCTTTCTTAATTCCCTGTTGTATAGGGACAGATTGGTTTTGTATAGACGCCACGATTCGTCTGTGTTGGCGTTCTTGGCTAGGTTGAAGGACTGCCTCGCGGTCTTCTTGAGGCAGCCCAGTTCTTTGCACCACCAGGTGCCTTTTTCCCAGTGTCCCCCCCCTTCCTACTTTGGGGGCAGGACCTATCAAGAGCCTTGCTACAAGCATCGGTAAAAGTCTTTACGAGGCGCTCCAGCCCCTCTGGACAGTAGTCCGTTTTTCGGTCCGGTTTTAGGATCCTATTTAGTTGGGACCTGTATTTCTCCCAGTCGGTTCTCCGGGGGTTCCGAAAGGTAACTGGGTTGAACCTGTCGAAGCCTAGCGTGAACCAAATGTATTTGTGATCAGAGAAGGAGTGCTTCTCCAGCACCCTCCATGACTTAAGGTTATCCCTAAGAGATTCAGATAGAAGGGTGATATCCAGTACCTCCCTACGATTTTTAATTATAAAGGTGGGTTCATTACCTGAGTTTCCCACCAGCAAGTTGGATGCAAGGATAAAATCAGAAAGAGACTCACCCCTGTCATTGGTGTTGGTGCTGCCCCACTGATGGTGGTGGGCGTTCGCGTCGCACCCGATGATGAGACCCAGGCCCAGTCTTCTACTGTCCTCGGTTACATGCTTCAGGGTTGGGGGGATGGGGTCCTGATCGTGCCCCAGGTATGCAGAGCATATCCGGAGGGAACCGTTTAATCCCTCTAGACATGCGGTTATAATGTCTTCATTGCTGAAATTGGGAAGCAAGAAAAGAGTTAAGTCTTTCCTAGCGAGTATGCAGGATCGCGATTTACCTGTTGTTACGGCTGCGTATAGCCTATAGCGGGCTGCCCTCAGCCCAAGGATTCTGTTTTCACAGATCTAGGGCTCCTGGATGAGGACAGCGTCGGTACCACCTTCTGACAGGTGGACTAGAAGAGCAGCGGAAGCTGCTTTACTGTGGTGGAAGTTGATCTGCAGGAACGTCAACGACATTCTGCTGCTTGACCTCCACCACAGTGATGTCGGCGTCCGAGGTCGGCTCGTCCAACCCGTCCTCCTCCTCGGACATCCCGACTCCGCGCAAGCCCCTCGCGAGCTCGCTCTCCTCGGAGACGTACCCCTCCAGGATGTCCTCCTCGTCGGACAATCCTTCGGGCGCCTCCTCTGTGAGAGGTCCCTCTATATCGAATCCTCCTCTTTTAGGCCCGGCTTTGCGTCTGCCTTATAAATACGGACGGCTACGCTCTCGAAGCCGTATCTGAGTGCTCACCCGTTTCTCTTCAGCGCCTCGACTGTCCCCTCATTGAGAGTCAGGACAACCTGGCGCCTCGGACCAACGGCCTCCTCAACCTTGGCGACTCGCCAATCAGAGGAGGGGAGGTCGGGATTACTCAGTTGCAGAAGCTTGAGAATCTTCTCAGGCTCTGCCGGCTTGTGCGTAAGCCACGCCCTGGCTCTAGGCTTGCTGGGGATCTTGTCCCAGTCGACAGCCGCGAGCTTCTCGCCTGGGAACACTTCTCCCAATCCCGCGATCGCTCTCTTGTAGAAGGTGACCGACGCTGCGTCTTCGCACGCGATCACCTTCACGCCAGCCGGCATCCTCACAACGGGCAGTGCCCCACCTGACGCCAACAGCTCCTCCACGAACCTATTGTGCAGTTCCCCAACGATCCACCGCCACTGGTCCCTCGGGATGTGTCCGTCACTGGAGCCCTCGTCCACCACTCCAATCAGAATCTTTCCCTTAGTAACCTCGGCGAAGGACCGCTGGGGCTGCACCTTGGAACGCTTCGGCTGCGGCGGTTGTACGTCCGCAGACCGCTGGCATTTGGCGGTGCTCCTGCCCGCGTCGGTGCTGGCTTGCTGGGCTTTGGTGGCAACCGCCCTCCCCGCCTTCTCAGGCTGGAAGTCAGGCAGGATACCTTTCGCCCATCTTATGAGACCCGCTTGCTCCGGGTCTGCCTCCATGGCTGGGTTGGCTCGGGAGAGGATGAAGGCCGCTCTTTTCCGCTCATGGTAGAGCGGCTTCTTCCTCTGTTTCGTTTGGGCCGTTCTTCCTGGGGAGGGGTTGCCTCTGGAGCTGCCTGCAGTCACGTCGAGGGACTTGCCCCCGATCACGCTGCTCGGCGGGCCCATCGATTCACCCTTTCCAGTAGCGCTGGTCCCCGGATGAAGGCGCTCTAAAGGGTTCTCCTCCTCCTTCTTGCACACTCGACCGCAAAGCGTCTTCGAGTTGGGGTTTGAGGGGGGTACACCCCCTGCCGACTTTAAGGTCTGACGGCCACCTACGGTTTTGCTTTTGTTGTTCTGATTCATGTTTTTGGTCCCACGAGTATGCTGGGATGGGGATGGTCCGCCACGGTAGAGAGTATAGTCGCACTTCCAGTGGTGCAGACAGTTACGGCAGGTGATTTCTCACCCGTTGTTCCCCATGTCCGCCCATTGGCTGACGGCCAATAACAATACATACTAATAACTAATAAATACTAGATTCCAGCAGTCGGTCTGTAGAGTTAATACTAAATGGAATAAATGGGATAGAAAAATATAATAGTTGTAGGGATTGCGACGCTGGGCGTTGCACCTCCCCCTCAGTTACCAGCTCAGGCCTTCGTGGTGCTGGTGGAAACTTGGCCGGCTGCGTTTATCTTTACAAAGTACCGGATTCCGTCCACCGCCAACTTGAAATTCACCCGCTTCCTTGGTGGCCGGTTTTAAAGTTTTCGTGTCGTCTCGTCCTGCACTTCCTTCGGTATGCCTCCCGTGTTCGATGGTGTTGCCGTTGCAAGATGGTCTTCCTTGTCCGTGTCGATCTCCAATATGTCCTCCTGTTCGCGTTCCCAGTCTATGATCTTCTGTGATGTTGTCCACGGGATTTGTTCCGTCTGGTCGTCCCATATTCCTGCTCGTTTTGTTTCTTGTTTTGAGCTGTTGGGCGGGGCTTCCTTCTTCGTGTTCAGTAGTCGTTCCGTGTTCGCATCTTGTGTTTTCTCCGTTGTTGTGCTTCGTTTCGGTTTCGGGTTCCATCCTCTAGGATCTGTTGGGGTCGTGTCATGTGTTGGTGTTGGTTTAGCCGTTATCCTTGTTCTTTCCTTGGTCGTTATTTCCGTTGGTATCCTTTCCTTGTCCTACGCCGTTGCCGTAGTCGTCTCCTTCATTGGTGTCTTTTTCTTGTCCTTTGCCGTTGCCGTGGTCGTCTCCTTCATCGGTGTCTTTTCCTTGTCCTTTGCCGTTGCCGTGGTCGTCTCCTTCGTTGGTGTCTTCTTCGTAATTATCGTTGCCAGTACCGTTCTGTTCAGTGTTGTCGGGGTGTGCGCTATCCTTCTCTTTGTCCTGGGGTCTTGTCCTGCGTCTTCGTCTGGTTGCTGAGTTGGTTGTTGTGGCTTTTGGTTTCCTCCCGTTGCTCGCTTTGGTGCCTGTCGTGCCACGGGGTCGCCATCGTCCCTCTGCGTCTCTGCTGCATCGGTCCTGCCGTAACTGTCCCCGCCTTCCGTTTCTGGCCGTTTAGCTCCGTTAGCCGTCTCCGAAAGGCCTCGCATGTCTTCTGAAATTTGTCCATCCTCCGTTGTGTTCAGTTGGGTTGTAATTGCTTCGTTAGGATGCTGCGTACTACTTTGTCCCTCTCCTCCTACGTAATATTTCATGTGGTTTACGTAAACCCTTTGCACCTTCCCCGACTCAACGTGTCTAACCTTTGCAATGACCGGAGATATCAACTCTACCACCCTGAACGGGCCCTCGAACTTTGGTGCGAGCTTAGCCGAAAATTTATCGCACGCCTTTGCCGTACCCAGACTACATCCCCCTTCTTCGGTTTCCACTCGCGTTTCCGAAGGTTGTATGTTCGTGCTTGCTCCTGTGCCGCTCTTTCCATATTCAGTCGCGCCAACTCACACGTCTCTTTGATCCTTGTTATCCTTTCCTTCGGGGTTTCTTCTTTTATGGCTGATCCCGGTGTTGTCTCGTCGAATAGGTTTCCCACCAGCCTTGGCTCCCTACCCCCACTTTATCATCTGCGCTTTGAATTTGTGGCTCGTGAATTATACCCCGTTGCCTGAGATTCTGATCTTCGGGGCGTTCGTTTCCAGATTTTATCTCTGAATGATTTTAAAACTGCCTCCGTCGTTGCTTTGCGTACTGCGGTTAGTTCCAGCCATTTTGAGAACTTGTCAATGAATACCAGCAACATGTTATTTCCATGGCTTGATCTTGGTAATGGTACGACGAAGTCCACGCAGATCGTATCTCCAGGTGCATCCGCTACCTTCGTCAGCATTTTTCCTGCTGCTTGTCTTTGTGATACCTTGTACTGTTGGCAGGTTGTGCATCTGCTTGATTTCTCTGTGCATTCCTGACCAATAGTACCGGTTAGCTATCCGATGTTTTGTCCTTCGGACTCCTAGGTGCCCCGCCGTGGTTGTTGCATGACTCTCTTCCAGCACTCGTGCTCTTTGATATCTGCTTATATAATCCCCGTGTCTATATAATCTGCCTCCTTCGAAACAGTAGTCTGGCAGACGGCTTGGGTCCTTCCGGATGTCCAATATTTTCTTTCGGATCCATTTGTCTTCTTCGATGTCCATACTCTGGTCTTTTTCGTGGGGTTGTCTTGAGAGAGCGTCCGCCACTACGTTCAGCATGCCTCTTCGGTATCGGATTTCCAAGGAATAGGGTTGCAATGCCAATGCCCATCGTGCCACCCGCCCCGATGGGCTTTCGATGGAATTAAGCCATTTTAAGGCAAGGTGGTCAGTGATAACTACGAAGTGATAGCCTTCCAGTTACATCCCCATCTTGTGAATTCCCCAGTGTATGGCGAGGCACTCTTTCTCGGTTGCGGAGTAGTTTTGTTCTCTTTTCCGAAGCGTTCGGCTTGCGTACGAGATTACGTGCTCCCTTCCTCGTCTTCCTGCGTTAGTACGGCTCCTAGTCCGCAATCGCTTGCGTCAGTTTGGAGTATGAATGTCTTTGTGAAGTCCGGGCAGGTGAGCACTGGTGCTTCAGTTAGTGCCCTCTTCAGTTCTTCGACTGCGTTTTCATGTTCGTCCGTCCAGTGGAACTTCGAGTTTTTTATTATCAACTCGACTAGCGGTTTCGCGATCTCCGTGAACCCTGGAATGAATTTCCGGTACCACGACGCTACCCCGAGAAAACTGTGCACCTGTTTCATTGTTGTTGGTCTGGGCAGGTCTCTATTGGCTTTTACTTTATCGGGGTCCGTGTGGATTCCCTGGGCGCTTACCACGTGGCCCAAGTATTTGATCTTGTTCTCGAAGAAATACTGAAAAATTAAAAAAAATTGACGAAAATGAGCACTTTCAACAAAGACGAAAGCCTGATTTTATCAGCCGTGGAGTAAAATAAAGTAACCATAACGAAGGCCATGGATTTGTCTGCGAAGTCTTTTTCTTTGGAGAAGCGAATTGGGATTGTCTCGTACTGCTTGGGATCTTCAACGGAATACCGCACTATAGCGAGTCTCTGGCGCACCCAATAATATGCAGGATTTTGGTTGCGAGTATCCACCAGGATCCCTCACCAATAAGTGAATAACAATATCCGTTAAAGAATTTGATGATATTGGAGGCAACCTGTTCAAGAAACTTGGATAGGAAATACAAACGAAAGCGCTGAACGCATTGGGCACGCCTGGGTCTAAATGATCTTTTTGGAACCATTATTAAATAATTATTTTGTACATTAATTTTAAAATATTTTTTAATTAAAAAAAAGGGTTTTTACGCGGTTTTTTAAAACGCCATATTGCGACTCTTGAAAGAGGTCCATCCAAGCGGTCGGCTAGCATCGATCCCAATTTGAATTATATTTTATCTTTCTGTATATGTAGGAGTTTTTCAGAACTCACTGAATTCCGTCATATTCTTTGTCCACAGATCCAGAAGTGCCGACCAGAAGTCCCCAAGAGTGCACTGCTCAAGCCGTCAGTTACTAGGTTTTGATTTTTATTTGGTGGTGAAACTTGTACGATAGTCCGAGTATAGAGTTATTATCAAAATACACAGGTGTTATCGACACAAACGTAACTTGAACACAACTTGGACGCAACTTTTTCCCATGACATGACATGACTTTCCACTGGAACAATCCTTGTCCTGGTACCGTAAATGCTGTGTACTGCTTGCTCATGTCCTCCATGGGTATTTGCCAGTAGCCGTTTTCCAAGTCTAGCGTGCTAATGTACTTCGCTTCCCGTAGCTGGTTGAGGATATGGTCCATTCGTGGGACTGGGTACGCGTCTCGTTCCGATTGTGTGTTTAGCTGTCTGTAGTCTATACATAGCCTCCACTGGTTGTTCTTCTTCCTGTATGCCGATTGCGAGGGTTCTATCAGGTCTTGTCCTATCAGCTGCTCGACCTGTTCGTGCATTATTTTTTGCATTGCCGGGTTTTTTGGGTAATACCGCTGTTTTATGGGTTGGTCGTGCTTCATGTAGATTCTATGTTTTGCTATGTGGCTTGTCCCTATTATTCTTTCCATTAGGGCTAGTTCCCGTCCAGAAACTCCTTGATTTCTGTGTCCGTGGGTTCGTGCTGCTGCACTTCTTAGTTCCTGCTGTTTCCCTTGACTTGCTCAGCAAGATCTTGCTATCGAGAGCTAGACCTTGGCCCGGTTCTAGTACTACTGATTAGTTACTAACTACTGTTCAAAAACTTACCCAGATGTGTTCGGCTCGACTGCTCCGAAAAAGTGAACTTGCCCTCCGCTATCAGCGGTGCCCCCCAATTCGATACTTGATTATTCAGTAAATAACTAATAAATAATAAGTAAATAATGGGACTTCATTTTGGTATTTTTCGTGTTGCTAATAATAAACAATAATATCGATTCATGTTTCCGATGCTTAGTAATGCTAATAACAATACATACTAATAACTAATAAATACTAGATTCCAGCAGTCGGTCTGTAGAGTTAATACTAAATGGAATAAATGGGATAGATAATAGTTGTAGGGATTGCGACGCTGGGCGTTGCACCTCCCCCTCAGTTACCAGCTCAGGCCTTCGTGGTGCTGGTGGAAACTTGGCCGGCTGCGTTTATCTTTACAAAGTACCGGATTCCGTCCACCGCCAACTTGAAATTCACCCGCTTCCTTGGTGGCCGGTTTTAAAGTTTTCGTGTCGTCTCGTCCTGCACTTCCTTCGGTATGCCTCCCGTGTTCGATGGTGTTGCCGTTGCAAGATGGTCTTCCTTGTCCGTGTCGATCTCCAATATGTCCTCCTGTTCGCGTTCCCAGTCTATGATCTTCTGTGATGTTGTCCACGGGATTTGTTCCGTCTGGTCGTCCCATATTCCTGCTCGTTTTGTTTCTTGTTTTGAGCTGTTGGGCGGGGCTTCCTTCTTCGTGTTCAGTAGTCGTTCCGTGTTCGCATCTTGTGTTTTCTCCGTTGTTGTGCTTCGTTTCGGTTTCGGGTTCCATCCTCTAGGATCTGTTGGGGTCGTGTCATGTGTTGGTGTTGGTTTAGCCGTTATCCTTGTTCTTTCCTTGGTCGTTATTTCCGTTGGTATCCTTTCCTTGTCCTACGCCGTTGCCGTAGTCGTCTCCTTCATTGGTGTCTTTTTCTTGTCCTTTGCCGTTGCCGTGGTCGTCTCCTTCATCGGTGTCTTTTCCTTGTCCTTTGCCGTTGCCGTGGTCGTCTTCTTCGTTGGTGTCTTCTTCGTAATTATCGTTGCCAGTACCGTTCTGTTCAGTGTTGTCGGGGTGTGCGCTATCCTTCTCTTTGTCCTGGGGTCTTGTCCTGCGTCTTCGTCTGGTTGCTGAGTTGGTTGTTGTGGCTTTTGGTTTCCTCCCGTTGCTCGCTTTGGTGCCTGTCGTGCCACGGGGGTCGCCATCGTCCCTCTGCGTCTCTGCTGCATCGGTCCTGCCGTAACTGTCCCCGCCTTCCGTTTCTGGCCGTTCAGCTCCGTTAGCCGTCTCCGAAAGGCCTCGCATGTCTTCTGAAATTTGTCCATCCTCCGTTGTGTTCAGTTGGGTTGTAATTGCTTCGTTAGGATGCTGCGTACTACTTTGTCCCTCTCCTCCTACGTAATATTTCATGTGATTTACGTAAACCCTTTGCACCTTCCCCGACTCAACGTGTCTAACCTTTGCAATGACCGGAGATATCAACTCTACCACCCTGAACGGGCCCTCGAACTTTGGTGCGAGCTTAGCCGAAAATTTATCGCACGCCTTTGCCGTACCCAGACTACATCCCCCTTCTTCGGTTTCCACTCGCGTTTCCGAAGGTTGTATGTTCGTGCTTGCTCCTGTGCCGCTCTTTCCATATTCAGTCGCGCCAACTCACACGTCTCTTTGATCCTTGTTATCCTTTCCTTCGGGGTTTCTTCTTTTATGGCTGATCCCGGTGTTGTCTCGTCGAATAGGTTTCCCACCAGCCTTGGCTCCCTACCCCCACTTTATCATCTGCGCTTTGAATTTGTGGCTCGTGAATTATACCCCGTTGCCTGAGATTCTGATCTTCGGGGCACCGGTTCGTGCCAGGATTTTATCTCTGAATGATTTTAAAACTGCCTCCGTCGTTGCTTTGCGTACTGCGGTTAGTTCCAGCCATTTTGAGAACTTGTCAATGAATACCAGCAACATGTTATTTCCATGGCTTGATCTTGGTAATGGTACGACGAAGTCCACGCAGATCGTATCTCCAGGTGCATCCGCTACCTTCGTCAGCATTTTCCTGCTGCTTGTCTTTGTGATACCTTGTATTGTTGGCAGGTTGTGCATCTGCTTGATTTCTCTGTGCATTCCTGACCAATAGTACCGGTTAGCTATCCGATGTTTTGTCCTTCGGACTCCTAGGTGCCCCGCCGTGGTTGTTGCATGACTCTCTTCCAGCACTCGTGCTCTTTGATATCTGCTTATATAATCTGTCTATATAATCTGCCTCCTTCGAAACAGTAGTCTGGCAGACGGCTTGGGTCCTTCCGGATGTCCAATATTTTCTTTTGGATCCATTTGTCTTCTTCGATGTCCATACTCTGGTCTTTTTCGTGGGGTTGTCTTGAGAGAGCGTCCGCCACTACGTTCAGCATGCCTCTTCGGTATCGGATTTCCAAGGAATAGGGTTGCAATGCCAATGCCCATCGTGCCACCCGCCCCGATGGGCTTTCGATGGAATTAAGCCATTTTAAGGCAAGGTGGTCAGTGATAACTACGAAGTGATAGCCTTCCAGTTACATCCCCATCTTGTGAATTCCCCAGTGTATGGCGAGGCACTCTTTCTCGGTTGCGGAGTAGTTTTGTTCGCTTTTCCGAAGCGTTCGGCTTGCGTACGAGATTACGTGCTCCCCTCCTCGTCTTCCTGCGTTAGCACGGCTCCTAGTCCGCAATCGCTTGCGTCAGTTTGGAGTATGAATGTCTTTGTGAAGTCCGGGCAGGTGAGCACTGGTGCTTCAGTTAGTGCCCTCTTCAGTTCTTCGACTGCGTTTTCATGTTCGTCCGTCCAGTGGAACTTCGAGTTTTTTATTATCAACTCGACTAGCGGTTTCGCGATCTCCGTGAACCCTGGAATGAATTTCCGGTACCACGACGCTACCCCGAGAAAACTGTGCACCTGTTTCATTGTTGTTGGTCTGGGCAGGTCTCTATTGGCTTTTACTTTATCGGGGTCCGTGTGGATTCCTGGGCGCTTACCACGTGGCCCAAGTATTTGATCTTGTTCTCGAAGAAATACTGAAAAATTAAAAAAATTGACGAAAATGAGCACTTTCAACAAAGACGAAAGCCTGATTTTATCAGCCGTGGAGTAAAAAAAAGTAACCATAACGAAGGCCATGGATTTGTCTGCGAAGTCTTTTTCTTTGGAGAAGCGAATTGGGATTGTCTCGTACTGCTTGGGGATCTTCAACGGAATACCGCACTATAGCGAGGCTCTGGCGCACCCAATAATATGCAGGATTTTGGTTGCGAGTATCCACCAGGATCCCTCACCAATAAGTGAATAACAATATCCGTTAAAGAATTTGATGATATTGGAGGCAACCTGTTCAAGAAACTTGGATAGGAAATACAAACGAAAGCGCTGAACGCATTGGGCACGCCTGGGTCTAAATGATCTTTTTGGAACCATTATTAAATAATTATTTTGTACATTAATTTTAAAATATTTTTTAATTAAAAAAAGGGTTTTTACGCGGTTTTTTAAAACGCCATATTGCGACTCTTGAAAGAGGTCCATCCAAGCGGTCGGCTAGCATCGATCCCAATTTGAATTATATTTTATCTTTCTGTATATGTAGGAGTTTTTCAGAACTCACTGAATTCCGTCATATTCTTTGTCCACAGATCCAGAAGTGCCGACCAGAAGTCCCCAAGAGTGCACTGCTTAAGCCGTCAGTTACTAGGTTTTGATTTTTATTTGGTGGTGAAACTTGTACGATAGTCCGAGTATAGAGTTGTTATCAAAATACACAGGTGTTATCGACACAAACGTAACTTGAACACAACTTGGACGCAACTTTTTCCCATGACATGACATGACTTTCCACTGGAACAATCCTTGTCCTGGTACCGTAAATGCTGTGTACTGCTTGCTCATGTCCTCCATGGGTATTTGCCAGTAGCCGTTTTCCAAGTCTAGCGTGCTAATGTACTTCGCTTCCCGTAGCTGGTTGAGGATATGGTCCATTCGTGGGACTGGGTACGCGTCTCGTTCCGATTGTGTGTTTAGCTGTCTGTAGTCTATACATAGCCTCCACTGGTTGTTCTGTGACGGTTAGTCGAGGGTTTGGGCGGCTCAGGGCTGGCCCAGGGTTGTCACAGATATTTATTTGTATCGGATGTGGTTGCTGGAAGAGAAAGCCGACCCCGTCCCAGAGTAGAAGTCAGGGTGAATTACACGGTAACTTAGAATCGTACTGGTTTATTCACAAAAAGTGACAGAGTTTGAGAATATGGGGGGGCGGTCCGTGCTACTCGAACGGCTCGGCCGGCGTCTGGTCGGTTCGTCTCTCTTGTCACGGCGAAGGCGGCGTTCCACGGTGAGTCGTCGTTCCGCGTGGCTGCGCAGTGGGGTGGCGCGGGGTTGCGGGCGGGCCGTGGATCGTCGTCCGGAGTCGTCGTGGGCGCTGTAAAGACAGAAGGATCGGTCCCTTAGGCGGCCATTCAGGTCAGCCACAGGGGTAAGCGAGACTCTAATCTATGACCATTCAGATCCAAGAGAGAGAAATCCTTAGGCGGCCATTCAGGTCGGCCACAGGAGTGAGCGAGAACCCTAATCTTGACCATTCAGATCCCAGAGAGAGAAATCCTTAAGCGGCCATTCAGGTCAGCTATAGGAGTAAGCGAGAACCCTAATTATGACCATTCAGATCCAAGAGAGAGAAATCCTTAAGCGGCCATTCAGGTCAGCTATAGGAGTAAGCGAGAACCCTAATTATGACCATTCAGATCCAAGAGAGATAAAACCTTAAGCGGCCATTCAGGTCGGCTATAGGAGTAAGCGAGAACCCTAATGATGACCATTCAGATCCAACAGAGAGAGATAAATCCGCAAGCGGCCATTCAGGTCGGCTATAGGAGTAAGCGAGAACCCTATTATGACCATTCAGATCCAACAGAGAGAAATCCTATTATGACCATTCAGATCCATAGATTATAGGAGGGCGGGAGGGTATTAAGCGCTAACTACCATTTAATTACTCCAACTTACTGGTTTATCTTACCAAGCTGCTGACTGCTGCTGACTGCTGCTGCTGCTGCTGATGCTTACCCGATCGCTGTCGGGAACTGAGTGCCGATATGAGGCCAACTGCCCGCTTTATATAGGCCCCTGCTGCTTTTAGTGTGCCCGCCGATGATTCGCAATTTGCCCTAATAGTGTGGCCAGCTTTCTCTCCTAGTGTGACCAGCTCTCTCTCTCTTAATGTGGCCAGTCGCCCGTGGTTGGCGCGCGCGCGGATCTTGTTTAAATTCAAATTTAGATCAATTCCATTCCTTATTCCTCTATTACAACTATATTTGTGCGCGTCTGCGCGTCACAGTTCTTCTTCCTGTATGCCGATTGCGAGGGTTCTATCAGGTCTTGTCCTATCAGCTGCTCGACCTGTTCGTGCATTATTTTTTGCATTGCCGGGTTTTTTGGGTAATACCGCTGTTTTATGGGTTGGTCGTGCTTCATGTAGATTCTATGTTTTGCTATGTGGCTTGTCCCTATTATTCTTTCCATTAGGGCTAGTTCCCTGTCCAGAAACTCCTTGATTTCTGTGTCCGTGGGTTCGTGCTGCTGCACTTCTTAGTTCCTGCTGTTTCCCTTGACTTGCTCAGCAAGATCTTGCTATCGAGAGCTAGACCTTGGCCCGGTTCTAGTACTACTGATTAGTTACTAACTACTGTTCAAAAACTTACCCAGATGTGTTCGGCTCGACTGCTCCGAAAAAGTGAACTTGCCCTCCGCTATCAGCGGTGCCCCCCAATTCGATACTTGATTATTCAGTAAATAACTAATAAATAATAAGTAAATAATGGGACTTCATTTTGGTATTTTTCGTGTTGCTAATAATAAACAATAATATCGATTCATGTTTCCGATGCTTAGTAATGCTAATAACAATACATACTAATAACTAATAAATACTAGATTCCAGCAGTCGGTCTGTAGAGTTAATACTAAATGGAATAAATGGGATAGAAAAATATAATAGTTGTAGGGATTGCGACGCTGGGCGTTGCACCTCCCCTCAGTTACCAGCTCAGGCCTTCGTGGTGCTGGTGGAAACTTGGCCGGCTGCGTTTATCTTTACAAAGTACCGGATTCCGTCCACCGCCAACTTGAAATTCACCCGCTTCCTTGGTGGCCGGTTTTAAAGTTTTCGTGTCGTCTCGTCCTGCACTTCCTTCGGTATGCCTCCCGTGTTCGATGGTGTTGCCGTTGCAAGATGGTCTTCCTTGTCCGTGTCGATCTCCAATATGTCCTCCTGTTCGCGTTCCCAGTCTATGATCTTCTGTGATGTTGTCCACGGGATTTGTTCCGTCTGGTCGTCCCATATTCCTGCTCGTTTTGTTTCTTGTTTTGAGCTGTTGGGCGGGGCTTCCTTCTTCGTGTTCAGTAGTCGTTCCGTGTTCGCATCTTGTGTTTTCTCCGTTGTTGTGCTTCGTTTCGGTTTCGGGTTCCATCCTCTAGGATCTGTTGGGGTCGTGTCATGTGTTGGTGTTGGTTTAGCCGTTATCCTTGTTCTTTCCTTGGTCGTTATTTCCGTTGGTATCCTTTCCTTGTCCTACGCCGTTGCCGTAGTCGTCTCCTTCATTGGTGTCTTTTTCTTGTCCTTTGCCGTTGCCGTGGTCGTCTCCTTCATCGGTGTCTTTTCCTTGTCCTTTGCCGTTGCCGTGGTCGTCTCCTTCGTTGGTGTCTTCTTCGTAATTATCGTTGCCAGTACCGTTCTGTTCAGTGTTGTCGGGGTGTGCGCTATCCTTCTCTTTGTCCTGGGGTCTTGTCCTGCGTCTTCGTCTGGTTGCTGAGTTGGTTGTTGTGGCTTTTGGTTTCCTCCCGTTGCTCGCTTTGGTGCCTGTCGTGCCACGGGGGTCGCCATCGTCCCTCTGCGTCTCTGCTGCATCGGTCCTGCCGTAACTGTCTCCGCCTTCCGTTTCTGGCCGTATAGCTCCGTTAGCCGTCTCCGAAAGGCCTCGCATGTCTTCTGAAATTTGTCCATCCTCCGTTGTGTTCAGTTGGGTTGTAATTGCTTCGTTAGGATGCTGAGTACTACTTTGTCCCTCTCCTCCTACGTAATATTTCATGCGGTTTACGTAAACCCTTTGCACCTTCCCCGACTCAACGTGTCTAACCTTTGCAATGACCGGAGATATCAACTCTACCACCCTGAACGGGCCCTCGAACTTTGGTGCGAGCTTAGCCGAAAATTTATCGCACGCCTTTGCCGTACCCAGACTACATCCCCCTTCTTCGGTTTCCACTCGCGTTTCCGAAGGTTGTATGTTCGTGCTTGCTCCTGTGCCTCTCTTTCCATATTCAGTCGCGCCAACTCACACGTCTCTTTGATCCTTGTTATCCTTTCCTTCGGGGTTTCTTCTTTTATGGCTGATCCCGTTGTTGTCTCGTCGAATTGGTTTCCCGCCAGAATTGGCTCCCTACCCCACTTTGCCATCTGCGCTTTGAACTTGTGGCTCGTGAATTGAGAACTTGTCAATGAATACCAGCAACATGTTATTTCCATGGCTTGATCTTGGTAATGGTACGACGAAGTCCACGCAGATCGTTTCTCCAGGTGCATCCGCTACATTCGTCAGCATTTTTCCTGCTGCTTGTCTTTGTGATACCTTGTACTGTTGGCAGGTTGTGCATCTGCTTGATTTCTCTGTGCATTCCTGGCCAATAGTACCGGTTAGCTATCCGATGTTTTGTCCTTCGGACTCCTAGGTGCCCCGCCGTGGTTGTTGCATGACTCTCTTCCAGCACTCGTGCTCTTTGATATCTGCTTACACATAGTTTCCACGGTTGTGCGTCTTCGTCGGCCGCCCACGACGGTACGTGTCTATATAATCTGCCTCCTTCGAAGCAGTAGTCTGGCAGACGGCTTGGGTCCTTCCGGATGTCCAATATTTTCTCTCGGATCCATTTGTCTTCTTCGATGTCCATACTCTGGTCTTTTCGTGGGGTTGTCTTGAGAGAGCGTCCGCCACTACGTTCAGCATGCCTCTTCGGTATCGGATTTCCAAGGAATAGGGTTGCAATGCCAATGCCCATCGTGCCACCCGCCCCGATGGGCTTTCGATGGAATTAAGCCATTTTAAGTCAAGGTGGTCTGTGATAACTACGAAGTGATAGCCTTCCAGTTACATCCCCATCTTGTGAATTCCCCAGTGTATGGCGAGGCACTCTTTCTCGGTTGCGGAGTAGTTTTGTTCTCTTTTCCGATGCGTTCGGCTTGCGTACGAGATTACGTGCTCTCCTTCCTCGTCTTCCTGCGTTAGTACGGCTCCTAGTCCGCAATCGCTTGCGTCAGTTTGGAGTATGAATGTCTTTGTGAAGTCCGGGCAGGTGAGCACTGGTGCTTCAGTTAGTGCCCTCTTCAGTTCTTCGACTGCGTTTTCATGTTCGTCCGTCCAGTGGAACTTCGAGTTTTTTTTTATCAACTCGACTAGCGATCTCCGATATGGATATGGTCCATTCGTGGAACTGGGTACGCGTCTCGTTCCGAGTGTGTGTTTAGCTGTCTGTAGTCTATACATAGCTGGTAGTCTATACATCCACTGGTTGTTCTTCTTCCTTACGAGCACTATTGGTGAGCTGTATGCCGAGTGCGAGG
Source organism: Drosophila aff. chauvacae BK-2020 (assembly GCA_018903765.1). Lineage (NCBI taxonomy): Eukaryota > Metazoa > Arthropoda > Insecta > Diptera > Drosophilidae > Drosophila > Drosophila aff. chauvacae BK-2020. The sequence goes on along the minus strand of JAEIGO010000821.1, from coordinate 454,929 downwards.
GTTCTATCAGGTCTTGTCCCATCAGCTGCTCGACCTTTTCGTGCATTATTTTCTGCTTGCCGGGTTTTTTGGGTAATACCGCTGTTTTATGGGTCGGTCGTGCTTCATGTAGATTCTATGTTTTGCTATGTGACTTGTCCCTGATATTCTTTCCATTAGGGCTGCAATTGTGGTGACTGAGCTCCCTCACGTAATCTTTGGCCGGCTTTTGTACGGATTGTTGCCTCCTCGTGATTTGTTCCATTCCCCGTTCCTGATAGTCTGCTGGCACATAGTACCTCTTGAGCTCTGTTTTGAGCGTCGGCCAGTCCGGCATTTCTACTGGGCTCGTACTCCACCAGTCTAAGGCCACCTCTTTCAGTATGACCACTGCTGCTGCCGTAACGTGGTCGAGCCCTATGTCGTATGCCTGTGCCATTTCCTCGATCCTGGTTATGAATTCTAGGGCGTTTCCTGTCCCGTCGAACGGTTCATTCCACTCACGATTAGTGTTGATGGCTGCCGTTCGTTCTCCCGCTTTGTTTCTGTTCTCCTCTTTGCGGGGTTCTTCCTCCCTCGGCTCGTATTTAGGTTTGTTGTTTCCCTGTTCTTGTGTAGGTTGATGCCTGACTTCCAGGTGTAACCCCGCTCTAGGGTTGGGTGAGATGCTTCGTGTGTGTCGCTGACTTATTTTTCGCAGTCTCTTGTTTCTTTCTTCGTCGTGGTTTCCGTTCTTGATGTATTCGGAAAGCTGGCGTCGGAGATCTTCTACCAGTTGTTCTGGTTCCATTCGGAATTCCCTGACGTACCCCTCCAATTGGGTTTTATTCAGGCTTGTCACCCATCCTCGGGTTAATTTATCCGTCGCGGACATGGTTTATTTTGGGTTTTTTAAGGACTCAGGAACTCAGAACGTTGGGCGCCAGTGTAACGACCCTCTTGTAGGTTGCGCGGCTTAGCTCGCCGAGGTCGGGGTTCACACAAATTTGTAAAAGTTCTGGCCCCTTGAGTCCCAATACACCCAGTAAGAACGCGAGATATTCAATTGGATTCTATTTTATTTAAAGAGTAACTTCCTGAAAGAGAGCGTGCGACTCCGCGGGAAATGCGGTGAGTCGGCTTGTTGGTACCCTGTGTAGGAGATAAGCGGAGATGACTCCGCGGCTTGGCTCGAGTGGGTCGACCCTGTGATACTCCGTGTTGCTCTGTGTTCTCTCGTGTCGATTTTGAGAACTCTCTTCGTGTCTCTCTGTGTATTTCAGCGTTCTTTTGAGTCTCTCAGTGTTCCTCGACGTGCCTCTGTGTTTTTCTGTGTGACTCTGTGTATCTCTGAGTTACCCGGGGTGCCTCTGAATGACTCTGCGTAACTCCGTGTGAGTCCGTGTTAAGTTAATGGGCTGGGACGTCCGCGTTTCTGGAGCGGTGTAGTCGCCCTGCAGGTACCCTGTACTGGGTTTTTCTCCGGGGTATGGGCTTCACGGTGAATGGTCACGGATGAGGCTATGGCGGCGAGTCCGGAATACTTGCGTCGCGGCGGCGATCGTCGGGACCGAAGCTCGCACCGTCAATCCTACTATCTGATACCACCGATTCCCTCCCTCCGCAATACCTTGCTATCAAGAGCTAGACCTTGGCACCTTCGTGCTGTATCGCATGAGGTCGGTTACAGGAACCTTGCTCCGCTACCCTGGTCCACCTCAAGATCTGCTGGCAAGAGCTGATCTTGGCCCCACGGCTATGCTACTGTGCTTGAGCTCGGTTTCAAGAACCTCGCCCCGCTACCCTATTCTCCTCAAGATCTTGCTATCAAGAGCTAGACCTTGGCCCGGTTCTAGTTCTACTTATTAGTTACTAACTACTGTTCAAAAATTCACCCAGATGTGTTCGGCTCGACTGCTTCGAATAAGTGAACTTGCCCTCCGCTGTGCGTCGCCTTATATAGGCCGCGATCAGCTGTGCCCCCCAATTCGATACTCGATTATTCTCGATAGACGCCAGGGTTACCATATCGATGGGTGTGGCCGATAGCCGTCAGCTGTTCAGGGCTGGTGCCCTGCTTGTTGAGGCGTTGCCAGATTTCCCTTTTATTTCAGTATTAACAGTATTTGAGCGCGTCTTCGCGTCACACTAGGCTATATTGGAAGACGCATACTATTTGAAATCTAATGTGCTGGTGATCTGACATAGTGATCTCACTTGCAACGTGCCAGCTTGAGACAACGGACAACATATTTATACTACAGAGAGTTAAGTCAAGGACATCCTCTCTAATCGTATTTGTAAATGTAGGCTCGCTGCCCTGATTTACTAAGCCTACGTTATTACTAATAATGTATTCAAGAAGGCACTCAACTCTTTGTTAATGTCACTGCTCCCCCAGACCATGTGATGCGCATTGGCATCGTAGGCGATTATCCACCTGAGCCGGTTCCTCTGGCAGTGCTCTATCAGGGCACAGGTAGCCGCCGTAGGTACATCCTCCGAGTCTCCGGGCAGGAGACCAGGCCAGCACTGCCTCCTGCTCGCCATGGGCAGTGGGTATTTTACCCTAAACTACCACAAGGTCTTTAGTGATGAACTGTGAAACTGTGTACGAATGTTGAATTTTTGTTAATTAACAACGCCGCTCTTGGGCGAGGTTGGTCGTTTGCATAGAGCAGCATGTCCATTGTAGTGAACCTCTCACAAAGGATGTCGGATGTTGCCTTTGCGTGGTGGAGGTTCGCTTGGAGACATCTAAGGTGTCTACGGGTGTTGAGAGGAGTGGGGGGAGGAGTGGGGAGGACAGGACATCAGTCCGCCCTCTTGCGTCTCCTGGCCGCCATCTTCCGGCCACGATTTGTGCCTAGAAGGGCCTCCTTCTCCGGTGTGCGCCTTGCACTCTTGGTTATGAGCCAGGTGCCTCTGGCAGTGCGCGTGGTTACGCACGTGATGCGCCCATAGAGTGGAGGCTGCTGATCTTCCGCGATGCTGCGGACTGGGCATATGGGCAGTGCCGTGTGGTGTCAAAGCAGCCATATCAGGAGCACTGGCCTTGGAGTAGGTAAACTTCTCCGGTGCGGGAACGGGCATACAATTTTTCCTGTATTGGCGGCTTGTTTTTCAATTCCTGACTTTGTAAAAAACTTAATGATTTGAAATGAATGTATAATGATTAATTATTCTTCAAAAATATTAAATGATGTAAAATTGAATGAATTGAATTTTGAACAAAAAGTGCATAAATAATTGAAAATTGGTTAAAAATTTGGTCAGGAAAAAAAATTTTTTTATCTTTAAAATTTTTTCTCCTTTTGTTTTGAAACATTAAATAAGCACCATATTAGCATTTTCAGAAAAAAGCAAATGAAAAGTATTTTTCCAAATTGGATAAAAATTTGTATAAAAAACTGCCTTAAAAAACATTCATCTTTGAGTATAAAATGTACTATTTATCACACCATTTAGTATGACCAGTCAATCGAAAGGTACTAAAACTACCACTGTGCGACGTGTCGCCTCGAGTACTGAAATCCTTCAGTACGAAGCCCGATATCCAAAAGATGCGATAAATGTTCCAAAGAGATGTGTTCACTCCAAAAGGGCGCCCATTTTCCGAAGGCAGTGTGATCCTGTAAACTCGCTCTCTCTGTCTTCGTCTTCCACGACACTTTCGTGCATAGAGCTTCCAATCCGCTCTCACAAGATAGTTTTAAGACATCTATTTCATTCTAATATACCTCCGATCGAATAAGCACCTACGCACGTCCCGTAATATCCCGAAAGTTTCTTCCGTGTTATTACTTATCGGGTGTTTCAAAATAAAGCAACCCCCTCCGAACACACAGTTTTGTATTTTCTTCAACATTCAACGATCGTATGACAGCTAATGATATAGTAGTGCGATTTAGAGAATATATACAAAGCACAAAACGGCCATGTCTCAAAATATATGAAAAAATTTTGAAAACTGGTGAAGTTATAATCTATTTCTTCAACATCCGATCGTTCCTATAGCCTTAGAAAATTTTTAAGAAAAATTATAACTTCCAATTTTCAACATTTTCATAAAATTGGTTTTTTGCCAGTTTTCAACATATTTAAACCCTATTGAGAATCTCTGCAGTTTAACAATGTCAGACAATTAAATAACGATTTGGTTGCAGAGTGTGAGCAAATATTATAAACTTATATAGAGAGGCCGTCTACAATGCTTTGACAGCACTACGCTTGTAGGCAATGCGAAAAAGGGAAAGAGCGATACGGAATTACTTGTTATATTTTTAGATTTCGTTTATAGGGCACACAATGCATAAATGTAAGTGCGTTTTGCTTGTATGTATGCACGAACTCGACAGCACATTTTGGAAGAAATTTCATATTTCAATCAAAATCAAGTCGAAAGCCGAAATACTTCGAAACTCGTATAGGTTTTGCTGAACATGACATAGTAAAGTCTGTGGTCGTGATGGATAAATCATTGGTTATCGTCAATGTGGTCAACAGTGGGCGATTTGGCCGATCTGGCGAAAGGAAATCAAAAAAATTTGTTCTTGAAATTTACCACATTTTTAATTCCCGCCGATAACTAAATATGTAATTAGCACAATTTTATTTTTGGTATTTTAATCGATAAATTTGATCAGCTGTGAGCTTTCAAAGTTAGCAAATGTTTTCACTGCAATCATAATAAGAATTTCCAGCGTACTTTCCTGGAAATTAAATTCTTTGCAAAAATTTAATTTTCGAAGTTTTTTTTTGTTTTTACACAAAGTCAGGTATGTAGTAAAAGAAAGATAAACGTTTTGTGATATGTGATAATTGTATTATTAAATGGTGATTAAATGCGGTAAGCTATAAATGACCCCTTTTGTGAATAATTGTGGAATAAAACTATATATGGCCCGTCCTTGCATGTGATAATTGTCTATACTTTTGAAGATATGAATCGTTTTCTGATCAAAATGTCCAAACTTTGCCGCTCTTAATATTTTTCATATTGAAGAATTATGTCAGTGGTCCAGAAGCGCCCTTTTTATACCCTGTACCGTAGGTACAAAGGTATATTAATTTTGTGCAAATGTATGTAACAGGCAGAAGGAAGCATTTCCGACCCCATAAAGTATATATATTCTTGATCAGCATCAACTGCCAAGTCGATATAGCCATGTCTGTCTGTCCGTCTGTCCGTCTGTCCGTCTGTATGAACGCCTAGATCTCAGCAACTATAAGAGCTAGAGCCACCAAATTCGGTATGTAGGTCGGAATGTTTTGCACGCAGATCAAGTTTGTTTCAGATTTAAAAATTTCCCTCCCACTCCCCCGCAAATCAAAAAAAACGTTTTCCAGCCACAAATATTACCATAGATCTTTCTTTTTGTGCATAGGCATGCATATGTAGAACATGTATCAATACCGAATCTGGTAAAGATCGGGTGAAAAACACACAAGTTATTTACTTATCAGTGTGCTATCAGCTAGCAACAGGAGCATCCCAAAAAACAACAACAAAACTGATGAGCGCAAGAAACTAACTCCCGTGCGCAAAAAAGAGAGAGGGGTTATCTCTATCTCTGTCTTGCACACGCAAGTGCATGAGATGGTGGAGGTTTTGCAAAGAGCGAGTTTGTTTACATTTCTCTATTAGGCAAAAGTCGCGATCAGCTGACTTTTGTTTATCGTTGTCAAAGACATGACAAAGGAGAAGCGTAAAAAGGATGAGAGCAACCAAATGGCTAGAAAGGTACAGAGAGTGGGTCTCAGTCTTATAAATGTATGTATGTATGTACATATGCAAATAAAAACATTCTTATATACTTGCGAATTATTATGTATGTTCATATGTATGTTTATTTAAATTTTAACAAGGAGATGTTTAGATAACTCTTATTTTAGTAATATATAATCAACTCAAGTCGACTCGTAGGTCTCTTTTTGACCCCATTGCAATTGCATTGGCCTCCACGTGGTGTTCCCTGGTTACCGATTTTATTTATAATCGGGAGCTAATTCGAGCGGCGATATATTTTGGTACAGGGCATATAACAGACGTTCACGAACGACTGTAGCTTTCTTACTTGTTTCAGTATGGCATGCTGCTTTTGGACAATGTAAAAGAGGGCGAATTATCCGAATCTGATTGGAGCAGCGACTCCAAATAATTGTTTTATACTTAAAAATAAATAAGAAGTAAAAAAAAACATAATTTTTAAAAATTAAAAAAAAAATATTTTTTAAAATAAAAAATTAAATTAAAAAAAAAATTTTAAAAAGTAAAATGCGGGTTCTACCGCTGGAAGCCGCTATAGAAAACATTTTTTTGTATGAGATGTTTCCTCTGTATATTCATATTCTTGGTGGGAGCTAATAAGCAATGAAACCTTTTTAGGGCTTGGGGAAGGATATAAATTACTAAAATAAAACAAAATAATTTAATAATTAAGAATGTATTAAGATTAAGAGGCAAAAATTAAAAATACTCATATACTTATGTCTTAAAGACTTTTTAAATTTACTTATATATTATTATTATTATTATTATTATTATTTTATATTATTATCAGGGGTGCCATGCAAAACACAAAAAGGTATTTCCGCTAAACCAATTTCTAGATGCCATACAACATCGAATAAGCTTTGTGTTTTTAGTTTTTTCACAAACCATTCGAATTGGCTGGCAGGGTTGCCATGTTGCCAGATGAAATCACTTACGTGTTTGATTAGCAAACATTTTATTTAAATGGTTGTAAAATGGTCGGTTTTGGGTTATTTTATTTATCTGGCAGCACGGCGTAAACTAAGTACTAACTCCAAGACCTTTCCTGGAGGACGATATCTTCTGATATCGTCAGACTGGCCACTCTCGACTTCAGCTCCGCCGCGCAACAGATGCTTGCGGCATCAAATTAACATTTTATTGTATTTCTTAGGGGGGTTTCTACCTTGTGTGGTAGAAAAAATCGATTTTTTTTTTGGCATTTTTGCATTGATATATCATTCTAGAGTCCGCTCCTAAAATTTCATTTGGTTATCTAAGGAATTACGGAACCTATACCTTAAAACAGGGAGCACCTACACCTTAAAACAGGGACTGAAGCAAAACTTCAAACGCGTTTTACTCGAAACTACATTTTTTGACTTTGCGGAAGTGATTCAAGCCAGACGAGTTGAGCAATCGCCACAAAAATTTAAAGTATCGTGTATTAGAGGCTTATCCATGGCCTGTACCAGAATCTTTAAAAAATATTGAATATTTTTCATTTTATATTTCAATTAATATCGAAAAAAGTGCGTAAAAATCGAGTTTTTCATTTAAAATCGCATAAGTTTTTCAATTTTCATTTTTTTTCGCAATTCTGGTACCAGCCAAGGACAAAAGTATACAAAGTAAGAATATATTTCATTTTTGTGTTTCAAATCATTTGGGGCAGCAGCAGGACTTCCGAGAGTGGTAAAAATTCGGTCGGCGCGCCGCCATTGCTCAATGCCCCCTTCCCCCCCTGTGCATATTTCTATTTGAAACTTTTTGTACTTCAACAATAAGCTTGTAGATACACCTGAAAAAAATTATTAGTGTTTATCTTCAATACATTCCACTAAAAAAAATTCAATAAAAAGCACGTTTTTTCGACCACACAAGGTAGAAACCCCCCTAAATTAAATAAAGCAGTAACTACATAAGTTACTATAGCTATTAAAACTATTTTGTTAATTAATTAAGTTTTTTTTTACTTTTATTAAAGTTGGCGCGAAAAGTTGCTCGACAGCTTTACTAGGTTAGGTTAGGTTAGGGCGGTGACTAGCCCGGCATAGAGCCGGGCCATCCACTTGAGCCTAAGGAGGCTCCTTGTGATGCCGCATAGGCTAGATCCCCCGTCCGCTGCAGGAGCTCATGGGCCAATGACCTACGTGAGAGAGGACCAACCCGATCCTTGGATGAACCGGGTTATCTGCCTCGGTGATGTTCCGCTTAGATCGGCGAGATCTAAGAGGGTGAAGAAGCCCAGGTACTGCAGTCTTCGTCTGCTTAGTGCCGGGCAGTGACAGAGGAGGTGGAGAACGGTCTCCTCCTCCTCCTCATCTCTACAGCTTCTGCAGAAGTCGTTGTGGTGCACCCGCAACCTGGACGCATGCGTTCCAAGCAGCCAGTGATCAGTAAGAGCCCTAATGGCAAGGGCGCAGCTTTCCCTGCTTAGTGACAGTAGCTCCTTGGAGCGTTTTGCTGATCGGCGTGGCCAGATCATTCTAGCATGGCGGCAGGAGGTTAGGTTTTCCCATTTCCTGTCCGCGAGAAGGTGGAAGTGCTCCTTGCACAGTAGTCTGCGAGTGGCCAAGGGCATGTCAACTAACTCCCTCTCCGGTTGGAGAGGGAGGTTGTACCTTGCCGGGCCAGCTCATCGGCAGCGCAGTTACCCTCGATGTCCCTATGTCCTGGGACCCAGATGAGGTGGAGGTCGTACTGCTCCGCCATCTCGTGAAGAGATTTGCGGCAGTCGTTGATGGTCTTCGAGTTTGAAGAGATAGCTTAAAGTGACTTCAGGGCAGCCTGACTGTCCGAGAATATGCAAATAGAGGCGCCAGCCCCGATTGAGGGGAGCTGATGAAGGGCCTCTTTGATGGCGTAAACTTCCGCCTAAAAGACGCTACAGTGGTCGGGTAGCCTAAAATAGACGCTTAATCCCAGGTGTTCAGAGAATATACCTCCTCCCACCCGGCCGTCCAATTTAGAGCCATCCGTATAAATGTGAAGGGACCCTAGTGGTCCAGGTGGTCCTTGATTCCATTCCGTTCTATCGGGAATGGAAACTTGGAAGGGTGTGATTGGGTGTTCCGCGGGGACACAGTAGTCAGTGTTCCCCTCAATAAGGTGTGAAGCAGAGTCGAGATTCGTGTGTCCGAAACTCGTCCTTCTCCACAAACCCGCGCCATTCAGCCTTAGTGCTGAGAGTGCCGCGGTCATCTCTCCCATTATTTCAATTGGGAGGATGTCCAGGAGAACGTCCAAGGCGTCTCCAGGAGTCGTGCGCAGGCCGCCTGTCATACAGATCTCAGCCATGCGTTGGATTTTCCTAAGCTTGCCCAGGCAGGTGGGCCGCTTTAGAGCTGGCCACCAGATTGCCACTCCACATAGGAGTATCGGGCGGATAATGGCCGTGTACAACCAACGGACTATTTTTGGGGTCATTCCCCATTTTAGCCCGATAGCCTTGCGGCAGGTGTAGAGCGCGATTGTGGCCTTTTTGGCCCTTTCGTCCGTGTTAAGGGACCAATCGAGTTTCCTGTCTAAGATGAGACCAAGATACTTGGCCTGATATTTAAGGGGTAGGGGCACCCCGCAGAGCTTGGGGGGTACCATATTGGGGATTTTGTATTTCCTGGTAAAAAGGACTAGTTCAGTCTTCGCTGGGTTTACACCCAGTCCGCATCTGGCAGTCCAATCCGCCAGAAACCGAAGGCTGTTGCTCATCCTATCGCAAAGGGTTTGCGGGAATTTTCCCGTGAACGCCAAGGCAACATCGTCCGCATAGGCCACAATTCGACAGCCACCCTCCTCTATGCCCTGTAGCAGTTCATTGACCGCCACATTCCATAGGAGAGGGGAGAGGACTCCGCCTTGGGGTGTGCCTCTGTTGACTTGTCTGGAGATGGTTGACCCCCCAGTGTTGCCTCAACCGTTCTGCTGCGCAGTATCCGGTCAATGAGACCCAGCTTAGTCAGTGCCGTCGTGATTGAGCCTGGAAGGATGTTGTTGAAAGCGCCCTCAATATCTAGGAAGGCGACAAGTGTGAATTCCTTTTCGTGGAGCAATTTTTCTATTAAGGTGGTAAGCGAATGGAGTGCTGTCTCTGTCGATCTGCCTCTCCTATACGCATGTTGGCATCCAGATAGGGACGATTGGGGAATGTTAGTTCTGAGATGCAGACCAATGAGTCTCTCCAACGTCTTGAGTAGAAACGAGGAGAGACTAATCGGTCTGTAGTCCTTCGGCGTGCAATGCGATGGCTTGCCTGCCTTGGGGATGAAGACGACTTTTGAGCGGAGCCATTCACTTGGAATGACCCCTGTGTCGAGAATGATCGAGAAGATCAGTCGAAGCCAGGAAGTGGATAGATCGGCTGCGTAGCTAAGCTGTGCAGGAATGATGCCATCCACCCCTGGGGATTTATATGGGCTAAAACTGTTTATTGCCCATTTGATGTTCCTATCACTAAGAAGGTAGTCCATTTCGGACGGACCCCGCCGTGTCGGGGGTTAGGCGGACTGCTCTGAGACGAGCTAGCAGGAAAGTGAGCATCCAGGAGAACTCCGAGAGTTTCCTCACTAGAGGTCGTCCAGCTGTCATCAGGACGCTTGACAAAGCCCGGGTTGGTGGGCGTCGTCGATAGGACCTTCCGCAGCCTAGACGCCTCTGAGTAGTCCTGGATTCCTGAGCAAAAGTCGGACCAGGCCCTTCTTTTGGCCTTTCTTAATTCCCTGTTATATAGGGCCAAATTTGTTTTGTATAAGCGCCACGATGCGTCCGTATTGTCGCTCTTGGCTTGGTTGAAGGACTGCCTCGTGGTCTTCTTGAGGCTACCTAATTCTTTGCACCACCACGGTGGCTTCTTCCCAGTCTTCCCCCCATTCCTACTACGGGGACAGGACCTATCCAGAGCCGTGCTACAAGCATCGATAAAGGTTTTAACAAGGCACTCCAACCCCTCTGGACTGTAGTCCAGGTTGGTTGGGGTTGGGGGGGGGTTTTAGGATGTTATTCAACTGGGATCTATATTTCACCCAGTCAGTCCTTCGGGGGTTCCGAAAAGTGACCGGGTTGAATCTATCGAAGCCCAGCGTGAATTGGATGTACCTGTGGTCGGAGAAGGAGTGTTTCTCCAGCACCCTCCACGACTTTAAAGTATCCCTAAGAGATTCAGAGAGAAGGGTGATATCTAGTACCTCCCTGCGGTTTTTGATGATGAAGGTGGGTTCGTCCCCCGAGTTTCCCACCAGTAAATTGGATGCAAGGATAAAATCAAAAAGAGACTCACCCCTGTCGTTGGTGTCAGTGCTGCCCCACTGATGGTGATGGGCATTGGCGTCGCACCCGATGATCAAGTCCACGCCCAGCTTTTTGCTGTCCTCGGTGACTTGCCTCAGGGTTGGGGGGACGGGGTCCTGATCGTGCCCCAGGTATGCGGAGCATATCCGGAGGGATCCATTTGGTCCCTCTAGACATGCTGTTAGGAAGTCTTCATTGCTGAAAATAGGAAGCATCAAAAGGGTTAAGTCCTTCTTAGCGAGTATGCAGGCTCGCGTTTTACCTGTTGTAGTGGCCGCGTACAGCCTATAACCAGCTGCCCTCAGCCCCAGGATTCTGTCGCCACAGATCCAGGGCTCCTGTATGAGGACAGCATCGGTGCCACCTTCCGCCAGGTGGTCGAGTAGAGCAGCGGAAGCTGCCTTACTGTGGTGGAGGTTTATCTGCAGGAATATCAGAGACATTCTGCTTCTTGACCTCCACCACAGTAATGTCGGCGTCCGAGGTCGGCTCGTCCTCCTCCTCGGACATCCCAACTTCGCGAAGGCCCCTCGCCAGTTCGCTTCCATCGGAGACGTAGCCCTCCAGAATGTCCTCTTCATCGGACAATCCTGGCGCCTCCTCGATATGAGGACCCTCCAGGTCAGGGTCCTCTTTCTTTAGGCCCGACTTGGCGTCGGCCTTGTAGACGCGCACGGCCACTCTCTCAAAGCCGTACCGAAGTAACCCCCCGTTCTTCGCCAGCACCTCAGCTGTCCCCTCATTGAGAGTCAGGACAACCTGGCGCCTCGGACCAACGGCCTCCTCGACCTTGGCTACTCGCCAGTCGGAGAAGGGGAAGTCGGGATTACTCAACTGCAGCAGCTTGAGTATCTTAGCCGGTTCCGCCGGCTTGTGAGACAGCCATGCTCTGGCTCTGGGCTTGCTGGGGATCTTGTCCCAGTCTACCGCTACGAGCTTCGCGCCTGGGTACACTTCACCCAATCCCGCGATCGCTCTCTTGTAGAAGGTGACCGACTCCGCGTCTTCGCATGCGATCACCTTCACGCCTCCTTCATGCCAACCTGCATCCTCACAACGGGGCAGTGCACCACCCGACGCCAGCAGCTCCTCCACGAACTTATTGTGCAGTTCCCCAACAATCCAACGCCACTGGTCCCTCGGGATCTGTCCGTCACTGGAGCCCTCGTCCACCACTCCAATCAGGATCTTGCCTTTCGTAACCTCGGCGAAGGACCGCTGCGGCTGCACCCTAGAACGCTTCGGCTGCGGCGGCTGCACCTCCGTAGACCGCTGGCGTTTGGCGGCGCTCCTGCCCGCGTCTGTTCTGGTTTGTTGGGCGTTGGGGGCAGCTGCTCTTCCCGCCTTGACAGGCTGGAAGTCCGGCAGTATGCCTTTCGCCCAATTGATAAGACCCGCTTGTTCCGGGTCCGCCTCCATGGCTTTGCTAGCACGCGAGAGGATGAAGGCCGCTTTCCTACGCTCATGGAATTGCGTCTTCTTCTTCCTCTGCTGCTGCTGAGCCGAGCTTCCTGGGTTGGATTTGCCTCTGGAGCCGCCCGCGGTCACGTCGAGGGACTTACCCCCGATCACGCCGCTCGGCGGTCCCATTGGCTCACCCGTCCCAGTGGCACCGGCTTTCGGATCGAGGCGCTCCGAGGAGCTCTCCTCTTCCTTCTTGAGCACTCGATCGCTAAGCGTCTTCGAGTTCTCATTGAGGGGGGTGTCCCCAGCCGCCTTTAAGGTTTGGCGTTCACCTACGTTTGCTTTTTTTTTGTTATTGTAATTCATTGTTGTTCCCACGAGTATGCTGGGATGGGGATGGTCCGCCACGGTAGAGCCCGCATACCGTGGTAAGCCTAGTTTAAACTGATGGGTCGGCCGGTCCACCAGAGTTCGCATACTAGAGTCCAAGCACCCCCCGGACACGCATCCCTCGGCATATGCTGTTCCACCTTGGATTGGGGTAATTTTTTGGGCAGGAGTTTTCTTCTCCCCGCCCGACTACCATTCGTCAGCATCCTCAGCAGAGACATGACCTACTGGGACCTGCTTCCAGCCGCCCTCACGGGGAGAGTATAGTCGCACTTCCAACGGTGCAGGTGATTTCTCACCCGTTAGTCCTCCTGTCCGCCCGCTGGCTGACGGCTGACAGCTTTACTAAACCCGATTTCAAAATTTCGAATATATCGATGTGGTAAGCATCGAATTGACGTCAAGTTTAGTGTTTTCAAATACTCAAAAATATTTTTGTGGAAGTGCTATGGCACCTCGGAATTATTTTTCAGGGTTTTTTCAGCGGAAGTGGTTTCTGTGGCACCCCTGATATTTTTATCATCATCATTATTTTTAGGTATATATATATATAAAACATCCAAAATTAACATAGGGCGTCAACAAACTCTCTTATATCTCCGTCTGTCCCTGGCAATCAGTTTGATTTTTGGTTCCAGGATTTTCCCTGCGCTTTAGCCTCACTATTCACCATTCTGACCTATGTATTGCGAGGTCTTCCAGGTCGCCTATGTCCTTGCGGGTTCCATTCCAGCGCTGATCTAGCGATGCCAGATGGTGGCCTTCTTGAAACATGACCAATTCATGTGCACTTCCCTCTACGTATTTCAACTTCGATGGGACACATGTTCGCCATGGCAAGCGTTGGTCACCCGTCGGGGCCAGAAAATACGCAGAATTTGTTTTACGCATTTGTTAATGCCGCAGTTTTCGCCGCATTAAAAGGGTCGTGCTCCAGGTAGTGAAACCATACAGTAGAACAGCCTGTACACTGATTCTAAAAATGCGCAATTTTGTCGTCGTAGAGATGTTTCGCGCACGCCAAATTCTGTGCAGCGAGAAGAAGGTGGTGCGGGCTTTGTTTATCCTGTCTGAGATATCACCCTGCGAAACACCATCTCTAACAATCAGGCTGCCAATACGTCGACATCCTCAATACAATGAACATTTACCTGGAGAGCCGTATAATTTTCAGGAGCAATGCGCATTAACTTAGTCTTTTTTCTTACATTCAATGTTCCAATCGTTAACCGTTGTTTAAAGCCAATGGTCGTCATCGTTGAGGGAGTTATTTGATTCATATTATTATTTATTGACGTTATTGTTTTAGGATGGGCGACTGATTGGGCCGCCGCATCCGATCCTGATGCCGGGGCTGCCGGCTGTCCTCCAGGCAGGGAACTCGCTGTACACATTTCTTCACTAACTTGCGGTTGCTAGAAAAAGATATCCAGGTGGCGCCGCGAGAAGGCTGTGTGTCAACTTGCATTTATATGAAACCAAAGATCGCTGTGGTGGTCGCCAAGTTGGCCACAATCAGAAGCTTTTCTCTGGACATAGAAAGCCAGGCCACCCATATATTTTTTTTATACGTTTCCATAAAATTATTTTATATTATTATCAGGGGTGCCATGCAAAACACAGTTGTTTTGATTTCCACAAAAAGGCATTTCCGCTAAACCAATTTCTTGGTGCCATACAACATCGAATAATTTTTGTCTTTTTAGTTATTTCACAAACCATTCGAAATGGCTGGCAGGGTTGCCATGTTGCCAGATGAAATCTTGAAAGTGTTTTATTAGAAAAAATTGTATTTAAATGGTTGTAAAACGGTAGGTTTTGGGTTATTTTATTCTTTAAATAATGTTATTTAACCTATTTTGTTAATGAAATTAATTTTTTTTTTACTTTTATTTAAAAAAAAAGTTTAAAATGTTGGCGCGAAAGTAAATAAAAGTTGCTTGACAGCTCTACTAAGCCCGACTTCAAAATTTCGAATTTATCGATATGGTAGGCATCGAAATTGACGTCAAGTTGTGTGTTTTCAAATACACAAAAAATATTTTTGTGGAAGTGCTTTGGCACTGTAACGACCCTTTTCTAGGGTCATACAAATTTTAGTATTACACGCCAATGTATATTCTCTGTAAATATAATAATAATAATTTTGCTAGAGGTTAGTGCACTGCGACCACTAGGGTCTATTGTGCCCTCGTCCTAGTGTATGAGCTATAGCTCCTCGAACAGTTCAATCGATCGTAAGAATGCGATGATGTCGCCTGGTCGAAGAGCCCTCATTTCCTTTGTGGTGAGTGTAAGGCCCCCAAAGTGGGCCAACCACAACCGCCTGATAGCCGGGCACTCCTCAAGTAGGTGCTCCGGAGTCTCTTCTCCTTCCAGACAAAGTCTGCAAAGGCTGTCCTCCCCTATTTTGAGATTGTGCAGATGCTTGCGCAGTCTGCAGTGCCCGGTCAGGAAACCCGTGACTATTCGGAGAGATCCTTTGCTCTACTCCAAACAGTCCTTGGTCCTCTTACTGTTGTAACTACCTAGCAGACGTTTACTCTGCCTTGCCCCTTTCGACGACTGCCAGAAGTCATCGCAGGCAGTCATGAGATCCACACGACTGCTCTGGCTAATGACTCCTGGCCCTAGTCCACAGAAGGGCTCCGGACCGTAGAAGGGCGTACTCGCCCCCTTTCTAGCCATTATGTCGGCCACTTCATTGCCGGGGATCCCCGCATGCCCTGGTACCCAGTATATGGTTACTTTATTGTTCACACCCAACGCATTGAGTGTTTCTATACATTGCCATACTAGTCTGGAAACAATCTTATGGGCACTGAGTGCTCTGATTGCTGCCTGACTATCTAAGAAAATGGCTATGTCTCTCCTATTGTAACCCCGCTCAATATTGAACGAGGCACATCTCTCAATCGCGTGTACCTCCGCTTGAAAGATACTGGCGAATTTCCCTAGAGGTTCGTGATATTTGAGTCGGGGTCCACAGACCCCCGCACCCGCACCATCCTCTGTTAGTGAGCCGTCAGTGTACCACCTAATAGCATGTGGTTTCACATCATAGGTGGTAGACATGCTGGTCCACTCCGACTTGTTGCTAAGCTCAGTTTTAAAGAGCTTATCAAAGCTGAACTTGGCCAATTGAACATCCTGCGGATATTCTAATAACAGGTCAGTTGCAGTCGCGGCCGAGTCAGCTGGTCTTGCCCCTGTTATCCTCATGGTAGATCTGCGCGCACTGTGCTTGATATGTAAGTACAGTGGTGGAAGCCCGAGCAGCACTTCCAGAGCAGTGGACGGGCAAGTGCACATAGCGCCCGAGATGCACGTGCAGGCAAGTCTCTGGAGTTTGCCCAGTTGCCTTCTTGTGACATCAAGGTCAGCGCGATTCGCCCAAACCGCAGCCCCGTAGCTGACTATGGGCCTCACCATAGCAACATACATCAACAGTAGGATCTTTGGAGATACTCCCCAATTTTTCCCTGCAAGAGATCTACAGCTCATTAAGGCCATAGTGGCCTTGCGAACGGCATGTTCCACATGTTGTCTCCACATTAGTCTCTTGTCTAGGATGACTCCCAGATATTTGACTTCTGTGGAGATCGGAATCTCTGCGCCCCCAATGGCTATGGGCCGAATGGATTTCAGCTTGTAGCGATTGGTGAAGGCGACCACTGTGGTTTTCGTTGGATTGATATTCAGCCCCAAGTCTCTGCACCAGTCTAAGCTAAGTCTTAGGCCCAGTGTGATCCTGTCGCACAATGTGCTCTCAAAATTTCCTTTACATACTAGAGTGATATCATCGGCATAGCCTTGACATTCAAACCCATTTGCTGTAAGTTTAACTAGCAGCTCGTCCACCACGAGGCTCCAGAGTAGTGGTGATAGGACATCCCCCTGCGGACAGCCTCTGGTGATTTGAGCTCTAACAGTCACACTGTTGACAGTGACTTCTGCTATTCTGCTATCAAGGAGTTTGCCCAGCCAGGTCGTGAGACCCGTTTCAACTCCCCTTCTACAGAGTGCTCTTACCACAACGTCATGAGCTGTGTTATCAAAAGCACCCTCTATGTCCATAAAGGTACAAAGTGCTACCCCTTTGGCTTTTACAGAGCGCTGCATACTGTCCACCAGGCTCAAGAGAGGCGATTCAGTAGACTTACCTTCTCTATAGGCATGCTGATTCGCATGCAGAGGCCTCGCACCAAGTGCGAGTTTCTAATGTGGTTGTCCACAATCTTCTCAAGGGTTTTCAGCAGGAAGGAGGTTAGGCTGATCGGCCTGAAGGATTTGGGATGAAAGGGGTCTTTCTTGCCAACCTTCGGGTTAAAGATCACCCTAGCCGTTCTCCATGCCCTAGGAATGTAACCCATTGCTAGGCTCCCCCGGAAAATACTTATGAGGAACAGCATTAGCTGTTCGACACCCTTCTGAAGATGGATGGGTATGATTCCATCCACCCCCGGAGCCTTGTAGGGGCTGAGTGTACTCAACGCCCACCTAATCTTTTGTTCAGTTACGATCGCTGCAGCCAGGGTCCAGTTGGGTCTCCCGTTGGGGACCCTTTCGTAACTGTTGTCTATATCGGAGATGGTTCTACACATGGGGAAGTGAGTTTGCAGGAGAAGTTATGCTTTCTCCTCCTCGTCCTCGGTGAAAGACCCATCCGTCCTCTTCAGACAAAGTTCAGAAAGTACTTTGCCTTTTGAGATTGCCTTAAACACTCTAGCCGCAGGTGCGGCTTGCTCTATGGTAGAACAGAATTTCCGAAAGTGAGCACGGTTACTAAACCGGATTTCTTTGTTATATTCTCTCAGCTTTTTGGTGTAAACTTCCCAAGTGGCGCTGTTCCTTTTAGCTGTGTTAAACAGCTTCCTGACTTCTGTACGAAGTAGTCCTAGTTTCCTATTCCACCAGGGATTGTCCCTACTGGACTCTATGTATTTTTCGGGACAGCTTGCATGATATGCATCCAAGATGGTGTCTCCTACTTCTCTTGAGAGTTGCTCAAGATCTTCTAGAGACGATACTCTCCTGCTCTGATTCAGTCTGCTCAGATTTAATCCCAAACAGGACTGATAGGCTGGCCAGTCAGTCCGTCGTGGATTCCTGATAACCCTGCTGAATCTAAGGTTACTATGAATGTCGAACAGGATGATCCTGTGATCCGACATTGACGGTTCTGAGGAGACCTTCCAGTTGCGAATCAACCGTGAGCCCCCCTCATTCATAACGATATTTCATTAGGGGCACGGAGCTCACCAGTAACGATATTTTAGTAGGGGCACGAAGTCCAGAAGTATACCCCTAATAAGTGCCTAGGTGGCAACCTTAGGGCATCGATATCAAACATCGCACGAAAACTGACGATACGATAGTTCGATAAACGAACGATCGAGGAGGTGCGACCACTACTTCTGAGATCGTGGCTTTTTCGTTTCCGGTCGCGAGCAAGACAGACGCGTGTGAAAAGTAGTGATCGTAGGCAAAAGTACCAAGCATAGAAAGCCCCGAAAGACACGTGAGTGCGCGAGCGATTACTAGCGGCGACAGTCTTTTCCCGCTTCGCCAACTATAATCGCCAGAACACCAGCGGCGACAACCTTTTCCCGCTTCAGCAACTATAATAGCCAGAGCAAGTAAGCCACCTGTTTACTGAAGTTTACTGAAATAAAAACTTGTCATTGCAACTAAGTCGTAGTGTCTTTTTCCTCCACCCCGACCACCTCTGCTTCCCACTCCTTCCCCCTTGCATGCGAACCTTGGGTAGCTCGCCAGAACTTGCGCGTTTGGTTTCCCATCCGCACAAGAACTCCCGAGTCTACCCCTCTGCTCCTTCACCCCGATCCTCTGCCTGCGTACGCTGCGTGGCCCGACGGTTCCTCTGCGTTTGGTCTCGCATTCGCACCGGAGTTCACGCCGCTACGCTCCTTGCATGCCCACCGATCCCGGTAGCCTCCGCGACCAACTGGAGTGTTAGAAATCCCGTAGCCTTCGTGATTAACCGAAGGAGGAGTCCCGAGAAGCCCTAGTGTCCCGAGGATTCCCATGACTCCCCCGCCCCCTTGTTCCACAAGATTTTTAGCCTGGGTTACCAGACGGTGCTGAGCCAGAGTTGCCAGACCGTGCTGAGTTAGAGTAGCCACTGGCTACTAGCCAGATCGTACTAGGTGGCAGGAGTTGCCAGATCGGTCAGGGTCGTTCAGAGTTGCCCGATCGGGCAAAGTTGCCAGAGCTGCCAGATCAGTCAAAGTTGCCAGAGTTGCCAGATCAGTCAGAGTTGCCAGCACCGTCAGGTGGCGCGTTTCTTTCCCGCCAACGGTCGATCGCCAAGCCAGGCGATCGCCGGGTATCGCCAACAGGGGCGCCTTTATCTTCGTTACCGACTACCGGCCGCCCAGCAGCGTGGCCGCTAGTTGAGAACGATCAGAAATCAACACAACAAGCGACGACCAGCGGTAGAGAATTATGCTTCAGTACTTCTGTCAGTCTCTCCACTCCTGCATACAAAATTCCTAACTACAGGTTCCACCCTTCTATACAAATTTCTTGTGTAGGTTCCTTGGCCGCGACTGAGATCTCACCCCGGCTATAGAAACCAGGTCACAGCACCTCGGATTTATAGGGTAGAGTGGGGAGTTATGAAACAAGTTGAGTCATGAAACATGGTCATAGATTTCGCTTAGTGGATTTTCCGATCGTTTATTTTTTTTGTCAACATTTTGTTAACCCCAATGCTTAATTTGATCGAGCC
Organism: Drosophila aff. chauvacae BK-2020; assembly: GCA_018903765.1. Taxonomy (NCBI): domain Eukaryota; kingdom Metazoa; phylum Arthropoda; class Insecta; order Diptera; family Drosophilidae; genus Drosophila; species Drosophila aff. chauvacae BK-2020. Next base: position 435,382 of record JAEIGO010000821.1, on the reverse strand, counting down.
CTTGCTCCGCTATCACTCTTTTTTTATATATTCCCACACACTGTGTTTAAAATTCTAAAAAAAAGTTTTTTCGAGGATTTTCTTCTGTGGCATCCTGATGAACAGTTGCAAGTGAATCTATAAAGTTAGTATGCAAAATAATCAGCATTGCCATAAGAACGATCGGAAAATTTAGAAGAACAACATTATAACTTAGCCAGTTTTTAACCCTATTAAGAGTTTCTGCGGAATCCTTTCAGCAAGAATTTAAAAGAATGGATGGCAGTTTGACAATGTCAGACCAGAAAAGGATGATCTGTTTGCAGAGTGGGAGCTAATAAGCAATGATATTCTTCAAAACCTAGCAGACTCTATGCCAAATTGCATACAAAAGATTTTTATAGCTGGGAAAAAGCATATAAATTTCTAAAATAAAACAAAATTATTTAATACTGAAATAACTATTAAAATTAAAAGACCAACATAAAAAAACATATACTTATTTCGTAGACTTCTTAAATTTAATTAGGCTAGGTAGGTAGGTATGTGTACGTTGTGTGGTTTCTCAGGTAACCTCCAATTAGAGCTTAGCTCCAATTTGGTCCACACACTCGATAGTCGTAGTAATCAGCGCCTCCCTTCAGTACCACCCCGTATCATTCAGGTAAGTCAGGATGGCACTCACTGACTACCTTCCCAGTTCCCCTAATGATCCGATTTGGTAGGCTTTGAAGTGACGCGCTCTTAGCTGATTGAAAGGCAGTGACACAGTAATTGCTCCCGTGTCTCCTGCTCGTTCGGTTCCTTGCAGCTTCTGCAGTGTGGGTTGTAGGATACTCCACTGCCTATTGGGCAGTGACCGATGATGGCTGCCGTTACCCTCCTGATGTCCGTTTTACTCTTGGAGATCAGCTTTGCAGTCCGTCTCCTATTATATTCAGGCCAGCATAGTTTCGATCTCCTGTGTTCCGCCTTCATCGACCATTCCTTGCTGGCTAGTAGTTTGAAGGGTTCGTGAATTTCAGCCTGAACCGTGCTCAGACATATTTGAATATCTGTTGTTAGTGAGATTTCTTCTGACCCTTTTCTGACTAGCTCGTCCGCTTTTTCGTTACGGGGGATGTCATTGTGTCCGGGTACCCAAGCTATCTGCACCCTGTTGTGTCGAGTCTGTTTAGTGCTTCTGTACATTTGGACACTAGTGTAGATGTAGTCCTTGCTGTTTCGAGAGCTTTGTTGACCGCTTGGCTATGTGTGTATATCCTTACTTTGGTAATCAGGAGGTCTCGGCCCAATGAGAGTTCAGCTGCTTTCAATATCCCGAGAACCTCCGCCTGGAACACTGTTGCTGACCCAGGGAGGTCAACGGACTCTTCCATCCCCCAGGTTTCTGTACAGATTCCGGCGCCTACCCCGCAGCTCATCTTTGAGTCGGTGTAGAGTTATACTTCATCTGGCTCGGTTACACTCCCTCTTCTCCACTCTTCCCTTGTAGGGTCTATTGTGGTATATATTGCCGAATCTCATTTCGGTTGTCCTGTCAGTGTCATCTGTTATCCGATGGGTTATTTCGTTCAGGATCCCGGTGTGGTAGTTCTTCCAGCTCTGGCTTTCCTTCAGGTATACCGCGCTTTGGGCTGCTGTATTTCTAATGAAGTGTTCTATCGTTAATATTTTTAAAATGGCATTCAGCGCTGCTCCGGGGCACGATCTTAGTGCTCACGTGGCACCTGCGCATGACGATCTCTTTTTTTTTTTTGGTATTGAAATGGCTGCTCATTTATTTTTACACGTATTATTATTAATTTGTGTGTAAAGGTATGGTGAATATATACGAAGTGTGACAATTAAGTAATGAGACTGATTCCATAAAAAACGTATATTTTAAAATTATTTCTCAACTCTGCCGTTTCCTTAAAAGTAGTCCCCTTGATCAGCTACACAACGACTTCAGCGTGCTTTCCATGCTTAGTAACATTTCTGGATCGCTTTGAGTGGGGTGCGAGCGAATACCCTCGTCACGGCCGCCTGGATGTCCTTAATCGACTCAAAATGGGTTCCTTTGACCACCGATTTTATTTTAGGGAACAAAAAAGCAATAGGGTGATATATCGGGCGAATAAGGCGGTTGTTGCGTTACGGCAATTCCTTCGTAATCCAATTACTGGAACACGCTGGATGCTGCGTGGCACGGCCCGTTGTCATGATAAAGGATCCAGTTACGACCGATGTCTGGACGCACGTTGTTGACTTGTTTTCGCAATCTTTTGAGTTCTTGGCGATAATAGACTTGATTCGATCTGATAAACATTGATCTTCACGGATTATAGCGCGCACAATCTGCGCATTCGTGGCAGTCCGCACCTCGACTGGTCTCCCGCTCCGCTCCTCGTCTGGAGAGTATTTAGAATGAATGAATGGATGTGGAGTGATGTGAAGAGGGTAATGGATTACTAGGTAATTCTGCGGCGAGTTAGCTGATTGAGTGTGGTCCGTTTCAACCTCCTTCTTGTTCGAGGGGTAGTTTCATCTCTTACTAATGGGTTTGGGTGTACTAAAAGACTCTCCCAATGTCTCCTGGCCATCTCATTCAAGATATCCCCAAATAGTGGAACTTGGAGCTCTCGGTGAATATTTATGTTAGCTTTCGTCTTTTTAATATAGAACGCAAAGTTCAGTCTTCGGTCGAGGACCAAGCCCAGGTAGGGATATTCCTTAAGTTGGGGGAGGAGTTGTCCATGTACAAACACGCCTGGGCTTGAGTCTCTACGCAAAGTGTATGTGACATTGGCACATTTTTCAGGACTAATGGATATATTCCAACGACAGCACCAGTTTTCAAACTTTTTCAACATGTTTTGAAGCCGATCAGTCGCCTCATAAACACAATCTTCTCTGGACAATAATGCTGTGTCGTCGGCATAAGTTGCAACGCAGATGCCACGCAGATGCGTGGGCGCCAAAACGATTCCTTGGGGGACACCTGCTAAAATGGATCTGGCCGAGGAAGAGATCCCATCCTCAACAACTTGAAAACTTCTATTAATAAGGAAGCTTCTGATTAGTTCGTAGAGCTGGTGGTGTAGCAACCCTTTCAATTTTGAAAGGAAGCTCAGGTGCCAAACTTTGTCGAAAGCCTGCTGAATGTCGAGAAATGCCGCTACAGTGTATTATTTCCTCTGAAATCCGTCCAAGATAAAGTTACCAACTCTGTGAAGTTGCTTTGGAGTGCCATGTCTTCTCCAAAAACCGAATTAATGGTGTTGAGTCGCTCTTAAGACACTAGAGGACTTTAGAAGCCTGTCAAGGATGCAACGCTGAAAGACTTTACCAAAGGCTGAAAGTAAGCTTATTGGCCAATAACTTTCTACATTTTTTCTCGGCTTTCCCTTTTCGTGAATCATCACCACGTTAGCCACCTTCCACATTTTTGGGAAATATCCCATTCTTACAGAGGCATTAAGGATAAGAACCAGGAAAAGGATAGCTCTTTTCGGGAGTAACTTCACTAATCTGTTGGTTATGCCATCATCCTGACGACTTTCGGTTCTTCAGCTTGCTGAGTATGTTCTTAACTTCTGGAACCCGAATAGGCGAGATGGGCCAGTCCATTTGTTGCGGGACTTCCCTTGCCGACTTACCCCACGGAAGCAGTATTAAATGGAGATAATCTTCACTCAAAGCTGTCCTCAAAGGTTTCAGCACGATCCAGAAGAGTCTGTAGTGTGTAACGCGTAAGTTCGTCTGCTTTTGGGAGGATCTGAGCTGCTGGGGCACGCTGTATGTTTCCGGCTCTAGCTCGTCGGCTTTGGGGGTAGTGGTCTTGCTTACCCAGATCTCGGACACGGACTACACATTATTCTCAACAAGACAAGAAATTGAGCGTGCTGCGACAAAAAAAATAGCTAGAAATAAACCGGAAGAAATGATAAACAAAATTCATTGAAGAGAGAAACGTTAGAAAGAAAAGCGGAAGTTCAGAGAATAGACAGAAGGACAGAGAGAAAACTAAATTCTTTGCAGAGACACAGATGTTGTTGTGCTCGCATATCGACCGCCCTACCTACGATCACCTGCCGCAAGAGCATGGCTCTGGTGATCCCTTTTGATGCTTACGACCGTGGAGTCATCTTTCGAGTCGGTACAAACACAGGGATTTAAGGCTTCATGATTTCATTAGACAATAAAGTTTAATATAAATGAACTGATTAAGGCTAACATTACGTTTAAATTCATTGGTCTTGCGATAGAAATAAAGATAGATATATCATCTTAATAATAAATATAGAATTATAAATGAATATATTTTATTGTAGAGAATTACTTTAGTTTGCTTTAATCTTTGATCGCTTTTTAAAATTTAATTTATCCTTGCTTGGTTCAGTTTCTTGACTTCATGTCGTTCTAATTCATAAATTCCGTTAAATTAAGTTTAATTTTATGTAGCGATAGTTTATTAATTTAATCTCTTGTGATATTCAATTCTGGTTTAACTTTTAGCATAGGGTAGAATTAATTTAATTTCTTTAGGCTTCCGTTTGTTTCTTCCAAAGATATACAAATATGGTTTTATTATCAACACTCTCACATTATGTCCGTCGGCGAAAGATCGATCTCCCTCGATGGTGGCTGAAAATTAATTGCGGTTCTTGGGGCTAAACAAAAGCGAAAAGAGACATTTCTTTTTTACCCTATTCTTTACCTCGAGCAAGAGAAAAATTAAAATTTTAATTTACTTAAACTTAATTGGGAATTCTTAAATATTTAAGAAGTAAGATTATAATTTCAAAACATCCTCTTATCATTCTTGGCTTTCAGCTTCAGCAAACATTTTCATCAAAAATCGTAAAAGGGCCTACGTAAGAGTTACGCAACGCCGAGTAGGTTAGGCCGTTGGAAAAACTAGGAGTGAGGCACCTCAGCTTGTAATCGTCGAAATTTAATTTAATTCGCTCATTTTTATTCACAAATTTTGTTCACGCATTTATAGCTGTCGGACGACGGACGTTGCCTATGGCCACGAATCGGGACTAATTAACTTCACCACCGAATATAGGTTAAAGCCGAAAGGGCACGAAGGTCAAGTCAGGGTCAAATGAGTTCAGCCGCCGATCACTGGCAAACTCAAAAAAAAATCATCCGCAACTGCTGGCTATGCAGGCCGGCCACTGAAGAATGCTGCGCAGCCGCGCTGGTGGCCGGTTTCACTGCACTAGGAATTAAATGTACATCCTTCTGCTCGCTTCCTAGCCCGTCATGCCCCGCTTAGGGGTGCTCCTCGGGACCGGAACTCGATTTCTGCTTACTGGGTTCAATATGTCGAATTTAAATTTGGCCACAGTAAGCAACCAATAAACGAAACACTCTTTCCAATAAATATTTACCCACTGAATAATAGTTTCCAATGAAAACGAAGGGGACCTTCCAGGTCTAACCTATCTTGGCCTGGCCGACACCAGCCGGTGCTATTTCCGCAGACTCTTGTTTTTGTGACCTGGACATTAAAATGGTTATGCACTGTACACAGACACAAGAGGCTTATCTCTACTCACTTGAATTTGTACAAGTTTCGGCCTTTTATTTGAACCGATTTCAATATTGTCCGCGTGGACTTGGCACTTATTTAAAACTTTGGATGGGGGACGCAATTTAAATGCTTGTGCACTCCACCGGATCTCGATTTCAAAAGAAATTTAGTACGGAAACGGATGGAGCGACTTAGGTTAAGGCGCAGCAGCAGCGAAAATTTCCTAATTGGAACACGAGCTTTCCAGATCTTCCCTGGCGCCGATATGAGCTATCTGGTATATTTGCCCTAAATTCTGTTCTGGCAAAACAATACGATAAAATGCAGCTCACGAATTTTTATGCACATGCATTAAAGCTCAGCTTAACAATCGCAAAAAAAAAGCTGCCTGCTTTTAGGCCGAACTTCATATATTATATTTCATAGGCTCCGAAGCTGGGCTTAAAGATCTTATGATCTGTAGCATGCTTTTGGGCCAAAACAATGTATTCCGCGGTTCTTCAGTCGCCACTACAAGTCCGAGCCGCATTTCCATCAGCTTTCATAATTGGGCATTTTGGAGTTGCTTGCTTTTTGTACCTTCCTGCTAGCCTCCACAGAGCAAAGTTGAAGTCTTGAGTCGGAGTAGCTTTTTCCAGTTCCTTGTCCAATGTGTTTTGACGGTGCAACTGCAGAAGTTTCTTGACTCTATTACCCAGCCTTCGAAAGATTCAATTTATTTGCTGGCTGTTAGTACTAATAAACTCCCTCCTTAAAGCTCTTGCAATAGAAATGTAAATAAGACACTAAATACCCTCCACAAAACAAAAGGGTACAAGTAGCTTGGGAACGCGGACACAATTACATCCGCAGAAACGTGGCAATTGGTGTAGATGTAGTCCTTGCTGTTGCGACAGATTTAATGGCCGCTTGGCTATCTGTGGATATACTTACCTTGGTATTCAGGAGGTTTTGGCCCAATGAGAGTTCAGCTGCTTTCAATATCCCGAGAACCTCCGCCGGGAACACTGTTGCTGACCCTGGAAGGTGAAAGAACTCTTCTATCCCCCAGGATTCGGCAAAGATTCTGGCCCCATGCATGCTTTTGTTGTCTGCAACATTGCTGGTATGATTCCGCCCGGTCCCGGACTTTTGTACTTGTCGAATGAGTCTACCGCCCAGTGGATTCCTTCCATTGTGACGATCTCTTGGCTGGTGTTTCCCCATTCCGTAATTGTATTGAAGGCTTTCCTAGCCCTTTTCCTGAGCTTGCTTAGCTCTTTGTTTTACCATTGTGGGTATGTTTTCTTGGAGTACGTTAGTCTGTACTACTCATTTGTGCCTCGTTAAGAATATTCGTGAAGTCCTCGACTTCCTTATCTAAATCATTTCGCATACGAGCTTTGAGTCGGAAGTGTTTTTCTACCGCTCTTCTTTTTTCAAAGTTTTCATAGTGAAAATGTATTCTACTCAGCCCAAATTTTTGTCAAGTGGTCAGTGTTTCTGTGATGTTTTATATCCATAAGCAGCTGGTTTAGTTTAAGCAAAGACAGTAACTTTAGTTTTCTAAAACTCATTCGGTTTTACATTTTATCAGATTGCTCTGCCTTTCTGTTCTTGCGCTCTGTGTTTACCGCTTATCGCTGCATCGCCTTAGTGCATGTTGTTTTGTTTTGATCGGTGCCTTCGCCGCGAAATTTGTTCAATTTTATTTTATTATTATTTGATAGCCGCTGTGCTAAATATTTTGAAATAATGGCAGCCTGTTGCATCAATCCGTGTTCGAGCGTCGGGGCAATTACCAAGCGGCAGGCCACTATTTATTGTTGGCTCTGCGACAATATCGCTCACCCTGCATGCGCCGATCTTGGAAAAATTGGCCCGCGTATTGCTGATCACATACGGAACAATTCTGGATTGGACTGGACGTGCCCGAGCTGCGTTCATATTAAATCGGACATGAGGGCGTTTATGAGGCAAACTCACCTCGAGTTTCAGTCCTTGGCTGCCGGCTTCAGGGACTTATCAAGCAGTTTCCAGAAGGCGGAGCAGCACTTTAAATCGCTTAAGCTGCTAAGTGACTCCGCAAACCAACAAATGAGCAACCTTTGTTCCAGACCTTGCGAGCCCCCTTATGCGGTTCAGTCCTTGTACTAAGCCCGCTGATAACACCGCGGCCGTGGTCAACGGCTCTGGTGATAATGTCGTACATGCCCCCATTTCTGGCGGTACAAATTTTGACATGATTTCGGATATTCCTTTGATATGCCTTTGGATCTTCAGCCCGTCACGTCGCATGCTGCTGCCTGTGTGTCGTCGAACTTGGATGCCCAACCTTGGGTACCTCCGGCGGTCTCAATTTCAGTGCCGACAGTTACCAGCCGTGCACCCCAATATTCGGCAATTTCAGGAGTCCGGCGGAGTCCGGCGCCTTTAGCCGGCGTTGCTGATTTTTGTTTCCCGCTTCAATCCAGGAGCCTCTGAAATCGATGTAAGGACCCATCTGAGCAACAAGTTGAATATTTCTGGTACCGAATTTACTGTCACTAATTTCAGTTTTAAGCAAAGACGTGATATATCTTCGTTTAAAATTGAAATTTCTGATGTACTATTTCCTAGGGTTCTTGATACTTCCGTATGGCCTGAACACGCAATTGTTCATGAATTTCTCAACAAGAGTGACCCTCGGGCTCGCGTGTCACGGTCTCCCTCGGCTAGAACTCCAAAAAACTAAAAGATTCCTTTATCCTACACTACCAGAATGTTCGCAACTTACTAGGCAAACTTAGTAAGCTACACGTCAATAGTGTCTCCTTTGAAGCCAATGTTATTGCCTTTACTGAAACGTAGCTCAACTCCTCTGTCTCTGATAGTGAATTATTTCGTCTTACGCGTATCGGCGGTGGTGTTCTTATCGCTGCTAAGTCCGTTCTTATGTCTAACGTGCTTCCGATTACTGACACGGATTGTAATTTAGAGTTTGTTGCAGTTCGCATCCATGTTCATGATTATTTTGTTTATGTCTCATGCTCGTACATCCTACCCCGGTCTGACACTGATATATATTTACAGCATTTAATGCTAATTCAAAATATTCACTCTTCCCTTAGCATTAATGATCACCTCATTGTTATGGGTGATTTCAACCTGCCTTTTATATCCTAGGTGCCCTCACCTGACTCGAATTTTCTGGTTCCCACTGCACCTCACGATCTTATTCATGACCTTATCGACCTTTCATTGGGACAATTAAATTTTATTAAGAACTGTGGAGACAAAGTCTTAGACTTAATTTTTTCGTCGGAGTTTGCCAATGCTTACGTCTCTAGAATCGACCCTCTCTCCAGTCCTGAAGATGCTTATCATCCCATATTGGAGATAATTCTAGAAGCCTTGACTCCACTACTGCCGTATCCTTTAGCTGAGCCAGCAACTTTTCGCTGCTTCCGCAAAGCTAATTTCACAGACATGATCTCTTATTTATCTTCAATCGATTGGACTTTTCTTGACTCCACTAACGATCCCTTGCACATGGTTGAACGGTTTTATGACATACTGTACTATGGTTTTGATATGTTTGTTCCATCATTTTCCTCTTCTGACGTTTCGCAAAAGCCTCCCTGGTTTTCTCGTCGACTCTCCTATTTAAAAAACGTGAAGTCCAGACTTTTTCAAAAATTCAGAAGAACCGGGCTGCAAGTCGATCGTGCTCTATATTTAATAGCCCGCTCAGACTTTCTGACTCACAACTCTGAATGTTACAAGAACCACCTAAAGCGCTGTAGAACTGAGTTTCATGCTAATCCCAAGCAGTTTTACGCCTTTGTTAATTCAAAACGAAAGTCACACATTTTTCCATCCTGTCTTCACCTCCATAATGAGTCCGCCTCGAACGAGGAGGATTTCGCGAACTTATTCGCTAAATTTTTCTAAATTTTTATTTATTTATAAAAAAGAGTTTTTATTTGGACCAAAGGTCCGTATTTATTAGTACAAAAATTGGAACTAAAATTAAATTACAAGTTTCGTGATATTTATACCCCCAGCTCCGTCGCTGCTTCTCCCTGCGTCGGTGCTAACTCCGTCTGCCTGCCTGCGTCGATGCCGTTGACTCTCGTCAGCGTTCCCACGGGAAGCGCTCCAGACGCTGATCTTTGCATTTCTTGGTTATTGCAAGTGCATGGCCGGATGCGCGTGCAAGCTTTCGCAACTTGTTGCTACGAATTATTTTGGTGTTAACTTACATCTATCAGCTTTCACTCAACCTCACAATATACATACTCTCTTCCGCACTCAGACAGTATTTTTTTCCCCACAATCTGCGAAAACGACGTTTTTCAGCATCTCAAAACACTTAACCCTCTCAGCCCACATTTAAAATTAGCCAAGATAAACATTTTTTTTTAACAGATATGTATTTGGCTTTATTCAAATATGAACTGACGAAAATTTCAAGGTCCTTGGTGTCCTGGATCGATAGTTACAGGATGTCGCCACAAAATGTTCACAAAATTCTTGTAGACAAACTATGAACTTTTTTTAAATTTTTTTATTTTTAAATAATTTACTTACCCCTATATATGTATAATTCCCACCTAGTTTTCCATTACAACAAATATTTATTGAATAAAATAAAAAAATGAATTTTTATTTTACCAACACTTTTTCCGCCAACCATTTTTTTTCATACAACTGCACTTAAAACGTCTGCTAAATAAACACGTTTTCAGCTTACAAGTAAGTTATTGGTTATTTTGGTTGCAGAAAACATAAAGGAAGATGTTGAAAAAAAGCGCGAAGCAAAAAAATGTATATTCCAGGTAACTGAGGCGTATTTCTACAATGTTGCCTATAGGCAACAAATGGGCTGAGAGGGTTAAGCTATCCTTTTCTTCTGGTCCTAATCTTGTTCCTAGCTGTGTCTTGCGATATTGTGCCAGTGCATTATGTAGTCTTTTGTCTAAATTATTTAAGATATCCCTTCAGCTTTCCTTTTTTCCTGAAAGTTGGAAGGAATCTTTTATAATTCCAAACACACAAAAAGGGTAGCAAATCCAACATTGAAAACTATAGAGGGATTGCAAAACTTAGTGCGATTCCTAAGCTTTTCGAATCACTTGTTACTGCTCAACTTCAGCACCAATGCCGTTCTATAATGTCCCCCTACCAGCTTGGCTTCATGAAACACAGGTCAACTTCCACAAACCTCCTGGAGTTTAGTACTGTTATTATAAACGCGTTGTCTTTACGGAATTTAGTAAAGCATTTGACTGCGTGAATCACCAGCTGCTGGTGATATACTCGTATACTCTTGGGTTTCCCTGTCTTGTTGACTAATTGGATTATCCAACCGAACTCAAAGAGTTGCCTTCAAGGGTTCTTTTTCAGACTGCGTCCGCGTAACTTCGGGTGTTCCGCAAGAGAGTCACCTTGGGCCACTTCTGTTTGGCATTTTTATTAACGACTTGCCTAATGTCGTTCTTAATTCCCAAGTTATGATGTACGCTAATGACGTCAAACTATGCTTGCCACTGACAAACTCTGACTCTTATACGCTTTTACAATCTGACCTTAACAATGTGCAGTCCTGGTGCATTAACAATTCAAGCTGTTTCTTAACAACTCCAAATGTATATTTATTTAATTTTTTCGTAAAAATTGTTTCTCTGCAAGTTATTATTTAGGGATGAGTGATCTAGAGCGCATCCATTCTGATACCGATCTTGGAGTTCTTTTTACCCACAATTTGAACTTTTCCGACCATTGACATTGGCTTAATTAACTTGTGGCGTTAGGAAGTCCAATAAATCAATCAATCAATTGATGGTAAAGCTAAAGTTGTTTTTGCCTTTGTCAAGCGTTGGTCTAAGGAGTTTGACAATCCTTACACCACAAAACTTCTTTATGTTTCTCTTGTTCGTCCTATTCTCGAATACTGTTCGTGTGTATGGTCCCCTCAATATGCGAAGTATCAAGACCTTATTGAATCGGTTCAGAAACAATTCCTTTTGTTCGCTCTTCGGGCATCGTCTAGTCTTACATCGACATTCTGCGTCTGCTTAGTCTTCCCACTCTTAAGGATCGTCGGACCTGCCACGGAGTGATGTTTGTATTTAAATTAATTAATGGTCATGTTTGTTCTTCCTATCTTCTAAGTCAATTGAATTTCTCAGTTCCTGTTAGACCTTCTCGTCACTTTCGTCCGATTGCTCTTGATTTTTTTTAAAAAAACTTCGAGATGCATGACCCTTTTCGTGTTTTATGTTCTTTTTATAATGAGTTATACTTTTTGTTACATGTTAAATTGTCGTTAGATTTAAATACACAAACTGTATTAAGACACCTTCCCTTGCCTCTGCCCACATGATGTGAGTCGGAGCACATCTATTAAAAACACTCCTTACTTCGGCTGAGGTAAGGATACGGTCTACAATAGCAGTCATTTGCGTTTTTTTTCTAATAAATAAATAAATAAATAAATAAATTCCTTAGGGAGTGGATGGTAGTTTGATCCTCCTATCTTTTTATATTTGTTCCAGTCTGTGTTACGAAGATTGCGCTTTGGTTCTGTGTCACTTGTCGGCATCGAAATCTCAAATAGTATATACCCATGGTCCTAAAAAGATTTTATGGCGAAACCTTCCATTTTTCTACCTCAGGGTAACGCTCCATTTGAAGCGTTATATCTAGGCCCTCCTCACATCCTTGAAATTCCTCCGTACTCGCAAAAATAAAGGTGGGCGCTTCCCCTTTGTTACAAATAGTGACTTCACAACATATCACAACACAATGTGTTCGAAAAAAGACTCACCACTCTCGTTTGTTTCTTTGCTTCCCCGCAGTAAGTGCCTGGCATTGGCATCGCACCCGAGGGAGAGATGGTTCGTAATTTGAAGTAGGAGGTGCTCGCTGCTGCGAGTGGGGCGCGAGCTCTGGATGCACTGGATGCAGGAGCGTATGATGGTGCTGATTGCACGTCTTGCATCGGTCCCCCCTGAGGCAGGTTCCCTCGGAATGTTCGTGGGCCAATCAGTTAGAACAGTAGCGGTGGACAATAACCGCGCGGAGCCTCTTTTCAGCACTCAGCTTGAGGAACTGTTGGCATTTTTGAAGAGGGTGGATACCGTTGCAGACTCGACAACGGTAGGAGTGAGTGCTTTTGTCACGCCTGCCTCTTAAGGCGGCCGCACTGCGAGTGGCAAGGAGTGTGTCCAACGGACCTTTGGATGCACAGGAAACTCGCGTGGAAAATACTCGGACATTTGAGTGGTCGTCGGAAACTGCAGCGCTTTGCGCAAGGGGCGCGGGTTGTGGACTAGACGGAGCAGAGGGTCTTAGATCGGTCGCAACCGAACTGTCGCGGTGTAGAAGAGTGTGCATTGGTACAGTACCGGTATTGGTGGCCTCGATCCAAACAATTTAAGCAGAGTTGCTTTCTCCGGACGAAATTTGAGCGATCATCAACACTCATCGTTAGGAAACGGGGACATGTACGCAGGGGGTGATTTCTCATGGCGCACAGGTCACACCTTTTGGGAGTCGGAGCCATCCTGGATTCGTTGGAGTTGAATATGTGCGCGGGTGGGGTGACAATTGTCGGTCTTGGCGAAAAATGCCCAGAGTCGCTAGGCCTGACGTCGTCAATGGCCTCCAGTGTACGATAGCGCTCTGTCAGAAACGCATCTAACTTATTCCAGGTTGGAATTTCAGATTTGTTCTGGACCGACTGTTCCCAGAGAGAAAGAGTGAGATTTGGAAGCTTGGAAGAAATCATATACACAAGGAGACAGTCCCATATCTCGACTTGAATGGATGACATCTTCAAGGATGTTAGGCAACTTTGGATGGTGCCTTGCAGCTCTTTTAAAGCGGCCCCGGATTCTTGGGGAATCGTCTGAATATTAAGAAGAATCTTCAGCTGACTGTTCACTAAAATTCGCCTATTTTCGAAGCGGTCCGTAAGGCTTTGCCACGCGAAAATAACCCCCTCATTGGTCAGCGGTGCCTTGGAAACAATGGCGCGCGCATCCGCACTCGTCTTCGAAAGAAGGTGGAACAACCTTTCAACCGGCGTGAGTCTCGAATTGTTAATGTAAATCGCCGTGAAAAGATTCCTAAACGTGGGCCACCGAAGGTAATCTCCTGTGAAGACCTCTGTGTCCACAGGTGGCAAGTGACATCCAGTATATGCGGACGGTTGGAGAGTTGCGGAAACCTGAGCGGACTGGATGGCGGCTTTTTCTATGACTTCCTGAAGATGGGCAACACACTTCGAAAATACGGAGTAACAAGAACTGTATTTAGATCCCAGCACTGTTGAGGTGGCTGGATCCTCGGCGGACACGGAAAGAAGGCCCAAACAGCTCTCATAGCCCTTTTTCACATCTTCCCATAAGGCCCGGATTTCGTCCAGATGGACTCGGCATATGTATGGGGAAAACTCTTTAGTATCAGGGGAGCCCGGAGTACGGATGTCAGCTTCGAAGTGGCTAACTCGGTCCGTTGTGGCAATGAATTTCCTCACAGCAATATCGATGGCGGATGGAGCCATTTTTGTGGTATACCGAGTAAGTCCTGACGATGGACCTGGGCTAATATTCTCTGAATTATCGCTCTTGGCCTTAGGAACGGCAGCAGAGGGCTTTGGCTTGAGATGAGACGGGCGCGGAGATGCGGTTTGGGACCTGTCCAGCCGGATTGATGGTATCGTACGTGGCTTCTTGTCGTCTATGGGCATAGCAGGACTCGGGTAGATCAACTGATCTGAATCGTCCACAGACTCGAAGGGGACTCAAATCTAAATTTGAGAACTGTAGAAATTTGAGAAGGCAATAGGTTGTCCGAAAAGGAATAAATTGGATCCAGAAATAATTGATTCGAAAGGTGGCGTCCGAAACTAATTAAAATATTGCCACTGGCACGAAAAAATGGAAAATGGCCCGAAAAGGAATACGTTGAGTTGCCCTGTATTCTTTACGTAGAGTAATTGGTTAAAAATCGATCAGTCAAAAATATAGAAAACTGGGAAAAAATACCCAAAAAAAAAATACTGCTGGCGGATGCCTTATACGGATTGGCAGGAAAATAGCCAAAATTGGCAGGAAAATTGTGGTCGGGAACGAAAAAATGTAAACATAAATATTTTGGTATAAATATATATACTGTGGCTCAGACGTGGATCTCTATTACTTTTGTCGTTGACACAGGAGAAAAAATTAGGCTCGCGACAGGGTAGATTGGGTGCCGTAATCCCAATATCAATTAATTAATAATTTAAAAAAAAATTAGTAACCGGAAAAATTAGTAACTCTTCACCGTAATAATAATTGCGGAGCCGGAACGGTTGACTTAACAACCCTTGGATTGGTTTGGCAAAAGCCTCACTGCTTGCCGTCGGCAAGGCAGTGCGTGCGCAAAAAAATGAACAACAAAAAACCCAGCAACAGCAATAACACGGCTGCTGCGGAAAGTCAAGAAACTTGGAAAAAAGCAATCGCGGTCCCGCCCGTGTGGATTTGCAATAATAATTGTTTTTAATAATTGTTGGTTTGTCTCTCTTTTAATTTGTATTTTATTTGAAGTTTCGTTGCGGGGGTTATTTTTCCTGAAATCGGGTGCAGAAAATATATGTACATATAAGGGCGTGCATGCATATGTAAGGGAACAGTAGAGCATCGATGAAGTGGACTGTATTAGGTTTGAATGTCTGGAAACGGACAGTAAAATTATGTGGCGAAAAAAAATGGCACACACCGGAATGAGAACAGAAAGAATATCGAAACAACGGCAGCCTGTCCAGCGAACAGTGTCCAGCCAACACTCGTTGGCCGATATTGTTTATGCCTTTTTTTTTTCGCCACACAATTTCACTTTTCACTTGGCGAATTCGCGGAGTTAGAATTGCGCTGACATATGTATAATAATGTATGTACATATATATGTGCCAGAATGTATTAGATGAATGCACATATGTACATATATGTATATGTACATACATATGCCGCGACCGTTTGCACTTTGATGTACGGAAAGAGAACGGCGAGGAATTTGGCGGCGCGAAAAAGAGGCGAAGTGGAGACGAATTGAACCAAGATCGACGAGGAGGAATAAAAATCTCAACTGCCGTTGTGTCAGGAAAATTCGCGGAGGTGAAATTGATAAGGAAAAATAGTCTTACAGCAGTGCGACCGAAATGGAATGTTCGGAGCTCTGCTGAAGACCGGCAGTGAGAAAAATGACGAAAAGACTTTGTACTTATCTTTAGCGGCGGCACCACCAGAGCTGCTGGTGAAAAAAGAATTCCAGGACGATATCCTCATCCGGCTCGAAGGACCATGTTTATGTAGGGGGGTGGCGAGGATCCTCCGCTAAAGGATTCCAGAAAATATAAAGTGTATATATCCCGCGAAGGAGAAGACGTAGAAAATATTCGGGGGTCGAGAGTCAACACTGGCATGGAGCGCCCGTAGTGTGGTTTATTGAACATGCATTAATCTAAGCTTAAACATAGAGCCGTGCTCCCGCCCGCTTTACTCCGCTAAAGCGAGAGCGGGAGATCAGCGGCGGCCGACTGCTGGATCGGATTTATCCCGCGCTCGGGGAGCGGGAGCGTCAGAGAGGCGATGCGCGGATGCGCTTGGCCAGGGAGCGGCGGAAGAGTGCAGTGGCCGAAGATGTGGCCGAGGAGCGGCGGAATAGTGTCGCGAAACGGCCGGAATTCCAGCGAAGCGGAGAGCGGGCGAGCGTCGGCACTGCGCGGAAGCCCGAAAGACTGGAGCGCAAGAGCGGCCAAGCTTTCGGAAGCTCGGTGGCCAGAGAGGGGTACAATGGGCCCCTCACGTAAACAAATATGTTCTATGAAATCTCTCCACCCACTGTCTGATGGTGGTGTGCAGTAGATGTTATGTTTTCAATTTTAATGTAATAATACAATTCAGTGATTATTGAATTCTTAGACTCTGTTCCCACGTCCTAAATGAACATCTTCACTGAGTACTTCAGAATAAAAGATTTTAATATTGCCCTTGCGACAGTAATTGCGCTTTTATTTGGAATTGGTATTGCGACCAAATTTTTTGACAAGTCACAGATGAGAGTGGTTAGGTTATGTCGAAGGCCCTCACGGGGCTACGCATAGGCCTATATGGCCCTTAGCTGTCCGAAATTTTCGGAGGATCTTTAAAGATCGATGTGTTTTTAGCGAGGGCAAGTAGTTCGCCTGGATTTTTTGGAATTGACCGCTGACGATTGCATGGATCTTATCACCGCTTGATTGTCTACGAACAAGTTAACCGCCTCGTGTGGGTGGTCTATGCACTGCGCAAGCTCCGCCGCTTTCCCTATGGCGAATTCTTCCGCCTGTAATATGCTGCATTGGTTTGGTAGCTTATACGACAGCCGCATTACAGGGTCTGTACAGTATGTCTGATCCAACTCCTCCTTCCATCTTGGAGCCGTCGGTGTATATATTTAGGTGCTGAACTTGGTTCTGACCTGTTTTCCACTCGTCAGGTCCCATGAATGTTGCAGTTTTTATATCCCGGCACGTTCTGGTTATCATGTAGTCAGATATACTACTCATGTCTCGACCAATTGAACTATGCCCGAATCCCTGTAACGACATATTCCCCGATGCAACTAGGCGTTGTGCCGCCTTCCCTGCAGTCAGTTGCGCTTGGATATCTAGAGCATCGATTCCGATTATGGTTTCGAGTGCTTTTGTGGGGGTTGATCTCTCCATGAGCTTGTTATAAGTCTTCTTTTCCATGCCCTGCCACCACACTAAGACTCCATACATCAGAGTTGGACGCACCACCGAGATGTAAATCCAGTGCATTAGAGCGGGTGAGAGGCCCCATGTGCTGCTAAGCATCTTCTTGGATGCATATAGCGTTATGGTGGCCTTCTTTACCCTCTCAATTACATTGGGTTTTCATGCCAGCTTGCTGTCTAATACAATTCCGAGGTACTTGGCTTGTGTCTTCGGGGTTAGCCTGGTTGAGTTAATTTTCGGGGGGACCCATAGCGCCACCTTTTATATCTTGGTGAGGAGAATGAGGTTCGTCTTGTCCGCGTTGATACTGAGTCCTACCTTCTTCGCCCACTCACATATCTCCCTGAGTGTTGATTCCATAATCGAGCTGAGGGTCGATGGACAGACCCCCGTGATAATTATGCTTATGTCGTCAGCATAGGCTGTTATCTTTGGGGCCTTCCTATCGAATCTCTTGATCAGGTCGTCTACCACCAGATTCCACAGGAGAGGCGACAGGACCCCGCCTTGCGGCGTACCCCTGTGTGCTCCCTTCACCGTGGAGGCGGTGCCCCAATCGGATTGTACCCGCCTACAGCTTAGAAGATTTCTTATCCACAAACTGATGGCGGGGGGCGTGTTGGCCGCTTCTAGGCGGTCCATTATAGCGTCTGTGGTCACGTTGTTAAATGCTCCGGATATATCCACAAACACTCCTAGAGCATATTCTTTGTTATGCAGGGCTCTCTCAATGGTGGCTACTATCGAGTGCAGCGCCTTCTCCACTGATTTCCCTTTCGTGTAAGCGTGCTGGTTAAATGACGCAGTCTTCCCACATCGTTTCTGCTGTATATGTCCAGTAGCTTTTCTTGCGTCTTGAGTAAAAATGAAGTTAGTAAATAGTAAAATGTCTAAGAGTGACTCACCTCTATCGTTTATGTCGGAGCGTCCCCACACGCAGTGATGTGCGTTGGTGTCTGCACCCACGAGCAGTTGCTGGTCATTCGGGCTGGCTTCTAACCTGCTCCTAATTTCCTCCGGTGGGGCCGTTCTGTCGTGAGCCATGTAGCAGGAAGCTACCAGAAGGCGCTTCTTCTCGCTCGCCAGCATCACAACAGTCAGGTCATCCGTGCTGTAATGAGCCATAAGGTTAGCATGCAGAATCTTCCGTACGAGTAGAGCTGTTCTGTTTCTGCTTACCGATGATGTGTTCTGTTGATTGTAATTTGAGGATTTCAGTCCGGCGACGGCATTGCCCGAGGCAATCCATTGCTCTTGGACCAAAGCTATGTCGGCGGACCCTTGCTCCAAGGCGATGAGGTGTTCCGCCAACGCCATTTTGCGATGTATTATGAAGATTGAGCTGCAGCACCCTGAGTGTCATGGGTACTGGGCTTATATCCATTCGACGGGTTGACTGTCTGCGTCAGGTGACCGTCCTCCACGTCAGACTCGTCAAGCGACAGTCCCTGAGCGGCATCCACGATGGTTTCCGGACCTAGGTTCTTCACCACCTCGCCATGCCTTATACCATATTCCCGTATCTCGGAAAAAGGAGGTCTTCCGCCTCCTTGTTTAACTGGAGGACTGCACCTTGGCCCCCCTCCTTGGGTAGTGGCGTCGCAAGGTGCAGAACCCTCCAGTCCGCGGTTGGGATTTCCGGATTCTGCCGCTGCAGCAGCTTCTGCGCCCGGTCCCCTTGGATTGCGATGGGGATGAGTACCTTCGCCTTAGGAATGGACGGGATTAGCTCCCTATCCACCATTTCCAGCTTGGCTCCCTCCCACAACACCTCCAATTGGCAGACCGATTGCGTCAGCCACTTTCTCGTCGGGTCATCCATGCACTTCAGAATTTTTACCCCGTTCAGCCACCCGGTTCCATCAAATGTGGGCATGGGGGCCTAGGGGTCTTCCTCCATCCGTGCAAACAATGAATCAACGAGTCGCGCATACACCATCTTCCACCGCGACTCGGTCATCTTGCCTGTCAATGAGTGCCACGATCAGATGTCGTTTGGTCACCTCATTAACTTTTTCGCGCTTCGCGTAGGGCTTCTTCGCTTTTTGAGGAGGGCCTGCCTAATTAGGCCCGGGTCGCCGCTTGCTCCCCGGTGCGTCCTTATTGGCACTCTCATCTGAAAATAAATAATAAAACTGTAACTGTAAAATTGTAAATGTAGTTTAATAGGTACACGTTAAAACCGAATTTGTTTGTATATGTAAATGCTTTTTTTTAATTCCTGTTAGTTTTTCTCTTCATTTGATCAAATTTGGTGAATTCATTACGATCCAAATGTAAGCTATAAGGGAATACAAACTTTGTCGTGCCGGAGGTAGCTTCTGTTCTTGTTATAATTTCTATTCTGGTTGTTGTTGTTACCTCTGTTATAGTTTCTGCCACGACCTCTATAAATTATTACCGTTATAATTATTACCGCTATTATGGTTATAATTATTGTTATAGCTTTTGTTATCATTCTAGTTGTAATTGTTGAAACGACCTAATGTAGGCGCTTATTGCTGCATCCGCATGTACCGCATACTGTTCTAATACTCTCTTGCTCGGCTTTCATAATCATAGCTTCAATTGCCTCTCTAGTGCTTAGTATTAGCGTGTTTTGCTGGTTTACCTTCGTCGATAAACGAGGCTTCTAACAATGTTCATAAATTACCGATTTCGGAAGTAAATTGTGTGGATTTTTTCCCACTTTGCTGTACTGTTGCCAAATTAGCTTTTACGTTTTTGGATGTTTCGCCAACAATTTCTGCTTTTAGTTTGTTTATTATGTCCTGTGTAGTTTTTTTATTTTGTAGCTTGTACAAAGTTGTGCCTTTTATTTTTGACTAGCTTGCTCTCCATAATAAAACCTCGGAGTTTTTATGTGAATGAAACACCGGCACTGAACACATTAGCTTCCTAATATTATTGGTTATTATTGGTCTTTTTCGTTATATTACACTTTGGCAAGGTGCTTGGTCAGAATCGTTTGATTCCTGATCTGATTGCTCGGCCAGTGTTTTAACCGTAGGATAGTTAAATTGGAAATATCATATTCTTCTAATTTTGTCTCAGATTCGTCTTCTGAATCGAGATTTCCCATTTTTTCTTCTTCAGATACGTTAGTTCCTATTGCTGATGGGGTATTCAACCTTATTGGTTTGATCAAATTCGAACTGTTTACGCGAGGGGCCCACAGTACACCCGCGGCCCACCGAGCTTCCGAAAGTTATGCCGCTCTTGCGCTCATTTTTTTCCGGCCTCCGCGCACTGTCCATCGAGCGTGCCAATGCTCGCCCTATTTCCGATCTTCTGCAATCATCGGCCGCTCCGCGTACTCATCCGCCGCTCGAGTCACATCCGAACTTCGCAATCGGCCGCCGTCGATCTCCCGCTCTCCCTTTAGCGGAGTAAAGCGGGCGGGAGCACGGCTCTATGTTGAAGCTTAGATTAGTATCATATATGCAGCGAAATAAAGCTGACGCACCCTGATCGATCCCACGACGCCCCCGCATACTTCTACACTTTTGCCTGCGCCGTGGGAATTTCCCAGGACATCTTTAGTAGAAGGACGCCCCCCTACAAACATTGGTCCTTCAAACCGGATACGGATATCCTGCCGCCCATCTGCCAGCAGTTCCGGCGATTTTCTGCCGCTCTTCAGCAGCGGCCCGAACATTAAATTTCGTTCGCACTGCTGTAAGACTTTTTCCGTGTTAACTCCAAGTCTGAGTTTTCCCGACACAACGGCAGTTGAAAAATTTATAGTGCTGTCCGCCGAAATTTTCCATTCGTCTCCGCTTCGTGTGTACCATAACCCTCGCCGTTTATCGATCTCCGTTGTACATCAACTTGCCAACGGTCGAGGCTTATGTACATATATATGTATGCATCCTCAACATACACACTCGACATATTTACATATTTATTTCGGCGCAAATTAACAAGTGAAAAGTGAAATTGTGTGGTGAGAAAAAAGGCATAATAAATATTGGCCAACCGGTTTGCACTGTTTCGGGAGTTTCCCTGTTCGCCGAACAGTCCGCCGTTGTCGCGATATTTTTTTCCCTATTCTCGTGTGTGCCATTTTTTCGCCACATAATTTTTCTGTCCTTTCATTTACAATACAGTTCACTTCTCGACGTTCCACTGTGCCAACACATGTACTTACACATACGCACATTTCATATGCCAATATATTTACAATATATTTTCTGCCTCCGATCCCAAAACTAAACTTAATAAGAATTAAAAGCGAGACAAAACAACAACATTAAAACCCAAACATAATTACAGATCCACAGGGGCTGGACCGCGACTGTTTACGACTTTACCGATGCAGCAGCCGCGTTGTTGTTTCTGTTTTTTTTCCTCTCTTGCGTCCATTACGTATGCACTGCTTTGCCGACGGTATAGCAGTGAGCTTTTCGGGCAAACCAAGGCCAAGGTTTCTAATTCCACCTTTCCGGCTTCGTAATAAATACGATCGAAAATAATTAATTATTTACGGCCAATAATTTTCTGAATTATTAATTTTCTGAGTCAAAATTTTTATAAACAAACTCCACATCCATATATATATATTGTGACGTTCAGTCAAGCCTCGGGTAGGTCAGGGCTGGCCAGGATCATCCAGGACATTTATTTGATTCAGGAAAGTGGTGCTAGAAAGGGAAATTCCGACCCGAGCCCCAGTAATAACGCTGGTTTGAACCTGAACTAGGCTTACAATAGATATATATATATAGTTTATTGATATCAGTGACAGAGTAATTATTTCCGGAGCCGGGGTTCCGACCAACAAGCGTCCGTGTCCCGCGGAAGGGGTCTCGTGTCCGGGGTCCGTGGAGGTGCTTCCTGCCGTCCGGGTGGGATGATTGGGGATCCGGCGACGCGTCCCCTTGTCCTCGGAAATACGTAGTAGTGGTTAATTGAGACGAGGCCGTCAATAAGGATACGTAGTATTAATGACGTAGGACGGAACCGTCAGCGAGATACTTAGTGTTGAGAAAATTAGGACGGAACCGTCAGCGAGTTGTGAGAAATAGGACGAAACCGTCAGCAGGACGAAACCGTCAGCGATGTGAGAAGTAGGACGAAACCGTCTGCAGGACGAAACCGTCAGCGAGTTGTGAGAAATAGGACGAAACCGTCAGCAGGACGAAACCGTCAGCGATGTATGAGAAAAAGGACGAAACCGTCTGCAGGACGAAACCGTCAGCGAGTTGTGAGAAATAGGACGAAACCGTCAGCAGGACGAAACCGTCAGCGATGTATGAGAAAAAGGACGAAACCGTCTGCAGGACGAAACCGTCAGCGAGTTGTGAGAAATAGGACGAAACCGTCAGCAGGACGAAACCGTCAGCGAGTTGTGAGAAATAGGACGAAACCGTCAGCAGGACGAAACCGTCAGCGATGTATGAGAAAAAGGACGAAACCGTCTGCAGGACGAAACCGTCAGCGAGTTGTGAGAAATAGGACGAAACCGTCAGCAGGACGAAACCGTCAGCGATGTATGAGAAAAAGGACGAAACCGTCTGCAGGACGAAACCGTCAGCGAGTTGTGAGAAATAGGACGAAACCGTCAGCAGGACGAAACCGTCAGCGATGTATGAGAAAAAGGACGAAACCGTCTGCAGGACGAAACCGTCAGCGAGTTGTGAGAAATAGGACGAAACCGTCTGCACAAGACTTAATATGGCAATTATATATAGACTTAGTATGGAGGAATAGGACGAAGCCGTCAGCCAATACCTAGGTTAGTTAAGTCTTACTCCTTTGTTACCGCTGTTCCAGTTCCTTGGTTGCTGCTTGCTGCTTGCTGCTGCGCGCTAGGTGACTTCCACCTTGGTCGACTCCGACCACCGAATGATAGCTCTGAGGCTAGCGGCCGGCTTTATATAGCACTTGGCGGGTTTTAGTGTGCCTGCACGGGCCGTGGATTTGCCCGAATTAGTGTGGCAGATGTCTGGGATTTTGCCCGACTTAGTGTGGCCAGAGCCCTTGTTTGTTGGGGCGGGCGCGCGCACCTCGTTCGAATTTGAATATACTTTAATTGTGCGCGGTACGCGTCACACTCCCCCCTCATTTTGATAGTGGCGCCATATGGTGGCCGCCACTGTGTCCTTACTCGTTGTTTTCCCGGCTCCCGGTTCCGTCGCTGCTGTCCTCCGCCAGTCCTAGGGAGGTGAGCCCTTCTGGTCCGGCCCATTCGGACGGTTCCGTCTGCGGTTGGGCCTTCCCGTCGCGGCTTTCCCCCCATCGGGCTTGCTCCGCCAGTGACTTCCGTTGGGGTTTTGGCCGCCCCGCTCCGGCCCTGTTGGACGATATCCGTCATCGTCGAGGCCATCGCGTCGTGCCTATCTCCCTCTCGTCGACTTGCCATCTTCGGTAGCGCTGTCCTTTTCCGGACCGTCCCCGGTGCCCCTGGCTCGATCAGCCTTGCTCGGGACTTTTTGGCCCTCGCCGTGAACTTCGGCATCTTGGCTTCTCCTGCTCGCTCTTTGTTCTTCTTCTTTCTTCCTGTCGTCTTCCGCTCCTCACTCCTGTGCTCCCCATATTCGATTACACGCTCCTCGTCTTCTCCACTTTCCTCTGCGCTCCTCTCCGCCTCGTACGCCTGTTCTGCGGCAACTTCTCCACGTTGCTCTGCGCTTTTCTCCACCTCGTCCGCCGGTTCTGCGGCAACCTCTTCCTTTTCCTCTACGTCGGCCTCCTGCAAAGCCTCTTTCCCTACGGCTGACCTCATGTACTCCTTGGTCTCTTTCCCGTCTAGAGTGCTCCATGGATCTGGCACAACCTGGCATGACTGCTCCGGTTGGTTCGCCGCCGTTTCACAGCGCCCGACGGTTTTGGTGGCTGTATTCTGCCCCGTACCGTCGGCTCCCACGCAGACCTCTGGGTTGAGTGTGTGCTGTGTATGTTCGAGACTCCCTGATTCAATCATCTCGACCACTTCTGCTATCTTTAAGAACTCCGGCAGTGTTTTAAACCCTGTTCTTCGTGTAAATAGCTTTATTTCGCTCTTGCAGTTATAGTATATCCGGTCCAGTTTTTCCTTGTCCGTATACCCTGCAAACCTCATC
This sequence comes from Drosophila aff. chauvacae BK-2020, assembly GCA_018903765.1. Classification (NCBI taxonomy): domain Eukaryota; kingdom Metazoa; phylum Arthropoda; class Insecta; order Diptera; family Drosophilidae; genus Drosophila; species Drosophila aff. chauvacae BK-2020. The sequence goes on along the minus strand of JAEIGO010000821.1, from coordinate 411,060 downwards.
AAGTTCATGAGATTCATTGCGTATGCTCTCGTAGATTCCGCTTCTCCCTGTCTACGCTGCACAACTTGCTCCTTGAGTTGCTTCTGGAACTTTCTTGGCCAGAAGTACTCCATCATCTCTTCTGTCAGCATCGCCCAATTGCTTATTTGGCTTGGTGTGCAGGTCCACCAATCCATCGCGGCGTCTACTAACACGAATGGCATTGTTCGTACCAATTCGTCGTGCTGAATGCCGAATCCGGTCGCCCAATTCTCCATATTCTGTATGAACTCCAGAGGATTGGTTGTCCCATCATACCGCATTCCCCAGCTTCGTATCCGATCGAGATCTTGGATGTTTATCTTCCGCTCCATCTTCGTTTCGTATCCAGTCTCTCTCCAAACGATTTTCCTCTGACCGTTTCCTTCAGTCGACGTTTTCCTACTTCCTGTCTTCCTTCATCCTCTTTGTCGTTACATGTACCCTATACGTCATCACTTCTCGGCGTCGGTTTCCCATTAGTCACCACTTAAACCTGTTCGGGCGCCACCTGTGACGTTCAGTCAAGCCTCGGGTAGGTCAGGGCTGGCCAGGATCATCCAGGACATTTATTTGATTCAGGAAAGTGGTGCTAGAAAGGGAAATTCCGACCCGAGCCCCAGTAATAACGCTGGTTTGAACCTGAACTAGGCTTACAATAGATATATATATATAGTTTATTGATATCAGTGACAGAGTAATTATTTCCGGAGCCGGGGTTCCGACCAACAAGCGTCCGTGTCCCGCGGAAGGGGTCTCGTGTCCGGGGTCCGTGGAGGTGCTTCCTGCCGTCCGGGTGGGATGATTGGGGATCCGGCGACGCGTCCCCTTGTCCTCGGAAATACGTAGTAGTGGTTAATTGAGACGAGGCCGTCAATAAGGATACGTAGTATTAATGACGTAGGACGGAACCGTCAGCGAGATACTTAGTGTTGAGAAAATTAGGACGGAACCGTCAGCGAGTTGTGAGAAATAGGACGAAACCGTCAGCAGGACGAAACCGTCAGCGATGTGAGAAGTAGGACGAAACCGTCTGCAGGACGAAACCGTCAGCGAGTTGTGAGAAATAGGACGAAACCGTCAGCAGGACGAAACCGTCAGCGATGTATGAGAAAAAGGACGAAACCGTCTGCAGGACGAAACCGTCAGCGAGTTGTGAGAAATAGGACGAAACCGTCAGCAGGACGAAACCGTCAGCGATGTATGAGAAAAAGGACGAAACCGTCTGCAGGACGAAACCGTCAGCGAGTTGTGAGAAATAGGACGAAACCGTCAGCAGGACGAAACCGTCAGCGAGTTGTGAGAAATAGGACGAAACCGTCAGCAGGACGAAACCGTCAGCGATGTATGAGAAAAAGGACGAAACCGTCTGCAGGACGAAACCGTCAGCGAGTTGTGAGAAATAGGACGAAACCGTCAGCAGGACGAAACCGTCAGCGATGTATGAGAAAAAGGACGAAACCGTCTGCAGGACGAAACCGTCAGCGAGTTGTGAGAAATAGGACGAAACCGTCAGCAGGACGAAACCGTCAGCGATGTATGAGAAAAAGGACGAAACCGTCTGCAGGACGAAACCGTCAGCGAGTTGTGAGAAATAGGACGAAACCGTCTGCACAAGACTTAATATGGCAATTATATATAGACTTAGTATGGAGGAATAGGACGAAGCCGTCAGCCAATACCTAGGTTAGTTAAGTCTTACTCCTTTGTTACCGCTGTTCCAGTTCCTTGGTTGCTGCTTGCTGCTTGCTGCTGCGCGCTAGGTGACTTCCACCTTGGTCGACTCCGACCACCGAATGATAGCTCTGAGGCTAGCGGCCGGCTTTATATAGCACTTGGCGGGTTTTAGTGTGCCTGCACGGGCCGTGGATTTGCCCGAATTAGTGTGGCAGATGTCTGGGATTTTGCCCGACTTAGTGTGGCCAGAGCCCTTGTTTGTTGGGGCGGGCGCGCGCACCTCGTTCGAATTTGAATATACTTTAATTGTGCGCGGTACGCGTCACACTCCCCCCTTATTTTGATAGTTGCGCCATATGGTGGCCGCCACTGTGTCCTTACTCGTTGTTTTCCCGGCTCCCGGTTCCGTCGCTGCTGTCCTCCGCCAGTCCTAGGGAGGTGAGCCCTTCTGGTCCGGCCCATTCGGACGGTTCCGTCTGCGGTTGGGCCTTCCCGTCGCGGCTTTCCCCCATCGGGCTTGCTCCGCCAGTGACTTCCGTTGGGGTTTTGGCCGCCCCGCTCCGGCCCTGTTGGACGATATCCGTCATCGTCGAGGCCATCGCGTCGTGCCTATCTCCCTCTCGTCGACTTGCCATCTTCGGTAGCGCTGTCCTTTTCCGGACCGTCCCCGGTGCCCCTGGCTCGATCAGCCTTGCTCGGGACTTTTTGGCCCTCGCCGTGAACTTCGGCATCTTGGCTTCTCCTGCTCGCTCTTTGTTCTTCTTCTTTCTTCCTGTCGTCTTCCGCTCCTCACTCCTGTGCTCCCCATATTCGATTACACGCTCCTCGTCTTCTCCACTTTCCTCTGCGCTCCTCTCCGCCTCGTACGCCTGTTCTGCGGCAACTTCTCCACGTTGCTCTGCGCTTTTCTCCACCTCGTCCGCCGGTTCTGCGGCAACCTCTTCCTTTTCCTCTACGTCGGCCTCCTGCAAAGCCTCTTTCCCTACGGCTGACCTCATGTACTCCTTGGTCTCTTTCCCGTCTAGAGTGCTCCATGGATCTGGCACAACCTGGCATGACTGCTCCGGTTGGTTCGCCGCCGTTTCACAGCGCCCGACGGTTTTGGTGGCTGTATTCTGCCCCGTACCGTCGGCTCCCACGCAGACCTCTGGGTTGAGTGTGTGCTGTGTATGTTCGAGACTCCCTGATTCAATCATCTCGACCACTTCTGCTATCTTTAAGAACTCCGGCAGTGTTTTAAACCCTGTTCTTCGTGTAAATAGCTTTATTTCGCTCTTGCAGTTATAGTATATCCGGTCCAGTTTTTCCTTGTCCGTATACCCTGCAAACCTCATCAAGTTCATGAGATTCATTGCGTATGCTCTCGTAGATTCCGCTTCTCCCTGTCTACGCTGCACAACTTGCTCCTTGAGTTGCTTCTGGAACTTTCTTGGCCAGAAGTACTCCATCATCTCTTCTGTCAGCATCGCCCAATTGCTTATTTGGCTTGGTGTGCAGGTCCACCAATCCATCGCGGCGTCTACTAACACGAATGGCATTGTTCGTACCAATTCGTCGTGCTGAATGCCGAATCCGGTCGCCCAATTCTCCATATTCTGTATGAACTCCAGAGGATTGGTTGTCCCATCATACCGCATTCCCCAGCTTCGTATCCGATCGAGATCTTGGATGTTTATCTTCCGCTCCATCTTCGTTTCGTATCCAGTCTCTCTCCAAACGATTTTCCTCTGACCGTTTCCTTCAGTCGACGTTTTCCTACTTCCTGTCTTCCTTCATCCTCTTTGTCGTTACATGTACCCTATACGTCATCACTTCTCGGCGTCGGTTTCCCATTAGTCACCACTTAAACCTGTTCGGGCGCCACCTGTGACGTTCAGTCAAGCCTCGGGTAGGTCAGGGCTGGCCAGGATCATCCAGGACATTTATTTGATTCAGGAAAGTGGTGCTAGAAAGGGAAATTCCGACCCGAGCCCCAGTAATAACGCTGGTTTGAACCTGAACTAGGCTTACATTAGATATATATATATAGTTTATTGATATCAGTGACAGAGTAATTATTTCCGGAGCCGGGGTTCCGACCAACAAGCGTCCGTGTCCCGCGGAAGGGGTCTCGTGTCCGGGGTCCGTGGAGGTGCTTCCTGCCGTCCGGGTGGGATGATTGGGGATCCGGCGACGCGTCCCCTTGTCCTCGGAAATACGTAGTAGTGGTTAATTGAGACGAGGCCGTCAATAAGGATACGTAGTATTAATGACGTAGGACGGAACCGTCAGCGAGATACTTAGTGTTGAAAAATTAGGACGGAACCGTCAGCGAGTTGTGAGAAATAGGACGAAACCGTCAGCAGGACGAAACCGTCAGCGATGTGAGAAGTAGGACGAAACCGTCTGCAGGACGAAACCGTCAGCGAGTTGTGAGAAATAGGACGAAACCGTCAGCAGGACGAAACCGTCAGCGATGTATGAGAAAAAGGACGAAACCGTCTGCAGGACGAAACCGTCAGCGAGTTGTGAGAAATAGGACGAAACCGTCAGCAGGACGAAACCGTCAGCGATGTATGAGAAAAAGGACGAAACCGTCTGCAGGACGAAACCGTCAGCGAGTTGTGAGAAATAGGACGAAACCGTCAGCAGGACGAAACCGTCAGCGAGTTGTGAGAAATAGGACGAAACCGTCAGCAGGACGAAACCGTCAGCGATGTATGAGAAAAAGGACGAAACCGTCTGCAGGACGAAACCGTCAGCGAGTTGTGAGAAATAGGACGAAACCGTCAGCAGGACGAAACCGTCAGCGATGTATGAGAAAAAGGACGAAACCGTCTGCAGGACGAAACCGTCAGCGAGTTGTGAGAAATAGGACGAAACCGTCAGCAGGACGAAACCGTCAGCGATGTATGAGAAAAAGGACGAAACCGTCTGCAGGACGAAACCGTCAGCGAGTTGTGAGAAATAGGACGAAACCGTCTGCACAAGACTTAATATGGCAATTATATATAGACTTAGTATGGAGGAATAGGACGAAGCCGTCAGCCAATACCTAGGTTAGTTAAGTCTTACTCCTTTGTTACCGCTGTTCCAGTTCCTTGGTTGCTGCTTGCTGCTTGCTGCTGCGCGCTAGGTGACTTCCACCTTGGTCGACTCCGACCACCGAATGATAGCTCTGAGGCTAGCGGCCGGCTTTATATAGCACTTGGCGGGTTTTAGTGTGCCTGCACGGGCCGTGGATTTGCCCGAATTAGTGTGGCAGATGTCTGGGATTTTGCCCGACTTAGTGTGGCCAGAGCCCTTGTTTGTTGGGGCGGGCGCGCGCACCTCGTTCGAATTTGAATATACTTTAATTGTGCGCGGTACGCGTCACAATATATATATATATATATATATATTAGGGCGGGTCGATTTGTATGGAGGCAAAAAAGTCGCATAAGCGGCACGGAAATTCATGTTCTGGGGATCAAAATAAGCAACTTTGCCCAAAGAACCATACCTCTAAAATGCATTCGATGTTCCCTTTTGATGCAAAGAAAAATCTCTTTGATCAGTAAGAAATTCAGTTTTGACCCATTTAGTGAGCCCCAATCGAGTCCAAATGATGACCGACCCCCACTACTTTTCGATGGCCGATCCACTCATGCTAGTGGCGTACCCCCTAGACCGCCCCTAGACCCCCCAATAGACCACCCCCTACAAAGATGTTTCAAAATCACCATTATTAGCACGGTGCATGAAAAAAAACTATGAAATACCTAATTTAGGAAGAAAACATTATTTTTCAAGAACATACTTATGTAAATGCAAAAATTAATTGAAACACGCATGGATTTTAATAGTTTTTCTCCTACATTTGTCAATGAAAACAAGAAAGGAAGCTAACTTCGACAAGCCGAAGTTTAAATACCCTTCCAGTAAGTATTTAAAATTTAATATACATTTAAGGATTTAATATAAATGTTGAGCGAAACATGTTGACAGTGAAAAATGTTGCGCAACAACTAAATGTTGCTCGCAACAAAGCTTTCAAAATAAATTAATTGCACATATTCCTATGGCAGCTATATGATATAGTAGTCAGATTTTGATAAAATTAAAACCGAAATTCTAGAATAATACAAAATGGCCATATCTCAAATTATATGAAAATTTGTTGATAATTGGCAAAGTTATAATGTAGGAGAAAAACTATTAAAATCCATGCGTGTTTCAATTAATTTTTGCATTTACATAAGTATGTTCTTGAAAAATAATGTTTTCTTCCCTAAATTAGGTATTTCATAGTTTTTTTTTCATGCACCGTGCTAATAATGGTGATTTTGAAACATCTTTGTAGGGGGTGGTCTATTGGGGGGTCTAGGGGCGGTCTAGGGGGTACGCCACTAGCATGAGTGGATCGGCCATCGAAAAGTAGTGGGGGTCGGTCATACATTTGGACTCGATTGGGGCTCACTAAATGGGTCAAAACTGAATTTCTCTACTGATCAAAAGAGATTTTTCTTTGCATCAAAAAGGGGAACATCAGAATGCATTTTAGAGGTATGGTTCTTTGGGCAAAGTTGCTATTTGATCCCCAGAACATGAATTTCCGTGCCGCTTATGTGATTTTTAAATCGACCCGCCCTAATATATATATATATTTATATATATATATATATATTCACTTCTATATTCACTATATATATATAATTAAATACTTGTATTTAATTCGTAAGTAAAAAAATTATTTTATTTTTTAACCGAATTTTGTGTACAAGGGTTTTTTATTTTCGAAGAACAACGACCGTCTTATTCGAGGTCTCAAACTGAACTCGTCTATTAATTTCTATTGATCTATAATCAAACCTCGGTCTCGAAATTTTGCAATAGAGCTTTCTTCTTATTTGTTATTTTAATTTCCCTTGTATTCAAGTGAATTGACCTGGATACAAGTGCTTCCGTTTAATTTTACTTTAATCGGATATTCCGCTTTCGAGTCCGAACTTTGAGCGTGGGAATGGTGTGTTGCAACGAATGCAATGAATGCTTATGATTTCTCTAGAACTTAGGTCTTTGACTTTTGGTTTATTACATTAGGTGTTTGACCTACATATTGGTTGACTTACATATTGGTTGACTTACATATCGGTTTACTCTAATGGGTAGCATGGGGTAGTATGTGATGATGTGGACATTTCACTATATATATATATATATAAATCCATTTATATTTATATATTGGTTCCTAAACCATCAAGATATCAAACTTTATAATCCGCATTAGGCATCATCCGCCTGTAGTATCCTTCGCTCTTGGTTTATTTTTTCGCCGTTTCCTAATTTTTCGACTGAGCAATTGTGTAACCAACTTAAGTACATAAAATACACAAGCCAAATCAACGTATTCCTCTTCTGGCCATTTTTCATTCTATTTGCCACTGGCAAAAATATAAAGAGCGATAGTTCAGTGACCATTCGCCACGGCCCTTCGCCTCAGCTTACCCTCCATTTCCAATATGGCTCCAAATGCGGTAGACATCGCCTTGAATAAATTTATTGCTACAACGGAGTTAGTATTCCAATTCGCAGCTGACATTTACACTCTGAATCTGGAGGATTTTCCTCTCATATGTGCCGAGTCCATCTGGACGAAATCCAGGCCTTATGGGAAGATGTGAAGAAGGGCTATATGAGCTGCTTGGACCTTCTTTCCGTGTCCACCGAAGATCCGGCCACCTCATCAGTACTTAACGTTAAGTACAATTATTGCTATTCCATCTACTCGAGATGTGCCGCCCAGCTCATGGAACAGATTGAGACGATCGCTTCTAAAACAGCTCAAATCCAACCCGTTCCGCCCCAAAATTCCTATCCGTCTGGCTGTCAGCTTCTTCCTTGCGATACGGAAGTTTTTTCGGGCGATTATATTCGCTGGCCGACTTTCCGAGACCTTTTCACAGTGGTCTATATAGACAATCCTGCACTGACCCCTGTTGAAAAGTTGTTTTATCTAAATGCCAAGACTTGTGGTGAAGCTCATTCCGTAGTTTCCAATTCGCCACTCACCAACGATGGTTTCCGCTCAGCCTGGAAAAACCTATCTGAGCGTTTCGAAAACAAACGAGCGCTGGTGAACAGCCAACTGATAAAGTTATTAAACATGCAGTCCGTTGCACACGAATCTTCGGCAGCCTTGAAGGAGCTCTAAAATACGATCCAAAACTGCCTCACATCCCTAAATTTGTCCGGCCTTCCTACGGATAATTGGGATTGTCTCCTGGTTTATTTGTGTTCCACAAAGCTTCCAAAGCTGACGCTCTCATTATGGGAGCAATCTATCCCGAACAAGACCGACATTCCTACGTGGCTAGCACTTGACTCTTTCCTGACTGAGCGCCATAGAACTCTGGAGGCCATAGAGTTTATACATCCTACTACGTTGCGCCTCCATCCGTACTGAAATCTTTCAGTACATAGTAGGATCGTTCAAAAATCCAAACGATGCGACTTATGTTCCAAAGAGAACCATCCAGTGCGTAAATGTCCACGCTTCCTCCAGATGACGACAGAGGATCGTACATCTTATATCCATAGAAAGCAGTTGTGCTCTAATTGCTTCGCAAGCGGTCATGAACTCCGTAATTGCTCGAGCGTCCATAAGTGTTTCACGTGTCACGGTCGGCATCACACTTTGTTGCATCCTAGCAACTGCTCCTCCAGTGCAACGAGTCCTCATGATACAGTATCCGCACCGATCCAAAGGATTTCCTCGTTCTCCACACGAGTTACTACTTTTCCCGATTCCTCAAATTATTGGGTTCCAAACGACGAGGTGAAATGCAGACGTTCCAGAGGTATTTTATCCTACCCATGCCGAGTCTGCCAAGGAATCCACCCGCTTCGAAAATGCCAACAGTTCCTCAAGCTTAGTTCTGAAAAGAGGCTCCGCGCGGTTAAAGTCCACCGCTACTGTTCAAACTGTTTGGCTCACGAACATTCCGAGGGAACCTGCCGCAGTGGTGACCGATGCAAAACATGCAATTCTGCATAGGCACGACTGGCCAGTGCATTATCCCTGTTCGCAGCATCGGGAACCTCCCTACTGTTAATTCGCACATTAAGGACCATTATTCACGTTCTATTTCCATTCAAATCAGATCCGACGTCACTTCCACGCCATCGCAATTTCTTCTAAAAGCAGACGTTCCCGAGGTACTAGTCCTACCGAATGTTTACGCGAGGGGCCCACTGTACCCCCGCGGCCCACCGTGCTTCCGAAAGTTATGCCGCTCTTGCGCTCCCGTTTTTCGGGCCTCCGCGCACTGTCCATCGAGCGTGCCAATGCTCGCCCTATTTCCGCTCTTCTGCAATCATCGGCAGCTCCGCGTACTCATCCGCCGCTTCTCGGCCCTCCGCAGCTTCCGCGCGTGCATCGGATCACATCCGAACTTCGCAATCGGCCGCCGTCGATCTCCCGCTCTCCCTATAGCGGAGTAAAGCGGGCGGGAGCACGGCTCTATGTTTAAGCTTAGATTAGTATCATGTATGCAGCGAAATAAAGATGTTTATGACCAATGGTTGTTGGTGAACTTTTCTCTATAGGTTAGTTTAGGTTAGGTTAGGGCGGTGATTAGCCCGGCATAGAGCCGGGCCATCCACTTGAGCCTAAGGAGGCTCCTTGTGATGCCGCATAGGCTAGATCCCCCGTCCACTGCAGGAGCTCATGGGCCAATGACCTACGTGAGAGAGGACCAACCCGATCCTTGGATGAACCGGGTTATCTGCCTCGGTGATGTTCCGCTTAGATCGGCGAGATCTAAGAGGGTGAAGAAGCCCAGGTACTGCAGTCTTCGTCTGCTTAGTGCCGGGCAGTGACAGAGGAGGTGGAGAACGGTCTCCTCCTCCTCCTCATCTCTACAGCTTCTGCAGAAGTCGTTGTGGTGCACCCGCAACCTGGACGCATGCGTTCCAAGCAGCCAGTGACCAGTAAGAGCCCTAATGGCAAGGGCGCAGCTTTCCCTGCTTAGTGACAGTAGCTCCTTGGAGCGTTTTGCTGATCGGCGTGGCCAGATCATTCTAGCATGGCGGCAGGAGGTTAGGTTTTCCCATTTCCTGTCCGCGAGAAGGTGGAAGTGCTCCTTGCACAGTAGTCTGCGAGTGGCCAAGGGCATGTCAACTAACTCCCTCTCCGGTTGGAGAGGGGAGGTTGTACCTTGCCGGGCCAGCTCATCGGCAGCGCAGTTACCCTCGATGTCCCTATGTCCTGGGACCCAGATGAGGTGGAGGTCGTACTGCTCCGCCATCTCGTGAAGAGATTTGCGGCAGTCGTTGATGGTCTTCGAGTTTGAAGAGATAGCTTAAAGTGACTTCAGGGCAGCCTGACTGTCCGAGAATATGCAAATAGAGGCGCCAGCCCCGATTGAGGGGAGCTGATGAAGGGCCTCTTTGATGGCGTAAACTTCCGCCTGAAAGACGCTACAGTGGTCGGGTAGCCTAAAATAGACGCTTAATCCCAGGTGTTCAGAGAATATACCTCCTCCCACCCGGCCGTCCAATTTAGAGCCATCCGTATAAATGTGAAGGGACCCTAGTGGTCCAGGTGGTCCTTGATTCCATTCCGTTCTATCGGGAATGGAAACTTGGAAGGGTGTGATTGGGTGTTCCGCGGGGACACAGTAGTCAGTGTTCCCCTCAATAAGGTGTGAAGCAGAGTCGAGATTCGTGTGTCCGAAACTCGTCCTTCTCCACAAACCCGCGCCATTCAGCCTTAGTGCTGAGAGTGCCGCGGTCATCTCTCCCATTATTTCAATTGGGAGGATGTCCAGGAGAACGTCCAAGGCGTCTCCAGGAGTCGTGCGCAGGCCGCCTGTCATACAGATCTCAGCCATGCGTTGGATTTTCCTAAGCTTGCCCAGGCAGGTGGACCGCTTTAGAGCTGGCCACCAGATTGCCACTCCACATAGGAGTATCGGGCGGATAATGGCCGTGTACAGCCAACGGACTATTTAGCCCGATAGCCTTGCGGCAGGTGTAGAGCGCGATTGTGGCCTTTTTGGCCCTTTCGTCCGTGTTAAGGGACCAATCGAGTTTCCTGTCTAAGATGAGACCAAGATACTTGGCCTGATATTTAAGGGGTAGGGGCACCCCGCAGAGCTTGGGGGGTACCATATTGGGGATTTTGTATTTCCTGGTAAAAAGGACTAGTTCAGTCTTCGCTGGGTTTACACCCAGTCCGCATCTGGCAGTCCAATCCGCCAGAAACCGAAGGCTGTTGCTCATCCTATCGCAAAGGGTTTGCGGGAATTTTCCCGTGAACGCCAAGGCAACATCGTCCGCATAGGCCACAACACGACAACCACCCTCCTCTATGCCCTGTAGCAGCTCGTTGACCGCTATATTCCATAGGAGAGGGGAGAGGACTCCGCCTTGGGGTGTGCCTCTGTTGACTTGTCTGGAGATGGTTGACCCCCCCAGTGTTGCCTCAACCGTTCTGCTGCGCAGTATCCGGTCAATGAGACCCACTGTGTGTTGGTCAATCCCCAGCTTAGTCAGTGCCGTCGTGATTGAGCCTGGAAGGATGTTGTTGAAAGCGCCCTCAATATCTAGGAAGGCGACAAGTGTGAACTCCTTTTCGTGGAGCGTCTTTTCTATTAAAGTGGAAAGCGAATGGAGTGCTGTCTCTGTCGATCTGCCTCTCCTATACGCATGTTGGCATCCAGATAGGGATGATTGGGGAATGTTAGTTCTGAGATGCAGACCAATGAGTCTCTCCAACGTCTTGAGTAGAAACGAGGAGAGACTAATCGGTCTGTAGTCCTTCGGCGTGCAATGCGATGGCTTGCCTGCCTTGGGGATGAAGACGACTTTTGAGCGGAGCCATTCACTTGGAATGACCCCTGTGTCGAGAATGATCGAGAAGATCAGTCGAAGCCAGGAAGTGGATAGATCGGCTGCGTAGCTAAGCTGTGCAGGAATGATGCCATCCACCCCTGGGCACTTATATGGGCTGAAACTGTTTATTGCCCATTTGATGTTCCTATCACTAAGAAGGTAGTCCATTTCGGACGGACCCCGCCGTGTCGGGGGTTAGGCGGACTGCTCTGAGACGAGCTAGCAGGAAAGTGAGCATCCAGGAGAACTCCGAGGGTTTCCTCACTAGAGATCGTCCAGCTGTCATCAGGACGCTTGACAAAGCCCGGGTTGGTGGGCGTCGTCGATAGGACCTTCCGCAGCCTAGACGCCTCTGAGTAGTCCTGGATTCCTGAGCAAAAGTCGGACCAGGCCCTTCTTTTGGCCTTTCTTAATTCCCTGTTATATAGGGCCAAATTTGTTTTGTATAAGCGCCACGATGCGTCCGTATTGTCGCTCTTGGCTTGGTTGAAGGACTGCCTCGTGGTCTTCTTGAGGCTACCTAATTCTTTGCACCACCACGGTGGCTTCTTCCCAGTCTTCCCCCCATTCCTACTACGGGGACAGGACCTATCCAGAGCCGTGCTACAAGCATCGATAAAGGTTTTAACAAGGCACTCCAACCCCTCTGGACTGTAGTCCAGGTTGGTTGGGGTTGGGGGGTTTTAGGATGTTATTCAACTGGGATCTATATTTCACCCAGTCAGTCCTTCGGGGGTTCCGAAAAGTGACCGGGTTGAATCTATCGAAGCCCAGCGTGAATTGGATGTACCTGTGGTCGGAGAAGGAGTGTTTCTCCAGCACCCTCCACGACTTTAAAGTATCCCTAAGAGATTCAGAGAGAAGGGTGATATCTAGTACCTCCCTGCGGTTTTTGATGATGAAGGTGGGTTCGTCCCCCGAGTTTCCCACCAGTAAATTGGATGCAAGGATAAAATCAAAAAGAGACTCACCCCTGTCGTTGGTGTCAGTGCTGCCCCACTGATGGTGATGGGCATTGGCGTCGCACCCGATGATCAAGTCCACGCCCAGCTTTTTGCTGTCCTCGGTGGCTTGCCTCAGGGTTGGGGGGATGGGGTCCTGATCATGCCCCAGGTATGCGGAGCATATCCGGAGGGATCCCTTTGGTCCCTCTAGACATGCTGTTAGGAAGTCTTCATTGCTGAAAATAGGAAGCATAAAAAGGGTTAAGTCCTTCTTAGCGAGTATGCAGGCTCGCGTTTTACCTGTTGTGGAGGCCGCGTACAGCCTATAGCCAGCTGCCCTCAGCCCCAGGATTCTGTCGCCACAGATCCAGGGCTCCTGTATGAGGACAGCGTCGGTGCCACCTTCCGCCAGGTGGTCGAGTAGAGCAGCGGAAGCTGCCTTACTGTGGTGGAGGTTGATCTGCAGGAACGTCAACGACATTCTGCTTCTTGACCTCCACCACAGTGATGTCGGCGTCCGAGGTCGGCTCGTCCAACCCGTCCTCCTCCTCGGACATCCCGACTCCGCTCAAGCCCCTCGCGAGCTCGCTCTCCTCGGAGACGTACCCATCCAGGATGTCCTCCTCGTCGGACAATCATTGGGGCGCCTCCTCTATGAGAGGTCCCTCTATATCGGGATCCGTGCTTCCTGGGCAGGGGTTGCCTTTGGAGCCGCCTGCAGTCACGTCGAGGGACTTGCCCCCGATCACGCTGCTCGGCGGGCCCATCGGTTCGCCCTTACCAGTAGCGCTGGTCCCCGGATGAAGGCGCTCTGAAGAGCTCTCCTCCTCCTTCTTGCACACTCGACCGCAAAGCGTCTTCGAGTTGGGGTTTGAGGGGGGTACACCCCCTGCCGACTTTAATTTCTGACGGCCACCTACGGTTTTGTTTTTGTTATTGTGATTCATAATTTTGGTCCCACTAGTATGCTGGGATGGGGATGGTCCGCCACGGTAGAGCCCGCATACCGTGGTAAGCCTAGTTAAAACTGATGGGTCGGCCGGTCCACCAGAGTCCGCATATTAATGTCCAAGCACCCCCCGGACACGAATCCCTCGGCATATGCTGTTCCACCTTGGATTGGGGTAATTTTTTGGGCAGGAGTTTTCTTCTCCCCGCCCGACTACCATTTGTCAGCATCCTCAGCAGAGACATGACCGTACTGGGACCTGCTTCCAGCCGCCCTCACGGGGAGAGTATAGTCGCACTTCCAGTGGTGCAGACAGTTACGGCAGGTGATTGCTCACCCGTTGTTCCCCCTGTCTGCCCATTGGCTGACGGCCAACTTTTCTCTATAGTCGTATACAATCTGTCTTGCTTTATTAAAGCATTCGACTAGATTTTGAACCTTCCTATTTTGTGTGAGGCATTTATAAGATCTATCAAAGATAGTTATTTTTTCTTTTCTGTATACAACAAACGCAACTTTTCATTCGTCTCATCTATTTTTTTTTGTTTTATCTCAACTTTTAACTGTTAATACACTTACTCGCTATGTGTCAGTGTTTTAGTCCTTGATCGTTGCTTGGTTTACTGATCTGTGGACTGCTCACTGATTAACATCCTGTTCAAATTATTGTTGCTTTGTGAGTTGTCAAAAAGTGCTGGCTGTTTTTTACGCAGTGAATTCTATGTTAGAAATCTGTTAAGCGGCATCGGTAGCCAGCGCATTTGTTCACATTGCATGTAGTTGTGCCCGTTGTAGTTTTTAGTATTTGCTTTTGAAAGGGATGCATCCCATCCGGATGGTTGGATAGATGGATTGATTTTCTAACCAAAAACTTTGGTTGATGGTCATGGCAAGGCGGAAATTGAAGTCTTTTAAATTTAAATGGCAAATCGGTTGGGATCGTACGGATCCTCGGAATGAGAACTTTCCTTGAATCTTGCCTTTATTGCTTACGCGAGGGGCCCACTCTACCCCCGCGGCCCACCGAGCTTCCGAAAGCTCTTCCGCTATAGCCCTCCCGTATTTCGGGCATCCGCGCACTATCGAGCGTCCTAGTGCTCGCACTCTCCCCGCACTTCAGTGATCATCAGCCGGCTCTCGGCACTCTTCCGCCACTCCTCGGCACCCTTTTTAGACACGATCGCTCGATCTCCGCTTTAATCTTCGGCCGCTCCACGCACTCATCCGCCGATCCTCGGCCCTCTGCAGCTTCCGCGCCCCGAGCTAGTGCATCGGGTCAAATCCGAACTCCACAGTCGGCCGCCGTCGATCTCCCGCTTTCGTTTAGCGGAGTAAAGCGGGCGGGAGCACAGCTCTATGTTTCAGCTTAGATCAGTCTTATGTATGCAGCCAAATAAAGCTGATGCACCCCGATTGATTCGACAAAGCCCCGCATTTTCGCCTGCGCCGTGGGAATTTTCGATCAACTTCCAGGTAAGCCAGGCACATCCAAAGAGTACAAAAATGCTATTGGATAATTGATGGCTTAATCTTCATTTGTGACGCAGTCGACAGATTTAAATTAATGTATTGTTCCAATGATCTTGTTTTGCAAAATGTAGTTCAGGTTGTCAACACCTTTATTATTAGCCTTGTGACAATTTGTCGATGGTCGGGTGGCTCAAGGATGGCGAGGATTCCTCTCAGACATTTTCTTTTTTTTGCAGGTGTGGTTGCTGAAAGAAAGAGCCGACCCTATCCCAGGATAGAACGCACAGGGTATACTCGATACGGATCAGTTTAGCTTTATTGGTCTGAAAATGGAAAATGAGACGGTGACACTAAACGCTGGACTACCCGTGCCGCGGGTGACTGTGGGCCCGAACTGGAGTGTGGGGTACTGCGGATCCGGGGTCCGTGCTGGCCGGTGTGGATCACAACGTCGGGTGGGCCGGGACTGCTCCCAGCGGCGGCAGGGGCCTCGTGTCGTTGGCTTCGGGTGTTTCGGGCGGAATGTTGGCCTCCCTCGGTCGACCTATGGGTGAGAATAATCCAGAGGCCCTGAGGTCTCCCAGTTATGAGGAATGGTTTGAGAGGCCCTGAGATCTTCCAACTATGAAGAATGGTTCGAGAGACCCTGAGGTCTTCCAACGATGAATAATGGTTTGAAAGGCCCTGAGGTCTGCCAAATATGAAGAGACGTTTGAGAGGCCCTAAGGTCTTCCAATTATGGAGAGGGTTTGAGAGGCCCTGAGGTCTTCCAATTATGGAGAAAACTTGGAGAGGCCCTAAGGTCTTCCAATTATGGAGAAGGTTTGAGAGGCCCTGAGGTCTTCCAATTATGGAGAAAACTTTGAGAGGCCCTAAAGTTTTCCAATTAAGGAGAAAAGTTTGAGAGGCCCTGAGGTCTTCCAAATATAAAGAAGTTTGAGAGACCCTCAGGTCTTCCAATTATGGAGAAGGGTTTGAGAGGCCCTGAGGTCTTCCAAATATGGAGAAGTTTGCGAGGCCCTCAGGTCATCCAACTATGGATTTCCTGGATCGCTTGCTCCGACAGCTGTACACCTGCTGGTACCGCCATTCCCAGGCGTTCGTCTCGTCCGAGTGGATATTCAATATATCCCTATGGCTCTGGTCGACGCGAGGGTCCTGGTTGTGCTTCGTGCCCGTGTTCCAGCAGATCGTGCAGCTGTGCGAAAGTTGATCGCGAGGCCTGGTGTCGGTCGCTCGCTTGCTGAGGTGTTCCGGCGTTGTCGCTTGCTGGGCGTGGTCCTGGCGATGTGCGCTTGCGTAGCACGATGTTTTCGGCTCCTGCGTCGGTGTGCGCTAGGGCCACCGCGTGCGGAGTTCTGGCTGCGCGTGGTGATGCGCCTGCAGATGCCGCTCCCTAGTGGAGCTCATTGGCCTTTGCTCCCGTGGAGTGTGCGCTATCCTTGTTCTTCCACCTGCTGTCTGGGCCTTCAACACCTTGGCCTGTGGAGTCTAGTCGGCCTCCTTGGTGGCTGCGAGCTGCCCCATCTTTGCTGGTGCCGTTCTCTTCCGCATTCCACTCGGGTCCAACACTCTCGCCCTTGAGGTCGACGCCGCAATCCTCGCGTGGCGTTCCCGGAACTTGCGCACTGCCGTTGAAAAACGGTCCATTTTCCTTTCTGCAACGAAATTTGCGCACTTATTAGCCTTATTGTCGATACAGCTGTTCAGTGTTGGCAGGTTTTTTTTTTTTTTTTTTTTTTTTAAGATTATGAAGTGGATTTACAATAGAGAGAATAGTATAGGAAGAAGTATAGAAAGAGTCCACTCCCGCGGGACTGCCGCAAAGCTTTACTTCGCGAGGGTGGCAGGCGGTCAGTTGCCGCTCATCTGTCGCCAACCGTGTGTCGGATCTGCTCCCGGCGTCTCAGCTTCCTTAGAACGATTGCTGCCATTTCAGTAACCGCATCCCAGTTTGATGAAGTCTCCAGCATACACCTTGTTATGTTGTCGGGTGTGAGGCGACAGTTCGTTGCTGCCTCTAAGGCAGCTCTTTCAGCGCTGAAAAGTGGGCACACAAAAAAAGAGTGCTCTGCATCTTCTGTGATTGGAGAATGCAGAATGGATCTGCGTCGTGTTTGAAGCGGTGTAGGTATGCCTTGATGCATCCATGGCCTGTGAGAAGCTGCGACGTGTAGTAGTCCACCTGCCCGTGGGGTCGGTTTAACCATGGATCCAGTTCGGGGATTAACCTGTGCATCCAGCGTCCAGTGCTCGCGTTGTCCCATCTCGCTTGCCACCTCGAAACCGTGCTGCTCTGCAGGGTTCTGCTTTCAGACCTTCCAGTCCTGCGTTCTTCTGCAAGTAAATCGATGGGGATTGTACCGGCTACTACCAGTGCCGCTTCTTCTGAGACAGTGCAGAAGCAACTGGAGATACGCAGAGCGCAGCGTCTATATACCGACTTGCAGTGTCGGCTGTAGCTCACCGTCAGCATTGCGTCTGCCCAGCATACAGTATGGTGGAGGTCACCACTGTCGCTATGAGTCGTCTGCTGTGCTGTCTGGGGCCGCGCGTGTTGGCCATCATCCTCGAGATGGCGGCAGTGGCTTTGGATGCCTTGCCCGCCGCGTACTCCTGGTGGGTTTTGTAGTTCAGCCGGTGGTCGATCAGGACTCCAAGGTACTTGACCGCAGGGCTAGACTCGATGGTGGTCGAGCCAACCCGGAAGCTCACCTTCTCTATGGCCTTTCTGCTGCTTATAAGCATTGCTTCTGTTTTGTGCTCGGCAAGCAAGAGCCCGTTATCCGCCAGCCAGGACATCAGCAGGTCGATCGCCAGGCTGCATTTGTTTGAGACGTCGGCAACTGTGCTTCTCCACAGTGACTAGTGCGATATCATCAGCGAAGCCAATCACGGAGCATCCTTCAGGCAGTGTCAGTGTCAGTGTCAGTGTCAGTGTCAGTGTCAGTGTCAGTGCTGGTGGCTAGACAGGACTCCACGCTCCTCGATTTCGCTTTGCAGCTTCATGCATATTATTATTATTAGAATGCATAGGGGCCGGTATGAAGACGGGTCGTCATTGAGCTTCCCTGGCTTCGGGATGAGCACGAGCCTTTGCTGCTTCGAGGCTGGTGGGAAACGGCGTTCGCCGATGCATCTGTTGTACAGCTGCGAAAAGAGGCCTGGGTAGGCATTCACTATGGCATGCAGAGCTGCATTGGGTATGCCATCCGGTCCAGGAGCCTTTGAAACTTTGCAACGGCCAACGCGATCACGACTTCCTCCTCGCAGGTGGGCATCGCTCCGCCAGCAGTCACGCTCGGTAGTCTTAGGGGCGGCTGAGCTGGGAACAGTGTGGAAACTATTGCTCCCAGCTGGTCCTGTGAGCTCGGAATCGGCTGTCTGGTGAGCTTACCCATAACCAATTTGTATGCTGATCCAAAAGGTTCTTGGTCAGCCGCATCGCAGAGGTCCTTGAAGCACTTGTTTTTGCTTGCCCTGATGGCCACCTTAAGGGCCTTCTTCCTCGCTCTGTAGAGGGACTCGTGCAGCTCTTGTGTAGGGCGTACCCTGCTTCCTGGCATATCCTCCTAGCGGCGAGACAGTTGCTTCTGGCTGTAGCTATCTCCTGGTTCCACCAGGGGACTGGCCGCCTTCCGTCTCCTTTGGTGGAGCTTTCCATTGCCGCGTCGCAGGCTACCTTGATCCTGGCGGATATCGTGTCCGCGAAGATGTCCGCCGCTCCTATGATGGGGCTGACATCCATGCAGCTTAGGAGCGTCTCGGCATTCAGGGTGTGTACCCTATACACCGTTTCCCGACTTGGTAGGCGTGGTTGACTGTGGCTCGAGCGGAATAATATGGCAGCATGGTCGCTGTAGGTGAAGAGGTCTGTGACTTCCCAGCAGCTGTTCCGGGTGAGCTCCGGGCTGGCGAAAGTCAGGTCAATGATTGACTCCCGGACTGCCTTGCTGTAGGTGTACCTATTACCTTCGTTTAGTAGGCAGACATCCAGGGTGGCCAGGACATCAAGGATGATGGTACCTCGCTGTGTCGTGCTCCTGCTCCCCCAGGCGGTGGACCACGCATTGAAGTCCACGCATTAACACCGGCGACCGTCCACGGGCATCTTGAGCTATCTCCTGCATTATCTCCCTGAAGTCATCAATGTGCATACTTGGGGCTAAGTAGCAACTGTATATGGAAGGTGTGTGTGGTTATGTGTTGTAAAGTGTGTGAATCGTGTGTTGTTTAGTTGTGTGAAGTGTGTATTGTTTAGTGTTGTAAAACGAGAGTTGTTAAGTGTTGGACAGTGTAAATATTGTACTGTAGAGTTCTATGTAATAGCTAGTATTGAGCCGTGTGCATTGTTTAGTTCTGGACTTGTCCCTACATATGGTTTCGTGTCCCCGATGTAAACGCGTTTTGTTTTCCTCGTTTTCGGATTTTTAATGGTTACTTTTACTGGAGATTCAAATTTTAAAACTCTCCAGGGACCGTCATATTTCAGGGCTAGCTTGGCATTGAACTGATCTGCTGCTTTGCACAGATGATGTGTCAAGTCTCCAAGGTTTCCACTCCCTTTTACGAAAGTTATAGTGGTGCTTTTGTTGTTCCGCCGCCTCCTCCATGTGTGTTGTGGCTTCTTTCCTGATCTCGTGCAGCCTTTTCCACCTTGTCCCCACATCTTCTGCCTTTAGCCCTGAGCCGGATGTTACGGTGTCGAACAGCGTATTTGGTAACCTCAGTTCTTTTCCAAATATTAGTTGTGCTGGGCTGAATTTGGTTGCTTCCGACGTACTACTGTTGTACGCCAGCATAAGCTCAGGTACATGTTCGTCCCATCTGGTTTGCTCGTCTCCTGCTAAGTGCGCGATCATCCTCTGCACTGTCCTGTTGGTCCGTTCCGTTGGGTTCTCCTGAGGTGTGTACGGTGCTGCGAGCTCTACCCATTTGGAAAACTTGTCCACTATAACCAACAACGTTGTATTCCCGTGCTTTGTTCGTGGTAAAGGTCCCACAAAGTCAACGCACATAGTTTCCCAGGGTGCTTCAGCGACATCATCATCCCTGCCGCCTTTCGTTGTGACACCTTATATCGCTGGCAACATTCGCATTCTTTGACAAATCTTTTCACGTCTTTCCCGAGTCGTGGCCAGAATTATTGGTTCTCGACCCTTTTCAGCGATTTAAAAATCCCCAGTTTCCATGGCTGTAGGTCTCTCATGTCCCCGCCTAGTTTGTAGAGCCGGCCTTCTATTATCCAGAACTCCTTGTTACCTGGGTCTTTCTTTATTTCCTCATATTTTTCCTTCAGCCACTCCTCTGTCTTTCCTATGAACTTTAAATCGATCCTCGGCGCTCTTGATAATGCGTCCGCCACGGCGTTTAACTTCCCCTTCCTGTATTGGACTTCAAATTGGTATGGTTGGAGCCCTAATGCCCACCATAAATTGGTACCCCTCCAAGTACATCTTGTACTTATTGATGCCCCAGTATATAGCCAAGCATTTTTTTTCTGTTGCGCTATAGTTGCTTTCCACACTGCTCAATCTTTTGCTGGCGTAAAAGATCACGTATTCCCCGTCCTCTCCTTCCTGTGTCAG
Source organism: Drosophila aff. chauvacae BK-2020 (assembly GCA_018903765.1). Taxonomy (NCBI): domain Eukaryota; kingdom Metazoa; phylum Arthropoda; class Insecta; order Diptera; family Drosophilidae; genus Drosophila; species Drosophila aff. chauvacae BK-2020. Next base: position 390,559 of record JAEIGO010000821.1, on the reverse strand, counting down.
CACTGCGCCTATCCCCAAATCACTGGCGTCAGTCTCTAGTGAAGTCGGGACATGACAGTACTGGTGCTTTTGTTAAACTCTCTTTCAGGTTATCGAATGCTTTTTGGTGTCTTTCCTCCCATTCGAATTTCGCAATTTATGATTGCTTGTTGCTTTGGGTTACGTGGGTAATATCGCTGTTTTATAGGCCTATCATTTTTAAGGTAGATCTTATGTTTCGCTATGTTACTAACTCCGTTCATACCTTCGAATACTTGTCTTTCCGTGTCCAGGAAGTTTTGCACGTCTTCCTCCGACTGTTCTCCCTGCTCGCCACCAGTCCTCCGATCTGCTGGAATATCCTCGCTTTCTTCGTCGTTCGCGGCTGTTATCTCCAATTCTAGAGTTCCGCACCGGAGTAAGCTGTGCGCTCCGGCCAGGAAGTATATTCCTACTAGAATTCCACCTGCCACCTGTTTTAGTATTAAGAACGTCATCTGGAACGATTTTCCTCCAAATATGACTTCTGCCGTGAATTTTCCTACGGTCCTCTGTCTTGAGCCGTTAGCGAGTGTTATTTCCGATCTGGTTCCATTCCATCTGCCCTGCGCTCTGAGGTCCTGGTAGTTGCTCATGCTTATTGCGCTTCGCGATGCTCCAGTGTCCACTACTCCTTTCGCTGTCCTGGTCCCCACCCCTATTCGGGCCACTATCTGGTACCCATCGCAGCTTAGCTGATCCTCTGGTGCTGGTTCTCGTCTTTCCGCTTGAGTCGCCAGCTTCATCTGCTCAGGCCTCTCGAGTTTCCCGGCCCTGCCCTGCAACATTCCGTTATCCTCTCACCGTTTCGTCCGCATACCCAGCAGAATACCCTTGGTGGGTTACCACAGTTGCGGGCTGCATGATCCGTACCGCCACATCGCATACAGAAATCTGGTCGCAGCTGTTGCTGTACCGGTTGGTAAACTTGCGCCTGGCTCTCGGTTGATTCAATATCCTTCACCTCTTCCGCCAGTTTGAGGAACTCCGTTAGTGTTTTGAACCCTGACCGCCGAGTATATAGTTTCACATTCCTCCTGCAATTTCTATATATGCGGTCGAGTTTCTCCTCCTCAGGGAGTCTGGTGAATTGCACTAGTTTTCTCCAGCGCCTTGCGTATTCCCTCACTTGTTCGGTTTCTCGTTGTCTTAGCTGTACGATCTGCGTTTCCAGTTTTTCCTCGTACCTTGGTGGCTGGAAGTATTCAAGGAGCTCCGTTGTAAGTTTCTGCCAGGTGTCTATCTTGCTTGGTGTTGTATTCCACCAGTCGATCGCAGCATCTTCTAGAATAAACAGCATTGTTTGCACGAGCTCATCTTCTTGAATTTTGTATCCGGTCGCCCACTGTTCCATTTTGTTCAGAAATTCCAGTGGGTTGCTTGTTCCTTGATATCGGATACCCCAGCTCCGCTACCGCACCCGGCTTACATTTCTGTTTTTTCTCCATTTTTGTGTCTTTTTCCAAATCCATCTCTACCTTCTGTGTCAGCCTTAGTTATTACAATTACTAGTGGTCTCTGTCCTGGGCTTTTACCCCTTCTATGCTTCGCTATTTGTTCCGTTAGTCTCTGTTTAACTTCCTCTCTATAATCGACGCTTTTCGAGAACGCCGAAAAAAGTCGTCTTAACTCCTCGTTCGATCCTGACGTGTCTATTCCGAACTCGGCTGCGTATCCCGTTAGTTCGTCGCTACGTATACCCAGGTCGACATTCCTTTATCGGAGTCGGATTTCATGCAACCACTTCACCTGTCTCGGGCGCCACTTTGACGATTTGTCGATGCTCGGGTGGCTCAAGGATGGCCAGGATGCGTCTCAGACATTTTTTTTTTTTTGCAGGTGTGGTTGCTGAAAGAAAGAGCCGACCCGATCCCAGGATAGAACGCACAGGGTATACTCGAACGGATCAGTTTAGCTTTATTAGTCTGAGAATGGACAATGAGTCAAACGAGAGAGACGGTGACACTAAGCGCTCGACTACCCGTGCCGCGGGTGGGCCCGAACTGGAGTGTGGGGTACTGCGGAGAGGGATCCGGGGTCCGTGCTGGCCGGTGTGGATCACAACATCGGGTGGGCCGGGACTGCTTCTAGTGGCGGCAGGGGCCTCGAGTCGTTGGCTTCGGGCGGAATGTTGGCCTCCCTCGGTCGACCTATGGGTGAGAATAATCCAGAGGCCCTGAGGTCTCCCAGTTATGAGGAATGGTTTGAGAGGCCCTGAGGTCTTCCAACTATGAAGAATGGTTCGAGAGGCCCTGAGGTCTTCCAACGATGAAGAATGGTTTGAGAGGCCCTGAGGTCTGCCAAATATGAAGAGACGTTTGAGAGGCCCTGAGGTCTGCCAAATATGAAAAGACGTTTGAGAGGTCCTAAGGTCTTCCAATTATGGAGAAGGTTTAAGAGACCTTGAGGTCTTCCAAATACGTATAGAAAAGGAAGAAAGAGATAATATAGTTAAATCCTACTTTGTATTACCAAGTTCAACTCCTTCCTGCTGCTCCCTGGGGATTCCTTCTTGATCCGCGTTGCTGCTGCTGGACTTTTTTCGCCGATCGCCGGCGGAGACTTATGCTTACGAAGCGGTGGCCCGCTTTATATAGCGCTCCGGCGCACAGTGGGCGATTTGGCCGATCTAGCGACAGGAAATTCAACAATTTTTTGTTGAAATGTTCCAAAATTTGAATTCCCGCCGATAACTAAATATTTAAATAGCACAAAAATACTATTTTTGGTGTTTTAATCGATATATTTGATCAGCTGTGAGCTTTCGAAGGGAGCATTTGTTTTCGCTGCAATCATAATAAGTATTTCCAGCGTTTTTTCGAGGTACTTCAATTCTTTGTAAAAATTGAAATTTTAACCTTTTCGAAGATTGTTTTTGGTTTTACAAGAATTCAGGTATGTAGTAATAGGAAAAAAAACGTTTTGTGACCTGCGATAAGTGTTGAATTATTAAATGGTGATTGAATGTGGTAAGCTTTATGACCCTTTTTGTGAATAATTGTTAACTTCTGTGGAATAGAACTATTGATGACCGTACTTGTCCGCGATAATTGTGTATACATTTAAAAATATGAATCGTTCTTTATTCAAAATGACCAAACTTAGCTGCGTCAAAGTGCGTCATCTAATATTTTTCATATTGCAGAAATCATGTAATTGGTCCAGAAGCGCCCTTTTTTCAGTATGGCATGCTGCTTTTGGGCATTGTAAAGGAGGGCGAAATATCAGGATCTGATTGGAGCAGCGACTCCGAATAATTTTTTTTATACTTAAAAATAAATAAGAAACAAAAAAAAGAAATAAAAATTTTGTTAAATTAAGAAATAAAATTTATTTTTTTTATTTTTAAAAATAAAAAAATTTAATTTAAAAAAAATAATTTTTTGTATGGCTTTTTAAGTTATTATTACGATAAAAAATTTTTCTGTTGAAAAATCTTTTATTTTTTGAGTTATTCATTTTCTATTGCTAGATTGGCCAAATCGCCCACTGTGCGGCGTGGCGTAGTGTGCCCGCTTATCTTTCTTTATTTTCGCCGCATGAGTGTGCCTACCCCTCGGTGGGCCAGTGTGCCCCTTCTCCTTGGCCCTGGCGCGCGCGCTTGTATTGTTTGAATTTGAGCTTTAATTTCATTATTCTTGACTTCATTGTATTTCTTATTTATTATTATCGACTTTATTATATTTCTCTTATTCTAATTTGTTCTTATATGTTATTGTGCGCATTAAGCGTCACAGCCGCTTAAATTGCTCGCTCAATATTTTTGTAGTTAGAAATAATGTCTGGAAATACATTTTTGATAATTTCGTTTTTAGATGAGACAAAATTACAGATATTATTTGCAGTTTCTTCACATAGCGCCATAGATTCGAAGATTTAATAGTAGATCTTGGAATTACTGGCCGTGCTTTTTCGGAAATCGCCAGACAGTAAAATCATTGCTAGGATGAATGACATTTTCTCGCCTACTATTGTATGAAAATAACAACATTTTTATTCTCTTTATGGACTGCGGTCGAACCGGACGATACAAATCGGCAAAGCCGATTCTGTCTCTCTTGATTTCATTTTAAACAGCTTAGTGGAATAGTGGTTAGTTTACGGATATTAAAAAAAAAAACAACAAAATTAGCTATATTTGTTTTTAAAATAATCATTTATATTTATTTACTTACATTGAAAATGGCTTTCCTTATTTTCTAGCACTTGCTCTCTGTGACTGGTCAAAATTACAACAAAAGCGAAGAAATTTAGCCCGACGTCACTGTTCCCCCCGAGAAGCATCATCATACTTTATAAAAATGTCGACGGTTGGATGTATTGAAGTCAATCATTTAATGAACCATCTAAGCAAAATTATATTAGGAAAACCCTGCGATATAAAACCATTAATTCTTAAAGCAAGTGCCAATATGTTTTGTAAATATATGTGTTCAGTTCGATTTGATTACGATGATAAGGATTTCCAGAAAATTACTGGCTACTTTGATGATATTTTTTGGGAAATTAACCAAGGGTATTCTTTAGATTTTTTACCTTGGCTCTTGCCATTTTATAGTAAACATATTAGGAATATTGAGCACTGGTCAACTACAATAAGAACATTTATTTTAGAAAGAATTATTAATCAAAGAGAAATAAATATAAATGTTGAAGGGCCTGACCAAGACTTCACGGATGCCTTGCTAAAGAGTATTAGAGAAGACAACCATGTAACGCGTAATACAATTATTTTTATGCTAGAAGATTTTATTGGGGGTCACTCAGCTGTTGGAAATTTGGTTATGTTAACACTCGCCTATATTGCTAAAAACCCAAAAATTGGCAATAAAATTAAGCTAGAGATAGATACGATTTCAAATAACGGAGCTAGACATATTTGTCTTTATGATATGAATTCAATGCCTTATACAATGGCTACTATTTTAGAAGTATTACGCTATTCGTCGTCTCCTATTGTTCCTCATGTGGCAATGGAAGACGCAGTAATTGCAGGATATGGCGTTACCAAAGGTACTATAATTTTTATAAATAATTATGTTTTAAATAAAAGCGAAAATAACTGGAATCATCCTGAACAATTTCAGCCTGAACGTTTTTTAGAAAAAATTTATAAACGTCCCTTAAATAAGACTGAAAACGTCTATAAAAACATGCGAACTTCGGAGAGGTCTGACTCAGGTATAGAATTTGAAAGAGAACACCCCAAAATCAAAAATCATATAGAAAAAATTCCGAACCCACAAAAAATTGATTTGAATTATTTTGATAGATATGTTTATCAATTAAAAAAAAATATACCAAATTTTTTACCTTTTAGTATAGGTAAGCGCACTTGTATTGGACAAAATCTTGTTAAAGGATTTGGTTTTATTTTGCTGGCCAACATTATTCAAAATTATGATGTTAACAGTAGAGACTTATCAAAAATTCAAATAAATAAAGCCAGTGTGGCTTTACCAAAAAAATGTTTTGAACTAGTCTTGATACCAAGACCAGAAATAACTTAACTTATGTTCACACATATACGTTTTTTTTTATAGTTAGTTAATGTGTTTGGTAAAATGTGTATACCTTATGATAAATTTAAATAACGTAACATACAAAATATTTTTAAGAAGACTGATTAAAATAATATGCTGTTAAATACTTCAGCAATAATTTGTATAACACATATCAAAACCAATAAAATATTTTAATGAATGCATGTTTCTTTTTTGGCCCTTAGCTGTCCGAAAGTTTCTGAGTGCACCTAGAGAGTATTCACGCGGTTTTCAAAATCTTTAAGGATCGAAGTGTTTTTCGCGAAGGCAAGTAGTTCGCCTGGCTTCTTCCTGGAGGCATCATCTAGCGATGCCAGAACCGGAGCGCCCAAGTATTTTATTTTTGCCCTTGCTAGGGCCGGACATTAGCAAATGAGATGCTCCAAGGTTTCAGTTGCCTCGGATTCATGACTGCATGTGCAGCAGCTAGGCAGTGACCTGTGAGAATTCCCACTAACAGTCTGCAATCTTTCCTTGGAAGATGCAGCACGTAGTGACTGAATTTTGCGTTGCGCTCTTTGCACATGATCTTTGATGTTTTGCTTGGTTGTGGAATTTCTCCTCCACCTGCTGTTAGCTCGTGTGTCGGCCCGGCTCTCTAGCTCTCTTTGGAGAGTTCTAAAGGAGACAGGAACGTTTATTATTCTTTCAATCGGCAGTCCTACGCCTTCTTTTGCAAGTTCGTCGGCCATCTCGTTGCAATCTTACACTTTAACTTATGACTACAAATATGTTTCGGATGGCAAATCAGTGCATAATGTATACTAAATGTAAGAAAAAGAGGAATGTAAACACATCTAACAGTTGATTAAAATTTCGGAATTATATTTTTCAACAAATAAGACGTCCAAAACCTAGAGTATTAGAAAAATACCAGCACCAGATTACGTAGGTTATAAAGTTCTTTCATGCAGGTAGGCAGGTAGTAGTGATGAGGCCCCCTTCTGGAGTCTCCAATTAGAGCTGGGATCCTTTATGATCCACACCCTCTGTTGTCTTGTTGTGGTCGTAGTTGCACTTTAGTACCATCCTGAGTCGCCGAGAAAGCATAGCATTGCTGAGACCTTCAGCTTTCCTTTGCATTCTAGCGACTTCAACTGGTAGGCACCAAAGTGACGTTTTCTGATGCGATTTAGGGCCGGACAAAAACAGAGCAGGTGCTTTGGCGTCTCTTGTTCCGTAATTTCTTTGCAGCTAGCGTTGTGTGGCAGTCCCATCTTCATTACGTGCGATCCGATGGCTCAATGACCTGTTGCGACTGCTGTAAATCTTCTGATATGTTTCATGCAATACAAATAACATTTTGTTACTTATTCCTGCATTCTTTCTTGTTGAGTAGACGTCTAAAAACTGAACTGATGAGAATCTCGTTTTCCACCGTGGGGCAATGTTCCTACGCATGACTGGATGGAAGTTAACAAAGAATTTATAACACAAATATTATCTGCTTGCGTTCTACGAAGCCTGCTGGCAGTCCAGCCATACAGAATTAGTTTGAGGTTCTTGGCCTAAAAGATGGCTGCTCCACTGACTCGTCTGACTCATTGCTAATGGGTCAGATTAAGGAAACAAATTAAGCTTTAGAGGCGATGAGGAGGCCAGCTTTAATATAATGAAGTTGGTTATAATTGAATATCGCAGTACATTTGGTGTCCTAGTCTGGGGAGGGGTAAAATCAATCTTCAAACCAAAACTTCCGCTGCGAGCTGACGTGTTTTCGCGAGCTCCGGGGCAAAAAACAAAAAAGTGGATGAACTAGAGACAATAACAAATATATAGTACTGTTGTAGTCAAGATAGTGCGGAAAGACAAATAACATAACTATAAAAGAATAATCGTAAAAGCTCCGTAAATCAAAGAAAAGGCTGTCGACGAGCGAGCTCTTGCTCGCCGACTCTACGCATTTGAAGTCCTACATAATGGAGGTATTAATGCCAAAGCCCACCAACACCGGCTTCGACGGAAGGCGCTCCAACACCTAGCAGTGATACAAGGGTCAGTCGATCTGGTTCCACTTTCTACATTGTAGTTAGTTATTCCTTACTCTTCGATGAATTACAAGTCACATAAAAACAACTTCTCTTCGTCCAATAACAACTTCAAGTCAAGAAAGAGCAACACGAATAAACTTTTCGGTGAATTACGAATCACTTAAAAACAACTTCTCTTCGACAACTTACGAGTCCAACAACAACTACTTCTCTGCAACGACTAACGAGTCCAATAACAACAACTTCTCTACTTCTCCCGAAAACAACAACAACTTTTCGCCGAAGACTTACGAGTCCAACAACACCAACTTCTCTCGACGCCTACGTATGAATGTAACAACAACTCTTCTCCTCGCCGACTCGCGATTCCACCAACAGCAATTTCCCTCCGAGGACTTGTGGTCGAGGCTGTACGAGAAATCATGGATGGAGCCGGCTACTCTCTGTATTCCGCAGGTACGCCACGACGACAGAGAGACCGTAGACGCGAAAAGAATTTTTTTTGTGGAGAAAAAAAAATTGGTATCGTTTATATTTAGAGACAAGTTTGAGTTATGGAGTTTTTTCGAAACCATGTTTTTAACTTGCCTTACATGATTCCGAAAAGATTCTTAATCGGAATACAGAAAAAATCCACGACGCATTCGAAAAAACTCGTAGGAACACGGGGGCGTTGGGAATCGTTACATGCGCTTTATTTTAATTCAGTTTTGAGACTAAACTCAACTTACAGACTACACCCGATCCCGCTCGCATAACTCCATAACATAACATAACATAGCGAGAGCGGGAGCGGGAGAACGAAGAAGATTGGAGCGGCCTAGCCGTCCCTAAGCTCGCTTAGTACCGAGCGGCGATCGGGAATCCCGAGCAGCAGAGAGCGGGCGAGCGTTAGCACGCCCGACGTAAATGCACAAAGGTCCGAAAAACGAAAAAACAACGATCGAGGCGCGTCACTGGGCGTGAAGACATCGAAGCTAAGCGGCATGGAGAGTATCAAAACGTTGATCTTCCCGGATGGCTGGATTCCGTGCAGACTCGGCTTTGGTAGAACTAAGTACCTCTGGTACGTCTGCTTTCACTAGAGATTACGGTGCGTGGAAGTGATGACATCGGATCTGATCTGAATAAATAAATATAGCGTCAGTGATAGTCAGTAACAAGCGAACTAAAAGTAGGGAGGTGCCCTATGCTGAGAACAAGGAAAATGCACTGGAGCTGATTGCATGTTTTGCAACGGTCACCACTGCGGCAGGTTCCCTCGGAATGCTCGTGGGCCAAGCAGTTGGAACAATAGCAGTTAACTATAACCGCGCGGAGCCTCTTCTCAGTACTAAGCCGGAGGAATTGTCAGCATTTTCGATGCGGGTGGATTTCGTTGCATACTCGACATAGGAGTGAGTGCTTTTAGAACTCCGGCCTTTACAATCGGCCGCACTTCGAGTGGCAAGCAACTTGTCCCATGGAAATTCGTGTAGAGAACACAGACACGCCGCTCGTGGTTGCTGTAGATACTGGGCCCGAGAGTACCCATCCGAAAATAGTTTCTTGTGCCAGACGAGAGCCCAGAACATTGTTCTTGAAGCCGCTTAGAAGCACAGACGGAAGGATGTCCGCTCATAGTAGTACGTCTACTTCGGAGCTCTCGAAAAATGTCGGATCCGCTAAGGGGAGATCAGGAAGCTCCGTTAGACGATCTGTCGGAATTGGATATGAGGGAAGCTTTCCGGCTAGTTGAGGGAGAACATAGGCAGTCGTATTTAACTGCAGTCCGGGTCTGGAGGAAGCGCGAATAGCAAATTTGCAGAACTTCGTGCATTGAGCAGAAACTGTTTCATTGAGACCGGAAACCTGGGTCTGGACTGTTTCGAAAGAAAGGTTGATTCGGTTGAAGACCTTCTCAGTAATGTAGAGCACAGGTCACACCCCTTTGGTGCTGGAGCCACCCTGACTTCGTACGCGTTCAGCTTGCGTGCAGGCCCGTTGTCGTTTGACGGCTTCGGTGGAACATCATCAATGGCTTCCAGTGCGCGATGGCGCTCCGTTAGAAAGGCATCAAGCTCCTTCCAGGTCGAAATCTCGGCCTTGTTTGAAGGGAATGCTCCCACATAGAACGTGTGAGCTTGGGCAGCTTGGCGGAAATCATGAACACAAGGATGGAATCCCACGCCTCTATCTTAATGGCGGACATCTTTAAGGCTGTTAGACAACTTTGGAGAGTGCTTTGCATTTCCTTTAGGGCGCTTCTGGACTCGTGAGTGATCGCCGGAATATTAAGCAGGATTTTCAACTGGCTATTCACTAACAGCCTCTTGTTCTCAAAGCGCTCCGGTAGGCCTCGCCACGCTCAGATAAACCCGTCGTTGGTTAAAGGCGCCTTGGACACAATAGAGTGCGCATCGCCACTAGTCTTGGAGAGTAGATGAAACAATCTCTACACAAGCGTGAGGTGCGAATTTTGGATGTAAATCGCCGTAAACAAATCTCTAAACGTGGGCCAGCGAAGATAGTCGCCTGTGAAGATTTCAGTGTCGACGGGTGGTAGCCGACAATCAGTAGACGGCGGTGCGAACGAACTGACGGAAACCTGAGTGGATTGGGACTCAGCCTGCTTTATTATGTCCTGAAGTTGGACAATACTCCTTGAATAAACGGAGTAGCAGTACCTGTACTTGGATTCCAGTTCTGTTGCGGCGGTCGTACTGTCAGCGGTCTCAGAAATAAGGTTGGAGCAGCTTTCGTAGCTTTTCTCCACCTTTTCCCAAAAAACACGGATTTGGTCCAAATGGAGTTGGCACATGGATGGGGACAGATTTGTAGCTTCTGAGGTGCTTGGAGTATGGATGTGTGCCTCAAAGCTGGTCACACGGTCCGTTGTGGCAATAAATTTCCTCAAGGCTATATCGACGGCGGATTGAGCCATTTTTGTAGTCGACCGAGTTACCCTTGACGAGAGACCTGTGCTGATAGCTAAGGATTTCTCGTTATTCGACCTGTATTGGCCAACTGTGGGCGTTGATTTCGGCTGAGAGGACCGGGGAGATGCGGACTTAGATCTGTCTAAACGAATTAATGGAATCGAATGTGGTTTCTTATCCTCGCCTATTGGCATACTCGGACTCTGACTGCCCGGATGAACAGAGAGCGTTGACAAAGTTGGAAAAACCGAATATTAATGAAGGCGGTCACATTGGACCTCGTGAAGCAACGACTCAAAAAAACAATTGACCGTTGACGAATATATGTATGAAGAATGAAGAAGAAAATAAACCCAAACGAATTAGAAGCAAGCGACAAGGTGAAGATTTGAAGCAGGTGAAAGACAGACCGGAATGTGATTTGACACGTATTGAACAAAATAATAAATTGTGGGCATATATATGTATATAATGCGTACTTCGTAGATTTTGGTTCTTTATTTGTTGAATTACGAATTTAATCAAATTAGGAAATTTAAATAAAATAATAATTTAAAAAATTATTAATTTGCGTTTTTTTTTTGTTTTGAACTAAATTTAATAATAAATTAAATTAAATTAATTACTAATATTATTTTAGGTTCATAAATAATTTTATTTAATAGAGAAGGAATATTTAAAAAGATTGAAGAATTAACAATGAATTTTATTTTATTGTTATTGACTTTTTAATTTTTTGTTCCAAAAGATAGACTGTTGGGACACTGTCCCGGCAAATGCAACGCTCTTATATGACTGTATATGTATGTGTGTATGTAATGTAACGTGTAACGACGGGTGCTGTGCTAAGACTCCTAGAATCGGTACTTGCGGGGGCACGCTATAGGATCCGGCCTTGCTCGTCGGCTTGGGGGGGTGTTGTTCTTGCCTGCACCGATTCAAGCACTGCTACCCTTTATTGTTAAATAGTTCGAAAATTGAGCGTGCTGCGACAATAGAATGAGCAATACAAAACCGGAAGTAGAGAACAGGCGATTCGCGAAAACAGTTCAAGAAATAGGAAAGATGGCGAGAAATTCAGGAATGCGAACCCACGGCTGTTATCCGGGTCGCGTTGTGCCCTCCCATCCTGTGATCACGCCCTTAGAGCTAGGCTCTGGTGACCCCTTTTGAAAATCCCTACGCACACGAGTACATCAGCCGAGTTCAGTTTACTTCAAATTTAAACATCCATGATTTATTCGGATTGTATAACTACCGTGGCGACAAGCTCACCAATAATACTTAGAATAAGGAAGGAATGGAACATCGTCCTCCGGCAATTAATAGAATTAAAGAACTAGAATTTAGACAATCGGGCTATAGTTTTCTTCAAGGTTATCTTCTTATTATTAAAGGCACTCCCCACATTATGTTTACTAAAATCCTCTTTTACCAAAAGTTATCGACTTTAGTTGTACTCAAAAATCGGACTCTATTAGTTCATTACTTATAAGAATTTTTACTCTAGACAATTTCGCTAGTTTACACTCTGATTCTTAAGGGCACTCGCCACATTATAATTCACTAAAATTCATTGTATTAAGGTGGTCGACTTTTGTCGTATTCAAAATTTAAATTATTTTAATCCGCTAATTCAAACCACAATTCTTTCAACTTTCATTAGCGTACGTTACGTTAGTCGAGGCAAGTCATCTTTAAGAGACGTCGGCAAATTCTTACTTTGGTTTTAAAACTCACTGTTCAATTTCTTATCCAACGACGAAGATCGATCTTCCGGTGGTATAATCTGAAAGAAATGAGGGATCACGCGAGCCTTTTGCTCAGCACGAGAATGCACCCTAAAAGAATTTCCCTGAATACTCTCTTATTAGCCATGTAGTTGAAGCTCTTGCCTTGACCTACGCAATTAAAGATTTTTCTTTGAACGGATAACTTAAAAGATATTAACTAAAATATAAACTTAATCAATTTTAGGAGACATTTATACATATGTAGTCAAATAAGGACTGGCTTCAGGTCCATTTGTTGATGGCCTGGCGACCAATTTATCAAGTCTCACTAATTTGGCACAGCGCTGCTGACCGACAAGGAAAGCCTTCTCAGCTTGTCTTAAAGACGCACGCGTATTTACATTATCGAATTATCGGAGGTATACGGTTTGAGGAAACTGTCTTTTCTGGATGAAACATCCAACGGCTGAATGAACTTCTTGGCCTACAAGAGGCTAGCGGACGGAAAGGCGGTTAACAGGAATCTCCTGGTCGCTTGGCATAGGCGCACACGCGGCTCTATGGCGAAGGCATTGGGTCTCACTATTGGCTGGCGCAGAAAGCCTCACGAGGTTAAAACGGCACTGGAACTGCGGTTCCTCTTTACACAATCCCTGCTACAGTTCACCGAGGCACATCCGCACTAGAAACTCCTAACGGTGCGTTGGGGATCTCGCGAGGAGACGACTCAGAGTCAAGACCAAACTGGTCACAAATTTAGTATTCCATGATGATCCTCCTGGACACGCATTTAATCGCTCATGCCGAGCCTTCTAGACGCGAATTAATATCCTATGGTGCTCCTCTTGGAACTCCTTAAAGGTCTTCTGGTCTTCCTGCAGGGGTGGCGTCCGCAGGAGCACCCCTCTGGGACTCTCTCGCCGAGCGCCCGATGCAGAGCGTCTCGACCAGATTTCTCCTCAAAACACAATAAATTCACTGCCTTGCGCGGCCACAACCACGCTCCAGTGGCACAATGTCGAGAATATTGGCAGAAATGCCTCCCTTTACCAACCTGCAAACAGATTCAACATTAACCTCACTTCTGAAACTAGCCAAGTAATTTATTACTTTTGGCTTTGAATATAATTCTCACGCGCTCGATCCGACAGCACCGCTGACTTAGCTGACGCCCTCGGGCGACGTTGATGGCAGAGAAGCCTCCCACAAAACCTGAGAATAATTTCCATTAATTCCAATTGGCCAAGCAAATTTTGTCACTTTGCCATTTGACTAGCAACCGAGAGACTCTCACCGAGTTAACTGCTATCGCTTCCTTCCACTACCCTGCTGCACACGCAGGCAAAGCAACCGGTGACTCCACACCAGACCACGAGGCGTTGTTGACTCCTTCAGCTTTGGCTTTCGGAGATTCACACGTCTGTATTTCAGCTCGCCAAGAAAAGAATAGGCCGAGATCGGCAAATGGCCGGCGGAACTTCGTGGCACGTAAACAGTGACAGGAGCCACGATTTACAACACTGGCTATCGATAACTCTATCGATATCTACGTATCTATATAGGTAATATTACCAGATGCCGGTAACAATATTAGCTGGCAACACCATTACCAGATTCTATACCATTATCGATATTTATTGGCGGTTATTTTAAACTGCCGCGGCAGGCCGTTACAAAGCCCCCCACGAAAATCAGACTAGGGTATTTCATGCAGGTACCCTAGACTGATGACCCTGAAGCGGCATTACTGACGAATGTCCTTGGCGTGAAAGTTCCCTAAGAGACGGCCTTGCATGTCTTCTAATTCATAGTAAGAACTACCAACCTTCTTCCTCACTCGAGCTTTCACAAACATTGGTCCTAACTTAGCGTTATAGCCAGATTGGAAGCAGCTTTGCTTGAAATTACGGCGAAACACCTCCTGTCCTTCCGCGAAGGTAACTTCTCGAGAGCGTAAATTATATCGCTTTTCGTTGACGTCGTGAGTCCTTTGCATCTCTCTGGTAGCCTTCTCCCGCACTATGTCAAAAGAATCTTGCCTGTCATACAACAAGGATCGATCGTCTAACAAGTTTAACTTTCTCAATAACGAATATGTAGACCCAGACGTTACCATATGTTGCCCAAAGGCCATGTTGTATGGGCTGGTCCCTATACTAGAATGATGAGAAGCTCGCAACGCACAACATATTTTACTGAGGTGCTCGTCCCAGTCTTTCTGATCAGGGCGTAAATACGCTCGAATCCCAGCTATTACGGAACGATTCACACGTTCCGACGCATTGGCTTGCGGAGAATGCACAGCCGTCAACGTGTGTGAAATTCTGTAAGTCTCCATCAACTTGCGGAACGTCTCTGACCGGAACTGCGATCCATTGTCAGAAACAATAGTTTCGGGAACTCCATACGTCATGAAAAGCTCTTCTTCGAGATATCTAACCACTACGCTCGCATTTATCCTCTTAACAGGTTTTAGAAATACGAATTTTGAGCAATGATCAAGGACAATGAAAATGCCTACATTTCCACCCTTAGAACGTGGGTAAGGACCCAAAAAGTCGATGTAAAGGCGTTGGAAAAACCTCAAGGTTTCCGGAGCCTTTCCCAAAGGTGGTCGTAAAACATGATTCGGTGGCTTCGTCGTTTTGCAGGTCTCACATGCATTGACATGAGCTTTTACGTCTGACACTAACCGAGGCCAAAAATAATACCTTCTTAACCGCTCCACCGTTTTATGGATTCCTCCATGACATGCCAAAGGGCTGTTGTGAGCCTGGAAAAGCGCTTCCGGAATCATCTCCGTTGGTAACCATAATTGGGTCCTTACCCACGTTCTAAGGGTGGAAATGTAGGCATTTTCATTGTCCTTGATCATTGCTCAAAATTCGTATTTCTAAAACCTGTTAAGAGGATAAATGCGAGCGTAGTGGTTAGATATCTCGAAGAAGAGCTTTTCATGACTCGTCATGCACTTGTTCTCCTGTTAAGTGTTCGGCTTTTCGATACACGTATCCGTCTTCGACTTTCAAATCAGGAAAATTTTCCACATTTGCAGAGATATTCTCCGCTAGATCTTTGTACGAACCAGACTTAAAATGCTCCGAACTCAAATCTAACAGCAATTCTCGTTGTAAATCCACCGCTGCCACTTCATCTTCATTCACACGAGATAACGAGTCTGGCACGACATTAAGGCGACCTTGACGATGTTTAATTTCGAACTTGTGCTTCCCTAATGCTATCGACCATCTCGCTAAACGAGAATTAAGATCTTGATTCGACATGAGCCAACGCAAAGAGGCGTGATCCGTAACAATTGTGAACTCGTGACCCTCCACATAGGCTCTAAAGTTCTTTACCGCAACCACTGCTGCCAAACACTCTTGTTCGGTTACCGTGTAATTGCGCTGGGCGCGATTCAATTTCTTCGAAATGAACGCTATCGGCCGCTCATCACCTTCCGCTGACACTTGCACCAGGACAGCTCCCACTCCTGTCTTGCTCGCATCACAATGGATAGCGAACGGCTTTGTGAAGTCTGGACTACACAGGACGGGAGATTCACAGAGACAACGTTTTAACGACTCGAAGGCCTTCAACGCCTCTGGAGATAAAGAGAACTTCCGTTTTGTGGTCATGAGGTCCGTCAACGGAGCAGCTAGTGAAGCGAAATTTGGTACGAATTTTCGATACCACCCGCACAATCCCATGAAACTACGTAAAGCACGAAGAGTCTTGGGTACTGGAAAGTCTGTAATGGCTTTCACTTTATCGGGATCAGTTCTGATTCCACCATCACCGATGATATGGCCTAAATATTTCACTCGTTTCATGCAGAAGTGACTCTTTCCAACGTTTATAGTCAATCCCGCACGTTTGAGGTGAACGGCGATTTCTCTCAGCACTTCCAAGTGCCTAAGGAAGTTAGCTGAGACCACTAAGAGATCGTCTAGGTATATGAATACCTCGTTCCTAAGGTGAGCAGGGACTACTTTGTCCATTAACCGTGACATGGTACTCGTAGCATTACACAGACCAAAAGGCATAACTGTGAATTGATAAAGAGGCCTTCCAGGCACTGTAAACGCCGTTTTATCGCGAGATTGAACGTCCAATGGCACCTGCCAATAAGCGTCTTTTAGATCGATGCTTGTTATATATTCTGCCTTTGGCAGTCGGCTTAATATGCCGCTAATCTGGGCAGAGGGTAAGCGTCCTTTTCGGTAAAGCTATTGACTTTCCGACAATCTAGACAGATCCTTACCTTCCCAGGCTTAGTCACGAGAACTATAGGAGATGACCATGCGCTCTCTGATTCTTCAATGACTCCTAACTGTAACATTCTATCTATCTCTGTATACATTACTTTCTCCACAGCGGGAGAAACCGGAAAATGACGCTGTTTGATTGGTTTGACCCGTCCTACTTCGATTGAATGCGAAATCAGGTTAGTTTTCCCCAGTCCTTCTTCCTTGAACGAAGGGAAACAATTGACTACGTTCGTCAATTTCGCTTTCTCCTCAACGGACAAGTCATGTTGGTCCACATCAATGTCGTTACCCTCTTGACTCAATCTTTGGAGCTCTAGCTCAGCAACTCGCAATCTGCTAGGCAACAAATCATACAACCTCCAAAAATCAATGCCTAAGATTAGATCTTGCGTTAACGAAGGCACAATGTACACTTCTAATACTTTCTTGACTGTATCGTATTCTACCTCCACCCTTGCTGTGCCTACTAACCGTTGAGGCGTTCCATCGGCGGTGGTGACTCTAACATCCAGCTGCCGATAGGTAGTGTCTCCCTTCAGGAACTCATTGGCTAATTTTCCTCCCAAACAACTCATTGAAGCTCCGGAGTCCAATAAACCGTACTCTACTCGGTCCAATAATCTAACAGGCAGAAAGAGTCGTGGATCCTTACTTTCTACAGGAACCGAACATATGCGTTGAAGCCCTAATCTGCAATTCTTAACTTTTTGCCAAAAAGACTTAATTCTTTTTGAACTTCTAGGCTTTCTCCTTTCTATTACTGGTTCGGGCCCATATCCCTTTTCAGGATAGGATATCCTTAAGAACTCTTTACCCTTTCTATGTAATAGCGAAATTTCACTATTGTCTTGTACGTCCGGGAATAAATTAGAGGTGGATGATGACTCTTCCCCTCTTAGTCGGTCATTGTAAACTGGTGACGCGCGGCATTCGGAGTCTTCAGTTTGTATGGCGACTTCGGAATGCCGAATTTCGAGTTTTTTTGACAGTTCTTACAGTTTGGCTTGTAAGTATTTGAAGTTCCACAGCCATAACAGAAAACTCGTTTCTCGGAAAGGCAATCTTGATATCGATGCCCGTCCTTTCGACAGTTCCAACACACCAAGGAAAGTGCGTCGATCTCTAGCTCAACTTCCAGCTCTGAGCCGTTTTGCGAGCTGGACTCATCGAATAATTCCGAAACCTCTCGTCTGAACGGAGATCCTTTCACATAACCATGCGACTGTTTCACGTCTTCAAGAAAGGCTTCGCGTCTGCGACAAACTTCCCTCAAATCTTGAACAGTTGAAACCTCGACATTCAATATCTCGTGACGTATCTCGGGACGCAGATTGGTCTTGAGAATCCTAACAATCTTTCGTGTGGGAAACGGTATTTCTAGTTGATCCAATAAAACGTTCACGCTGTCATAGAAGCTATCAAAGGATTCATTGGGCTTTTGCTTCCTGTTTCGGATTTGCTCCTCAATGTCCACATCATCCCGCTTTTCGCGAAATTGTAACCGAAGGGCTGAGCACAAGCTGTCCCATCGAACCTCAGTTACTGACTTGTGATATCGCCAGTAGTATACATTGGCTTAACCTTCGAATAATACACTAGCATTCCTGCATAAAAGAGCAAAATTCCCTTCTAGTGTTTGATGAGTCAAAGATTCAACTCTATAAATGAAATCGTCTATTGACATCCCAGATCCGTTGTACTTGATCTTCCACCCGTTCAGGATGTGTACGACCTTGTCTGGTCTCACTCCATTGTCTATCGCTGAACTTCTTTGTGAAAAAGGTGAAGCTACATTTGGCCTATTCGGGTGTGCACTGGAAAACTGTTCGCCAACCCTACGCGTTTCGCCCCTTTCTTCCCCTAACGGTGGAGAAGTAAACCTTTCTTCTTCATTGTTATCGACGTTGGACAGAGTTGACATCGTTCTTTGAACGCATTCAGCCACTGCTGACTGTATAGATTCGGACATTTTTTTTTGACAAAGCAGCGAGCATCCTTCGCTCCATCGCGACTAGTGTCATCGCTGTAACTGCGGCGGTCGGATCGCTGTTGGCGCTCCGGGAATTCCCTGAGTAACTAGGAATGTCGTCTGTAGAGATACTACTATCAGTCGGACGACTTTTAGATTTCGACCGAGTTTGTGCACCTTTTGACTCTGCTCCTGGTCTGCAACTGGCTTGACATACTGGGCAGCAATCGCTCTTCCTAAAATGTGCCTCGATGCACCTTCTGTGAAACACATGTTTGCACACAGTTTCGAATTTTTCTTCTATTTCCTCGATTTCAAGTTTGCATATTGCACAAACACTCTTCGGGACTTCCACCGAAGCTCTGTCTGGAAATCGGTCTAACCCCATCTTGCCGATTTAAAGAGAATTAACATATACGATATATATCTGAATAAAATAATACACGAACTGAATTCGTAACAACTTTCTAACTTGCTTTACGTAATAGGTGTTTAAACTGAACTCTATGCTTGATGTTTCCGCGGCGTAGGCTTTATTATTACTGAATTTCTCTTAAAACAAATAAAGATTATAGAATGCAAAAGTAGACTTCTTAATTTTCCATTTCAGGATTAGAAAAATCTAATTAGGGAGAGAGAAAGATTTCCTTCCAACATTTTTGAACGGACTACGGGCTGTTCGAAAACTAACCCTCTAGTGTTCCAATTCTTCTTGAGGAAAACAAAATTTACCCCTCTGAGATGAAAAGAAATTAAAACCTTTTGTTAATCAGTCGTGGATAGTGCAGTCTTTTGGGTTGACTTGCATCTCTATATTCCAACGCTTGAGTTACTAGAGAATATTTTAATTTCGACAGTGAAGTTAAGGCAACAAGGTGCTAGTTCAGAAAAAGGCCAGAAAACCTTCCTGGGATTGGTGCTTTCTGTATTTCCTCCGACTGAGATTCTTTTCCCTCGCGGCCCTGATAAACGGGGCCCAAGAAGCAAGCTGAAGTTATGCCTTCTTGGTTTCCAACCGTTTGGAGATTTTTTGAGAAAAAGTTTAAATTTTAAGAAAGGTATAGAAAAGATTTTCGAATCTGTCTATCGATGAGTCTTATCGAGTGTCTACTGTACTCGAAAGGCCACACTACGTTGGGCGCCACTTACTATTTAATTAATAAATAATTATTACTGTAACGTGTAACGACGGGTGCTGTGCTAAGACTCCTAGAATCGGTACTTGCGGGGGCACGCTATAGGATCCGGCCTTGCTCGTCGGCTTGGGGGGGTGTTGTTCTTGCCTGCACCGATTCAAGCACTGCTACCCTTTATTGTTAAATAGTTCGAAAATTGAGCGTGCTGCGACAATAGAATGAGCAATACAAAACCGGAAGTAGAGAACAGGCGATTCGCGAAAACAGTTCAAGAAATAGGAAAGATGGCGAGAAATTCAGGAATGCGAACCCACGGCTGTTATCCGGGTCGCGTTGTGCCCTCCCATCCTGTGATCACGCCCTTAGAGCTAGGCTCTGGTGACCCCTTTTGAAAATCCCTACGCACACGAGTACATCAGCCGAGTTCAGTTTACTTCAAATTTAAACATCCATGATTTATTCGGATTGTATAACTACCGTGGCGACAAGCTCACCAATAATACTTAGAATAAGGAAGGAATGGAACATCGTCCTCCGGCAATTAATAGAATTAAAGAACTAGAATTTAGACAATCGGGCTATAGTTTTCTTCAAGGTTATCTTCTTATTATTAAAGGCACTCGCCACATTATGTTTACTAAAATCCTCTTTTACCAAAAGTTATCGACTTTAGTTGTACTCAAAAATCGGACTCTATTAGTTCATTACTTATAAGAATTTTTATTCTAGACAATTTCGCTAGTTTACACTCTGATTCTTAAGGGCACTCGCCACATTATAATTCACTAAAATTCATTGTATTAAGGTGGTCGACTTTTGTCGTATTCAAAATTTAAATTATTTTAATCCGCTAATTCAAACCACAATTCTTTCAACTTTCATTAGCGTACGTTACGTTAGTCGAGGCAAGTCATCTTTTAAAAGACGTCGGCAAATTCTTACTTTGGTTTTAAAACTCACTGTTCAATTTCTTATCCAACGACGAAGATCGATCTTCCGGTGGTATAATCTGAAAGAAATGAGGGATCACGCGAGCCTTTTGCTCAGCACGAGAATGCACCCTAAAAGAATTTCCCTGAATACTCTCTTATTAGCCATGTAGTTGAAGCTCTTGCCTTGACCTACGCAATTAAAGATTTTTCTTTGAACGGATAACTTAAAAGATATTAACTAAAATATAAACTTAATCAATTTTAGGAGACATTTATACATATGTAGTCAAATAAGGACTGGCTTCAGGTCCATTTGTTGATGGCCTGGCGACCAATTTATCAAGTCTCACTAATTTGGCACAGCGCTGCTGACCGACAAGGAAAGCCTTCTCAGCTTGTCTTAAAGACGCACGCGTATTTACATTATCGAATTATCGGAGGTATACGGTTTGAGGAAACTGTCTTTTCTGGATGAAACATCCAACGGCTGAATGAACTTCTTGGCCTACAAGAGGCTAGCGGACGGAAAGGCGGTTAACAGGAATCTCCTGGTCGCTTGGCATAGGCGCACACGCGGCTCTATGGCGAAGGCATTGGGTCTCACTATTGGCTGGCGCAGAAAGCCTCACGAGGTTAAAACGGCACTGGAACTGCGGTTCCTCTTTACACAATCCCTGCTACAGTTCACCGAGGCACATCCGCACTAGAAACTCCTAACGGTGCGTTGGGGATCTCGCGAGGAGACGACTCAGAGTCAAGACCAAACTGGTCACAAATTTAGTATTCCATGATGATCCTCCTGGACACGCATTTAATCGCTCATGCCGAGCCTTCTAGACGCGAATTAATATCCTATGGTGCTCCTCTTGGAACTCCTTAAAGGTCTTCTGGTCTTCCTGCAGGGGTGGCGTCCGCAGGAGCACCCCTCTGGGACTCTCTCGCCGAGCGCCCGATGCAGAGCGTCTCGACCAGATTTCTCCTCAAAACACAATAAATTCACTGCCTTGCGCGGCCACAACCACGCTCCAGTGGCACAATGTCGAGAATATTGGCAGAAATGCCTCCCTTTACCAACCTGCAAACAGATTCAACATTAACCTCACTTCTGAAACTAGCCAAGTAATTTATTACTTTTGGCTTTGAATATAATTCTCACGCGCTCGATCCGACAGCACCGCTGACTTAGCTGACGCCCTCGGGCGACGTTGATGGCAGAGAAGCCTCCCACAAAACCTGAGAATAATTTCCATTAATTCCAATTGGCCAAGCAAATTTTGTCACTTTGCCATTTGACTAGCAACCGAGAGACTCTCACCGAGTTAACTGCTATCGCTTCCTTCCACTACCCTGCTGCACACGCAGGCAAAGCAACCGGTGACTCCACACCAGACCACGAGGCGTTGTTGACTCCTTCAGCTTTGGCTTTCGGAGATTCACACGTCTGTATTTCAGCTCGCCAAGAAAAGAATAGGCCGAGATCGGCAAATGGCCGGCGGAACTTCGTGGCACGTAAACAGTGACAGGAGCCACGATTTACAACACTGGCTATCGATAACTCTATCGATATCTACGTATCTATATAGGTCATATTACCAGATGCCGGTAACAATATTAGCTGGCAACACCATTACCAGATTCTATACCATTATCGATATTTATTGGCGGTTATTTTAAACTGACGCGGCAGGCCGTTACAGTAACGGCAGCAGCTGGCCAAAAGGAAAGAAAATGAGACACAGGCGGACACAGGTGGAGCGGACTATAATGAAATGTCGGCAAATGTGTTTTATTGTTTTCTCTTGATTGCTATTGCCCGTCCGGCAATGCCCACGGCCCACTGTATGCTTCGGATGGTAGCTTGCGGCCGCGCCAAGCTTAGATAAACCGTTGGTCGCCCGGCACTGCAGTATTTATGTATGTAAATATGTATGTATGGCTGGGCGAAAACCAAGCCGGCGAACCAAGAGCACAGCAACCAACAAGAACTGCACTGCCGCTGCTGATGCTAAGCAAGAGTATGGATATATGTATGTATGTATGTATTTATGTATGCGCGCAAAAAAAATTACGAACAGCGTTGAGTTGTTTTATTTCCTTGTAATTTGTTTAATTTATATTTTTGTATATGCGGAATAAATGTTTTTATGATTAACTTTATGGTGAAAAAAGTACCAGACGGTATGTGTGTGAATATGGGCGTTAGGAAAAATTGAAGTGGACTGTATTTAATGTAGATTAATGTAGAAATTCCCGCGGAGTCTGATGTAGATTATTTATTATATTGATGTACGGACCGCTATGCGAATATGTTCAAGGGGTGAACAGAGAGAATACGGAACAAGGAATATGGCGGCACAAGAAAATAGAGACGGCGTTGAAATATGGAGACATGTATAAATATTACATATATTTTCCTCAAATACCGTGTTGTCGGAGACTCGGACTTGAAGTTGACACGAAAATCTTGCAGCAGTATGAGCGAAATGGGATATTCGAAGAACTGCTGAAGACTGGTAATTTCGGACGAAGGGAGGATTTTTGTACTTATCTTTTTTTTCCAGAAAAATCCACCGGAGCTGCCGGTATAGGGAGATAGGTAGAAAATATCCTGCAGGACTTCCTCATCCGGCTCGAAGGACCAGTGTTTGGAGGGGGGTGGCTTCCTGGTCCAAAAATGTCCTTAATCGGAATACAGAAAAAATCCACGACGCAGTCGAAAAAACTCGTAGAAAAACAGTAGGCACGGGGGCGTCGGGGAATCGTTACATGCGCTTTATTTGAATTCAGTTTTGAGACCAAACTAAACTTACAGACTAGAACTGCTCCCGCTCGCATAACTCCATAACATAACATAACATAGCGAGAGCGGGAGCGGGAGAACGAAGAAGATTGGAGCGGCCTAGCCGTCCCTAAGCTCGCTTAGTACCGAGCGGCGATCGGGAATCCCGAGCAGCGGAGAGCGCGAGTGCGTTAGCACGCCCGACGTAAATGCACAAAGGTCCGACAAACGGGAGCGCAAGAGCGGCCGAGTTTCTGTTAGCTCGGTGAGCAGAGGGCATAAAACAAAGGGCCTCCTGACCATTAATTACACAGGCCGACAGAATCAGCTCGACCCTCTGACCCATAAACCAGTATATACTTTTCCAAAGGTTTTCGGTGCGCTGAATCCGAATCCGAAGTCGAAATTTCCGAATTGGCTCTGGTTTCCGAGATATCCTTACCTAAAAGTGCAAAAACAGCGTTTTCTGCCTATATTTGAGGTTATGTAGCATCGAATTTGTCCTTTTACTGAAAATACTAAACAAACCATCTTAAAGTATATCCCTTGTCCTTTCAAATGCTGTTGAGTTTGATTAAATATCTGTTTTTTTCGCTGAGATATCGTACTTTGAAATTGATATAGAGTATTCTTTGTCGAGTGAGCTGCCTGACGTTCCCCGCGATTTCGTTCGTGGTCGTTTTATGGGCGCCATATTGTATTTTCTACTTACAAAAAATAAAAATCTAACATAAAATTTCATCATCAAATTTCAGAATTTTATCTCAGTTTGTTAAACAGACCCCGAAGACCCCCCATATACCCAGTTTCAGCTTGATTCAGTAACTTTTTACCAATTTGGTCCGCCATATTGGATCCGCCATCTTGAATTTTGAAAATTTGAGTCCGGATTCGTGATCATCGACCCCAAAAACCCCCGAGTAACAGATTTAAGCTGTTTTATGTGCAAAGAAAAATGTTTGCTTCATAGGGCCTATCCATAATGTTTTTTTTTGAGGTAAATTCGTTAACATGAAAATTTCAAAGTACGATATCTCAGCGAAAAAAATAGATATTTAATCAAACTCAACAGCATTTGAAAGGGCAAGGGTTATACTTTAAGATGGTTTGTTTAGTATTTTCAGTAAAAGAACAAATTCGATGCTACATAACCTCAAATATAGGCAGAAAACGCTGTTTTTGCACTTTTAGGTTAGGATATCTCGGAAACCAGAGCCAATTCAGGAATTTCGACTTCGGATTCGGATTCAGCGCACCGAAAACCTTTGGAAAAGTATATACTGGTTTCTGGGTCAGAATTTTGTCGGCCTGTGTTATTAAGAACTATAAAACTATAAATAAAAAATTTATTTTTTTTTAGATAATTTTCGAGTCAAAAATGGTCTTAAAATCATTTAATTTTTTTTACTCCCGTAGTCTATTGTGTAGTTTTTTATGCTGAATAAGGGCTGGATGAAGAAAATCGGTCAACAACTTTTTTGTAATCATGTACGGCAGGTTTTAAAAAAAACTCCATAACTCATTCAATTTTTTTTTTTCATAATATGAAACATGTTTTATTTTCTTCAAACTTGTCTCTAAATATAAACGATACCAATTTTTATGTGCGCCGTTTTATTTCTCCACAAAAAAAATTTTTTTTAAACAAATTTTTTTTCGGCAAGTACCCTTATTTCCCCCCTTAAAGACAAGAGCTTCTGTGCCAATAATAGCAACATAATAAACAGCTTCAGTTTCTATTGAATAGAAGGATCAACGTGGAAGAACAAGAACCTAACAAACTGCCAGGAGTATGGACACTCCAAGACAAACTGCACACCTATTTTTCGCCAAGGCAGCTCTGTCCGATAAATACCACTAAGGGCATCTCATACGACGAAGCTTCACGAACAGGCATGGAAAATCCACTCTAGTCACAAGCGAAGAACGCTCAGCAGGTCCCAGGGCTGCCACACAGGAATTTGGAAACTATGATGTTAAACAGCAACAATGTATGTCGGAACTATGTCATTTATGAAAAAGATTATGCAAACGCTTGTTCAGAACCAGAATATGGCGATTTAGTTGCTTGTAGCACAACCGTCCTAATAATAGTAGTCTGACCTACGTATATCTATGTGGAATGCCAACGGAATTTCACGCATAAACTTGAAATAACGCAATTCCTAAATGTTAATCACATCGACGCCATGCTGATCACCTCACTTCCACATAAGGGGTTATACCTTTTACAGAACGTATCATCCGGATGGTAAAGCCGGCGGAACCGGCATCTTAATCAGAAAATGACAACAAATTACTTCCAAGCCACGTCCATAAAAGTGCGGTCAGGAAACGGAAACCTTTAAACTGCCGCTATCTAATGCCCTTTTTTTTACAATCTCTGAAGGTCAATTTATGGATTTCTACAACACACTTGGACGTCGTCCCTGCTCGGGCGCCATGTAAGAATGTGTCTCTGGCCGGGGTGAACCTCAACGGCTCTAGAGGTCCTCCCAGTAATTTATTAATTGCTGCGACAACCAGGACATAAACGGGGCCAAAGTTTTAGCTATTTTGGGGCCGAGCGGAGTGAGGCCTAGAAAGAAGAAAAGCCTCGGAACCGCCTGAAGGACTTTCCGATCGGCGGTCCCTGCGGACCCGTAGAAATTTCCGGTCAGTCCGCCTGTGCGCCACGCCTGAAGGGATTTCCGAGCGGCGTGCGCCCCTACTGGACCCGGAAGAATTTCCGGACGGTCCACCTATGCCCCGCCTGGAGGGATATCCGAGCGGCGGGACACCCCGTGGGCCCATGGGCCGGCGGCCCAAAAGAAACGGCGGGGGAGGGGGAGAGAAGGGCCCTAATTTGGCGGGCACCTTCCCCGGCCCCTAACAAATTCTGGACCGCGGCCATCGCTCACCCGCACACATACAGATCCTCCTTGGGGGGACAGCAGCGTCCTGGCGACGGTCCTGTCGAGGTCCTGGGTGACGGTGGTAGCACAACACTCGCGGCGGTGGACACGTGTTCAATTTCTCCCCGTGGCACAGTGGGCGATTTGACCGATCTAGCGACAGAAAATTCAAAAATTTTTTGTTGAAATGTTCCAAAATTTGAATTTCCGCCGATAACTAAATATTTAATTAGCACAAAAATACTATTTTTGAGCATTTGTTTTCGCTGCAATCATAATAAGTATTTCCAGCGTTTTTTCGAGGTACTTCAATTCTTTGTAAAAATTGAAATTTTAACCTTTTCGAAGATTGTTTTTGGTTTTACAAGAATTCAGGTATGTAGTAATAGGAAAAAAAACGTTTTGTGACCTGCGATAAGTGTTGAATTATTAAATGGTGATTGAATGTGGTAAGCTTTAAATAACCCTTTTTGTGAGTAATTGTTAACTACTGTGGAATAGAACTATTGATGACCGTACTTGTCCGCACTAATTGTGTATACATTTGAAAATATGAATCGTCGTCTATTCAAAATAACCAAACTTAGCTGCGTCAAAGTGCGTAATCTAATATTTTTCATATTGCAGAAATCATGTAATTGGTCCAGAAGCGCCATTTTTTCAGTATGGCATGCTGCTTTTGGGCTTTGTAAAGGAGGGCGAAATTTCAGGATCTGATTGGAGCAGCTACTCCGAATAATTTTTTTATACTTAAAAATAAATAAGAAACAAAAAAAAGAAAAAAAAAATTTTGTTAAATTAAGAAATAAAATTTTTTTTTTTATTTTTAAAAATAAAAAATTTAATTTAAAAAAAATAATTTTTTGTATGGCTTTTTAAGTTATTATTACGATAAAAAAAATTTTCTGTTGAAAAATCTTTTATTTTTTGAGTTCTTCATTTTCTTTCGCTAGATTGGCCAAATCGCCTACTGTGCGTGGTGGCGGGATCGCGGGACTTAGAATTTCGGAACTCAATATTCGCGCAGGTCAGGACGTTTCAGCAGCTCAAAACTCATTGCCAAACTCTTCCTCGCGCACCTTGGCCATGGCCTCATTCTGCCGGGAGTTTTGTCGGCATTGTCGCCGAGCGTAGGGGGCGTCTCTTTGCCTCCCTCTTACTCCTGCAGGCGATCGCGCCGGCAGCACCGTTCTCCCGCCCTCGGTCTTTCAGCGCATGCGTCGTCGCTCTTGTCTCGGCTTTTCGCACTTTTGGTGCGTGCCGATACGTAAAATAGGGAAAGCGGCTAGGCTCGCGCCGCTCTCCGACGCATGCGCTATTGCTCAGCTATGCTTTGGTGGTAGCGGCGTTGTCGTTGTTCACCCGGCGCTCGTCAGTGGCGTGGTAATTTTTCACTCCCGATGGTACAGCGTTCGCCTGCTTGGATCCCGCACCGACGCCGTTGCAGCCTTGGTAGTGCAGGATCCGGGCGACGGAGCGCCGGATGTAGTGGGCGTGAATCCTGGCGGCGACTTCGGCTAGGTGCGCCGATCCGGGCGGCTTGGCGCCCCGAATGCGATGGAGCGGTCCTTTCAGCGGCGGCGGCGGCTGCGGCGCAGGTGCGCTGATCCGGGCGGCTGGGCGTCCCGGAGGCGAAGGCGCAGGTCCTTGCGGCACAGGTGCTCTCACCCGGGCGGCTTGGCGCCGGATGTCGTGGCGCGAATCCTGGCGGCGGCGGCGGCTGGTTGCGCAGATCCGGGCGGCTTGGCGCCCCGGAGGCATGGGCGCAGGTCCTGATTGGTGCGGATTGGTGCGCGATCCTTAAGGGCGTGGTGGCGCGAGTCACAGGCGTGGCGTGGGACGCCGTGAGACCCTGGCAGCGGCGGCGCAGCGTTTTGGTTCTGAATTCTCGGTGGCGCGGTGCGGCGTGGTGTTGGGTCCTGGCGGTGGGCCCTGCTGGCGCGAGGACGCATGAGCGCGTGGTCCGGGCGGTAACGGCTCCGGATGCCGTGGCGCGGTCCTACTGGCGCCGTAGGGCGTTGCTTAGTTGGCGCATGCTGGAATCCAGATGCCTTAGCGCCAGGTCCCCCCGTTGCCAGGCTGCGGCGATGGCGTAATAGTCTGGCCGCAGGGGGTGTCTAGCTGGTACAGGGCCGGACCCATTTGGTGCCGGATGTGGGCCACGTGGCGTAGGGCCAGATCCAATTGTCGCCGGACGTCGTCCCGGCGAGGGGCGAGGGGTCGCGTCGGCGCCACTGGAGAGCAGACGCAGGGAGTGGCCCAGGTGGCGCAGGACGGGTCGCAACGGTTCTATTATGCGGGCCAGAGTGCCACGTCCTGGGTTCGCGGTTCCTGGTTCCAGGTTGGCTGCGCAGTGCTTTGTCCTGCGGATGGTAGTCTGGGCGGCGCCAGGCGCACGACAGGATTCGGGCGCGTTCCCGGTGGCCGGAGGCCGCGGCGCGGTTGCCCTGGTGGTGGCGACGGCACAGGGACGCGGATCCGGGCACTGGGCGCCGGATGCGTCGGCGTCGGGCGGCTGCGACGGGATCTGCGGAGGGAAAGAAAAGAGAAAGACCATGTTAAAGGGGTTCGTGGTACTGGACCCTACCTAACAGAGTGGGACTCGATTGGTCTCGCTCATGTGGGGGTGCTGTCCAGGAGGACCAATGTTCCTCCCCTTTCGGGGTCGAGGCGTTGGACAGGCGCGCCTGTCAGCAAGTGGCCCCTGCGAAAACATGGTCTCCTCCTCCTGGACGCGGCGTCGGGTGTTAGTGGCAGCGTGGGGGCTCCGTGGCCCTAGCAGGCGGCGGTGCATCCCTCTGGCTTCCTTCCTCCTCTGGCTGACTGGTGTTCTTGCCAGCGTCGTCCGACATGTTGTTGTCCTCCTCCCCCGTTGACCCAGGCTGGCCGTCTTCCGCCGGCGGCTGCCGGGGACGACAAGCTGCACGATGTTGGGTGACGGAAACTTTGCGACTCGGAAGCGAGGCCCGTTCCCGTTTCCCTGAGTTTGCCGTCGGCAGCTGTCCATTGTCCGAATTGCTCGTTGGCTGCAGTCCCAGCAAAAGAGGAGGCGGGGATTCCGACACTCTCCTTGGAAATGTCCTGATTGGCCGCAACTGTGGCAGGCGTCGCACACGGTGATCGGGTCCATGCCTGCTGGGGCGGCTGCTTTTGGGGCAGCTGCGTTCTGGCTCGCGTCCTCGGTCCGGTTCCTGGGTCCGTTGGGGGAGCTCCCGGTCGGTGGAGTGGCAGGGCCACGGCGGGCCCTCCTGTCCGTTTCCACTGCAGTCCGACCCAGTGTCGGTCTCGTTTGTGAATGAAATACAGAAAGTATGTGAAAACCCACATTGAGCTCTTATGTTCGTATGCTTCTACATCCATTGTACCCAATTTTTGCATTTTCAGTAGTTTTTCTGCTTGTTTGATGGTTTTTGTTTTAATTAATAGGGTTCCGGCTCTAGTAAGTTTGCATGTATCAACTTCACCTCCACTAGTATAATCGATGGATTTTTTAGTTACAAATGGATTAGCATTTTCAAGGGATAAGTTGTCATTTCGTTTAATAATTATGAATTTTTGTTCATTTGAGTTTAAAGTTTTAGAAAAAAGTCTATTTTTGTCAGGTGGAATCATTTTTATTTCATAGGGAGCAACCCTTTTTTGTTGTTGTTTTGAACTGTCAGATTTTGTGTTTTTTTCTTTTTGGCAAAGTTTATTTAAAAGCACTTGTAGATGGTCTTTGACCGCTCTAGTTGCACGAATTTGTTCACAAAGATCTGAAGCGGATTTGGTTATATTTTATTTAATTATCCTATATAGTTTTAATTTCTTTTTATTTAATTTATTTTAAGACTTTCAGAAAGTATGACCAGCTTCGTTTAAGGTTAAAAAATGTCATTTATATATTTATTTGTATTATTTATAGGTGTTGTGAGGGACCGGATCGGTTCCCTCACAAGAATTTATTTAAATAGGTTAGATTTTTGGTAGATATATAGGTAGGTTAATATTTGTAGACATGTAGGTAGGTTAGGATTTGTAGATATGTAGGTAGGTTAATATTTGTAGACATGTAGGTAGGCTAATATTTGTAGACATGTAGGTAGGTTAGGATTTGTAGATATGTAGGTAGATTAGGATTTGTAGACATATAAGATAGAATAGGAACATAGTTTAATTTGTAGGTTTTAGGGGAAAGACAACCCAGAGGGGGGCATCTTAGTGTACATGGGGGTTAAACCCCCGTATATATACATTGCGGCAGAGCCCATAGCGGCAGAGCCAACGTGTCACGGCAGAGCCCATACTAGCGGCAGAGCCAAGACACTTGGCAGAGCCCATAGCGGCAGAGCCATAACACTCGGCAGAGCCCGTAGCGGCAGAGCCAAGACACTTGGCAGAGCCCATAGCGGCAGAGCCATAACACTCGGCAGAGCCCTTAGCGGCAGAGCCAAGACACTTGGCAGAGCCCATAGCGGCAGAGCCCATAGCGGCAGAGCCATAACACTCGGCAGAGCCCGTAGCGGCAGAGCCACAACCTGGCAGAGTCCGTAGCGGCAGAGCCACAACCTGGCAGAGTCCATGGCGGCAGAGCCCATGGCGGCAGAGCCCATGGCGGCGGAGCCCCTTGCGGCAGAGCCCTTGGCGGCAGAGCACACCTCGGCAGAGCCGAAAGCCAGCGACAGCAAGGCGAGCCGAAGCCCGACGCCGCCACGTAAGCCACGACGGCTTACTAGCGGCCGAAGGCGATAACGCTCGGCCAACAGATCGGTTGCCGGACGGAACGCTGTCCGCCCAGCCGGGCAGAGCCAACACACGGCGGCAGAGCCGATACACCTCGGCAGAGCCGAAGCCCGACGCCGCCACGTAAGCCACGACGGCTTCCTAGCGGCCGACGGCGATAACGCTCGGGCAGCAGATCGGCGGCAGAAGAGGTTTCTTGGAGGCAGCGCTGGCCGCCGATCGGGGAGAAGCTGGAAGGAAACCAGACCGACCAGTAGTGTCGGGAAAGGAAGGAGAACGACGACGGCGCCTGGAGACAAGGAGGACTGCGAGCTGGGCGGTGGTCACCGCGCTGGAGTAGCGGGCCATCGCCATGCAGGAGTCGGGTGAGCCGGGCCTCGGGCCAAAACCTCCTGCCGGACGGGAAGAACCGGCGTGGATAGAAACGACAAATAGGATACAACTCGAACTGAAATAAAAGACAAATAAACAAAGACACCAAGACTTGTGCATTTCCTTCCCCCCCACCAACCTTCCTCCTAAATCCCGCACTGGGAACGGCCCCGCGATTACGCAGCCGTCTCCCATACCGGGAATCCTCCTCCTGACCCTCGCCTCGGAGTGGCCCCGCGATTACGCAGCCATCTCCTTGGCAGGTGACCCCTCTTCCTGACTCTTGCCTGGGAAGCGGCCCCGCGATTACGCAGCCGTCTCCCTGGTAGGAATACTTCCTCCTAAATCCCGCATTGGGAGCGGCCCCGCGATTACGCAGCCGTCTCCCATACCGGAAATCCTCCTCCTCAATCCCGCATTGGGAGCGGCCCCGCGATTACGCAGCCGTCTCCCAAACCGGGAATCCTCTTCCTGATTCTCGCCTGGGAAGCGGCCCCGCGATTACGCAGCCGTCTCCCTGGCGGGAAAATCCTTCTTCTTGATCTCGCCCGGGAAAACGGCCCCGCGATTACGCAGCCATCTCCCGGGTGGAACTGCTTCCTCCTAAGTCCCGCATTGGGGGCGGCCCCGCGATTACGCAGCCGCCTCCCATACCGGGAATCCTGCACCCCTGATCCTTACCATAGGGACTGCCCCGCGATTACGCAGCCGCCTCCTTAGGACAAGGATCTCGCCTAGATACGAGACAAGCACTACAGCCTTTCTCCTGCCCCTACAGATTCCCCGTTTCTTTATTTTTCCAAATCCTGGCCAGTAGGCCTTCTTTTATTCTGCCTGTCTCACAAATAAATATTTTCTGTGGAGGATCCTGGCCTGGCTGAGTATTTATCCTGGCCCGTGATTAGCATCCTTACAGAATGGCGCCCGAGCAGGGACTAGGCAGGATAAAAGGATATTTAACATCCATCGTGGATTAAAGCCCCACAAGCAAGAAAAGTATGGACGGAAAATTGTAGGTTAGGGACAAAGATCTCTGGGAAGCACATTTTGGACGGGAAGTTTTGCTTAGCAACAGCAAGGACCACGTGGATTTGTCGGCCACGACACGAAACATGGGTAAACCGAGTTCGGGAATTGACGAAGCCCAAAAGGTTCGGCTAGGCATAGGCACGAATCACAGGGACTTGTCGGCCACGACACGAAACATGGGTAAACAGAGTTGGGGAGTTGACGAAGCCCAAAAGGTTCGTCTAGGTATAGGCACGAACCGCAGGGACTTGTCGGCCACGACACGAAACATGGGTAATGAGATTACAAGAGAACACGAAGGGCAAAACATACGACGTGATTAACATGACAGAGGTTAGGGCAGGGCCTTCGGGGCAGACAGCGACGTCTACGGCGGCGCCGCAGCCGGCGTCGTCGCCCTTAGCAAACAGAAGTTCATCGTCCCTTTCGCACGCAATGGTTCCCCACTTGGGAGGAGGGCCCGAGGCCGGCCGAGCCGGTATATAAGTACGACACCGACTGATATGGAGTCAGTCGATCACCAGTTCCCAACCGAACCACATCCTCAAGGAGAGTTAACAAACCACATCCTGAAGAATACCCAGCTGAAATATCCCCTAGGAAGGTCATCAAGAGTATCATCAAGGATAACCTTCCAGAATATCCTCAAGGATAACCATCCAGAACACCCTTCAGGAATAACCATCAAGAATATCCTCAAGGATAACCATCCAGAACACCCTTCAGGGATAACCATCAAGAATATCCTCAAGGATAACCATTAAGAATATCCTCAAGGATAGCCATCAAGAATATCTCCAAGGATAGCCAGCAAGAATATCTTCAAGGATAGCCAGCAAAATATCCCCAAGGATAATCAGCAGAGCTTCCATCGCCTATTCCCAACCGGGTAGTGGATAATAGTTGAAGAGTTTTGTGCACTGCTAATCCCAGGGGCTACTGGGACCAACAGGATACCTACAAGGAAAACCAACAATCCACCTAGCAAGGACACGGTTCCCAACCCTTCCAGAAAAGAACATATACAGGCTATAGTCTGAATACCAGTCTTCAACCGCGTCGGAGCTTATAAAGGAAGTGAAAACCACGTTGACAGTGACATGGGGGTCACGTGGATATCGTATCGCAAGAAGCACGAACTGGAAGCCATCCTCCTCGAGTTTGGCCTAGCCATTAGCGGTACGGTCGAGGAGCAACGAGCCCGACTCTACGCGTTCGCTCGCCAACCCGGGCTCTCCGACGCCCTCCAAACACGCCTCGCTGAGATGGAGGCCAAATACGGTAACTCCCCGTCAGGAGAGAGCAAGCCGGCATCACCAATACCGCCCGACACTGAAGCCCCAACAGGCACAAGTTCCGTCTTGCCGAGCACTAGCCACACTTTGGTGGTACCGCGCAGCACCTCGCCCGGGGGGCGAGGGAGATCCGAGGGAACACCACGCGTTAACACACCTCAGCCCGACGCAAACCCGGTTCACCTTCAGCTCGACAAAGTGACCAAATGGGGTCTTTCTTTTGATGGCTCAACCGACCCACTTAGCTTTGTGGAGCACGTCGAGGAACGGGCAGTTACCCACCGGCTTGACCGGAAGAATCTGTCCCTGGCTTTTGCCCTTCTCTTGACCGGCCGAGCCGAGAACTGGTTCCGTACCAGTGGTCTGCAAGGAAAATCCTGGCCCGAAGTCCGCCAAGAATTCTTAGAATTCTTTCTACCGCCCCGATACTACCAACGCCTGGACGACGAAATCCGGGCGCACTACCAAAAGGCCCAAGAGCCCTTCAAGGAATACCTAGTCGATCTACGACTAAAAATGCGACGTGCCGGATTTTCACCGGCACAGGAACTGGAACGCATATACGAAAACATGCTGCCAGAGTACCAAATGTTTACTCGACGACAGGACTTCCTAAACTTATCCGATCTCACCCAACTCGTGGTGAATTACGAGGTCGCTCGTAGCCGCGGGGGCCGAGCCATAAGGGGTTATCCTACCGGCCGAGCCGAACTGGAAATCGTCACGGGTAATCAGACTACACGGAACCGGGGGCACCCGCCACCCGTCGTAACACAGCCCCCAAGACCCCGGAGCACCGGCACCGATAATACCCGCCGTTATCCAAGCGGGAGTCAGAGCCAGGAGCCTCCCGCCCGACCAGCCACAGACCCAGGCAACGCTTGCCGAAATTGTGGCCAGACCGGTCATTTCGCTGCAGAATGTCGCAACCCGCGGACTCTGTTCTGCTGGGACTGTGGCCGGCAGGGCGTACGGACTATCGACTGCTGTCGGACCCCGGCTCAGGGAAACGATCAAGGGCCTCGAGCATCCGGGAACTGCCCGAGGACCCCTCCAAACCCCCAGAGGAACTAAGAACTGCTATCCAGCAGGACCACCACCGTATCTGCGCCTGGGTGACGGTCGAGGGACGACTCCTCCCCGCTACCCTGGATACGGGGGCCTCGAACAGCTTCATGAGCGAGCGCCTGGCGAAACAATTAAAAGACGGAAAGAATCTACGGGCCGTCAGGTCCCAGGTCACACTGGCAGACGGATCCGACCGAGAAGTAACACAAGCGCTCCGGGTAACAGTTCAGCTGGGCGAAGCACGAGTCAATCTCTCCGTCCTCATAATGACGGAGGTGCTGGACGAACTTCTCCTGGGGATGGACTTCTTATGCTACGGAGCAGCGACACTCCAGTGTGGGGGAATTAAACTCACCCTCCAGCCACCCTTTGAAAATAAACATAAACGAAAAGCCACCTCTCTGGCGTCTCCTGGGCACGACCCCGACTTGGCACTCAGACCACCACCGATCACATCACCACCAGCCGCGCCACGGATTCAAACCCCACACGACGGTCCGGACACGGCCACATCAACAGGTATATCAGCCCGGGTCACCTACGAGGGTGAGCCCGGCACTTCAAGCTGGGTCAAGGCTTTGCCCGCCTCGGACGCAGCGGCTGTTCAGTGTAATCCTTTTCGCCGAGAAGCGAAACGAGTCCGATTCCAGGACCAAGAATCATCAACAAAGACACGCAGCCCCTCTTGCGGAACGGCCAACGCCGAGTACGACTCGGCGGAAGAACCACCACCCAACGACCACTCCGAGAGTTACCCAGAGCCATGGGTCGGGCCTTTCCTCGAACGGGAACTGTCCCGTTTTGACACTTTGGCCGGCGTATCACACATCGCCGAACACACTATCACCATGAGGAGTAATAAACCCCTCAAACAAAGATATCACCCAAGGAATCCCGCCATGAGAGCCACCATCGATCAGCAGATTGACGAGCTACTTCGCGATGGAAGGATCGAACCGTCAAAGAGCCCGCATAGTGCGCCAATCGTCATCGCCTCCAAAAAGAACGGTGACATCAGGATGTGCGTCGACTATAGGCAATTAAACGAGAACTCCGTCCCCGACGCGTACCCATTACCTAGGATTCACCACATACTAGAACGACTACGGCATGCCCGCTACATCTCGACACTGGATCTGAAGAACGGATATTGGCAGATACCAGTGGCCGTCGACAGCCGTGAATGCACAGCGTTCACCGTCCCCGGCCGAGGATTGTTCCATTGGAAGGTGATGCCTTTCGGCTTACACTCGGCCCCGGCAACCTTCCAGAGGGCCCTGGACACCGTCATTGGCCCAGACATGGAACCGCATGCCTTTGCCTATCATCATCGTGATCGGGGCTACGCTGCAGGAACACGTACGGAACCTACGAGAGGTGTTCCGGCGACTGAGGGAAGCCAACCTTCGTCTCAACAGGGACAAGTGTCAGTTCTTCCAACGAAGCATACGCTATTTGGGACATGTAATCAGCGAAGCAGGGATTCATACGGACCCGGAAAAGGTCGCCGCCATACGGGAACTAATACCGCCAACGAATCTTAAGGAACTTCGCCGCTGCCTCGGCATAGCGTCTTGGTATCGACGTTTCGTGCCAAACTTCGCCGACGTGGTCGAGCCAATGACCGCGCTCCTCAAAAAGGGTCGGAAATGGGACTGGACGACAACACAGGAGCAAGCTTTTCAAACCTTGAAAGACCTCCTGACCAAAGCACCAATCCTCGCATGTCCCGATTTCGGGGAGAAATTTGTACTACAAACGGACGCCAGCGATTATGGTATTGGGGCTGTGCTCACCCAAACCATAGAACAACAGGAACGAGTTATCGCATACGCCAGCCGCCGGCTAAATACAGCCGAACGGAATTATTCAGTCACGGAAAAAGAATGTCTCGCAATAGTTTGGGCAGTGCGAAAAATGCGCTGCTACCTGGAGGGTTATAGATTTGAAGTCCTCACGGACCACCACTCGCTCAAGTGGCTAAACTCCATAGATAACCCAACGGGCCGGATAGCTCGGTGGGCACTGGAATTACAACAATTCCAATACGACATAAACTATCGGCGCGGGGCGCAAAATTTGGTCGCCGACGCGCTATCGCGCCAACCGCTCGCCACCCTTCAGCAGGCACAGGTGCGGGAAAATTCCTGCAAATGGATAACCAAGATGTTGGGGAAAATCCATCAGGAACCGACGAAATATCCGGATTACAGGAAGGAAAACGGGCAACTGTACAGGCGCATAGGACTGCGCCCGGAGGAGGAAGATTACACCCCGTGGAAACTGTGCGTGGGCACCAACTTTCGAGGACGAGTACTACAGGAATGCCATGATCATCCTACTGCTGGGCATCTGGGAGTACGCAAAACATGCACGAGGGTGGCCCAGTAATACTACTGGCCCGGACTATTCCGGGAGGTAGCGATCTACGTCCGACGATGCCCCAGTTGCCAGAGATTCAAAGCAAGCCAGGAGAAACCAGCCGGGAAAATGTTCACTCGCCAAGTGGACGAGCCCTTTCAGATACTCTGCGCTGACTTCGTGGGACCACTCCCACGCTCGAAACAAGGGAATACCGTCCTCCTGGTATTCCTGGATTCCTTCAGCAAGTGGGTCGAGCTTATCCCCATGCGCCGGGCCACAGTGCCACATTTAGAACGAGCCTTTCGGGAGCGGATTCTCAGCCGGTTCGGAGTCCCAAAAACCCTGGTGTGCGACAATGGGACACAATTTACGAGCCGAGGATTTCAGGAGTTTTGCAACTCCCTGGGAATGGAGGTGCAACACACGGCGCCATACACGCCGCAACAAAACCCCACGGAACGGGCGAACCGGACCGTAAAAACCGGAGATATCGCTAGCCGTCAATAGTAGCGTATCAGACACGACCGGATTCAGCCCCTCCTTCCTTGTCCAAGGGAGGGAGCCACGCTTGCCCAATGCACTCTACGATGAGGTAACCCCAGGACGGGGAACAGCCTTGATTCCGCCGGAAGAAAAGGGCCAGCGGCTCCGCAACATTTTTCAAATCGCCCGCGACAACGCCGAACGGGCCTCCGCTGAGCAAGGCCGTCACTACAATCTCCGGCAGCGGGAATGGAGACCAGCACTAGGTTCTTCAGTTCTCGTGCGCCGGCACGCACTCTCCAACGCGGCCGAAGGATTCGCCGCTAAATTGGCGGCAAGATACGATGGGCCCTATCGGGTCGTAAAATTCCTCTCGCCGAACGTAGTCAGGTTACAGGACACCAGAAGCCGCCGACGCCGTACGACTGGCCACCAGGACCTAAAACCCTATCATCAGGACAGCGATGACGCCCACGCCGAGGACCAGGAGACCAGCGCGGACACAGAACACGTGGAAACCCACGGAGCCGGCGAGACCATAACCAACGAAGACCAGGAGCAGATCCCGCCCACCGACAATACCATTGCGGGCAAGGGTCATCATGGTCACCACGCTCACGTCCTGGTCGAGGAGACCAGAGTGTCAAGGGGGCCACT
The DNA here is from genome assembly GCA_018903765.1 of Drosophila aff. chauvacae BK-2020. Classification (NCBI taxonomy): domain Eukaryota; kingdom Metazoa; phylum Arthropoda; class Insecta; order Diptera; family Drosophilidae; genus Drosophila; species Drosophila aff. chauvacae BK-2020. Next base: position 352,385 of record JAEIGO010000821.1, on the reverse strand, counting down.
TGATGCTGGGTGCGCTGAGCCAACGTCCCCACCCCCCGCTGGGGGGAAAATCACACTCGCCGGGTGCTTCTCGGACCAGCGGCAGGAGTAAAACCCCCGCTGGGAAACAATACACACCCGCCTGGTGTTTCCCGGATCCGCGAAAATAAGGAAACATCCCCAGGCCACCAGCTGGTCACAAATTGCACATAAAAGAATGGCAAGCTTTCACAAGCTTTCTCCGCATGTGCAGCTTTCAAAGCTCGCACACTGAGTGGCCAGATCAGCAGTAAACAAAGGGGTCGATGACCGCGTTTCGCGGCAATCGAACGATCGATAACACGATAACACAAACTGCGCTATAGAAGCCACCTGCGGACGGAAGAACTAAATTTTGAAAAGAAAATTAACGGCAGAAAAAAAAAATAACGGAAGAAAACAGAACCACGCAATGGAGAGGGATCCACGCCTCAATCGGAAGCCATCTTCCCCACCCCCGCTGGTCCCCATCACGCGCCGGACCACGCCGGAGACGCCACCTTTGGTAAGGCTGCCCTCGCCGCCACCCCTCTTCACAGCCGGCTCTCCCCCGCTCAGCCCCTCCTGGTGCGAGGGCCTGACGCTGGACGATGTCTTGGACATATGTCTGGAGGAAGACGTGCCCATGGAAGCCCGCTTCGGCGAGTTCCACGCGGAACTCACCCCTCCGCGTCCCAAATCAGGGGCCACCGCCTCCCAGCCCGACAAACACCCACTGGGGGCGGTGTACGAGGACGTGTCGGAGGACGAGGCCGCCACTGACACGGGCCCCTCCAGCGTCCGCGCAACCGGCTCCCCGAACCGAATCGGACGGAGCATGCCCTCCTTGGAGGAGGAGCCGGCGGCGGCCCAGGAAAACGGGGCGCAGGATCTGGCACCATCCGGCCGTGCGACGCCCACCAACCACGCCTGCTCCACCGAAGCCAGGCGTCACTCCACGGCGCTTCTGGCCTCGCCCGACGGACCAACCACGTCAGCGGCTGCCAGGCAGCGAGCCATAAGACGGGCCCAAATCAGCGGGCAGGCGGCGCCCCACCACTCAGGCTCCCCGCCTCACCAGCCGTTGGACACCGCCACCACGGCGCCTCCCTCGCCAGACGCTCCAGACGCCACGGACGCTCCAGCCCCACCAAAACGCGTCATCCTCGGCCGCACCGTGGTGGACCGCCCCGTGGCCAGAGTTCGACCCATGCCCGCCACGGACGCTTGGCGGTGGCGGTTCCGGGGAGGAGTCGCGCCCCCACTACTCGCTCCGTCCGGGCGCGTCCCGTGCCTTCGAAACCCACTACGTCGGCCGGCACCCTGGCCCGCAGCGGAGGCTCCGTCGCCGAGCACCTCCTCCGACGAAGACGAGGGCGTCGCCGAGGAAGTCGTCATCCTCGACGAGGAGAGCGACGACGACGTGGAAATCGTCGAGGGCGACAGCGACGACGGCGGCAGCGACGACGACGTCGAGATGGTCGACGACGGCAGCGACGACGGCGAGGAGGACGACGAAATCCCACCGCCCCTGGTCCGAGCCCCCGCCGGATGGGCTACGCCGGAAGGCTGGCTCCCCGCCGCCCTCGTCAACCGGGTGCAGGAAAGGGCACGCCGAAACGCAGGGCGAAGCCTGCGTTACCTCGACGAGGAGGGGGAGCAGCAGTACCAACTACAGATATCCCGGAACGGACAACACGTCCGGATCACCCTCCCACCCCGAAGAAGGGATGGAGTGTGAGGGACCGGATCGGTTCCCTCACAAGAATTTATTTAAATAGGTTAGATTTTTGGTAGATATATAGGTAGGTTAATATTTTTAGACATGTAGGTAGGTTAGGATTTGTAGATATGTAGGTAGGTTAATATTTGTAGACATGTAGGTAGGCTAATATTTGTAGACATGTAGGTAGGTTAGGATTTGTAGATATGTAGGTAGATTAGGATTTGTAGACATATAAGATAGAATAGGAACATAGTTTAATTTGTAGGTTTTAGGGGAAAGACAACCCAGAGGGGGGCATCTTTGTGTACATGGGGGTTAAACCCCCGTACATATACATTGCGGCAGAGCCCATAGCGGCAGAGCCAACGTGTCACGGCAGAGCCCATACTAGCGGCAGAGCCAAGACACTTGGCAGAGCCCATAGCGGCAGAGCCATAACACTCGGCAGAGCCCGTAGCGGCAGAGCCAAGACACTTGGCAGAGCCCATAGCGGCAGAGCCATAACACTCGGCAGAGCCCGTAGCGGCAGAGCCAAGACACTTGGCAGAGCCCATAGCGGCAGAGCCATAACACTCGGCAGAGCCCGTAGCGGCAGAGCCAAGACACTTGGCAGAGCCCATAGCGGCAGAGCCATAACACTCGGCAGAGCCCGTAGCGGCAGAGCCACAACCTGGCAGAGCCCGTAGCGGCAGAGCCACAACCTGGCAGAGCCCATGGTGGCAGAGCCCATGGCGGCAGAGCCCATGGCGGCGGAGCCCCTTGCGGCAGAGCCCTTGGCGGCAGAGCACACCTCGGCAGAGCCGAAAGCCAGCGACAGCAAGGCGAGCCGAAGCCCGACGCCGCCACGTAAGCCACGACGGCTTACTAGCGGCCGAAGGCGATAACGCTCGGCCAACAGATCGGTTGCCGGACGGAACGCTGTCCGCCCAGCCGGGCAGAGCCAACACAGGCGGCAGAGCCGATACACCTCGGCAGAGCCGAAGCCCGACGCCGCCACGTAAGCCACGACGGCTTCCTAGCGGCCGACGGCGATAACGCTCGGGCAGCAGATCGGCGGCAGAAGAGGTTTCTTGGAGGCAGCGCTGGCCGCCGATCGGGGAGAAGCTGGAAGGAAACCAGACCGACCAGTAGTGTCGGGAAAGGAAGGAGAACGACGACGGCGCCTGGAGACAAGGAGGACTGCGAGCTGGGCGGTGGTCACCGCGCTGGAGTAGCGGGCCATCGCCATGCAGGAGTCGGGTGAGCCGGGCCTCGGGCCAAAACCTCCTGCCGGACGAGAAGAACCGGCGTGGATAGAAACGACAAATAGGATACAACTCGAACTGAAATAAAAGACAAATAAACAAAGACACCAAGACTTGTGCATTTCCTTCCCCCCCACCAACCTTCCTCCTAAATCCCGCACTGGGAACGGCCCCGCGATTACGCAGCCGTCTCCCATACCGGGAATCCTCCTCCTGACCCTCGCCTCGGAGTGGCCCCGCGATTACGCAGCCATCTCCTTGGCAGGTGACCCCTCTTCCTGACTCTTGCCTGGGAAGCGGCCCCGCGATTACGCAGCCGTCTCCCTGGTAGGAATACTTCCTCCTAAATCCCGCATTGGGAGCGGCCCCGCGATTACGCAGCCGTCTCCCATACCGGAAATCCTCCTCCTCAATCCCGCATTGGGAGCGGCCCCGCGATTACGCAGCCGTCTCCCAAACCGGGAATCCTCTTCCTGATTCTCGCCTGGGAAGCGGCCCCGCGATTACGCAGCCGTCTCCCTGGCGGGAAAATCCTCCTTCTTGATCTCGCCCGGGAAAACGGCCCCGCGATTACGCAGCCATCTCCCGGGTGGAACTGCTTCCTCCTAAGTCCCGCATTGGGGGCGGCCCCGCGATTACGCAGCCGCCTCCCATACCGGGAATCCTGCACCCCTGATCCTTACCATAGGGACTGCCCCGCGATTACGCAGCCGCCTCCTTAGGACAAGGATCTCGCCTAGATACGAGACAAGCACTACAGCCTTTCTCCTGCCCCTACAGATTCCCCGTTTCTTTATTTTTCCAAATCCTGGCCAGTAGGCCTTCTTTTATTCTGCCTGTCTCACAAATAAATATTTTCTGTGGAGGATCCTGGCCTGGCTGAGTATTTATCCTGGCCCGTGATTAGCATCCTTACAGTGTTTATTTTGTATATTATTTATTTGTGAGGGCCAGTCGGCTCCTCACATTCCCCTCCTTCTTGGGGGGACCGATAAGAGATCCTGATCTCGTTTGGTCTCTGGGTCGGCCTCGGATCCGGTGTGGCCGGCATTGAAGCTGGCGTCGGTCGATGTGACCTTCGCGTGGGATCGTTCCTCCCACTCCTGCTCCTTCACCCAGCTCGCACACACGGCTGGGTTTCCTCTGGCTCGGTCTCGCATGCGGCGATGGTGTTGTCGCCGGAGACCAAGGCGGGCAGAGTGTCGTCCTCGGCCTCATAGCGAGGGCTAGGTACTTCTCCGGTGCTGCCGCCCGTGGCAGTCGGCGGAGCTTCGACGGGATTGTTGTCGTCGAAGATGACGATCAGTTCTGGCGGGGTGATGGGACCGGTTCGTCGTCCATCTTCTTCCGCCTCCATCCTAGTGGCTGTATATTGCGTTCACTGGGGTAATTCACCCAACGTCATATCTGTGAACAAACAAAGTTTTATTAGACTTGTGTCTCACTAAGGACTTACTTAGCATTTGAGTTATGGTTAGGCGTTAATTTGGAGGAATTAGTTGTGGGCGCTGGGAGCATTGAGTTTCCCCATCAGGGAAGTGAAGACGTTGGGAAGGCGCACCGTCCAACAAGTGGCCCCCACTGACTCAGTTTTGGCTCCTGTCGCAGTGCTCCTAGTTATTAACGGCTCTTGCCCTCTGTGTCTGTTCTTTTTCTTAGCCAAATGTTTGGCGTTTCCGGGCCGCAACTCTTTCTGTTTCCTTCTGCGAAGTTTAGCGGCACACGCCGCTAACTTGCTCCATCGCAGTTCCCTCTTCATTCTTCGGCTTCGCCGGTTCCAAATCGTTTACTGTTTCCTTTTAGTCTCCTAGAGATGCCGTTCTGCGTTGTTTATTCTGGGTGTGCTGCAGGCGCACGATCGTGGGTGCCAGAAACTTGATAACCTTGTATGGCCCTTCATATTTAGGGGCCAGCTTTGCCGCGAAATTATCCGCCGCCTTGGATAAGTAGTGATGCTTGACGAATACTAAAGATCCTAACTGTGGTCTCCATGCTCGTCTTCGAAGATCGTAGTGCTTCCGTTGTTCGAGTGAAGCTCGCTGAGTGTTCTCCTGGACGATCTTGAACACGTCGCGAAGCATTTCCGCTTTCGCGACGGGTGCTTGGGGAACTTCGCTTGGTCCCGGAGGAACTTCGTCATACAAGGCCCCTGGAAGTCGGGGCTCTCTGCCTTGAATGATGAAGGCCGGACTAAGTCCGGTCGAATCCGAAACGCTGCTGTTTATCGCCAAGTTCAGCTCCGGTAGCAATTCGTCCCAAGTCGTCTGCTTATCCTCGATGTACTGGGCGACCATAGTTTTGATGGTGCAATTGGCCCTCTCCGTCGGGTTCTGCTGCGGTGTATAGGGTGCCATATACTGGATCTCCATTCCCGCTTGTTTACAGAAAGCTTTAAAAGAACGACTAGTGAATTGAGTTCCGTTATCACAAACGAACCTGCGTGGAATCCCGATTCAGAATCCTCTCCCTAAAGGACTTTTCGAGATATGCCGAAGTAGCTTTTCTTAAGGGGACCAACTCAACCCATTTAGAAAAAACGTCGAAAAATACAAGAAGCATGCTGTTCCCGCTCTTAGAACGCGGAAGGGGCCCGATGAAATCTGCGCAGACAGTGTCGAAAGGCTCACTGATCTGCCTGGTAAACATTTTACCCGCTGGTTTACTCTGACTGACCTTAAACCGCTAGCAAGTGTCACACTTGCGTACATACCTGGCTTCATCACGGAAGAGTCCCGGCCAGAAATACCGCTGGGCGATCCGTGTCGTGACAGCGCATCCGCGACAACGTTCTGACTTCCGCGCCGATATGTGACGTCAAATTGGTACTGCTGCAATTCTAACGACCAGCGCGCGATTCGTCCCGTGGGATTATCGATTGAGTTGAGCCACTTCAAAGAGAGATGGTCCGTTATCACCTCAAACCTTCCAAGTAACACCTGAGTTTCCTGATGGCCCATATAATGGCCAGACACTCCTTCTCCGTGGTCGAGTAATTTTCCTCAGCGGCTATGAGACGTCTACTGGCAAACGGCTCCTAGTCCTATGCCGCTAGCTTCTGTTTGGAGGACAAACTTCTCGTTAAAATCCGGGCACGCGAGGACGGGCGCCTACGTAAGCTTCCTCTTCAGTTCCTCGAATACATCCTGCTGCTCCTGCTGCCATTGCCATTTCCTCCCCTTCTTCAATAATAGCGACATCGGTTGTACTACGCTGGCGAAGTTCGGCACAAATCTTCTGTACCACGACGCGATACCAAGACATCTCCTCAGCTCCTTGCAAGTGGTGGGCGGACTCAGCTGCCGCACTGCCGAAATCTTTTCGGGATCTGTGTGAATTCCTTCCTGTGCTTCCGTCTCCTGGATTACTGCCAGTGCTCCTCCAGCGTCGGGTGTATATTCCGTTTTGGCTGGGGAGTGAGTAACATGCGAGTCACCTCGACTCGCGTTGTTGGCCTGTGCTGCCTCTCGAGCGGGTTCTTTCCTTGTTTCCTGAGTTCGTCGAAACGGGTTGTTCCGCACTGCCTTCTCATCTCGGGGTCCTAGTGATCTGTCGGTCGGGGCTGCTTCTCTATTATGCTCTGCCTCGTTGACTGGGAGTTGTGGTGCATGCCTAACAGCACGTCTTCCATAATCGAAGGCAAAACCAAAAGTGGAAGTCTGACCCAACGTTGGTCCAGCTGGACTTTCGCTACTTTCGCGACTTGGTGCGAATGTCGTCCTCAAGTCGCTGAAAATACCTCGGCGGCAAAAAGAAATCAAGAAAAGCCTTCTTGAAGTTGGCTCAAGACTCCCCCAACAGTTGGCTGGTCCTAAACCAGTTTTCCGCCGTATCCGTCAGCAGTCCGGGAATGGCTTGCGGCATCTTCTCCACGTTTACCTCGTATGCGGTGGCTCGCTCCTCTAGATGCTGGATGAACGCAATCGGATTCGTGTTTCCGTCAAACGTTATCCCCCAATTCCTAAGCTTCTCTGCCAGGGTGGCTGCTGTCATCTCGGGTTTCCAAGGTGAAACGTCCCGCCTGGACTCTGTGCCTCCGGCAACGTCCACGGTAATGCCAGGTACTGGAAGCTGCAGCTTATTAGGGCCCAGGATGTGGGGACTCGGTGATCGTTGCTTCCGTTCGTTGATCGCGGCTAAAATCTCGGCCTCGCATTCTTGGAGTTGCTCGACGACTTCCAAGACGTCATCCTTATTATTAAATGTGGCCAACCGGCTCCTCATTTCTTTAACGCTTCCCGTTGCGTCTAACCCGAACACCGTGCACCCATATTTGCGGAAAATAAATATTATTCGGAGCTGACTGAAGACGAGAAAAAAAAATATTTTCCGACGCAGTGGAAAATTATTACGGGGTCAAACGAAGCTCAATAAATTGGCGTATTTATTTCGAAACACAACGGCGTGTAAAATGCTCCAGCGAACCGATGAAAACAACGATGAGGCAAAACGATTATGAAATTCTGCGACGACGATTTTCTAAACTCGGCTTAGTAGCGACTGTACTTGTTGACTCGGCGACGGTTGTATGCGAACTCTCCAAAGATTCCGTTCAATATAGTGGAAGTAGATCGACACCACTGTGAGTGTGAGAGAGACGACGATGAGAGTGAAACAAGATGGCTGTGCTGTGGGGAATAGGTTAGCTTCTCCCTTCCTTGTGTTTAAAAAAAATATAAATTGTATATCATTTGTTCTCTGGATTTTCTTGGGGATGTTTTTATCCAACTATCTTTTAAGTGCACTCGCAACTTTTCCTCTGTCGTACCCACAACAGACACAAAAAAATAAAAAAAATTTTTCCAGTGTAACTTAATGGGGATTTAGGCCATAAATTCTCATCTAAAATTCGTAAGCCCCATGTCCCTGCTCGGGCGCCATTTGTGAGGTAGTTTTCTAGGCTGGGATAGAGACTCAGTCCCGCTAGGATCTCTCTATTTTGTAATTTGTAAAGATATGGGACACTGTGGCTAGGATGAGACGGTGGGCTGACGTGGGGTGGAGTTTGTCAGCCACCGGGTTACCCTAAAAAATCTGCTGATAGGGCGCAACAGAGGAAAGACACAGAGTTAGCCTTCACACATGTTTGGGGCCGGAGGGCCGAGAGGAAAGGGAGGAAATATCTGGCAGTTCGCCCTCTCGTCGGAGTCACACGACCTCCGACCTAATATTTTCCCGCGGCCGGCTGTGCCTGGCCCGGCCAAGTTGCATTCATGTTTATTTCCGAAATTTTTTCCCAAGGTCTGAAGGGCCGCCAAACCGGCTGGCACGACTGTAGCTCTTTTTGCAATAATTAAATTTGAATTATTTTATGTTTTGATATTTTCCTCAGTTTGCTATGTTTCACTATTTTTCTTATTATTTTCCGTCATTTATTCTCATCATATGTTTTTCCGCTATTTATTTCAAATATTTTTGCTAGTTTTATTTTTTTATTTCCTATATTTATTTTTTTTGCTATCAGTGCACTCGCTTCCCTTTTGTTTTCTTTTATAGTTTCCTACTTTTCATAATTTCATAGTTTTCATAATTTTAAACTTCCACATTTTTCTCTCAGTGTTTTCGCTTTTACATTTTTATAATTTCATATAGCGTTCAACTCCCGCATAGAGCGGACGTGGTCTCGCGCGAGCTCCGGGAAAACAATTTAAAATAGTGGAAACTTAAAGAATATTATACTGGATCAGTCCAAACAGTGCGAAAAGACGCTAACAATTAAAAAACAAAGAAAAATATAATCATAACTAGTGTTATGATTAATGCAAGTGCTTATTTAATTTAAACAAATAAGTGCCACTCATAACAAGCTCAAAAAATGAGCAGCGATCAAAAGAATGAGCGTAGAAGCGCTGTCAACCCAAGAAATGCTTTCTACTCTTATTTCTCAACTCGCGATATAGATCAAAATCAGAAGTCGACAAAGAGCAACTCGACTCTACTGACCGTCGACAGCAAGAGAGCCAGCTCTTGCTCACCCTCTCTGCTCACCCCAACTCCCGCATCTTGGAGTTACCAATGCCAAACCCCACCACCGCCGGCTTCGCTGAATGAAGCTCCAACAACAAGCAGTGCTACAATTACTGCAGTCGCAGCAAAATCACCACCAATAATTAAACCAACTACCAATATTGCGAGTTCGGTCCCAACGGCTGCACAACAAAATAAAATGCCAACAAAAACAGTTAGCTCCGATAAGCAACAAGCGGTCCCGGCTATACAGACCGGTATGGACCGTTACATCCAGATTAAGCGCAAGCTTAGTCCACTCAACACGGTTGGTAACAAACCAAAGATCAACCGAACCAACAAAAGCACCGACCAAACGAGAAGCTCCAATGAAAACCGTTTCTCCATCTTAGCAGAGGCGGACAACAACCAACCAGAGTTGGGGCAGGAGACCCAAAGGAAACCTAAGCCCCCACCTATTTACATAAGAGAAAAAAGTTCAAGCGCCCTGGTCAACAAAATTGTTGCGCTGGTCGGGGACGAGAATTTCCATGTTGTTCCGCTTATTAAAGGGAACATACACGAAACAAAGGCTCAAACGAACTCCGAAGAACACTTGTGACGTTCAGTCAAGCCGCGGGTAGGTCAGGGCTGGCCAGGATCATCCAGGACATTTATTTGATTCAGGAAAGTGGTGCTAGAAGAGGAAATTCCGACCCGAGCCCCAGTAATAACGCTGTTTTTTTTAACCTTAACTAGGCTTACAATATATAAAGTTTATTGATCTTGACAGAGTAACTGTTCCCGTAGCTGGGGTGTCGATCGGTCCGGCGGATATCGACGAGCGTCCGTGTCCTGCGGAAGGGGCCCTCGGGTCCGGGGTCCGTGGATGTTGCTTCCTGCCGTCCGGGTGGGATGATTGGGGATCCAACGACGCGCCCCCTTGTCCTCGGAAATACGTAGTGTTGGTTAATTAAGACGAGACCGTCAATAAGGATACGTAGTATTAATGAAGTAGGACGGAACCGTCAGCGAGATACTTAGTGTTGAGCAAATTTAGGACGAAACCGTCAGCAGGACGAAACCGTCAGCGAGTTGTGAGAAATAGGACGAAACCGTCTGCAGGACGAAACCGTCAGCGAGTTGTGGGAAATAGGACGAAACCGTCGGCAGGACGAAACCGTCAGCGAGTTGTGAGAAATAGGACGAAACCGTCTGCAGGACGAAACCGTCAGCGAGTTATGAGAAATAGGACGAAACCGTCTGCAGGACGAAACCGTCAGCGAGGTATGAGAGAAGTAGGACGAAGCCGTCTGCAGGACGAAACCGTCAGCGAGTTGTGAGAAATAGGACGAAACCGTCAGCGAGTTGTGAGAAATAGGACGAAACCGTCAGCGAGTTGTGAGAAATAGGACGAAACCGTCTGCAGGACGAAACCGTCAGCGAGGTATGAGAGAAGTAGGACGAAACCGTCAGCGAGTTGTGAGAAATAGGACGAAACCGTCTGCAGGACGAAGCCGTCAGCGAAAGACTTAGTATTGAAATATAGACTTAGTATGGAAAAATAGGACGAAGCCGTCAACCGATACCTAGTATAGTTAAGTCTTACTCCTTTGTTACCGCTGCTTCCAGTTCCTTAGTTGCTGCTTGCTGCTTGCTTGCTGCGCGCTAGGTGACTTCCACCTTGGTCGACTCCGACCACCGAATGCTAGCTCTGAGGCTAGCGGCCGGCTTTATATAGCACTTGGCGGGTTTTAGTGTGCCCGCTCGGGCTGTGGGTTTGCCCGAATTAGTGTGGCCGGATGTTCGGTATTTGCCCGAATCAGTGTGGCCGGAGTTCGGGTTTGGGCGCGCGCGCGGGTTTTGTTCGAATTTGAACTTCTTTATCACTGGTTATTATTTATTTAGCTTATTATGATTTAGTATTTAGTTATTTGTGCGCGCCCCGCGTCACACTCCCCCCTCCCTTGGGAAGTGACGCTTTATCGTCACATAGTTTCCCCTATTGGAGGAGATGCGCCACCATGTGTTGCCGTCTTTTTCTATCCAGCGTAGTTGGGTCTTTTTCTTTTTCTGTGCCAGTGTTGCCCGTATCTTTCTCATTGTCTCGTCTGAGATTCGGGCTCCTTCCGGCATTGTCCATCCTGATACGCTTCCCCTGTTGTCCGTATGGAGTTCCAGGATGTCCCGATCTGGTGAGCTTTCTCGCAGTGTTATGTCCCTTGACGCTGAGCCCATTATTCCGGCTGTTCGGAAGTTGATGAGCCTTGTTGATGTTTCCATTGGTCGGTTTTCATAGCGTTGTCCGGTTGTTTGTGCGGTTGTCGTCGTTGGTTTGTTTGTTGTCTGTATCTCCCGGCTGCTCTGCTGGCGTCCATTGCCGTTCCTTGGAAGATGGGCGATGCTGGTCCGGCCCCTTTGGACGATCTCCGTCACCGGTCGGGCCCTTCCTTCGTCGCTCATCTCCCTTGGGTTTGTTCTGCCAGTATTTCCGGGTTGGGTTCCGTCTTCCCCGTCCCGGCTCTGTTGGACGATTTCCGTCATCGGTCGGACCGTGGCGGGGTAGCCTGATCCCCTCTGGCATTGTAGGTGGGTCGTTCGGATCGGACCCTTCGGACGAGCTCCGTCTGCTGGGCCATTCCGTCGCGGCTCGCCTCTCTTGTGTTTCGTGTCCCCTTCCTCCTTTCGTTTTCGTTTCCTCGTCTTTCCAACTCCAGTCCGCCGCATCTCAGCACGCTCTCTGCTCCTGCCAGAAAGTCCATCCCCAAGATGATTCCTCCTTCTACGTTCGGTAGGATCATGAATGTTATTTCAAATCTCCGTCCTCCGAACTCTACGTTTGTTTTGAATCCTCCCATCGCCTTCTGTCGAGATCCATCCGCGAGTGATATCTCCGCCTGCATCCTGTTCCACCTTCCTTCCTCTCTTAGATCTTGGAACATGTTTCTGCTTATCGCGCTTTTTGTTGCTCCGGTGTCTATTATGCCCTTGGCACTCCTACACCCTACTCCAAATTGCGCTACTATCTGGTAGCCGTCGCATCTCATATCACCCGCTGCTGGACCTATTCTTCGTGCCTGAGCTGCCAGCTCTATCCGCTCAGGCCTCCGGCGTTTCCCGACTTGGCCCGGCAACATTCTGTTGTTCTGACTCCGTTTCTCCCGCACACCCAGCAGAACAGCCTTGGTGGGTTGCCGCATATGCGTGCCGTATGACCGGTTCCGCCGCATTGCATGCATATTTCTGGCCTCACTGGTTGTGGTTGTGGTACTGTCTGCCCGGTTTGTGTTTCCATCTGCTCGATTTCCTCCACCTCCTCGGCGAGCTTGAGGAATTCCGTCAGTGTTGTGAATCCGGTTCTCCTTGTATACAGTTTCAGCTTGCTCCTGCAATTCTTGTACACCCAGTCTAGCTTTTCTGTTTCCGACAGTTTCGTGAACCTCATCAGCTTCCTTAGGTTCATCGCGTATTCCCTTACTGGCTCGTTTTCTCTCTGTCTTAACTGCGCTATCTGGGTTTCCAGCTGTTCTCCGTATCGTGGTGGTAGAAAGTACTCTAATAGTTCCGTTCGTAACTGTATCCACGAGGTGATCCTTGTTGGTGTCGTGTTCCACCAGTCTATGGCGCTTCCTTCCAGTATAAATGGCATTGTCTGGACCAGCTGATCGAGATGGAGTCCGTATCCATTTGCCCATTGCTCCATTTTCTCTAGAAATTCTAGTGGGTTAGACGTTCCCTGGTACCTGATATCCCAGTTCCGTACCCTGTCAATTATCCCTGTCTCCTTTCCCTCCATTTTTGTTTCTATTCCGTTGTCCATCCTTGTTTTTTCCTCCGTTATTATGATCTCTGGTATTCTCGCAGGACTTTTCTCCCTCCTGTATTTTTCTGCCAGCAGTGTCAGTTTCTTCCTTACTGTTTCTGCGTGGTCCGTTCTTTTTGAGAAAGCAGCCAATGTTTTCCGTAAATCCTCGTTCTTTCCTGATGAATCCAATCCAAATTCACTCGCGTATTCTATCAGTTCGGGTTTTGTTGCCATATATACCCAACTGGACATTACTTTCTCGGCGTCGGCTCCTTCTAAACACCACTTAATCTGCTCGGGCGCCACCTGTGACGTTCAGTCAAGCCGCGGGTAGGTCAGGGCTGGCCAGGATCATCCAGGACATTTATTTGATTCAGGAAAGTGGTGCTAGAAGAGGAAATTCCGACCCGAGCCCCAGTAATAACGCTGTTTTTTTTAACCTTAACTAGGCTTACAATATATAAAGTTTATTGATCTTGACAGAGTAACTGTTCCCGTAGCTGGGGTGTCGATCGGTCCGGCGGATATCGACGAGCGTCCGTGTCCTGCGGAAGGGGCCCTCGGGTCCGGGGTCCGTGGATGTTGCTTCCTGCCGTCCGGGTGGGATGATTGGGGATCCAACGACGCGCCCCCTTGTCCTCGGAAATACGTAGTGTTGGTTAATTAAGACGAGACCGTCAATAAGGATACGTAGTATTAATGAAGTAGGACGGAACCGTCAGCGAGATACTTAGTGTTGAGCAAATTTAGGACGAAACCGTCAGCAGGACGAAACCGTCAGCGAGTTGTGAGAAATAGGACGAAACCGTCTGCAGGACGAAACCGTCAGCGAGTTGTGGGAAATAGGACGAAACCGTCGGCAGGACGAAACCGTCAGCGAGTTGTGAGAAATAGGACGAAACCGTCTGCAGGACGAAACCGTCAGCGAGTTATGAGAAATAGGACGAAACCGTCTGCAGGACGAAACCGTCAGCGAGGTATGAGAGAAGTAGGACGAAGCCGTCTGCAGGACGAAACCGTCAGCGAGTTGTGAGAAATAGGACGAAACCGTCTGCAGGACGAAACCGTCAGCGAGTTGTGAGAAATAGGACGAAACCGTCTGCAGGACGAAACCGTCAGCGAGTTGTGAGAAATAGGACGAAACCGTCTGCAGGACGAAACCGTCAGCGAGGTATGAGAGAAGTAGGACGAAACCGTCAGCGAGTTGTGAGAAATAGGACGAAACCGTCTGCAGGACGAAGCCGTCAGCGAAAGACTTAGTATTGAAATATAGACTTAGTATGGAAAAATAGGACGAAGCCGTCAACCGATACCTAGTATAGTTAAGTCTTACTCCTTTGTTACCGCTGCTTCCAGTTCCTTAGTTGCTGCTTGCTGCTTGCGTGCTGTGCGCTAGGTGACTTCCACCTTGGTCGACTCCGACCACCGAATGCTAGCTCTGAGGCTAGCGGCCGGCTTTATATAGCACTTGGCGGGTTTTAGTGTGCCCGCTCGGGCTGTGGGTTTGCCCGAATTAGTGTGGCCGGATGTTCGGTATTTGCCCGAATCAGTGTGGCCGGAGTTCGGGTTTGGGCGCGCGCGCGGGTTTTGTTCGAATTTGAACTTCTTTATCACTGGTTATTATTTATTTAGCTTATTATGATTTAGTATTTAGTTATTTGTGCGCGCCCCGCGTCACACACTTCCGAGCTGTGTCTAAGTACCTGGAAGACACAAAAACGAACTTATCAAGAACCTATCAACTAAAAAGCAGCAAGGGACTGCAAGTTGTGCTAAAAGGTATAGAACCTGACGTCACCCCCTCTGAAATTCAAGAAGCCCTTAAGGCCAGGGGCTTCTGTGCCAAAAATGTTAGCAATATTGTTAACAGAAACAAAAAACCACAACCACTTTTCAAGGTCGAGCTTGAACCAGATAGCAAAACCTTAAAGAAAAACGAAGTGCACCCGATCTACAAGCTGCAGCTCTTACTGCATCGAAGAATCACCGTGGAAGAACCCCACAAACGCAACGGCCCTGTTCAATGCACAAACTGCCAAGAGTATGGACACACCAAGACATATTGCACACTTCGGACGGTCTGCGTAGTCTGCGGAGACTTCCACAACTCCGTAAACTGCCCCGCAAACAAAGAAGACCCCCAAATGAAAAAATGTGGCAACTGTGGAGGAAACCATACGGCAAACTACAGAGGCTGTGCGGTCTACAAGGAGCTGAAGAGTCGCATTCGACGAGCGACAGCTACGCACCAACAACATACACAAAATGTGTATTACAACTCAAAAAAAACGCCAGACGTATTTTTCGCCAAGGCAGCCAGATCATCATTTGGGCAGCTAAATACAACCAAGGGAATCTCCTACGCCGAAGCACTAAGAACAGGCATGGAAAATCCACCCCAGCCTCACTCAGAAAATGCTCAGCAGGTTCCAGGGCAGCCGCAAAGCAAATTGGAATCTATGATGTTCACCATGCAAAAAAGTATGATGGAACTTATGTCATTCATGAAAAGAACCATGCAAACCCTTTGTAGAAACAAGAGCTTTTTCTTGAGTATAAATGATAAGTCGGATGGTGCTAGTTTAATAGTTAAATTTTAATGACAATTCTTGGTTATTTCTCCTCACTTAAACTCCTCGTGGCTATTTCTTCAACTTCAATTTTTCGTCTGTGTATGTTCTATGTTCTCTTTTTTCTAATTCCTATCTGCCACTCGTTCGCTAGTACGAGTTGGCAGCCTAGTGCAACAGCTGTTATGTTAACAACATTCAAAAAGCGCGGAATTCAAATATACAAAATTATTCTAATTGGGTTTTGACCCAACATACCGGCCCCCTTGAAAGTATGCGATTGACTTTCAAGAGACAGGTAATAAGGCGAGTTTCCGTATAGGGCGGCGGATGATTCCCTTGGCAGTGCGTACGTCGGCTACACGCACGATGTTGTCCGCTCCTGCGATCGTGCTGACTATGCGCCCAAGAAGCCACCGTTGTGGGGGAAGATTATCCTCGTGAACGATGACCATGTCGTTGACAGCCAAATTTGGTGAAGTCTTCGTCCAGGTTGTGCGAACTTGGAGCTCGTTGATGTACTCGTGGCTCCAGCGACTCCAGATGTGATGTTTGAGTGCGCTGACCCTTTTCCATCGATTCAACTTGTCCAGGTTGTCGTCGATTGGTGGAAGTTCCGGTAGTGCTCGGAGTGCGTCACCCACTAAGAAGTGGCCAGGCGTGAGAGCGGCCAGGTCGTTTGGGTCTGATGAGAGCGGCGTTAACGGGCGAGAGTTCAGAATCGCCTCGACGTCAGCGGCTGCAGTGGCTAACTCCTCGAAGGTTAATCTGGTGTTTTGAAGAGTGCGATTGAGTAGTCCCTTGACACTTTTGACTGCAGCTTCCCATATGCCCCCGAAGTGTGGAGCCCTGGGTGGAATAAAGTGGAAGTTAATGAACTCTGAGCGACAGAAAATGTGGATCGATTTGGTTGTTTCGTCTTTAAACAAAAACTGCTTCAACGATTCGAGCTTGTTGTTAGCTCCTGCGAAATTTGTAGCGTTGTCACAGAATATGTCCGAGGGAAGTCCGCGTCGGGCAATAAAACGCTTTAGTGATGCAATGAAGCTATCCGTCGTGAGATCCGATACAACTTCGACATGTATCGCCTTCGTGGCAAAGCAAACGAAGACGGCTAGGTAGGCCTTGGTGGGCGGCTTACCCCGGATGCGCAAATAGACGTTGATTGGTCCGCAAAAGTCTATTCCGCATCTTGAAAATGGCCTAGATGGTGTGATCCGTTCTTTAGGCAGTTGGCCCATTAGCTGCCTTTCGAGAGTTGGTCGATAGCGACGACAATGTATACATGAGCGAACGACTTGTCGCGCCAAGTCCCTTACATTCACTATCCAGAACTGTTTTCTAATTAAAGCGACGAGCGTCCGTGGCCCGGCGTGATAGTTCTGTAGATGAAGATGGCGAGCGAACTGTGAGACAAATGGATCCTTAGCTGGGAGCAGGACAGGATGCTTTTGGGTTTCCGGGTAGTCTGCTAGCTCCAGGCGCCCTCCGACCTTTAGCAGTTGGAAGCCATCTGTAACCTGAAGGAAGAGACTAAGATTTTTAAGGTTAGTGCGAATCGGATGGCCCTTCAGGACCGAGGACATCTCTTGAGCGAAGTGAATAGTTTGAATATTCCAGACGATGCAATGTAGCGCCCGCATCAGTTCTGCTGGCGTCGGCGAAGGTGATTGGAATGGCGTTAGTTTACGGCAGAGCTGAGTAAATCTGTACATCCAAGCAATTACTAGTAGGCAGCGATGATGCGAACTGATCTTGTAGATTCCTTCAAGCGGTTGATTAGTAGTCGTGTGTACGGCAAAGGCTGATTTTCTCTTCTCCAGTTGGACAGTTTCCATATCAATGTCACTGTTGTCTCGACTGTCCTTTGGCCAATGTTGATGATCTTGGCCTAGGAACTCAGGTCCCTCGAACCAGATCGATTGATCCAACTCGGTGATAGTGCAGCCCCTGGACAAGATATCAGCCGGGTTGCAGTGAGTAGGAACATGTCTCCAGTGGCAATCTGACGTGAGTTCTTGGATTTCAGCAATGCGATTGCCGACAAAGGTTGATAAGGTGGCAGAGTGTTGGCGATTCCAATGTAGAACAATTTGAGAATCGCACCATAAGAACGAAGTCGGCTTTCTGTCAGCGAAGATTCTAATGATTTTTTTGTAGAGCTGTGCTAACAAATGTGCTCCACACAGTTCTAATTTCGGCAGAGATAGCTTCTTGGTGGGAGCAACTCTGGACTTCGATGTGATTAGCTGTACCTTGGTCAGCCCATCTGATCCGATTGTGCGAGCGTAGATGCAGCATCCATACGCTCGAATGGAGGCGTCACAAAAGCCGTGTATCTGAAAGGTATGTATCGCTGATTGGAGGCAATATCGTGGTATTGCTACAGACTCCAACGACGAAAGCGATGCAAGCAGGGACATCCAAGCTGTATGAATGCCTTGGGGTACTGACTCGTCCCAATGTAGTTTTAGGAGCCACAGCTCCTGGAGGATAATTTTTGCCACTATGATGATGGGAGTAACTAATCCCAACGGATCAAACAGCGAAGAGGCTATGGACAAAATCGAGCGCTTGGTGACGTGGTCCGAATCGACTCTTGGCGAGAACGAGAACATGAATGTGTCCCGTACTTGGTCCCATTTTAGGCCAAGCGTGCTGGTTAGCATTTCGTCGTCCAACTGCAAATGTTTGACTGTAGCGTCATCGACAAACTTGCAGTGATTTGAATGCCATTTTGCGAGTTCTAATTGGCCATCCTGTAGAATCGCTGTAACTTCCCATTTGATTTGATGTAGCTCCTCTACCGTATCCGCTCCACCTAGGAAGTCGTCCACATAGAAAGACGATTTGATGGCTTTAGCTCCAATCTCCAATTTGTCCATGAATTTGTCGGCTATATATGACAAACTGCGTATGGCTAGATACGGTGCAGCCGCTGTGCCATAAGTTACAGTATTCAACTCGAAGGTGCTCAATGGTTGCGATGGCGACGTTCTCCAAAGAATGTATTGGAATCTGCGATCCTCGGCAGCCATGTTGACTTGGCGGAACATCTTGACCACATCAGCAGTGATGGCATAGCGATGTATCCGAAAACGCAGGAGTAGTGTATAAAGATCTGGCTGAATGGTCGGTCCGACCATCAGAATGTCGTTGAGCGTTTTCTGGGACGTCGTCTTGCAAGATGCGTCGAAAACCACTCTGAGCTTTGTTGATGTGCTATTAGGCTTGAGCACGCAGTGGTGCGGAATATAATAATGCGGAGTGTTTAACTGTGGATGGCTCACGGGACTCATGTGTCCCAGATTTTGAAACTCCTGCATGAATTCAACATATTTGGCCCCTACCTCAGGCCTTTTGCATAGGCTGCGTTCGAGGGAGAGGAATCTCCTTTTGGCAATGTCGAATGAGGCTCCGAGAACGGTAGGTTCATCTTTAAATGGAAGTCGTACTTCCAATTCATCTGAATTACGTCGTACCGTTTTGGTGTAGAACTCCTCACAGTTTCGCTGCTCTGGCGTAAGTGTGATCTCAGGAGGCTCCACATGATCGATGCGCCATAACCGTTCCATTTTTTGGTCAATGTCTGTTAATGCGATAGATGAGTACTGATGGAGTGTTCTGGGATGAGCTCGGCATCGACCAGACACTATCCATCCAAGTAGTGTTTTTTGTAATACGGGCAGATCCTTTCCTAATTTAACTTGGCCGACTGCCAATATATCGAAGAAGGTTTCTGTCCCCAAAAGCAAATCGATCCGACGAGACTTGTTGAAGCTCTCGTCAGCAAGAGATGAGTGCTGCGGAAGGTTCCACGCAGAAATGTCAATTTCCGATTCTGGATGATAGGCGATGTGGGATGTCACGCAAAAATCAAGGAGCAACTCGAATCCATTGTGCCTCGACTTGATATTGGTGGTTGCATGGTGTTTTATTCGCGTTTGTGTCTCACCAATGCTACGAATCTCGAGGTTGAGCTTGCTCCGTGGCAGTCGAAGTCTTCGGGCAAACTCCTCGGATATGAAATTCACCTGAGAACATGAATCCAGAAGCGCTCTTCCTATTTTGTAGCTTCCAGATGCATCCTTGACCAGAATCAGTGCCGTGGCCAGAATGACACAGTCGGAACGAGACTCCGTGTGAGTATGCGCGACTGCGTCCGAAACTTGTACAGGCTCCGCTTGAGGGAGTGGCAAGGGAGCTGCGGCCGATCCCTGCGATGGCCGATGAAGCAGCGAGTGATGCGGTAGTGCACATGAGTGGCACCTCCGCGTCGACGGGCAGTTGGCTACAAGATGACCCCTGCCAAGGCAATTAATGCATAGCTTGTGGCGCTTTACTGCATTGAGGCGATTATCTAGGGCGAGATTGATTAGTTCTGGGCATCTAAAGGTCTTGTGGTCTGTCTGCGAACAGATGTTACAAGTTTGTGTGGTGCAATTGAAGGACATACTTGCCTGATTCCTCTGCGAGCGCGACCTATGGCCACCTGGTTGACTCATAAGGGCTTCAGCAGGAGGCTTCTTATCCGATTCCAAATATTGACAATGACGTTCAACGACTCCAACGCATTTGTCCCACGAAGGCAACGTAGTGTAGTCCAGCGACTCATTCCACTTCCTCTTAGTCTCCTGGTCCACTTTGCCCATAACTATGGAGATGAGCATGGCCTCGCAGATCTGTGGCTCGGTGCTCAACGAACGCAACGAGTTGTATAATGCGGATGCATTATCGATTAGGCTGCGCAACTGCTGACCATTTGACTTGGCGACAGTTGGCAATGCGAAGAGTGACGATATGTAATCCAAAAATACGAGAGTCGGGTTGTCATAGCGCTGCTTTAAGCGGTCCAGAGCCTTTGCGTAGTTGTCTGCGGTCACCTGGAAAGCTCGAACCGTTTCAAGGGCTGGTCCTCGAAGACAGTTTAACAACTGGTTGAACTTCTCGATCTTAGACATGGATGGCTGGTGGCCAATAACTTGGTTAAACGACAAGATAAAGTTTTGGTACTCGCAGTATTTGCCGTCAAATGTCGGCAATGATAAGCGCGGGAGCTTAACTGCAGATGTGTGCCCAAAATGAACCGTAGATTCATGAATGCCAGTGCTGTTAGCGTCTGGTCCAAGTTGCTCCTGAACGCAAACCTTGGCGTGGATAAACAGCTCCTCTAGTTCGAAGCGAGTATTGCGCTGCGCTTCAGCTGGCTCCATCTGCTCTATGGCCTCCTGGGTAGATAAAGCGAGTTTAAAATACGATTCCAAAATCGACAAACGGCAAGATAATTCCAACGGAGATAAGTTCAAACCAGGTTCCACTGATTTGCTCATACGTGTAAGGTTTTTCCGAGCACTCGTTCGTTGAGCTTTAAGTTGCTCCAGCGAAGACATTTTTGCAGATGTTTGTTTACTTTATTTAATTTCGATCTGGCAATTCCTTGCTTGACAAGGTCTGTGAGAGCGAGCGAGACGACGAGATGTAGTGGAAAATTTTCGCTCGCCAAGCCTAGTGTGCAACCTAGCGTATTGCGACAGAATGAGGTTATGTATGGGGGTGCTCCTGGGGGCAATATGTATAGATGGAGGACCGAGATGTCGACTCCAACTATGGCGATGGCACTTGGAGGATGTCCAACGATGTCCAATGATGCGGCGGGAGACCCTTGAGTATAGCCGGCAGCTGCGCTGCATGTAGTTGTGCGCAAATGCACCAGCGAAAATCCTATGCGGACGCTGGGTAGACCGGCAGCGAACGCGATGCACGAATGTACGAGAGTTTGGCAGGGCAAAGGTCGTAAATGCGCGTGCGAGACTTAGAGCAAAGTAAAAATGGGGGCGAACGTAACCACAATCATCACCAAAATTAACTAAAACGTAGCACAAGTCCTGTCACGGTCGCCAAAATGTAGAAACAAGAGCTTTTTCTTGAGTATAAATGATAAGTCGGATGGTGCTAGTTTAATAGTTAAATTTTAATGACAATTCTTGGTTATTTCTCCTCACTTAAACTCCTCGTGGCTATTTCTTCAACTTCAATTTTTCGTCTGTGTATGTTCTATGTTCTCTTTTTTCTAATTCCTATCTGCCACTCGTTCGCTAGTACGAGTTGGCAGCCTAGTGCAACAGCTGTTATGTTAACAACATTCAAAAAGCGCGGAATTCAAATATACAAAATTATTCTAATTGGGTTTTGACCCAACACCCTTGTTCAGGACCAGAACATGGTAATTCAGTTGCTTGTAGCACAACAGTCCAAAAAATAAATGACTAACCTACGTATATCCATGTGGAATGCCAACGGCATTTCACGGCATAAACTTGAAATAACTCAATTCCTAAACGTAAATCACATCGACGCCATGCTGCTGGTTGAAACGCACCTCACAGGGAGATATAACTTCCATATAAGAGGTTATACCTTTTACCGCACAGATCATCCGGATGGCAAGGCACACGGCGGAACGGGTATCTTAATCAGAGAACGCATCAAACACCACTTTCATCAAAGGTTTGCAACAAATTACCTGCAAGCCACGTCCATAAAAGTGAACTCAGGAAACGGAAACCTTTGCATTGCCGCTGTCTACTGCCCACCTCGCACAACACTCTGGGGGATCGCTTCATAGCCGCAGGAGACTACAACGCCAAACACACGCACTGGGGATCACGCCTCGTGACTCCCAAGGGAAGGCAACTGTATAATGCACCTATAAAAGTGAGCAATAAACTGGACTACGTTTCTCCTGGTAGCCCCACATATTGGCCTGCAGACCCAAAAAAGATCCCAGATCTAATTGATTTCGCGGTGACAAAAAACATCCCACGCAATCTAATAAGCGCCATAGCACTACCGAATCTCTCATCTGACCACTCGCCTTTGTTGATAAGCCTTCTTCAAAGCCCAGAAATTGCGGACCACTAAAACACTAACTGGATGAAATACAGAAAGTATGTGAGTTCCCACATTGAGCTAACTCCCCAACTAAATATCGAAGCGGACATCGACTGCTCCTCCTCCGCCCTGGAAGAGGTACTCGTCACAGCAGCCAGGATCTCAACCTCTATACGGAAAGATGGGGAATTTAAGAAGTTCAAAACCAACCGGCAAATCGAACAGCTGGTTCAGGAAAAGAGGCGTCTGCGACGAGCGTGGCAAACCAGCAGATCGCCATGCTCAAAGCAACGTCTTACTGAAGCCACCCGCAAGCTGAAAATGAACAACTTAAATATATTGGAAAACTCTCGCCAACTAGTACAAAGCATCCCTTGTGGAGGGCTCACCCAAATCTAAGCTCTCCAATTCAAACCGTCACCCCTATAAGGAATTCCTCAGGGTGCTGGGCCCGCAGCGACAAAGATAGAGCCGAATCATTTGCCTTACGAACCCCGCAGCTAATGGTTATGTTCCTCCGCAAACCCACCTCGAAACTGAATCCACGCCAACTACATTTCATCCGAACGAGATCACAAACGTCATCAGGGAGCTAAAACCAAAAAAGGCTCCAGGCGGTGACCTAATAACTACAAAAACGAT
Source organism: Drosophila aff. chauvacae BK-2020 (assembly GCA_018903765.1). Taxonomy (NCBI): domain Eukaryota; kingdom Metazoa; phylum Arthropoda; class Insecta; order Diptera; family Drosophilidae; genus Drosophila; species Drosophila aff. chauvacae BK-2020. The sequence continues at coordinate 329,567 of JAEIGO010000821.1, read as the reverse complement.
AATGGAACTTCCGTACTGTGCTATTGAGGTTATCTGTAAACCGAAGCCCGGAAAAGATCACACGATGCCGTCATCTTACAGAGCAATAAGTTTATTTTCATGCCTGTCCAAATTATTCGAAAAATGCCTTCTAACGCGCATAATACCATATATGGGAGCCCACAACATTATCCCAGCCCGTCAATTTGGCTTCAGAGAAAAACACGGAACTATAGAGCAAGTAAACAGAATAACATGAGAAATTCGCACAGCCTTCGAACATAGGGAATATTGCAGCGCGATATTCCTCGACGTATCTCAAGCATTCGACCGCGTCTGGCTCAAAGGTCCCATGCATAAAATTAAAACACACTTGCCCGGGTACACTCATAAACTCCTTGAATCCTACCTCTACAATAGAGCCTTCGCAGTAAGATGTAACACAACAATTTCCGACAGCTACACTATCGAAGCTGGGGTCCCACAAGGTAGCGCACTTGGGCCAACTTTATTCGTCCTCTACACAGCAGATATTCCCACGAGCGACCGACTAACAACATCCACCTTCGCCGACGACACTGCGATCCTTAGCCGCTCCAGATGCCCAGTCCGTGCAACAACCCAACTCGCCAACCACCTCGTGGTAGTCGAGAAGTGGCTATCTGACTGGCGTATCAAAATAAACCAACAAAAGTGTAAACACATAACGTTTACCCTTAACAGACAAACTTGCCCTCCGCTCTGTATGAATAGCACGCAGATCCCCCAAGTTAATGAAGTAACGTATCTCGGCATCCACCTCGACAGACGTCTAACATGGCGTAGACATATCGAATTCAAGAAACTGCACCTAAAACTGAAAGCCAGCAGCCTCCACTGGATTATTAACTCACGATCGCCCTTGTGTCTGGACTACAAGGTCCTGCTCTACAACTCCACTCTTAAGCCAATCTGGACGTATGGCTCCCAGCTGTGGGGGAACGCGAGCAGAACCAACATAGACATCATACAGCGAGCCCAATCAAAGATCCTGCGAACTATCACTGGGGCACCATGGTATATTCGTAACCAAAACATCCACAAGGACCTCGGCATTCTCGCAGTAAAAGATGAAATAGACAGGCAAAAAGCGTCCTACAATGAAAAACTCTATGTCCACCCAAATCCTCTAGCAAGGGTCTTGACTCGGGTCTCCAGCCGAACCCGCCTGCAACGTACAGACCTTCCAACCCAGCCATAACTTGTCAGGGCCACTGTCTCAGTCTTCATGACTCCTAGTTAGGTTATAGTATAAGATTTGATACACTTATTGTTAGTCTCATAAATGAGAAGATTCAATAAATAAAAGCAAAGCATAAAAAAAGAAATTTTTATATTTTCCATAATTTTTGCTATTTTACAATTTTCAAATATATTTTCGAGTTTTCTAGTTTCACATTTTTCATTTCTCTCAGTGTGGTTAGTTGGAATCAAAACTTATGCTTATCTGACCGCACTCTTCGGTGACCACCGCATCGAGGGCTCAGTACAGACACATGCTAGCCACCTCGTTGCGGTTTCAATACCACTCACCCGTCTCGCTCCCGCGCACACACGCGGAATGGCTCCGTCCCGCCGCTGGTCCTGGGCCAGACATCGCCAAATAAACCTTGTCCGTCTCCAAAAGTCCAAATCCAATTGTCCAAATCAAATATTTCAAAATCCAAAGTTTTGCAGGTTTTACCCGCACACGCGGTTTTCACTCGATCGATCTACGTTTTCGCGTCCGTCTTAGTTCACTGCTTATCTCCAACTCCCCAACTCCGCTTCGCTTCGCGAAACTTCTTGCGGAGTTCTTTTCAACTTCTTCCAGAAGTTTACCGTACGATCGCTCGTCCCCTATCTGTCCCTCTCATTGGCGCTTGTCAATTTTCGGGTGGCGTGATCTACTTTTCCATGGTGAGTTTCGCTGCGTGTGCTGGTGTGTGTGTGTTTGTGTACGTTAGCCTTCCAGGCTAACAGAGCGAGCTTGGGTTAGTGGTGACATTTTTATATCGTGTGATATATATATTGCTTTTGTTATATTTAGTAATGTGTGTGTGTTGCAATTGAATCTTGGGCTAGACAGGCATTTAATTATATTGAGTTTGCTAGATAGTGCTGGGATTAGGGTATTGATGTGGGTGTTCCAGTTGTATTTGTTGTTTATCCAGAGTCCAAGTAATTTGAATGATATGTTAGCGTTGTAACAGGTGATAGTGCAAATGCAGTTATGTTTTCTGCAAATGTGCAGATGTTGGCATTTTGTTGGTGAGAGAGAAGCGCTGGAGTATTCGCCCCAAATTTTTATTTGAGTAAAGAGTGTGTTAAGGTCATAATTTATATTTTTGCGCTTGTCTAGGTTTATTATGAGAAAAAAGTCATAAAGTTTATCTCTTTGTTTAGTGAAATTATGTTGCTTAGTTTGTTGAATGCTATTATGAATAGGACGACAGAGATAGGTGAACCTTGAGGTATTCCGTTTTCTAAAGGGTGTATTGAAGAGGTTTCTGATCCTACGCGGGTAGCTATTGTCCATGAAGTTTTGAGTGTATTTTATTATTTTAGGTCCGCATTTCCATTCAATAAGTTGGTTTATTATTGAGTGTACACCGATACGGTCAAATGCTCTCGCAAAATCAAGAGAAACTAGTGAGATGTGTTTTTTAGAGTTTAGTGCTTTTGTAATAAGGTAGTCTACGTAAAGTAGACTATCTGTAGTCGACTTTCCTTTTTTGAAGCCAAATTGATTTGGATGTATAAGTCTATTATAGGTAAGGAACCACCATAGTCGCTGTGAGATTATCTTGTCTAGGGTTTTTCCTACGCAGCAGTTTAGAGAGATAGGTCTGTAGGATCTGATATCTATTTTTTCTTTGTTGGGTTTTAGTACGGGTATGGTAAGGCTGGTTTTGTATGATTGAAGAATGTAGTTGTTGAATATTTGGTTGAATTGGGCTATTATTCTATCCTGCATTGTTAGAGAACTATTCCTGATCTTTAAGGATTGTAGTGCCATGTTAAATTCCATTTTAGTTATGTTCTTTTCTATTTCTATTGCTGATGTTGATGGAGAGGGGTTTATAATTATAGGTGTATGTTTTTGCGATATGAAGCTATGGTCAAAGTTTGTGTCCTTTGGAAGGTCAGACCAATGACGTGCGAATAGGTTGGCTATTTTGTCTTTATACGTAGTCGTTTCGTTGGAGGCTTTAATGCAGTTAATTTGTTTTGTTGGGTTCAGCCCACAAAATCGTCTTATATTATGCCAAATTTTTGTTGTTGGTGTCTTTGTTTGTATAGTTGATGTAAAATTTGTTGTTGCTTCAACTTTTCTAATTTTTATTTCTCTCTTTAGGCGTGCGTTGGCTCTCCGATACTCCACTATAGCTCGCCGTGTCATATGTCACATTAGCGCTCTCCACCCTTGCCTCCTCTCCTGGTGCAGGTCTGCTAGTCTTTCGTTCCACCAGGGAACCCTGTTCCCTGTTGCCGAAATACGGCCGCAAACAATCGGAAATGTCCTCAAAAATTGGGTCGGCCGTATGGCGTACTGCAAGGCCAGCCGAGGCAGCCATTTGAACGAACTTGTATTCCATAAGTAATCGGAAGGATTGTACTTTAATATAAAAAAATTAATTTGATGATCGGATGAACCGTTTTTGTTTTATTGCATTTAAAAAAAAAAAATGTTACGTGGCGGACCCTGTATATTGATTGTACATCTTTTGAAGAAAAAAGGAAACTATTGTTCTTGACAAAATATAAATAATTAACGGAGTTATGGTTCTACCAAAACCATTTTTTTTTAGAGGGTCGCGGTGACTACGATTAAAGGTCAGCAGGTCAACTGAGATCAAAAAACAGAAAAAATTTCATTAGTATAAAGTTGTTTCTGGTTCGTGAACGATTACTTTTAAGAATATCTCGTTTTTTCTGTAAACCGTAACGATTTTTTTAAAAAGTTTCCTTTTTTAGCACTAAAAATTTTATTCAAAAATTCTTATTAAAAAAATTAAAATTTTTCTTGAAAACTGAATCGTTCACGAACTCCGCACATTCATTACGAACAATTAAAAAAAAAAAAATTAAGCAGCTCGATCAATTGGTTCTTGCGGAATCGTAGTCACCGCAAAGATGACTTTTGTAAAAAACGATTTCGAGATAATCGCATTTAAAGTTCGAGGTTGAGTGTGTTGAGTGTGACAAACCGCGGCACAAAAAACTGTTTTCCTATGGAACTATTGTTCGGATCTTTATGAAAATTTGGGAAAATGTTCTTTAGGAGTCGTACTTTAGGATTCAGTAAAACACATTTTTTCGATTTTTTGAAAAAAAAAGGTATATAACCCCTTAAGAGGATGTTTGGTGATGCTTGTGGTATTGTATGTTGTGCGTCTTGAATCAGGATTCCGCCAATCAATGCAGCTTCTTTGTTAATGTTGGTTGAGCGGGGATATAAGTCGTTAATATTGCAAGTGCACCTCTGAAACCCGTCCCAGCTGGCATCTTTAACCCCGAAATAAGGCTTGCTTGGATTGTTGGTTGGATTTTTAGGAAAGAGGGCGATTATAGTAGGATTGGAAAGTGGTCGCTCCCGTAAAGGTCATCAATAGTGTTCCAGGCAGTGAGTGGAGTCAGTGAAGGAGAGCAGAAAGTAAGATCAACATGGGTAAAGGTATTGTGCGTAGTAAAGTGAGTTGGCGACATATCATTTTGGAGAGTAAATTGCGATTGTTCAATGAACTTGGCTATTGTTTTTCCTCTTGAGTTCTGTTGCTGGGATCCCCTGTTTTGATGCCAACTGTTAAAATCTCCTGTAACCATGACAATTCATTGTTGGTGTTTATAACGTTGTCTAGGTTGTGACGCGGGGCGCGCACAAATAACTAAATACTAAATCATAATAAACTAAATAAATAATAAATAACGATAAACAAATAACAACAAATAATAACAAACTGTAAATAAATAATAAGACACCATAATAACAAGAAATAAAATAATAATAAATAATAATAATAATCTATAATAATAAATAATAATAATAATCCATCATAATAATAAACTGTAAATAAATAATACGAACCCATAACCCCAAACCCCAGAAACAACAACCCAGTGATAAAGAAGTTCAAATTCGAACAAAACCCGCGCGCGCGCCCAAACCCGAACTCCGGCCACACTGATTCGGGCAAATACCGAGCATCCGGCCACACTAATTCGGGCAAACCCACAGCCCGAGCGGGCACACCAAAACCAGCCCAGCGCTATATAAAGCGGGCCGCTGGCCTCAGATTATTCATTCAGTGGTCGGCGTCGACCAAGACGGAAGTCACTAGCGAGCGGCAATCAAGCAGCAACCAAGGACTAGGAACCAGCGGTAACAAGGAGTAAGATTATAACCACACTAAGTATCTCTGCTGACGGCTTCGTCCTGCTATATCAACACTACGTATTCTTGCTGACGGCCTCGTCCTATTTAACCATACTACGTATCCCTGCTGACGGCTTCGTCCTGCTTTATCAACACTACGTATCTTTGCTGACGGCCTCGTCCTATTTAACCATACTACGTATCCCTGCTGACGGCTTCGTCCTGCTTTATCAACACTACGTATCTTTGCTGACGGCCTCGTCCTATTTAACCATACTACGTATCCCTGCTGACGGCTTCGACCTGCTTTATCAACACTACGTATCTTTGTTGACGGCCTCGTCCTATTTAACCATACTCCGTATCCCTGCTGACGGCTTCGTCCTGCTTTATCAACACTACGTATCTTTGCTGACGGCCTCGTCCTATTTAACCATACTACGTATCCCTGCTGACGGCTTCGTCCTGCTTTATCAACACTACGTATCTTTGCTGACGGCCTCGTCCTATTTAACCATACTACGTATCCCTGCTGACGGCTTCGTCCTGCTATATCAACACTACGTATCCTTGCTGACGGCCTCGTCCTATTTAACCATACTACGTATCTATGCTGACGGCCTCGTCCTATTTAACCATACTACGTATCTCTGCTGACGGCTTCGTCCTGCTTTATCAACACTACGTATCTTTGCTGACGGCCTCGTCCTATTTAACCATACTACGTATCCCTGCTGACGGCTTCGTCCTGCTATATCAACACTACGTATCCTTGCCGACGGCCTCGTCCTATTTAACCATACTACGTATCTCTGCTGACGGCTTCGTCCTGCTATATTAACACTACGTATCCTTGCTGACGGCCCCGTCCTATTCAACTATACTACGTATCTCTGCTGACGGCTTCGTCCTGCTATATCAACCTTACGTACTCTGCTGACGGCTTCGTCCCACGGTATCAACGTTTCGCCCCCAGGAGCCAAGGAAACCCCCTTACACGGAGACCCGGGACGTGGACGCTCGCCGGCAACTACAGTGGATCATCGGCAACAACATCGTCGCAGCCAATCGTATTACTCTGTTAATAAACTTAATAAACTTCGTATATTTCTAAGCCTAATTAAGGTTAACCCTGAGCATTATCACTGGGACTCGGGTCGGGAACTCCTCTCTAGCACCACTATCCTGAACTAAATAAATGTCCTGGATGACTCTGGCCCCACACTGACTACCCGAGGCAAACTGAACGTCACAAGGTTATTGCGTGAAAATGCTTTGTTGGGTGATATATAAATGGCATATAATTTGAATTTTTGTTTGGATTTTATTTCGGCTGCTAATCCTTCTACGTCTTCATTGATGTTGCATTGCTTGTGCTGAATTGAATTGTGAATTAGCAGGGCTACTCCTCCGAAACTGTTGGATGCAATGTTTGTCAGCATGTTATAATTTATTGGAGTTGGTAGATTGTAAAGGTATTGTATATGTGTTTCTTGAAGTGATATAATATGTGGAGAGTATGTTTTGATAAGAAGTAGTAGTCGGTTGTAATTATTTGCGTATCCCTTTATATTCCATTGTAGTATTTTTAAAGAAATTAAAGAATTAAAGATTTTTTTGTGCTTGTTTTATAGTGTATGGGTTATAGTGTTTTATAGTGTATGGGTTGTACGAAGTGGATTTTTGATCTTTGGCTTTAAATGTTTTAGATAGGGAACTTTTTTCTTTGATTTGGTATCTAGTTTTACAGCCTTTTGTTGATGTTGAGGGGCGTTCAGAATCAAGATCAAAAAATGTGTCCATTTCCTCATTATTACTGTCATAAGTTACGAGGGACCGTTGGGCTGGCAATGTTGTATTTTCGATTTGGTTGTCTAAATCTATACGTATATCTTCTAAAGGAGTTGTGATCATAGGGTTTACTTTTTTTTCTTGTGTTCCGGTTATTGCTGTTGGTTTAGTATGGATTTCTATTGGTGCTGTGTTTTTCAGGGTCTGTGAATAAGACGTTTCTTGGATGGGGTTGTGGCGCGCATAGCATATAGAACGGGCGGTTTTGTGATCAACCTTTTCGGTGATTTTTATAGCTACAAGTTCTTGTTCTTTGATAAAGATTGGAAATTTTTTGGCCATGGAATTGTGATTATTTTTGCAGTTGACGCATTTGGATTCCTGTAGGCACTCGTTGTTGTCATTTGTGTGAGTGGTTTCTGAACAATTTTTGCATGTAGGGCTTTTTTGTTTGCAAAAGGTTTGGGGATGGTTAAAACGAAGGAATTTTTTGCATTGCATTGGACGTGGTATGTCCGGGCGAGTGAAAACAATTTCGTAACCAATCATTACCTTTTCGGGGAGATTTGTCGAATCAAAAGTAAGTGTAATTAGTCCTGATGGGACACGTTTTTGGTCAATCAATTTAGTGCATTTGTAAACTTCTTTTACCTTTTGAGATTGCAGCTCTATTAGAATTCCTTCTTTTGTGATATTTCGGAGTAGATTGCAATAAATAACACCCTTCTTTTCATTGAGGCTCTTATGTTCGTATGCTTCTACATCCAGTGTACCCAATTTTTGAATTTTCAGTAGTTTTTCTGCTTGTTTGATGGTTTTTGTTTTAATTAATAGGGTTCCGGCTCTAGTAAGTTTGCATGTATCAACTTCACCTCCACTAGTATAATCGATGGATTTTTTAATTACAAATGGATTAGCATTTTCAAGGGATAAGTTGTCATTTCGTTTAATAATTATGAATTTTTGTTCATTTGAGTTTAAAGTTTTAGAAAAAAGTCTATTTTTGTCAGGTGGAATCATTTTTATTTCATAGGGAGCAACCCTTTTTTGTTGTTGTGTTGAACTGTCAGATTTTGTGTTTTTTTCTTTTTGGTAAAGTTTATTTAAAAGCACTTGTAGATGGTCTTTGACCGCTCTAGTTGCACGAATGTGTTCACAAAGATCTGAAGCGGATTTGGTTATATTTTATTTAATTATCCTATATAGTTTTAATTTCTTTTTATTTAATTTATTTTAAGTTTAAGGTTAAAAAATGTTATTTATATATTTATTTGTATTATTTATAGGTGTTTATTTTGTATATTATTTATTTGTGAGGGCCAGTCGGCTCCTCACATTCCCCTCCTTCTTGGGGGGACCGATAAGAGATCCTGATCTCGTTTGGTCTCTGGGTCGGCCTCGGATCCGGTGTGGCCGGCATTGAAGCTGGCGTCGGTCGATGTGACCTTCGCGTGGGATCGTTCCTCCCACTCCTGCTCCTTCACCCAGCTCGCACACACGGCTGGGTTTCCTCTGGCTCGGTCTCGCATGCGGCGATGGTGTTGTCGCCGGAGACCAAGGCGGGCAGAGTGTCGTCCTCGGCCTCATAGCGAGGGCTAGGTACTTCTCCGGTGCTGCCGCCCGTAGCAGTCGGCGGAGCTTCGACGGGATTGTTGTCGTCGAAGATGACGATCAGTTCTGGCGGGGTGATGGGACCGGTTCGTCGTCCATCTTCTTCCGCCTCCATCCTAGTGGCTGTATATTGCGTTCACTGGGGTAATTCACCCAACGTCATATCTGTGAACAAACAAAGTTTTATTAGACTTGTGTCTCACTAAGGACTTACTTAGCATTTGAGTTATGGTTAGGCGTTAATTTGGAGGAATTAGTTGTGGGCGCTGGGAGCATTGAGTTTCCCCATCAGGGAAGTGAAGACGTTGGGAAGGCGCACCGTCCAACAAGTGGCCCCCACTGACTCAGTTTTGGCTCCTGTCGCAGTGCTCCTAGTTTAATAACTGCTCTTGCCCTCTGTGTCTGTTCTTTTTCTTAGCCAAATGTTTGGCGTTTCCGGGCCGCAACTCTTTCTGGTGGCAGGACCTCTGGTTCCTGCTGCTGTACCGCATTGCGGTCTTCCTTCTGTTTCCTTCTGCGAAGTTTAGCGGCACACGCCGCTAACTTGCTCCATCGCAGTTCCCTCTTCATTCTTCGGCTTCGCCGGTTCCAAATCGTTTACTGTTTCCTTTTAGTCTCCTAGAGATGCCGTTCTGCGTTGTTTATTCTGGGTGTGCTGCAGGCGCACGATCGTGGGTGCCAGAAACTTGATAACCTTGTATGGCCCTTCATATTTAGGGGCCAGCTTTGCCGCGAAATTATCCGCCGCCTTGGATAAGTAGTGATGCTTGACGAATACTAAAGATCCTAACTGTGGTCTCCATGCTCGTCTTCGAAGATCGTAGTGCTTCCGTTGTTCGAGTGAAGCTCGCTGAGTGTTCTCCTGGACGATCTTGAACACGTCGCGAAGCATTTCCGCTTTCGCGACGGGTGCTTGGGGAACTTCGCTTGGTCCCGGAGTAACTTCGTCATACAAGGCCCCTGGAAGTCGGGGCTCTCTGCCTTGAATGATGAAGGCCGGACTAAGTCCGGTCGAATCCGAAACGCTGCTGTTTATCGCCAAGTTCAGCTCCGGTAGCAATTCGTCCCAAGTCGTCTGCTTATCCTCGATGTACTGGGCGACCATAGTTTTGATGGTGCAATTGGCCCTCTCCGTCGGGTTCTGCTGCGGTGTATAGGGTGCCATATACTGGATCTCCATTCCCGCTTGTTTACAGAAAGCTTTAAAAGAACGACTAGTGAATTGAGTTCCGTTATCACAAACGAACCTGCGTGGAATCCCGATTCAGAATCCTCTCCCTAAAGGACTTTTCGAGATATGCCGAAGTAGCTTTTCTTAAGGGGACCAACTCAACCCATTTAGAAAAAACGTCGAAAAATACAAGAAGCATGCTGTTCCCGCTCTTAGAACGCGGAAGGGGCCCGATGAAATCTGCGCAGACAGTGTCGAAAGGCTCACTGATCTGCCTGGTAAACATTTTACCCGCTGGTTTACTCTGACTGACCTTAAACCGCTAGCAAGTGTCACACTTGCGTACATACCTGGCTTCATCACGGAAGAGTCCCGGCCAGAAATACCGCTGGGCGATCCGTGTCGTGACAGCGCATCCGCGACAACGTTCTGACTTCCGCGCCGATATGTGACGTCAAATTGGTACTGCTGCAATTCTAACGACCAGCGCGCGATTCGTCCCGTGGGATTATCGATTGAGTTGAGCCACTTCAAAGAGAGATGGTCCGTTATCACCTCAAACCTTCCAAGTAACACCTGAGTTTCCTGATGGCCCATATAATGGCCGGACACTCCTTCTCCGTGGTCGAGTAATTTTCCTCAGCGGCTTTGAGACGTCTACTGGCAAACGGCTCCTAGTCCTATGCCGCTAGCATCTGTTTGGAGGACAAACTTCTCGTTAAAATCCGGGCACGCGAGGACGGGCGCCTACGTAAGCTTCCTCTTCAGTTCCTCGAATACATCCTGCTGCTCCTGCTGCCATTGCCATTTCCTCCCCTTCTTCAATAATAGCGACATCGGTTGTACTACGCTGGCGAAGTTCGGCACAAATCTTCTGTACCACGACGCGATACCAAGACATCTCCTCAGCTCCTTGCAAGTGGTGGGCGGACTCAGCTGCCGCACTGCCGAAATCTTTTCGGGATCTGTGTGAATTCCTTCCTGTGCTTCCGTCTCCTGGATTACTGCCAGTGCTCCTCCAGCGTCGGGTGTATATTCCGTTTTGGCTGGGGAGTGAGTAACATGCGAGTCACCTCGACTCGCGTTGTTGGCCTGTGCTGCCTCTCGAGCGGGTTCTTTCCTTGTTTCCTGAGTTCGTCGAAACGGGTTGTTCCGCACTGCCTTCTCATCTCGGGGTCCTAGTGATCTGTCGGTCGGGGCTGCTTCTCTATTATGCTCTGCCTCGTTGACTGGGAGTTGTGGTGCATGCCTAACAGCACGTCTTCCATAATCGAAGGCAAAACCAAAAGTGGAAGTCTGACCCAACGTTGGTCCAGCTGGACTTTCGCTACTTTCGCGACTTGGTGACTTCCTTTCGTGAGCCCTCGGCCAGGCTAACTTGGGTGCGTACCGTCCGTACGTTATCGGGTGTACCTACGCGTTGAACGACTCTCTCGCTCACAAAACTCCTGCTGGCTCCGTTATCTAGCGTTGCATTAAATATTTGCCCCTCAATTCGCACTCTCGCGATGATCCTGCTGTCTTGATCCTGTAATCTTCCTTTTAATTCCGGGGATTCCTCCTGGCAGTCTCCGGTCGTTCCCCGTGTTGGCGAAGACTCCTCTCGTTTCCCGGATTATTTCGTTGGCAGCATTCCCTGGTCCAGACTCCTGTTCGACCTCACTCCCAGCAGAAAATAACCCGACGACTACGTCATCCGCTCGCATAATGTCCTACTTCTGCGCAGTTCCTGCAAGCTTCCCTGAAATTCGGCACCACTGACAAGTTTCCCACCCGGGGAACTTGTCATAAAATACCAGCAGCGGGTATAGATCCTCGTGCGGGTGGTTGCGCGACATTTGGGCGGTTCCTTGGTGGCATTCCAGGATACGATCCGTGGTCAGTTCTCCTCGGTGGCTGCAGCTCAGCCAGCCTCCGGGCATGGTTTCCCGTATCCCGATCCCGAGTAACTTCGTAATTGACCGCTAAGACAGTCAGTTGTTCCAGTGTCGTGAACTCGTGCCTCCTAGTGAACAGTAGATAATCCGGCTGAAGGTTCTCGTAGATCCGGTCTAACTTCTGTTCCTGACTATATCCCGCTCTGTGCATCAACAGTCGGATATTTACCAAATATTGCTTAAATGTTTCCCCCTGTCGCTGATACCTGGTGCGAATGTCATCCTCAAGTCGCTGAAAATACCTCGGCGGCAAAAAAAAATCAAGAAAAGCCTTCTTGAATTTGGCCAAGACTCCCCCAACAGTTAGCTGGTCCTAAACCAGTTTTCCGCCGGTTCCAGTTTTCTCCACGTTGACCACGTAGGGGGTATGGTAGATGATGCCAGGGGAGTATAAAATAAAGTTCACCAAGCGTGCTCAAAGTTGGAGAGGGGTGGGAGGAAGAGATACGGGTGGAAGGAGGGGAGACGGGTGGGAGGGGGGAGAGGTTGGGGGTGGTTTGTTATTTGAGTGGTGGGAGATGCCGGGAGAGTATAAAAGGCAGCTCATAAAGAGCGCTCGCTGCATTCGAAGACGAGAGGTTGCACATGATCGATTCTTTCATCTTCTCTATGTTCCAATCTTCTCACTGGTTTGTTGTTTGTGAACTTTCAAGATGCCAAGGAAAATATTAGTAACTAATATTCCTAGCGATGCTGAGTCTAGTGATGGACTTGGAGATTCATCAGATGATGAAAATTGTTTTGATTCTCCAACAAACATAACTCCAAATCATTCTGATTATGACTCTTCTGATGGTGAAGACGTCGAAGAGGATGCCCAAAATGAAAAGTGGACAACTAAAGGGGAAAAAAAAAAGACTTGCCATTTACAAATGATTCTGGGCCAAATATTCCCGATCATGTATCGTCTGCACTGGATATATTCTTTCATCTTTTCCCCGACGATTTGTTGGATTCAATAGTGAATCAAACGAATCTTTACATAAAACAGAAGGGGAAAACTGACTCTATATCGAAAGAAGAACTGATTACCCTTTTAGGGATAAACATTCTAATGGGTGTAAAAAAGTTACCTTCATACCGTGATTATTGGTCATTAGATCCGAAACTCCATGATCCGTACATAAGTTCACTAATGCCAGTTATTCGTTTTGGATTCTTTATCGGCAAATTTACATCTTTCGGATAACACTAATGAAGCTAAAAAAGGTGAACCAAATTACGACAAATTATACAAATTGCGACCATTATTGACAAACTCAGTAAAACATTCAAAGACAGTTGGAAACCGAGTAAATACTAGTCTGTCGATGAATCTATGATCAAATTCAAGGGTCGGAGTAGCTTGAAGCAATATATGCCAGGTAAGCCAATAAAACGCGGATACAAGGTATGGGTACGAGCGGATGAATCAAGCAATGTATGCGAATTCCAAATATATACTGGCAAGTCACAGAGCACCGAAAAACAGCTGGGCGCGAGAGTTGTAAAAGATCTAACTAGAGAACTCGTAGGTGGGAATCATCATGTTTATTTTGACAATTTTTTCACCGGCGTTGGCCTTATGATTTCGCTAAAACAAGACAATATTTTGGCTTGTGGAACAGTTCGTTCCAATCGGACACGATTACCAAAATCAAAAGTGTCTGATAAGCAAATGTCTAGTGGACAGTACGAATATCAAACGTCCAATACTGGTGTACGTTGGGTAAAATGGATGGAGAAAAAATTTGTCTGTTTTTTATCAAATTATCATGATCCCCGCGACGTCACATTTGTTGATCGAAGGCAAAAAAATTGAACTCTGAAGCAAATAGACTGTCCAGTAATATGTTCCAACTACAATAAGTACATGGGATTTGTCGACAATGCTGACAGGTTACTATCAACATACAAAATTTATCGGAAGTCCCAAAGATGATGGATAAGAATATTTTGGCATTTTGTGGATTTATCGGTGACAAATACCTTCATCATTTATTCAAAAAAAAAAAACATTGGATCAAATTTGACTTTGAAGCAATTCAGACTTCAATTAGCTGACGGTTTGGTTGGCTATAAAAATCCATCATTGAAAGGAAGAAAACGTCAGTCTGTAATCCCCATGAAACGCAGACCGAATGTGCCACTAGAAAAAAGACGCTCTGAATCTGCACACATGCCGGTATATACTGGAAATAGCAGACGGTGTGCTCTTTGTAGCACAAAAGACGATAAAAAAAGAAGTCAATGGATATGCAATATCTGTGATGTACCACTATGTTTATCATCCAACAAAAACTGCTTTCTAACTTACCACACTTAGATGATAAACATAGTGCTACATCACAGATATTGCATATCCGTTTACATAAACGGAATAGGAAATATAATAAACAAAAAGTCAAAAACATAAAAAAAAAACAAAAAAATTATAAAACAAAAAGAAAAAATAAAAAAAAATATATAAAAATAATACATAATAAAAAAAAAATTAAAAAATAAAAAAAAAGAGTTAAAAAATAATATAAATATGGAGGCAATATCCGCCACGTCGTTGTTCGTGTCTCCGGGTTGCGCAGAGAGCGGCTCATCAAGATATCCAAAAATGTTAGTAATTACCGCCATTTTGAATCCGCCATCTTGAATTTCCAAAATCTGATATCAGATTCGAAATCAGAGACCCCAAAAACCTATAATCCGACGCAGTGGAAAATTATTACGGGGTCAAACGAAGCTCAATAAATTGACGTATTTATTTCGAAACACAACGGCGTGTAAAATGCTCCAGCGAACCGATGAAAACAACGATGAGGCAAAACGATTATGAAATTCTGCGACGACGATTTTCTAAACTCGGCTTAGTAGCAACTGTACTTGTTGACTCGGCGACGGTTGTATGCGAACTCTCCAAAGATTCCGTTCAATATAGTGGAAGTAGATCGACACCACTGTGTGTGTGAGAGAGACGACGATGAGAGTGAAACAAGATGGCTGTGCTGTGGGGAATAGGTTAGCTTCTCCCTACCTTGTGTTTAAAAAAAATCTTGCGATCTGATGGGCTGACCGAGAGAGGGCCCGCTCTTTCGTTTCTCTTTTGAACTGTTCTTATCTTTCTGGGGCTCACATGTTCTGCTGTCCACGTGCCCGCATAACCTCTCGTTCCAGGTTATGTTTCGTACCTTGCTTAAAATTAGATATATTTCCTGATATCTTTCTTTTCTTGGGGCTTTTGTACACAAAGAAATAAATCTTATATATAAAATTCTGATGTCACACTCTTTGTACCAAAACTCCTCCGAAACTACTTGACCGATTTGGATGAAATTTTGAGGGGATATTCTGTAGGCCAGTGAATCGGCTAACATCTATTTTTCGTACCCCTAACCAATAAGGGTAGTACGCAATGCAGCTTTAGTCGCTGCGTGCTGACTGTAAGATTAGAAATTTTGAATCTATGGATGTGGTATCCATGAAATTTACGTCAAGTTTTGTATTTTGAAATACCCAAATAATATTTATGTGGCAGTGCTGTGGCAGTGCTGTGGCAATTCGGTATTATTTTTTTGGTTTTTGGAAAGGAAGAGGTTTCTGTGGCCGACCTGTGAGTTTCTTTTGGAAAGTAGATTCATGATTTAAAGTGATTCAATTAGTTATATTTACAGTGCTGTGGCAATTCGGTATTATTTTTTTGGTTTTTGAAAAGGAAGAGGTTTCTGGAAGAGGTTTCTGTGGCCGACCTGTGAGTTTCTTTTGAAAAGTAGATTCATGATTTAATTTAATTAGTTATATTTACAGTGCTGCTGTGGCAATTCGGTATTATTTTTTTGGTCTTTGGAAAGGAAGAGGTTTCTGGAAGAGGTTTCTGTGGCCGACCTGTGAGTTTCTTTTGAAAAGTAGATTCATGATTTAAAGTGATTCAATTAGTTATATTTACAGTGCTGTGGCAATTCGGTATTATTTTTTTTGTTTTTGGAAAGGAAGAGGTTTCTGTGGCCGACCTGTGAGTTTCTTTTGAAAAGGAGGTTCATGATTTAAAGTGATTCAATTAGTTATATTTACAGTGCTGTGGCAATTCGGTATTATTTTTTTGGTTTTTGGAAAGGAAGAGGTTTCTGTGGCCGACCTGTGAGTTTCTTTTGAAAAGTAGATTCATGATTTAAAGTGATTCAATTAGTTATATTTACAGTGCTGTGGCAATTCGGTATTATTTTTTTGGTTTTTGGAAAGGAAGAGGTTTCTGAGGCCGACCTGTGAGTTTCTTTTGAAAAGGAGGTTCATGATTTAAAGTGATTCAATTAGTTATATTAACAGTTGATGCATGTCCAAATTTATTCCAATCGAACGCGTTGGGGCGGGTGTTTACAGTCAATCCAAGGCAGACTGAGTGCTTTTACCTTCGATTGTTGTTGGTTAATGTTACTGGCCGTTATCGTTCCAAGATATACGTACAGTGGATGGACAACAGTATACAACGTATAAAGATGCATGTCTTGCACTCGGCTTGCTGGAAAACGACAATTAATGGGAATGTATGCTTGCTGAAACAGCACTGAACTGTAAAGCAAAACAAATTCGTCTACTCTTCGCTATAGTGTTGACTACATGTTCCCCATCCAGAGCAGAGGTATTGTGGGATAATCACAAAGATTCAATGACTGATGATATATTACATCAACATCGTACATGGTGCAACGATGTAACGATAACATTCAGTGACGCTATGTACAATGAAGCATTCATTGCTATTGAGGATCTTTGCACATTTCATTTTCGTGAACAGCGCTCCACACCTCTCACTCATATACCACATCCTTACATACTTGCAATAATAGTTGTTTTCATACTAGACAGAGATAAAAATGGTTTTTGTTTATGCAGCATGAATTGAATCACGGATAGGTGGGACGAAGTTCACCGGGTCAGCTAGAATATTTCGAAGCAGAAGAGACGAAAGAACAGAGGAACAGATCCAGCGTGCGTCTTGCATTCCGGTATGAGCCCGATATTGAATATTATTTTCATTCAAAAGTTATAATTGGTGCTATATATAAAATTCTGATGTCACACTTTTTGTACCAAAACTCCTCCGAAACTACTTGACCGATTTGGATGAAATTTTGAGGGGATATTCTGTAGGCCAGTGAATCGGCTAACATCTATTTTTCGTACCCCTAACCAATAAGGGTAGTACGCAATACAGCTTTAGTCGCTGCGTGCTGACTGTAAGATTAGAAATTTTGAATCTATGGATGTGGTATCCATGAAATTTACGTCAAGTTTTGTATTTTGAAATACCCAAATAATATTTATGTGGCAGTGCTGTGGCAGTGCTGTGGCAATTCGGTTTTATTTTTTTGGTTTTTGGAAAGGAAGAGGTTTCTGTGGCCGACCTGTGAGTTTCTTTTGGAAAGTAGATTCATGATTTAAAGTGATTCAATTAGTTATATTTACAGTGCTGTGGCAATTCGGTATTATTTTTTTGGTTTTTGAAAAGGAAGAGGTTTCTGGAAGAGGTTTCTGTGGCCGACCTGTGAGTTTCTTTTGAAAAGTAGATTCATGATTTAATTTAATTAGTTATATTTACAGTGCTGCTGTGGCAATTCGGTATTATTTTTTTGGTCTTTGGAAAGGAAGAGGTTTCTGGAAGAGGTTTCTGTGGCCGACCTGTGAGTTTCTTTTGAAAAGGAGGTTCATGATTTAAAGTGATTCAATTAGTTATATTTACAGTGCTGTGGCAATTCGGTATTATTTTTTTGGTTTTTGGAAAGGAAGAGGTTTCTGTGGCCGACCTGTGAGTTTCTTTTGAAAAGGAGGTTCATGATTTAAAGTGATTCAATTAGTTATATTTACAGTGCTGTGGCAATTCGGTATTATTTTTTTGGTTTTTGGAAAGGAAGAGGTTTCTGTGGCCGACCTGTGAGTTTCTTTTGAAATGTAGATTCATGATTTAAAGTGATTCAATTAGTTATATTTACAGTGCTGTGGCAATTCGGTATTATTTTTTTTGGTTTTTGGAAAGGAAGAGGTTTCTGAGGCCGACCTGTGAGTTTCTTTTGAAAAGGAGGTTCATGATTTAAAGTGATTCAATTAGTTATATTAACAGTTGATGCATGTCCAAATTTATTCCAATCGAACGCGTTGGGGCGGGTGTTTACAGTCAATCCAAGGCAGACTGAGTGCTTTTACCTTCGATTGTTGTTGGTTAATGTTACTGGCCGTTATCGTTCCAAGATATACGTACAGTGGATGGACAACAGTATACAACGTATAAAGATGCATGTCTTGCACTCGGCTTGCTGGAAAACGACAATTAATGGGAATGTATGCTTGCTGAAACAGCACTGAACTGTAAAGCAAAACAAATTCGTCTACTCTTCGCTATAGTGTTGACTACATGTTCCCCATCCAGAGCAGAGGTATTGTGGGATAATCACAAAGATTCAATGACTGATGATATATTACATCAACATCGTACATGGTGCAACGATGTAACGATAACATTCAGTGACGCTATGTACAATAAAGCATTCATTGCTATTGAGGATCTTTGCACATTTCATTTTCGTGAACAGCGCTCCACGCCTCTCACTCATATACCACATCCTTACATACTTGCAATAATAGTTGTTTTCATACTAGACAGAGATAAAAATGGTTTTTTGTTTATGTGACGATTCGTCAGTGTCCGGATGGCTCAGGGATGGCCAGGGGTCGTCGCAGATATTTTTATTTGGTTCGGGTGGGGTTGCTGTAAGAGAATCCGACCCGGCCCAGAGGAGAAGACGAGAGAATTACACAGTAATTGCAAATGGGTCTTTATTGTACGACGTGGTTGGTTACAAATGAGTCCGGGGTCGCGATCCTGGTCGCGCTTACGGGTGACCGTCGTCGGAGTCGGAGTCGTCCGAGCCCGCTTTCTGGGTCACGGGGCCGCGTCGAGGGTCCGACAGGGCGGCTCGCAGGTCTTCGGGTACTCGCCCACGAACTTCTCCCACGCCTGGGATGGTTGGTCAGGTCCCCTATGGATGAGATTGGGTAGAGACCGGTCGGGTCTACTAATTAGTGGGGATAGTGGGGAGTTCAGAGGCCGTTCTGGTCTGCTAATTGGGGGGAATGGTTTAGAGGCCGTTCTGGTCTGCTATATAGTGAGAATGGTTTAGAGGCCGGTCTGGTCTGCTATATAGTGAGAAGGGTTTAGAGGCCGGTCTGGTCTGCTATATAGTGAGAAGAGTTTAGAGGCCGTTCTGGTCTACTATATATCGAGAAGGGTTTGGAGGCCGTTCTGGTCTACTAATTAATAAGAAGGGTTTAGAGGCCGTTCTGGTCTACTATATAGGGAGAAGAGTTTAGAGGCCGTTCTGGTCTACTATATATCGAGAAGGGTTTAGAGGCCGTTCTGGTCTACTATATAGTGAGAAGAGTTTAGAGGCCGGTCTGGTCTACTATATATCGAGAAGGGTTTAGAGGCCGTTCTGGTCTACTAATTAATAAGCGGGTTTAGAGGCCGTTCTGGTCTACTAATTAATGAGAAGGGTTTAGAGGCCGTTCTGGTCTACTATATATCGAGAAGGGTTTAGAGGCCGTTCTGGTCTACTAATTAATGAGAAGGGTTTAGAGGCCGTTCTGGTCTACTATATAGTGAGAAGAGTTTAGAGGCCGTTCTGGTCTACTATATATCGAGAAGGGTTTAGAGGCCGTTCTGGTCTACTAATTAATGAGAACTGCGGATCGGTAGACCGAGCCGTAGAATGAGACGTACTATGCAAAGGCTACTAGGATGAGTTAATTACCACGCCGCTTACTCTTCTCCGCTGAGGTCCGGTGTTGTCCTTACCGATGCTCCTTGCTCGTCCTTGTCCGCTGGTCCTTGGCTGCTGATAGTTAGTCAGGAGACCTTTGCCGTTTGCCGGCCGAAACTGAATGAGCTCCGTAGTGCTGGGGTGCGCTTTATATAGCGGTTCGGCGGGGCTAGTGTGCCCGCATCGTCGCCTGCATTTGGCCGCATTAGTGTGCCCGGCCGATCGCGGTCGGTGTGCCCAGTCGCGTGCGATCAGTGGCGCGGGCGCGCATCGGGTTTGAATTTGAATGCGGTTGGGTGTGGCTTTTCTTCATTTATTTATACTTCATTTCTTTCAGTTCTTCTTTATTTATTTTTTATGTTTGACTTCATGTTTGGTTTCTTCTAGTTTCTATATGAGTGTTTCTCTTTAATGTTTGACTTCATGTTTTGTTTCTCTTAGTTTACATATGAGTGTTTCTCTTTAATGTTTGACTTCATGTTTTGTTTCTCTTAGTTTACATATGAGTGTTTCTTATTTACTATGTGCGCGTACGGCGCGTCACAGCAGCATGAATTGAATCACGGATAGGTGGGACGAAGTTCACCGGGTCAGCTAGAATATTTCGAAGCAGAAGAGACGAAAGAACAGAGGAACAGATCCAGCGTGCGTCTTGCATTCCGGTATGAGCCCGATATTGAATATTATTTTCATTCAAAAGTTATAATTGGTGCTATATATAAAATTCTGATGTCACACTCTTTGTACCAAAACTCCTCCGAAACTACTTGACCGATTTGGATGAAATTTTGAGGGGATATTCTGTAGGCCAGTGAATCGGCTAACATCTATTTTTCGTACCCCTAACCAATAAGGGTAGTACGCAATACAGCTTTAGTCGCTGCGTGCTGACTGTAAGATTAGAAATTTTGAATCTATGGATGTGGTAGCCATGAAATTTACGTCAAGTTTTGTATTTTGAAATACCCAACTAATATTTATGTGGCAGTGCTGTGGCAGTGCTGTGGCAATTCGGTATTATTTTTTTGGTTTTTGGAAAGGAAGAGGTTTCTGTGGCCGACCTGTGAGTTTCTTTTGGAAAGTAGATTCATGATTTAAAGTGATTCAATTAGTTATATTTACAGTGCTGTGGCAATTCGGTATTATTTTTTTGGTTTTTGAAAAGGAAGAGGTTTCTGGAAGAGGTTTCTGTGGCCGACCTGTGAGTTTCTTTTGAAAAGTAGATTCATGATTTAATTTAATTAGTTATATTTACAGTGCTGCTGTGGCAATTCGGTATTATTTTTTTGGTCTTTGGAAAGGAAGAGGTTTCTGGAAGAGGTTTCTGTGGCCGACCTGTGAGTTTCTTTTGAAAAGTAGATTCATGATTTAAAGTGATTCAATTAGTTATATTTACAGTGCTGTGGCAATTCGGTATTATTTTTTTTGTTTTTGGAAAGGAAGAGGTTTCTGTGGCCGACCTGTGAGTTTCTTTTGAAAAGGAGGTTCATGATTTAAAGTGATTCAATTAGTTATATTTACAGTGCTGTGGCAATTCGGTATTATTTTTTTGGTTTTTGGAAAGGAAGAGGTTTCTGTGGCCGACCTGTGAGTTTCTTTTGAAATGTAGATTCATGATTTAAAGTGATTCAATTAGTTATATTTACAGTGCTGTGGCAATTCGGTATTATTTTTTTTGGTTTTTGGAAAGGAAGAGGTTTCTGAGGCCGACCTGTGAGTTTCTTTTGAAAAGGAGGTTCATGATTTAAAGTGATTCAATTAGTTATATTTACAGTGCTGTGGCAATAAACCCCGCAAGGCTTACCAGTTGATGCATGTCCAAATTTATTCCAATCGAACGCGTTGGGGCGGGTGTTTACAGTCAATCCAAGGCAGACTGAGTGCTTTTACCTTCGATTGTTGTTGGTTAATGTTACTGGCCGTTATCGTTCCAAGATATACGTACAGTGGATGGACAACAGTATACAACGTATAAAGATGCATGCCTTGCACTCGGCTTGCTGGAAAACGACAATTAATGGGAATGTATGCTTGCTGAAACAGCACTGAACTGTAAAGCAAAACAAATTCGTCTACTCTTCGCTATAGTGTTGACTACATGTTCCCCATCCAGAGCAGAGGTATTGTGGGATAATCACAAAGATTAAATGACTGATGATATATTACATCAACATCGTACATGGTGCAACGATGTAACGATAACATTCAGTGACGCTATGTACAATGAAGCATTCATTGCTATTGAGGATCTTTGCACATTTCATTTTCGTGAACAGCGCTCCACGCCTCTCACTCATATA
Organism: Drosophila aff. chauvacae BK-2020; assembly: GCA_018903765.1. NCBI lineage: Eukaryota > Metazoa > Arthropoda > Insecta > Diptera > Drosophilidae > Drosophila > Drosophila aff. chauvacae BK-2020. The sequence continues at coordinate 307,602 of JAEIGO010000821.1, read as the reverse complement.
CCACATCCTTACATACTTGCAATAATAGTTGTTTTCATACTAGACAGAGATAAAAATGGTTTTTGTTTATGCAGCATGAATTGAATCACGGATAGGTGGGACGAAGTTCACCGGGTCAGCTAGAATATTTCGAAGCAGAAGAGACGAAAGAACAGAGGAACAGATCCAGCGTGCGTCTTGCATTCCGGTATGAGCCCGATATTGAATATTATTTTCATTCAAAAGTTATAATTGGTGCTATGGACAAGGAATGACCGCATTGTCATGCTATAAAATTCACAAATGAACCAGCCGGGATGTGTTGCGCGTCTCGGAAGGTGCAACTACCTGATATTGAAGCTAGAATTTAATTGAATTGAATTATCTGCGTATTATTATCACTCTATAACTATATAAAACAACAATAAGGGGCGAGACAAAGTTCGCCTGGGCCGCTAGTATATCTATAAATATGTAAATTGTATATCATTTGTTCTCGGGATTTTCTTGGGGATGTTTTTATCCAACTATCTTTTAAGTGCACTCGCAACTTTTCCTCTGTCGTACCCACAACAGACACAAAAAAATAAAAAAAATTTTTTCCAGTGTAACTTAATGGGGATTTAGGCCATAAATTCTCATCTAAAATTCGTAAGCCCCATGTCCCTGCTCGGGCGCCATTTGTGAGGTAGTTTTCTAGGCTGGGATAGAGACTCAGTCCCGCTAGGATCTCTCTATTTTGTAATTTGTAAAGATATGGGACACTGTGGCTAGGATGAGACGGTGGGCTGACGTGGGGTGGAGTTTGTCAGCCACCGGGTTACCCTAAAAAATCTGCTGATAGGGCGCAACAGAGGAAAGACACAGAGTTAGCCTTCACACATGTATGGGGCCGTAGGGCCGAGAGGAAAGGGAGGAAATATCTGGCAGTTCGCCCTCTCGTCGGAGTCACACGACCTCCGACCTAATATTTTCCCGCGGCCGGCTGTTCCTGGCCCGGCCAAGTTGCATTCATGTTTATTTCCGAAATTTTTTCCCAAGGTCTGAAGGGCCGCCAAACCGGCTGGCACGACTGTAGCTCTTCTTGCAATAATTAAATTTGAATTCTTTTATGTTTTGATATTTTCCTCAGTTTGCCTATGTTTCACTATTTTTCTTATTATTTTCCGTCATTTATTCTCATCATATGCTTTTCCGCTATTTATTTCAAATATTTTTGCTAGTTTTATTTTTTTATTTCCTATATTTAATTTTTTGCTATTTTTATTTCCATTAATTCCAGTCTTCCCGGCCTTTTATTCAGTAAAACAATTTATTTTATTTAATTGCATTATTATTATATTTTTGTTCTCAAAAATATTTTTCTCTCGGTGCACTCGCTTCCCTTTTGTTTTCTTTTATAATTTCCCACTTTTCATAATTTCATAGTTTTCATAATTTTAAACTTCCACATTTTTCTCTCAGTGTTTTCGCTTTTACATTTTTCATTTTTACATCATTTCCATAATTTTAGCTATTTTACAATTTTCATATATATTTTCGAGTTTTCTAGTTTCACATTTTTCATTTCTCTCAGTGTGGTTAGTTGGAATCAAAGGTAGGTTGTAGTGGTGAGGGCCCCTTCTGGAGCCTCCAAGTAGAGCTGGGCTCCTTTTTGGTCCACTCCCTCTGTTGTCATGTTGTGGTCGTAGTTGCCCTTTAGTAGGATCGCTGAGACCTTCCTCTCCGAGTAGGCACCGAAGTGACGTAGTCTGATGTGATTAAGTGCCGGACAAAAGCAGAGCAGGTGCTCTGGCTCCGTAATTTCTCTGCAGCTTCTACAGCTAGCGTTGTATGGCAGCCCCATCTTCATTGCGTGCGTTCCGATCGCCAAATGACCTGTTGCGACTGCTGTGAATCTTCTGATATCCGGCTTGCTGTTGGATAGCAGCTCTCTAGTTCGATTCTTGTCGTATGTCGGCCAACATTTCTTGGACCTCTTATGTTCACTCTTACTTGACCATTCCTTGTTGGCTGTCTCTTTGAAGTGGTCATGGATCCTTGTCGGTACGTTGGTATCTTGCCCTTTCAAACCTGCTCGGGCTAATTCGTCCGCTTTCTCGTTCCCTGGGATGTCGCAATGACCCGGTACCCAGGTGACTTGTACATCGTTTCTCTCTGCAAGTCTATTAAGGGCCTTCATGCATTCTGCCACCATTCGTGAGTTTGTTCTCACGGCCGCTAGGGATTTTATAGCCTCCTGGCTATCAGAGTAAAACCGTACTTTGGTGTCGCTATGTTCTCGCCGTAACGAAAGCTTGGCTGCTTCCGTTATGGCGAGTACCTCAACCTGAAGGACCGTCGCTGAGTCTGAGAGAGTGAAGGACTCCTCGATCCCCCATTGCTCAGCGAAGGTCCCAGCCCCCACGCCGCAGCTCATTCTGGAGCCATCGGTGTAGAGGGATACCTCCTCTGCCCCGGTTACTCTCTCCCTTCTCCAGTCTTCCCTTATTGGGAATGTGGTTGTGTAGGCATTTCCGAAGTTCATCTCCGTAGTCATGTAGTCCATTAGTGCGTTTGCTTCTAGCTTGATTCCTTCCAGTATCTTGCCGTGGCCTGCGCCGTATTCCCTCCAGCAGTTACTTGCTTTCAGTCTTACTGCGCTCTGCGCGGCCATGTCCTTTACGAACAGTTCTATCGGCTAGGATAGCATTTAGTGCTGCTCCGGGGCATGAGCGCATTGCCCCCGTCACGCCAGCACACGCTGCTCTCTGTATCCTCGTTAATTTTGTGATGTTATAAGCCCTAGTTAGCGCTGGCCACCATACTAGGGCTCCGTATGTTAAAATTGGCCGAACAACCGCTGTGTAAAGCCATATTATTACCATTGGGTGTAGTCCCCATTTATCTCCGAACACTTTCCTGCAAGAATAGAAGGCAATACTTGCCTTCCTCACTCTTTCAGTAATGTTTCCTTTCCACGAGAGCTTTGGGTCTAGTATCACACCGAGATACTTAGAACGCTTTCAAAGTTTTACCTCTATGCCATCTATTCTGGGCATATTATATGCTGGTATCTTAGTCCTTCTAGTGAAGAGCTTAAGTTCTGTTTTATTTGGGTTGATACCTAATCAGCAGGTCTTTGCCCATATGTTTAAGCGACCCAGCGCTCCTGTCATTATCTCACTAATAACGTCAGGGTAGGGTCCGGATACTAGCAGCACCACGTCATCTGCGTAGGCTACTGCTTTGACGCCTCCCATATTGAGCTCTTCCAACATGTTATTCATGTTTATTAGCCAAAGTAGAGGCGATAGGACGACGCCCTTAGGTGTGCCTCTCTTCACTGACCGTGTGAGGTGAGTGCCACTCAGTTCGGCAGTGATCGTCCTACTCGTTAGCATAACTCAGATCCATTCTCTGATGCCTCTCTCAATGCCCATCGAGGTGAGGGAGCTCAGGATGGAGTCGGCCTATAACTTCTTGTAGTGCTGTTTCTGTTGACTGACCTTTTCGGTACGCATGCTGCGCGTCCGATAGGTAGTATCTCTCGATTCTTTCTCGGATGTGAACATCTAGTAGTCTTTCTAGGGTCTTCAGGACGAAGGATGTTAGGCTTATCGGCCTATAGTCCTTCGCTAGAATGTGCCCCCTTCTGCCTGGCTTCGGTATAAATATGACTTTGGCTTCCCTCCACCTTAACGGGATGTGCCTTAGTCTTATACAAGACTTGTATATGGCTTTAAGCCATCTACAGAGGCTTCCTTTGGCAGTTTGTAGCATTGCCGGTATTATGCCGTCCGGGCCCGGGCTTTTGTATTTATCAAAAGACTCTATTGGAAAACAGGTCAGGACCATGCTCAACACCTCAACATATACACCGACGGCTCCAATTTGTTCGTAGACGGTCAAGCGGCGATAAGATCCATGCAATCGTCGGCGGTCAGTTCCAAAAATGTACTGGCAAGCAGGGAGGCACTAGATATCCTCAGCACGACTACGTCAGTGCGGATCTACTGGGTTCCCAGCCACCAGGGCATCGATGGCAACGAGACGGCCGACGAACTTGCAAAGGAAGGCGTAGGACTGCCGATTGAAAGAATAGTAAACGATCCTGTCTCCCTTAGAGCTAACAGCAGGTGGAGGAGAAATTCCTCAACCTGCAAAACATCAAAGATCATGTGCAAAGAGCGCAACGCAAAACTCAGTCACTACGTGCTGCATCTTCCGAGGAAAGACTGCTGAGGTCGCTCAGTTCCTTGGTCCACCATGGTGGATACTGCTTCTTGGAGAATGAAACTTTACATGTCTCTTTGTATGCGTTGTTAAGGATGTTTGTAAGGTCCTCTACTTCCTTGTCGAGGGCCTTAGAGGAGGATTGTACCTTTACCCTCCTGTTGCTGACTTTTGAGTGGACAATTTCACCGAATTTGTCCCAGTCTGTCCTGCGGGGGTTACGACTCGGTATCGGCTTACTTACCGAAAAGGTCCGAAAAGGAAAGTTGGGTCGACACTCTCCAGTTCTCGACTTTATATTTGCCATGTTCTATTTGAAGGGTGAGATCTAACACCTCTTCCCAACCCTAAAAACCCTCCGTACTGGGGAATATGAAGGTTGGAGTGTTGCCCTTGTTACAAATCGTAACCTTACGACTAATAATATTGTCAAAAAGAGACTCACCTCTCTCATTCGTTTCCGAGCTTCCCCAGAGCGAGTGCCTCGCATTCGCGTCGCATCCCAGCACCAGGGTCGTCTTAGTGTCTTCGGCCCATTGCAGCAGCTTGACGACCGGTTCAGGTGGGGCCGGATCGTCGTGGGCCATGTAAGCAGAGGCGATGATAACTCCGCTCCCATCCGCTGCCACGAATCTAGCTACTGCTAGATCTGGTGTGCTGAGATTGGAACAGAGAAAAGCGTTAAAATGATTCTTAATTACTATGCATGCTCTCGACCTACCCACCGAGTTGGTGCACAATACTGTGTATCCTGGGATCCATAGGCCAGAAACTTGCTCGTCCCTGGTCCGAGGCTCCTGTATCAGTCCGATGTCGATATCCTTCTCACTGAGAAGGATCGTGAGATTTACTGAAGCATGGGTGCTGCGCTTCAGGTTAATCTGCACGAGTTTCGACATCGAGGTAAGTTGGGGTTGTATCGGGTGAATTGTCGTCGATGACCATGTCATCCAACAGCTTGTTGGTGTCATCGACCTCCTCAAGAAGCTCGTCCGGCTCAGCAAGGAAGACCTTGATCTTGGCCTTTCGTATGCCGTACCGGACCTTGTTATCGTTGGCTTCGAGCTGCGACAGGCAGCGTTGGTTAATGAGGAGAAGGAACGGCTGGCTCGACTTCATCTCTCTCTCTGCCTTGAGTATGGTCCAGTCCTCTGTATGGACATCCGGATTCTGGGTCTTCAGACTGGCGATCACCCTTGCATGGTCAGTTTGCCCCTTCGGCAACCAGATGCGGGCTCTGGGCCTCCTCGGAATCTCCCTGGCGTGGACTAGCCTAATCTTAAGGCCAGCCCAGGTGTCGCTAATCTTAGCCACACACTCCGCCAGGAAGGTACTCGAAAACCCATCGTCACACCTGATGACCTGGTGCCCCCTGACCACGTCTGAGGAGTCGAAGGAGGGGATGGGGCCGGCCGGCACGGCAACCAACCTGTCGGTTACCATGTCGGCCAACTTGGCCTCGATCACCTCCCACTTCTCCGACAGCAGACGATCGTCGTCGTGAAGTTCATCCACCAGAGCCATAGCCAGACCGTCTCTGGCCACCTCGCTAAATTTCTTCGCCTTGTTGACGAAGTTTGTCGCCCTTGGCTTGCCCTGTGGGTCCTTCGCTCTCTTAGGTGCGCTCTCGCTCACTTCTTGCGAGCGATTGCGTTTCGCCTGAGAGGGCTGGAGCTCCGCCGGGTTCGCCTTTTCAAACGCCTCATACTCCGCGATCTCCGCAAGGAGTTGGGCCTTGTTCTCAGCGTCTCGGGGGTCTGTTTTGCCCTCAGCCTCATTATTGGCAATCTTGCCGAGGATGAAGCGGACTCTATTGACCCTCGCTCTTCGCTGCTGATGTGTGAGCTGTTTTAATTTGTTGTCTACGGTGGTGCCCAGCTGAGCCCCATCTTTGTGTTTGGGTTGGGGAGTGCTACTTGCTCTCCCCTCGGGTCGCGATGGAGCCGGGATGTCCTTGCTAGACATCGGCAGCTCGTCGTCATCGGTTCCCGATATGTGGTGAGTTGCCGAGACCAAACTGGGCCTCAGCAGCTCCTTCTCGTCCTCTTCCGACAAAGTTTGGGGTTTATCCTCTCCCAGGAGTTCCGAAGCACGGTATTTTTTATCCATTTTCAATACATGATCGCCCGCGTTGCTCGACCTGGCAAGCGCGGCGGGCCAGAGGGGGTTTGGGGCATTGAAGAAGGTCGACCGCGGCTTCGCCCCAAAGCCGCGGCAAGGCATCTTACGACCCAGGGTTGCCCGGCCCTGAGAAGGCTCCGTTCAGACACAGCTGGAGCCCCTCAGCTGCGAACCAAAAGTCAGGGGGCACGGATCGCTTGACACCCCTGACTTGAGGGGAGGACGTTTTAAGACTTTCCCAGGTCTCGGTGGGGAGGAGGAGTCATAGATGTTAAAGGGTTGGGATACACGGGAATTTGCCGCTCATATTAGCCGTACCGAGGTACGTTTCCAGGAGGTACCGCGCGGAGGACCCTCTCCGAGAAGAAGGTGGTGTCTATCGGATTGATATCCACCTACGAGTCGACTTGATGCACCAGTGGCCCAAGGAATATACATCAGCAAATACTATGCTGATCTTGCCTTGGTCTGATGCACCCTTACCAACCTTGGAATCAAAACTTATGCTTATCTTAGAGTCGGTCTGACCGCACTCTTCGGTGACCACCGCATGTGTCACTACAGACACATGCTAGCCACCTCGTTGCAGTTTCACTACCACTCACCCGTCTCGCTCCCGCGCACACACGCGGAAAGGCTCCGTCCCGCCGCTGGTCCTGGGCCAGACATCGGCTAACGGAGCGAGCTTGGGTTAGTGGTGACTTTTTTATATCGTGTGTGGCTGTCGTAGCCTTTATCTAATTACTACCTATCGCTTACAAAACTAGTACCGGGGGAATATATATCTGCTATTCTTTCTTATCCTATTATTTAATTTTATTATTTACATTATTTAGGTTTTTCTCTTGATATTATTATTTAATTATATACTTATATTATATTTATATGGATATTATTTAGGAATAGGTATTTATATTATTATTTATATTATTTAGTTATAGGAATTTATATTATTATTTATATTATTTATTTATATTATCTATACATATATTTTCAACATATTTTCATAAAATTTCATACATGGCCATTTTCTAATAGTTTAGAATTTCGGTTTTAATTTGATCTAAATCGGCCACTATATCATATAGCTGTCATAGGAATCTATATATATAAAATGCTTTGTCCTGACTGGTTGACTGATATATCACAGCCATGGCCAAACCACATGTCTTAGAGACTAGAAGTTTTTTTTTTTAAATCCGAAAAAGAATTTCCAGATTCGTATGGGTATTTTTATTTTCTAATTCCACCTGCAACCTATTTTAAAAAATAAAAAACATAAATTAATAAATTAAGGCTTAGAGTAGGCCTTGCCTCATTTTAAATTTGTCATTCGACTTCAAAGAATATTTATTTCTCATTCAGTGCGCTGACTTCAAAGCGAAATTTAATACAAAATGTTAAGTGTGGATCTGCATCCGATCAAAGCGAGGATGCAATAGCGGGCCCTCTAGTTATTTATATATTTATTTGTATTATTATTTAAATATTTATTTGTATTATTTATAGGTGTTATTATATATTATATTATTTATATGTGAGGGCCAGTCGGCTCCTCACAGACGCCATCGTTGTTCTATCGCCGCTCTGGAAGATGTACTGTCGCGAGTTTAAAAGAGAGATTATGTCTTTTATGCGGCAAAATAAGGGCGGTTTTAAGGACGTATTATCGAGTTTTCGTAAATCTCATGATATGTTCTTGGCGCTGGATACTTAATTTAATAGAATAAGCTTTTCAATGAGTCTCCTAGGTGCAAAAAAAACCGCAACAGGTCTGCAGCAAAGGTGGACCCCAACCACCATCGCACAGTGGGCGATTTGACCGATCTGGCGAAAGGAAATCAAAAAAAAGATCCTTTTATCGCAATCCAGAAAAGTCCCACGAAATTTACCAAAATTTTAATTCCCAATTTTATTTTTGGTATTTTAATCGATATATTTGATCAGCTGTGAGCTTTCAAAGTGAGCAAATGTTTTCGCTGCAATCAAAATAAGCATTATCAGCGTTTTTTCCTGGTAATTCAATTTTTTGCAAAAATTTAACTTTTAACCTTTTCGAAGATTTTGTATTGTTTTTACAAGAAGTCAGGTATATAGTAAAATAAATATAAACGTTTTCTGACCTGTGACAAGTGTTGTATTATTAAATGGTGATTGAATGCGGTAAGCTTTAAATTACCCTTTTTGTGTGTTCAGGTCAGGAGGGGCCCACTGTACCCCCTCTGGCCACCGAGCTTTCGGAAGCTCGGCCGCTCTTGCGCTCCCGTATTTCGGGCCTACGCGCAATGTCCATCGATCGTGCCGATGCCCCGGTCCCCGCTCCTCTGCAATGTTCGGGCGCTTCGCGGCAATATTCCGCCACTCCTCGGCCAAGCGCATCTGCTCTCGCCCCGCTGGTGCTCCCGCGCTCACCTTCTTGTGTGCTCCCGCGGCCCGAGCTAGTGCATCGGGTCAAATCCGAACCAGCAGTCGGCCTCCGTCGATCTCCCGCTCTCGCTTTAGCGGAGTAAAGCGGGCGGGAGCATGGATCTATGTTTAAGCTTAAGTTAGTCTCAAAACTGAATTCGAATAAAGCGCATATACGATTCCCCGACGCCCCCGTGCCTACTAGTCTTTTTCTACGAGTTATTTCGACTGCGTCGTGGGACTTTTCTGGATTGCGATCAAAGGATCTTTTTTGGACCAAGAATCCACCCCCCTACAAACATTGGTCCTTCGAGCCGGATGAGGAAGTCCTGCAGGATATTTTCTACCTTCCTCCCTACACCGGCAGCTCCGGTGGATTTTTCTGGAAAAAAAAGATAAGTACAAGACTCCTCCCTGTGTCCGAAATTACCGGTCTTCAGCAGTTCTTGGGATATCCCATTTCGCTCAGACTGCTGCAAGATTTTCGTGTCAACTCCAAGTCAGAGTCTCCGACAACACGGTATTTTTTTGCGGAAAATATATGTAATATTTATACATGTCTTCATATTTCAACGCCGTCGCCGTTTTCTTGCGCCGCCATATTCCTTGTTCCATATTCTCTCTGTACACCCCTTGAACATATTCGCATAGTCCGTACATCAATATCATAAACGGTCTACATCAGTCCATGCCTACATACATACATATTTTTCCGACTCCGCGGGAATTTCCACATTAAATACAGTCCACTGCAATTTCTCCTAACGCCCTATACATACATTCACACACATACCATCTTGTGCCTTTTTCTCCATAAGTTTAAACATAAAAACATTTATTCCACAAATACAAAAATATTAAGGGGGGGGTCTGGTTTTGAAGGTTAAAAAAAAGTGATTTTTTTTATTTCATATTATGAAAGTATAGTATCTCAAGAATGTTGTCTGTAAATATGAAGTCAATCGGAGCAAAACTCACAAAGATATAGCCTTAGAAGTAAGCGGGTTTTACCAGGGTCTTACCGCTACGAAAAACTTTAAACGCGTTTTTCTCAAATCGATGTTTTTTGAGTCGGTGCACACTGTATCTCAAAAACTATTCAACCGATCGTTCTCAAATTTTTTACAGTTTTTCCTTACATAATTTATGAGGTAACAACGTCGAGATTTTTTCGTTTTTGATTTTAATTTTTTTATTATTAACAACAATAGTCATGAATTTTGGCCAAAAATGTGGTATTTTCACTTTCAAGTCTTGTAAAAAATTCAAAAAATTAAAAAAAATTAAAAACTCGACGTCAATACCTAGAGGGACATTTAAATTGATGGAAAAACTTTGGCTGTTTCATTTTAGATGATCCAGTGCTGAGGTATGGTGTGCACCGCAAAAGCTTTTTTTTTACGCCTGCGAAGAATTGCTGCCATTCGGTCAATTTTTAATATTTTTCAACCAATATTTCACAGAATATAGTTCAATGTATACTCTTTAACGTACAATAATCAGAAAAAAATTTACTTTCCCCGTACGCCCAAAAAAAAATTTGAAAAAACCTGTTATTTTCTGCCTTTAAACCCAGACCCCCCCCTTAAATAAAGAAATTACAAAGAAATAAAACTACTCAACGCTGTTCGTAATTTTCTTTGCGCGCATACATAAATACATACGCTTGCGGAGCATCAGAAGCGGCAGTGCAGTTTTTGTTGGTTGCTGTGTTCTCTTGGTTCGCCGGGCCGGTTCGCCCAGCCATACATACATACATATTTACATACATAAATACCGCGGTGCCGGGCGACCAAAGGCTTATCTAAGCTTGGCGCGGCCGCCAGTTGCCATCTGAAGCATACAGTGGGCCGTGGGCATTGCCGGACGGGCAATAGCAATCAAGAGAAAACAATAAAACACATTTGCCGACATTTCATTATAGTCAGCTCCACCTGTGTCCGCCTGTGTTTTATTTTCTTTCGTTTTGTCCAGCTGCTGTCGTACATATGCACATATGTACACATGTATGTGCATTCATATACATAAGAGCTTTGCATTTGCCGGCACAGTGTCCCAACATTCATTCTTTTGGAACGAAATAATAAAAGATCAATAAAATAAAAGGAAGTTTATTCCTTCTTCATTAAATTAAAATATTCATTCTCTATTAAATAAAATTATTAATCAACTTAAAATAATATTAGTATTTAAATTAAAAGGCTAATTATTATTAAATCCAGTTAAAACCAAAGAAAACGTAAATTAATAATTTTTTGAATTATTATTTTATTTAAATATTCTAATTTGATTAAATTCTTAATGAAACAAATAATGAACCAAAATCTCCAAACTACGCATTATACGTAAATTAATGCACACAACTCATTATTTTGTTCAATACGTGTCAAATCACATTCCGGTCTGTCTTTCACCTGCTTCAAATCTTCACCTTGTCGCTTGCTTCTAATTCGTTTGGGTTTATTTTCTTCTTCATTCTTCATACATATATTCGTCAACGGTCAAATGTTTTTTTGAGTCGTTGCTTCACGAGGTCCAGTGTGACCGCCTTCATTAATATTCGGTTTTTCCAACTTTGTCAACGCTCTCTGTTCATCCGGGCAGTCAGAGTCCGAGTATGCCAATAGGCGAGGATAAGAAACCACATTCGATTCCATTAATTCGTTAAGACAGATCTAAGTCCGCATCTCCCCGGTCCTCTCAGCCGAAATCAACGCCCACAGTTGGCCAATACAGGTCGAATAACGAGAAATCCTTAGCTATCAGCACAGGTCTCTCGTCAAGGGTAACTCGGTCGACTACAAAAATGGCTCAATCCGCCGTCGATATAGCCTTGAGGAAATTTATTGCCACAACGGACCGTGTGACCAGCTTTGAGGCACACATCCATACTCCAAGCACCTCAGAAGCTACAAATCTGTCCCCATCCATGTGCCAACTCCATTTGGACCAAATCCGTGTTGTTTGGGAAAAGGTGGAGAAAAGCTACGAAAGCTGCTCCAACCTTATTTCTGAGACCGCTGACAGTACGACCGCCGCAACAGAACTGGAATCCAAGTACAGTTACTGCTACTCCGTTTATTCAAGGAGTGTTGTCCAACTTCAGGACATAATAAAGCAGTCCCAATCCACTCAGGTTTCCGTCAGTGCGTCCGCACCGCCGTCTACTGATTGTCGGCTACCACCCGTAGACACTGAGGTCTTCACAGGCGACTATCTTCGCTGGCCCACGTTTAGGGATTTGTTTACATCCAAAATTCGCGCCTCACGCCTGTTGAGAGATTGTTTCATCTACTCTCCAAGACTAGTGGCGATGCGCACTCCATTGTGTCCAAGGCCCCTTTAACCAACGACGGGTTTATCTCAGCGTGGCGAAGCCTAACGGAGCGCTTTGAGAACAAGAGGCTGTTAGTGAATAGCCAATTGAAAATCCTGCTTAATATTCCGGCGATCACTCAAGAGTCCGGAAGCGCCCTAAAGGAAATGCAAAGCACTCTCCAAAGTTGTCTAACAGCCTTACAGATGTCCGCCATTAAGATAGAGGCGTGGGATTCCATCCTTGTGTTTATGATTTCCGCCAAGCTGCCCAAGGTCACACGTTCCATGTGGGAGCATTCCCTTCATAATAAAGCCGAGATTCCGAATTGGAAAGAGCTTGATGTCTTTCTAACGGAGCGTCATCGCGCACTAGAAGGCATTGATGATGTTCCGCCGAAGCCGTCAAACGACAACGGACCTGTACGCAGTCCAATCTCTCACGAAGCTAGGGTGGCTCCTGCACCCAGAGGGTGTGACCTGTGTTTCAGGGAAAATCACCCCATTCGTGTATGACCCCGATTCCTGACAATGAGTGTCGATGATCGGTCAGATTTCGTCATAAGAAAGCAACTATGCTTGAATTGTTTAGCACGAGGCCATCAGCAACGGGACTGCACCAGTGCCCACTCATGCTATACGTGCCGCGGGCGGCATAATACTCTGCTGCACCGCGACAATCCAGTTGCCGGCACTCCAAGCCCCTCCAATCCGTCTAGTCCACGACCTGCGCCCACGGCAGTAAGCGTGGCAACCGAAGATCAGTCAAATGTTCAAGTCTGCTTCGCTTCCGGGTCCCGAGCTGTCCTACTGGGCACAGCTATCATTAATATATGTCATCTAGGCTGCAATTTTCAAGCGCGTGCGCTGATCGATTCTGGTTCCGAAGCCACCTTCATTACTGAGAAGCTCTTCAACCGAATCAACCTTCCTTTCGAAACAGTCCAGACCCAGGTTTCCGGTCTCAATGAGACAGTTGCGGCTCAATGCACGAAGTCCTGCAAATTTGCTATTCGCGCTTCCTCCAGACCCGGACTGCAGTTAAATACGACTGCCTACGTTCTCCCTCAACTAGCCGGAAAGCTGCCCTCATATCCAATTTCGACAGCTTGTCTAACGGAGCTTCCCGATCTCCCCCTAGCGGATCCGACGTTTTTCGAGAGCTCCAAAGTAGACGTCCTGCTAGGGGCTGACATCCTTCCGTCTGTGCTTCTAAGCGGCTTCAAGAGCAATGTTCTGGGCTCTCTTCTGGCATAAGAGACTATTTTCGGATGGGTACTCTCGGGCCCAGTATCTACAGCAATCACGAGTGGCGTGTCTGTGTTCTCAACACGACTTTCCATTGCGTCCAAAAGTTCGGGGGACAGGTTCCTTGCCACTCGCGGCCGCCTGTGAAGGCCGGAGTTCTAGAAGCACTCACTTCTATCGTTGTCGAGTATGCAACGAAATCCACCCGCTTCGAAAATGCCGACACTTCCTCCGGCTTAGTGCTGGGAAGAGGCTCCGCGCGGTTATAGTTAACCGCTATTGTTCCAACTGCTTGGCCCACGAGCATTCCGAGGGAACCTGCCGCCGTAATGACCGATGCAAAATATGCAATCAGCTCCACCATACCCTTCTTCATAAGCATGACCGTCCAGTGTATTTTCCCGGTTCTCAGCATAGGACACCTCCCTACTTTTAGTTCGCTTGTTACTGACCATCACTGACGCTATATTTTCTTTATTCAGATCAGATCCGATGTCATCACTTCCACGCACCGTACTCTCTAGTGAAAGCAGACGTACCAGAGGTACAGAGTTCTACCAACGCCGAGTCTGCACGGAATCCATCGATCCGGGAAAATCAACGTTTTGGTACTCTCCGTGCCGCTCAGCTTCGATGTCTTCATGGCCAATGACGCGCCTCGATCGTTTTTTTTGTCCCCGTCTCTGCGCCAGCAGATGCCTCTTAATGACGTTTTTCCGTCGGTCCACGGCACTCTTTAGGCTTCCACGGCCATTCAGACGATGCAGAGTTGCAACATTAACTTCTTACGATGCCAGCTCACCTGCCCTCAAGCCTAAACGGATTTATTGCAACCCGAGTGATTGCAAGGGGGGCGGAATGTTCAGGTCAGGAGGGGCCCACTGTACCCCCTCTGGCCACCGAGCTTTCGGAAGCTCGGCCGCTCTTGCGCTCCCGTATTTCGGGCCTACGCGCAATGTCCATCGATCGTGCCGATGCCCCGGTCCCCGCTCCTCTGCAATGTTCGGGCGCTTCGCGGCAATATTCCGCCACTCCTCGGCCAAGCGCATCTGCTCTCGCCCCGCTGGTGCTCCCGCGCTCACCTTCTTGTGTGCTCCCGCGGCCCGAGCTAGTGCATCGGGTCAAATCCGAACCAGCAGTCGGCCTCCGTCGATCTCCCGCTCTCGCTTTAGCGGAGTAAAGCGGGCGGGAGCATGGATCTATGTTTAAGCTTAAGTTAGTCTCAAAACTGAATTCGAATAAAGCGCATATACGGTTCCCCGACGCCCCCGTGCCTACTAGTTTTTTCTACGAGTTATTTCGACTGAGTCGTGGGACTTTTCTGGATTGCGATCAAAGGATCTTTTTTGTTAACTTCTGTGGAATAAAACTATATTAGGCCCGTCCTGGCCTGTGATAAATGTGTATGCATTTGAAAATATGAATTGTCTTCTGTTCAAAATGGCCAAGCTTTGCTGCCTCTACCTGCCGCTCTTAATATTTTTCATATTGCAGAAATCATGTCAGTAGTCCAGAAGCGTCCTTTTTCAGTATGGCATGCTGCTTTTGGACTATGTAAAGGAGGGCGAATTATCAGAATCTGATTGGAGCAGACTCCGAATAATCTTTTTTATGCTTAAAAATAAATAAGTAGCAAACAAATTAAATTAAAATTAAAATTAAATTAAAAAAAAAAAAAAAATATTTTAATAAAAAATTATATATACAAAAAAATTTTTTTTTTATTTCTTCTTAAGTGATTATTGCGATAAAATAAATTTGTTTTTTTTTTAATCTTTTATTTTTTGAGTTATTAATTTTCTTTCGCTAGATTGGCCAAATCGCCCACTTTGCATCGGCGGATTACCAACTGTTTATGGGGAAGACAACGAATATGCCACCCTTAGAAATATAATAAATAAAAACGCACGATAGGTTCTATTAATATATAAGTGCTCTGTTTATTTGACCGATCGATGCGGAGTTATGATCGACCGATGCGAAGTTGCGAAGAATAGAGAATAGAGCTCGGCTTCTAAATATATAGCAAAAAGAGCAGAAGTTGACAATATGTAGTTTAAGAAAATAAAGCGCGACAGATTTAACGAAAGAAGAGGAAGGCGAAAAGAGATAAGAGGAGAGCGCTGCAGGTGCAGCGGAACACCCATGCGCACATGCCTAGGTGCTGGCGGTCTGCTCCGAACACCAACAGCCTCCTTCGACACAGCCCTCGGCCTCAGGACCAAGTCAAAGAGTTTTGCGATCGAGTGGTAAGAAAGATTCGGTGTCCCTATGTGTTGCGGGAGTGACCGTTACCTCGGTGATATCCGTTTTGTCCCCTTATCTCAAATATTGACCCCTCAAAGACCCGTAAATTTATCTGCTCAGGGTATCAGGCCCAGACTACAGGCCGATATTGGCAATGCAAATAAGCAGTCGGCATCGCCGAAAGCCCTCTTAGCAATACCACCAACGAAACATATATTTGTTTCGGGGCTCTTCCCTGCTCAGACATCTGAAGATGACATCGCCTTTATCCAAGACAAAACTAGAGCCGAAAAAATACAAATAAAGGTGGAAAAATTCGAATTTTCTTATGCTATGGATATTTAATCTTTTAAAATAAATATCCCTAATGAGCTCTTTGAAACAATATGCACTACCAAATTCTGAACTGAATATGTTGTCGTCAAAGAGTTTGAAGCTAAGAAAAAGAAATGGCGGCCCGTAGGAATAAGTCTTCCCAGGCCCGACCAGACCACTGCGCCCTCTACGATATCCAATCCAAAAAACTAATTAACTCTCCTTTTAGAATGCAAGAGGCCTACGTAGTAAGCTTCCCAAATTGTATTCTGATAGTCTCTCGTTTGCATCTCAGGTTATTGTGTTCACAGAAACCTGGTTAAAGCCGGAGATTCTGAGCTCCGAAGTTTTCCCAGCTGTGTTCACAATATATCGGCTGGATCGGCCTATCAGACGTGGGGGTGGTGTCCTCATAGCGGTTGACTCCACTGTCGCGTCGGAATTAATAACCTTCGAGGAGTTCGATGTTGGATTCCTCTGTGTGAAGTTAATCGTCAATGGTAGCTCTATATTCATTTCCTGTTCCTACATTCCTCCTTTGTCCGAACTTCCTATTTATTGAAACCATCTTTCCGCTATGCAGATGGTTTCCAACCGACTTTCGAATAAGGATCATTTAGTAGTTCTTGGTGATTTTAATATCCCAGGGGCTATTTGGTCCTCAAATAATTCCATTAATATACTTTTCACCTCCACACAGCATGATTTTATTGCTGGCTTGCTTGACATTTCGCTGTCTCAAGTCAACCATGTAGGAAATTCCCTAGGGCGCTTGCTTGAGCTCTGTTTTGTCTCAGATCCGGCAAGAGTCAGTTTAGCCAGGGTGGCGCCGTTGACGCTTCCCGAAGATCCCTATCATCCTACTTTCGACGTGACTATCGACATTGGGACTAACTTACAGAACATATCTGACTGTCCAGCCAAGAAAGTCCTTTGTTTTCGCAAGACGGACTTCGAACGGCTAAATAACTTTATATCAGATTTTAATTGGTCAGATTTATACATGTGCACTGACATGTCAGTAGCCGTGGATATTTTTTACAGTGTTCTAAATTCCTTTTTTAATGAATGTGTTCCGTTATACTATCCGTCAACATCGAATAAGCCTCCTTGGTTTATTAAAGAGTTGAGTCATCTTTAAAACAAAAAATCTAGGCTGTATCTGTTTGCTCAGTTTTTTCAAACCACTTACTCAACTTCAACTGACTCTAACCAGACTTATACCTATATCATGCCCAAATCAAACTTTATCTTCAGTCCTACGAAAGCTCTATTCTTTCAGATCTTCACCGCGTTAAGCCCGTTTATTCGCCAGGTTCCGACGGAATACCTGGCTGTGTGCTTAGGTATTGTGCCGACGCTCTGTGCAATCCCCTTCTGAAATTGTTCACCTTGTCCCCCTAGAAACCTCCCACTTTCCCCTTATTTGGAAGGAATCATTTGTTATTCCTCTCAACAAATAAGGTAACATATCGGATGCCAGCTAATATAGAAGAATCTCTAAATTTTCGGCCATTCCAAAACATTTCGAAAAAATCATTACTCCACATTTGCAGCACCTTTGCAGTTCAATTATTTCTCCATGTCAGCATGGATTTTTAAAGCGTAGATCAAGGACAACCAATCTTTTAGAATTCACTTCCTTCTAAGTTAAGGGCTTCCATAAGGGCTTTCAGACAGAGGTAATCTATACTGATTTCAGTAAAGCATTTGACTCTGTTAACCATTCTTGTTCGGAAACTCGATCTAATGGGATTTCCGGTTGATCTTCTTAGTTGGATCTCAAGTTATCTGAATGGCAGAACGCAAAAGGGGGTCCCCTGTTGTTTACATTATTTATCAAAGACCTGCCCAAAGTTCTGACTAACTCCAGAGTACTAATGTACGCGGACGACGTCAAACTTTGCGTGCAATATAAGGACGCTTCCTGCCAGTCTGATTTACAAACAGATCTCAATAACTTCCAAACATGGTGCCGCATAAACTTATTGAACCTAATGATTTTCTCTTGTGTCGCTCCCAAGCTCGCGACTTACACGCTAAACTGCTGCTCTTTGGCAAGAATTAATATAGTCAATGATTTGGGTGTCCGACTGGACCCTAAACTTGACTTTATCGATCATATTTCGTGCATGGTGAATAAAGCCAGCGGTGTGCTTGGTTTTATTATACGGTGCTCGAAAGAATTCAATGACCGTTATGTTACAAAATCCGTATATATTTCTTTAGTTCGTCCTTTCTTAGAATATGGATCCTGCGTCTGGAGCCCTCAGTATGGGGTTCACAGTAAACGAATTAAGTCAATTCAGAAGAACTTTTTACTTTTCGCTTTACGTGGTTTAAACTGGGATCCAAACCAGAGGTTACCCTCGTACTCTAGAAGAATTCTCCTTATTAACTTACCTTCTTTACCTAACCGTAGATTCATTGGCATTACGTTAATTTATAACCTTATCCACGGTGACGTGGAAAGTGCTGACTTGCTGGGTCAGCTTTACTTTCACGTACCGAGTAGAAATACTAGATCCTATATTCCTTTAGTTTCGCGCCACTGTAGAACGTCTTTTGAATTGCATGAACCCTTTAGAGTCTTATGTGCAAATTATAACGATTTGTACATGATAACACCAAACGTAGATAGCCTTCCCCAACTAAAAACCTTAATACTAACCCACTTAGTACGCATGCAGGCAAACAATCTGGCAGCACGCCAGTAGTCAGTTCCTCGTATTCCTTTCTATACTTTCATTTTTTCGCGCCTACTAACACCTAACACGAACAGGCACGTGCTTGGTGTCAGATGGGCTACTTGTATGTACTGATCGTAGTGCATCAACCTCCAATTAAATATACTGGGTACCAGGGCATGCGAGGATCCCCGGCAATGAAGTGGCCGATATAATGGCTAGAAAGGGGGCGAGTACGCCCTCTTATGGTCCGGAGCTCTTCTGTGGACTAGGGCCAGGTGTCATCAGCCAGAGCAGTCGTGTGGACCTCATGACTGCCTGCGATGACTTCTGGCGATCGTCGAAGAGGGCAAGGCAGAGTAAACGTCTGCTAGGTAGCTACAATAGCAAGAGGACCAAGGAATGTTTGGAGCTGAGCAAAGGATCTCTCCGTATAGTCAAGGGTTTCCTGACCGGGCACTGCAGACTGCGCAAGCATCTGTACAATCTGAAAATAGGGGAGGACAGTCTTTGCAGACTTTGTCTGGAAGGAGACGAGACTCCGGAACACCTACTTGAGGAGTGCCCCCACTTTGGGGGCCTTACACTCACCACGCAGGAAATGAGGGCTCTTCGACCAAGCGACATCATCGCATTCTTGAGTTCGATTGGACTGCGCGAGAAGCTGTATCTCATACACTAGGACGAGGGCACAATAGACCCTAGTGGTCGCAGGACACATACCTCTTTTAAACATTATTATTATTAAAGGTACTACATAAATTCACTATTGTTGTTCGTTTTTTCTGACGCGAAAATTAGAAAAAGTCCCTGCTCGGGCGGCATGAAAATCCGGGAGAGGTTTCCCAAGGAAAATTTTTAAAAAATGGGACTGGCGACTAGCAACCTATCAGGGGAATTTCCACTGTGCAATCCAAGTTTATTGCGCGGGCGCAGCCAGCAGCTTCCACCGCAGTTTGACTGCGGGTTTAATCTGACTGATCACCTTTTTTACAAGTTGTTTACATTGGTTTGTTTACATTTCATATTCATATATAATTTCATTTTTTTTTCCAAGTTATATCTAACAATAAAAACTTTGACTACTGCTCCAACACTGTTATTTTCTAAACATATGGGTAGGTAGGTAATAGTGGTGAGGCCCCTGTCTGGAGCCTCCAATGTGACCCTCGACCCTCCCTTGCTCAGCGTAGATCCCAGCCCCCACGCCGCAGGTCTTTCTGGAGCCCTCGGGGTAGAGGGAAACCTCCTCCGCCCCGGCTACCCTCTCCCTTCTCCAGTCTTCACTTGTGGGGTATGTGGTCGTGTAGCCATTTCCGAAGTTCATCTCCGTAGTCATGTAGTCCATTTTTGCGTTTGCCTGTGTCTTGATGCCTTCCAATATCTTGCCGTGGCCTGCGCAGTACTCCCTCCAGCAGTTACTTGCTTTCAGTCTTACTGCGCTCTGCGCGGCCATGTCCTTTACAAACAAATCTTTCGGCTTTATATCCAGGATAGCTTTAGTGCTGCTGCGGGGCTTGATCGCATTGCCTCCTTCGCACCAGCACACGCCGCTCTCTGTATGCTTGTAAATTTTGAGATTATGTAGCCCTAGTTAGCGCTGGTCACCATACTAGGGCTCCGAACAACCGCTGTGTAAAGCCATATTATGATCTTTGGGTGTAGTCCCCATTTGCCTCCGAAACTTTTCCTGCAAGAGTAGAAAGCAATACTTGCCTTCCTCACTCTTTCTGTAATGTTTTTCTTACACGAGAGCTTCAGGTCTAGTATCACACCGAGATACTTAGAACGCTTTCAAAGTTTTAACTCTATGCCATATATTCTGGGCATATTATATGCTGGTATCTTAGTCCTTCTAGTGAAGAGCATAAGTTCTGTGTTATTTGAGTGGATACCAAATCCACAGGGGTTAGCCCTTATGTTTAAACGACCCAGCGCACCTGTAATTATCTCACTAATAACGTCAGGATAGAGGCCAGATACCAGCAGCACCACGTCATCTGCGTAGGCTACTGCTTTGACGCCACCCACATTGAGCTCTTGCAATATGTTATTCATGATTATAAGCCAAGGTAGAGGCGATAGGACGCCGCCCTGAGGTGTGCCTCTCTTCACTGAACGTGTGAAGTGAGTGTCACTCATTTCGTCATCGTCCTACTCGTTAGCATAACTCCGATCCATTCTCCGAGGCCTCTCTCAATTCCCACCGAGGTGAGGAAGCTCAGGATGGAGTCGGCGTTCACGTTATTGAACGCACCTTTAATGTCTAGGAAAGCGGCCATCATTAATTGCTTGTAGTTTACTTCTTGTAGTGCTGTTTCTGTTGAACGACCTTTTCGATATGCATGCTGCGCGTCCGATAGGTGGTGTCTCTCGATTCTTTCTCGGATGTGAACATCCAGTAATTTTTCTAGGGTCTTCAGGACGAAAGAGGTTAGGCTAATCGGCCTATAGTCCTTCGCTAGAATAAGCCCCCTTCTGCCTGGCTTCTGTATAAATATGACTTTGGCTTCCCTCCACAGGATCGGGATGTGCCTTAATCTAATAGTAACTTATATACCTACTGCTTTATTTAATTAAGAAATACAATGGAATGTTACTTTGATGCCGCAAGCTTGTTGCGCGGCGGAGCTGAAGTTTGAGTGTGACCAGTCTGACGATATCAGAAGATATCGTCCTCCAGGAAAGGTCTTGGCGTTAGTACTTGTTTACGCCGTGTTGCAAGACTGGGCATCAGTCTGGGCGCCACATCTACTCCCCCTCCAGTGACTTCGCCAGGTGGGGAAGGTAACGGTATAGTGGTTTTTTAACAGATGCCACTCGCTTGAAGATTTGCGTACTTGTTCTCAGGTCCTTACAAATGAAAACATGTGGCTTAGCGTGATGCGCTGCAGGAGTAGGTCGGGCTGCCCTGATATGTTGACGTAGTTGCTCGGTGAGTCGGTGATCCTTGCTGAAGGCGGTTGGAGTGTGCGACTCAAAAAATTCGTTGGGGATACGAATAGTGGTGCCAAAAAGCATTTCGGCTGACGATGACTAGAGGTCCGCCTTAAACGACGAGCGCAGCCCCAACAAAACTGTAGGCAGGAGATCCGGCCATGCCATGTGAGACATACACATCAGGGCGGCCTTGAGGGTACGGTGCCATCTCTCTACGATGCCGTTTGACTGAGGGTGATATGCGGTTGTACGTATCCTTTCGGCTCCAATTAGTTTAGCCAGCTCAGCAGACAATGAGGATTCGAATTGAATTCCCTGATCCGTTGTTATAGTGAGTGGGCAGCCAAACATGCAGAACCACTGGGTATACAGAGCTTTTACGACAGTCTCCGCTGTGATGTTGGATAATGAAATAGCTGCAGGCCATCTGCTGAAGCGGTCGATGATGGTAAGACAGTAGCGTAAGTTACGGATAGTGGGAAGCTCAATCAGATCGACGTGAATGTGCTCGAAACGATTGTCAGGAACATCGATCATCACCACCGGGCTGCGTGTATGGCGATGGATTTTGGCCCGCTGGCAAGGAACGCATTGTCGGAACCAGAGGGTGGCATCACGGTTAATTCCTGGCCAGGCAATACGCTGCTTAAGTAACTTTGCAGTTGTACCGCGGCTAGGATGCGCCAATCCATGTACTGCATCAAAAGCTTGGCGTCTCAAACTTTTGGGTAAATATGGCCGCTCGCGCCCATCCGAAATGTCACACCAGATGTCTAGGTTGTCGATGCTCTTGACTTGTAGATCAAGGGACGTGGTTTGAGGAAGCTCAGCCATTTCATCGTCGGTTTGTTGGGCTTCGAATATCGCTTGAGCACCGAAGCTAGACGGCATGCTTATGGTGTTGATGCGTGAGAGGGCGTCTGCCACTGCGTTATTTTCTCCGGGATTGTAGACTATCTCCGTTGAGAATTGGGAGATAAAATCCAATTGGCGGAGTTGTCGAGGCGATGCTTTGCTTGCTTTCTGCCTGAAAGCGTAGTGTAGTGGTTTATGGTCGGTTTGGATGATGAATGGACGACCTTCCAGGATGTGCTTGAAGTGGATGAGACCAGCGAAAATAGCCAGGAGCTCGCGATTATACGTGCTGTATCCTTGCTCTGCCGGGGATAGTTTCCGCGAGAAAAAGCCGATGGGACGCCAAACGTTGCCGACTAGCTGTTCGAGAGCAGCACCGATCGCAGTATCGGATGCGTCCGTTTTAAGGGCGAGGTTAGCCGATGGGGAAAGGAACGAAGAGCACACGGCACGTAAAATTCCTTGCTTGCAGGCCTGGAATGCATTCTCCGCAGGGCCGGTCCAGGCTATTTCGCGCTTGTCATTTTTGGTTGCGCCTTTTAGGTAGTCTGTGAGCGGGATTTGAGCCTGAGCTGCATGTGGGATGAGGTGTCGGTAATAGTTGACCATTCCCAAAAACCGGCGCAATTCCATGATAGTTTGAGGCTTGGGAAAATTGTTGATTGCTTGCGTGCGCTCAACAGGGGGATTGAATCCGCTCCCGTTGACTTGGAACCCTAAGAAAATTACCTCACTTTTACCAAATTGGCACTTTTGAGGGTTAATTTGAAGGTGGTTCCTCTGCAAAATCTCAAAGATTGTCTGGAGGTGCTTCAAATGCTCCTCATGCGTTGTGGAGAACACGATGATGTCGTCCATATAGCATCCTACGAATGGAATGCCACAAAGCAGGTTGTCTATGTGGCGCTGGAAGGTTTGCGCTGCACTGCGCAGTCCGGGTGGCATGCCGACGAACTCGAAAAGGCCGAACGGTGTAGTGACGGCTGTTTTCGGAATATCATCTGGCGCGACTGGGATTTGGTGGTAGGCAGGCACTAAATCGATTGTGGAGAAAACCGAGCATCCATGCAGACGTTGAAGAATGTCTTCCCCATGGGGAATCGGGTAGCGATCTGGAATAGTGGAATCATTAAGTTTGCGATAATCACCAGTAGTGCGCCATTCGTTGCTCTTCTTGGGGACCAAATGAATAGGACTGGCCCATTGGCTGCTGGAGGGACGAATCACCCCTTGCTGGAGTAATAGATCGAAATCCCGGCGTGCCGCTTTTAATTTTTCGCCTGTAAGCCGTCTTGGCTTGTCCAAAACAGGTGGGCCAGTTGTTTGAATGTAATGCGCAACCTCATAATGAGTGCGGGTTGCTAAGGGCACATTAGGACGTGTGATCTGCACAAAGCGACTAAGAAGATTGGAGTACGGGCGATCTATTGCACTGGAACTTTGCACGTTGATTGTAGAAACGTTGTAGAGTGCTTGGAGATCTGCTGTCACCAGTCTCCTGAACAGATGACAGCTTCTTTAGTTTCCCTGCTGTGGCACCCAGGCACAGGGCGAGGAGCATGTTCGTGCATTAGGTCCGAATTTGGCATGATAAAAGCAGAAACGTGGTGCTCGGAGTTGCTGCTTGTTGCGATCTGCTGGGCGAGAATGGCTAGGAGGCTGCATGTTCTGCAAAAGAGTTAAAGAGCAGCGATGTCGAGTTTCAAGTCGTCCAGGACACTTGTGCCAGCTGCCGGCGCGTATTCGCGGGTGTTGCCTCTGAATTGTGCCGAGGAGGACCCAGCAGCCATGACAAAAGAACCCGATTTCTCTTCCATGAGATCGTCAGCGAGTGCAGTTTGCTCTTTCAAAGTTGCTGAGCGGTGGACCTTCAAGCACCGTTGTACGTGCTGCGGTAGCTGAGGAGCCAGCGGACTCACAAGGCGTCTGCAGACGCGCGACCATCAGCAAGAGTTGTTATTTGCCGAAGGAGCTGCGAGGGCTTCTTGTCCCCAAGGTCAAGCTCCAGTAAAGCGCGCTGCAACTCTCTGTCCTGTGATTCCGTAAATCGCTTGATGATAATCTCCTTCAGGTGCTCGTATTTGTTGACTTCCGAGGGTACGCCAGAACATTAGATACTTCAGTCATTATATCAGCATCCAAAGCACTGATTAAATGGTAGTAGCGCGTGTTATCTGAAGAAATGCGGCTGCATTGAAATTGCGCTTCGATCTGAACAAACCATAACCGCGCATTTTGCTTCCAAAAAGGCGGTAGCTTGATGGCGGCAACCGACTCGACGACAGGAATAACGGTGCCTGCGCTGTTGCCGCGATGAATTTCACCAGAGTCAGGTGAAGTTGACGGTGCAGGCGAACAATCTCCGGTATTCTGCATTCTGTTTATTGCGGGGTCACCAATATAGTAACTTATGTAGTTAATGCTTTATTTTATTAAGAAATCCAATGGAATGTTACTTTGATGCCGTGTTGCGCGGCGGAGCTGAAGTTTGAGTGTGACCAGTCTGACGATATCAGAAGATATCGTCCTCCAGGAAAGGTCTTGGCGTTAGTACTTGTTTACGCCTTATTGCCAGACTGGGCTTCAGTATAGGCGCCACAGTCTTATACAAGCCTTGTATATGGCTTTCAACAAGGCTTCCTTTGGCTTTTTGTAGCATTACCGGTATTATGCCTTCCGGGCCCGGGCTTTTGTATTTGTCAAAAGACTCTATCGCCCACTGGATTCGCTCCGTGGTGATGATGTCTTCCGTCTGTGTATCTGTGTCTTCCTCGGGTGCCGAGTTCTCTCTTAAGTTCCCAGGGAAGTGAGTGTGGACTAGTAGCTCTTGTGACACCTCTATATTCATTGTAGCTGAGCCGTCTGGTCTGTTGATTAGAAAAAGGCTTGTGTGCCCCTTGGCAAGGCTTTTGCTTAATCTTGCCGTATCATTTATGCCTTCTAGTGATTCGCAGTAGCTCTTTCAAGATTCACTCTTGGCTTCGTATACTGCTTTTTTGTACGCTTTCTGTGCTTCCGTATGGTTCCCATTTCTTGGTACCATAAATTGTGTTGAAGGATTTTCGCTCCCCTTCTGAGATCGCTCAGTTTCCTGGTCCACCATGGTGGGTGCTGCTTCTTCAAGAATGAAACTAAACATGTGTCTTAGAAGGCGTTGTTAAGGATGTTTGTTAGGTCCTCTTCTTCCTTGTCGAGGGCCTTTGAGGAGCATTGTACCTTTATCAATCTGTCCTGTGGGGGTTACGTCTCGGTACTGGCTTACCTACCGATGCCTATAAGTCAAAGAAGATGTATCTGTGGTCAGAAAAGGAGAGTTGAGTCGACACTTTCCAGTTCTCGACCTTATACTTGCCATATTCTATTTGTAAGATGAGATCTAACACCTCTTCCCAACCCTGAAAACCCTCCGTACTGGGAAATATGAATGTTGGTGTGTTTTCTTTGTTACAAATCGTAACCTACGGCCAATAATATTATCAAAAAAAGACTCACCTTTTTCATTCGTTTCCGAGCTTCCCCAGAGCGAGTGCCACGCGCCAGGGTCGTCTTAGTGTCTTCGGCCCATTGCAGCAGCTTGACGACTTGAGGTGATAATCACTACGCTCCCATCCGCTGCCACTGTTAGATCTGGTGTGCTGAGATTGGAACAGAGAAAAGCGTTAAAATGATTCTTAATTACTTTGCATGCTCTCGACACAGTATTGTGTAACCTGAGTTCCTTAGGCCAGCGACTTGCTGGTCCAAGGCTCCTGTATCAGTCCGATGTCGATATCCTTCCCCCTGAGAAGGATCGTGAGATTTGCTGAAGCATGAGTGCTGCGCTTTAGGTTAATCTGCATGAACTTCGACATCGGCGGTCTATGACCATATCGTCCAACAACTTGTGACGATCTGTCATTTCTCGGGTGGCTCAGGGATGGCCAGGATTCGTCTCAGGAATTTATATTTGGTTCAGGTGTGGTTGCTGGAAGAGATTCCGACCCGGTCCCAGAGTAGAACGCTAGCTAATTCGGTACAAATTATCTTTCTGTTTATTGACTTAATAGGTACAAATTACTGATAGTTTCATTTCTCGTCGCCGGGTAACGTCGTGATCTAGTGACGAATGCGACCCTTCCATCGGCTCGTTCTGAGGTCCTAAGAACTGGGAAGAGTGTTTAGAGGCCGTTCTGGTCTACTAAATATGAGAAGAGTTGAGTTTAGAGGCCGGTCTGGTCTATTATTTAGTGAGAAGAGTTTAGAGGCCGGTCTGGTCTACTATATTATGAGAAGGGTTTAGAGGCCGGTCTGGTCTACTATATATGAGAAGAGTTTTAGAGGCCGGTCAGGTCTACTAGATATGAGAAGAGTGTTAGAGGCCGGTCAGGTCCACTAATTGATGAGAAGAGTTTAGAGGCCGGTCAGGTCTACTTAGTGAGAAGAGTTTAGAGGCCGGTCTGGTCTACTAATTGGTGAGAAGGGTTTAGAGGCCGGTCTGGTCTACTAATTATGAGAAAAGTGTTTGAGGCCGTTCTGGTCTACTATATATGAGAAGAGTTTAGAGGCCGGTCTGGTCTACTAAATACGAGAAGAGTTTAGAGGCCGTTCTGGTCTACTATATATGAGAAGAGTTTAGAGGCCGTTCTGGTCTACTAAATACGAGACGTAATACGCAAAGGCTACTGTGATTAGTTAGTTACCACGCCGTTTACCCGTCTCCTATGGCTCTGCTGCACTCCTTACTGCTGATCCTTGGCCGCTAGTCCTTCCCGCTGGTCCTGGTTAGGTGAACCTTTGCCGATCGCCGGCCGAAACTGAATGAGCTCCGTAGTGCTGGGGTGCGCTTTATATAGCGGTTCGGCGGGGCTAGTGTGCCCGCATCTCCACCCGCATTTGACCGTATTAGTGTGCCCGATCTATCGCGGCCAGTGTGACCCGTCGTGCACGATCGTTGGCGCGCGCGCGCATTTAATTCAAATCAAATTCCATTCTTGTGTCTTCGATCGTTCCTATTACTTATTTATACCTAATATATTATATTATATATGTGCGCGTCTGCGCGTCACATACTTGTTGGTGTCATCGACCTCTTCGAGTATCGAGTATCCATGCCGGACCCTGTGGTCATTTGCTTCAATCTGCGACAGGCAGCGTTGGTTGATGAGGAGAAGGAACGACTTGCTCGACTTCAACTCTCTTTCTGCCTTTAGCATGGTCCAGTCCTCTGTATGGACATCCGGAGTCTGAGCCTTCATACAGGCGATCACCCATGCATGGTCAATTTGTCCGTTTGGTAACTAGATGCGGGCTCTCGGTCTCCTCGGAATCTCCCTGTCGTGGACTAGACTAAGGCCAGACCAGGTGTCGGTAATATTAGCCACACACTCCGCCAGGAAGCTCCTCGAATAACCATCGTCGCACCTGATGACCCGGTGACCCCTGACCATTTCTGAGCAGTCGAAGGAGGGGATGGGGCCTGTCGGCACGGCAACCAACCTGTCGGTCACCATGTCGGCCAACTTGACCTCGATCTCCTCCCACTTCTCCTACAGCAGACGACCGTCGTCTTGGAGTTCATCCAACAGAGCCATAGCCAGACTGTCTCTGGCCGCCTCTCTAAACCAAACACTAAACTCTAGGATTGCCCTGTGGGTCCTTTGCCCATTTAGGTGCCCTCACGCTTACCTCTTGTGAGCGATTGCGCTTTGCCTTAGAGGGCTGGAGCGCCGCCGGGTTTGCCTTGCGGTGTGCCTCATATTCCGCAATCTCCGCAAGGAATCGGGAACTACTTTCAGCATTGCGAGGGTCGGTTTTGCCCTCAGCCTCATTGTTGGCAATCTTGCCGAGGATGATGCGGGTTTTGTTGACCCTCGCTCGTCGTTGCTGGCGTGTGAGCTGCTCTAATTTTTTTTCTTCGGTGGTACCAAGCTGAGTCCCACCTTTGTAGTCGGATTGGGGAGTACTACTAGCTCTTCCCTCGGGTCTCGACGGAGCCGGGATATCACGACTTGACATCGGCAACATATCTTCGTCGGTCTCCAATATGTTTTGAGTCACCGAGGCCAAACTGGGCCTCAGCAGATGCTCCTCCTCCTCGTCCGACAGATTTTGGGGTTTAACCTCTCCCGGGAGCTCCAAAGCACGGCATGAAGGTTTCATTACATATCATGAACGCCCGCTTTGCTCGTCCAAGCGCAGCGGGCCAGAGGAGGTATGGGTCTTTGAAAGAGGTCGGCTTACGACCCAGAGTGGCCCGGCCCTGGGAAGGCTCTACCGACCTGCTTCCAGCCGCCCTCACTTTGAGACTATAGTCGCACTACCGATGGTGCACACAGTTACGGCAGATAAGACGGTCATCCGTTGATCCCCCATGTGTACCCTATCGGCTGACCGCCTCTAAACATGTACCTAACATTTTTCTCCTTAACTTGTGCCTAAGCAATTTCCACCTAAACTATTCTATTTGGCATTCTGTAATTATTACAGATAGGATGGTTAGGATTTTAAACAAAGACCAAATTTTTTGTAATTTTCCGTCTTCTTATTTTGCAGGCACTCCGTAATTCGGTGATCCTCCGCACCACATGCGTATCAGGAGCCTGGGGTCTTTTCGGTTTGGTGCACTCTCCCCTCCAGTGTCCGTTTCAATTAAAGCGAGTCTCGCTGGTCCCGCAACCGCCATTGCTGCGATTTCGCCATCGTTGGCGCCTTTCCTGGAAGCCTTATGTACGCGGAAGCTCTGAGCT
This sequence comes from Drosophila aff. chauvacae BK-2020, assembly GCA_018903765.1. Classification (NCBI taxonomy): domain Eukaryota; kingdom Metazoa; phylum Arthropoda; class Insecta; order Diptera; family Drosophilidae; genus Drosophila; species Drosophila aff. chauvacae BK-2020. The sequence continues at coordinate 278,549 of JAEIGO010000821.1, read as the reverse complement.
TTCCACCTGGTCTTTCAAAACATTAAAGGTTAGCCAGCGTGCGCAAACTTGGTACCGCGATGCCCTCCACAAGCCCATCGAGCAACTCGCCCTCGTTCATTGCTACAATTCGCGCTATTCTACATTTCTCTTGGAAATATACAATTTCATCATCGCCGTCCCGCCCTTCCGTCGCCTCTGTCGTTGTCTCTAGCGTTGCCTCTGTCTTCGTCAGCCTGTTCTGTGATCTCGGAACCGATGTCGTCATCGGAATTTTGGTTGTTGTCGATACTGCCGATTTGGCGATTCAAGCCATCTAGAAGTTTATGCATACTCGCAATTTTTGAGCGAAAATTCCGTAGGTTTCAACTTCAATCTCTAGTTCACCGCCATCATCCTCGTCCGTATGTAATCCCTTTCTTTGCAATCCTCGAGGGCGTTTCTTAGTGCCACTTAGTAACTCCAACCACCGTTTTAACTAAACCACTGTTATATCCGCTATATTTAATTCCATAAATTTTCTTATTATATTAATTATAAATTATAAACGAAGAAGCTTAAAGTCAGTGAGGTGACCAAACGACACTTGATCGTGGCACTCATTGACAAAAGCGATGAAGCCGGCAAGATGACCGAGCCGCGGTTTAAGTTGGTGCATGCGCGACTCGTTGAGTCATTATTTGCACGGATGGAGGAAGACTCCGAGGCCCCCATGCCCACATTTGATGGTGCCGGGTGGCTGAACGGGGTCAAAATCCTGAAGTATAAGGATGACCCGACGAGGAAGTGGCTGACACAAACGGTCTGCCAACTGGAGGCGTTGTGGGAGGGGGCCCAGCTGGAGGCGGTGGACAGGGAGCTAATCCCGTCCATTCCTAAGGCGAAGGTTCTTTTCCCCATCGCAATCCAAGGGGACCGGGCGCTGAAGCTGCTGCAGCGACAGAATCCGGACATTCCAACCGCGGACTGGAAGGTGCTGCACCTTGCGACCCCATTACCCAAGGAGGGGGGCCAGAGTGCAGTCCTCCAGATTAACAAAGAGGCAGAGGACATCCTTTATCCGAGGTACGTTAAGATGGCGTGGGGCATGGGGAGCGTGTACCTGCGCCTCAAAAAACGCCATCCCGGGGATAAGGATGCTCACACCCTGAAGGCAGGCGAGGTGGAGAAGGACTCTCGCAAGACGAGGACGCGGAGGACGGTGACCTGACGTTAACAGTCAACCCGTCGAGTGGAGTTGAGCCCAGTACCCATGCCACTCAGGGTGCTGCAGCTCAATCTCCATAAGAGCAAGATCGCGTCGGCGGAACTCCTCATCGCCCTGGAGCAAGGGTCCGCCGACATAGCTTTAGTCCAGGAGCCATGGATTGCCTCGGGCAATGCCGTCGCCGGACTAAAGTCCTCTAACTACAACTTGTTCTACACACCATCGGTAAGCAGAAATAGAACCGCCGTACTTGTACGGAAGGGTCTGCATGCTAACCTTATGTCTCATTACAGCACGGATGACCTAACTGTGGTGATGCTGGAGAGCGAGAAGAAGCGCCTTATGGTAGCTTCCTGCTACATGGCACACGACAGGACGGCCCCTCCGGAGGAACTCAGGAGCATGGTGGAAGCCATCCCGAACGACCAGCAACTGATCGTGGGTGCAGACGCCAACGCACATCACTGCGTGTGGGGGAGCCCCGACATCAACGACAGAGGTGAGTCACTCTTAGACTTTTTATTACCCACTAACCTATGCATAGCTAACGTAGGAGAAGAACATACCTGCGTAGGTCCCACCTCCTCAAACGTGCTAGACATAACACTCGTAAGGGGACAGTCTACAATGGTATCAGAATGGAGAGTCCTCGAGAGACCATCCTTCTCAGATCATAAGTACATTCAATTCCAATACGATTTCGACCACTCTCCCAAACCAACCGTCTTTAGGAACCCCCGGAACACTAACTGGGGAAAGTTTAGGAAGACAATCTCTACACGACTCGCGACTGGCCCGGGCCTAGTAAAATCCGTTGAAGACATAGAAAAGTCCCTAGAGACCCTCTCTAAGGAATTACTAGATGCGCAACGCGCAGCATGCCCGACATCTAGAGCTAGGAAGAGGACCAAGCCACAATGGTGAAACAGTAATCTTTCGCTCCTACGCAATAACCTCAGAGAATTCTTCAAAATCGCCAAAGAGGCGACAGACGATGTGATCGACGAGGAATACAAGACCCTACTCAGGGATTACAAGAAGGAAATACGCAGGGCACAAAGAAGCTCGTGGAGAAACTTCTGCTCCAATATCGAGACGGCCCCAGAAACGGCTAGACTCCGGAAGTTGCTATCGAAGCAACCCACCATACAGAGTCAGCTCAAACGTGACGACGGACAGTGGACTGAGGGCAGCGAAGAGGCCCTAACAGCACTAATGCATGCTCACTTCCCAGGATGCACTGAGATATCCGATGCCAACAAGCACCAGGATCTCGCACTTGGAGAAGAGAGTCTCCCAACAGATCTAATATCCTCTAGAAGAATCCAATGTGCTATAGATTCCTTCGCGGGAATAAAAGCACCAGGACTAGATGGAATATTCCCAGCCATGCTACAGGTCACTAAAGAAGTGATCACCCCATGGCTACACGCTAGATTCACAGCCTGCCTAAGCACGGGCTATATCCCTATCCAATGGAGGACCTCTAGGATTGTCTTCCTGCCAAAAGCAGGCAAGTGCAGCCATGTGAGCCCCAAGGATTACAGGCCGATTAGCCTCACCTCATTCTTACTTAAGACGCTAGAAAAGCTGCTGGATATATACATCAGGAATGATGTGGGACGACTGCTGTCATCCAACCAGCACGCTTACACGAAAGGGAAATCAGTGGAGACGGCACTACACTCGTTAGTAGCCACCATTGAGAGGGCCCTGCATAACAGAGAATATGCTCTAGGAGTGTTTGTAGATATATCCGGAGCATTGAACAACGTGACCACAGACGCTATAATTGACCGCCTAGAAGCGGCCAACACGCCCCCCGCCATCAGTTTGTGGATAAGAAATCTACTAAGCTGTAGGCGGGTACAATCCGATTGGGGCACCGCCTCCACGGTGAAAGGAGCACACAGGGGCACGCCGCAAGGCGGGGTCCTGTCGCCTCTCCTGTGGAATCTGGTGGTAGACGACCTGATCAAGAGATTCGAGAGGAAGGCCCCAAAGATAACAGCCTATGCTGACGACATAAGCATAATTATCACGGGAGTCTGCCCATCGACCCTTAGCTCGATTATGGAATCAACACTCAGGGAGATATGTGAGTGGGCGAAGAAGGTAGGACTCAGTATTAACGCGGACAAGACGGACCTCATTCTCTTCACCAAGAGATACAAGGTGCCGCTATGGGTCCCCCCGAAAATTAACTCAACCAGGCTAACCCCGAAGACACAGGTCAAGTACCTCGGAATTGTATTAGACAGCAAGCTGGCATGGAAGCCCAATGTATTGGAGAGGGTAAAGAAGGCCACCATAGCGCTTTATGCATCCAAGAAGATGCTTAGCAGCACATGGGGCCTCTCACCCGCTCTGATGCACTGGATTTACATCTCGGTGGTGCGTCCAACTCTGATGTATGGAGTCTTAGTGTGGTGGCAGGCCATGGAAAAAAAGACGTATAACAAGCTCATGGAGAGGACTCAGCGGCAGGCACTGCTCTGCATAACAGGGGCGCTGAGATCAACCCCCACAAAAGCACTCGAAACTATAATTGGAGTTGATCCCCTAGACATCCACGCGCAACTGATTGCAGGAAAGGCGGCACAACGCCTAGTTGCATCAGGAAATAAGTCCCTACAGGGATTCGGGCATAGTTCAATTGGTCGAGACATGAGCAGCATATCTGACTACATGGTCACCAGAACGTGCCCGGTTGTAAAAACAACTACATTCATGGGACCAGATGACTGGAAAACAGGTCAGGACCATGCTCAACACCTCAATATATACACCGACGGCTCCAAGATGGAAGGAGGAGTTGGAGCGGGCATATACTGCACAGACCCTGAAATGAGGCTGTCGTATAAGCTACCAGGCCAATGCAGCATATTCCAGGCGGAAGTATTCGCCATAGGGAAAGCTGCAGAGCTTGCGCAGAGTATAGATCGCCCATATGAAGCGGTCAACTTGTTCGTAGACAGTCAGGCGGCGATAAGATCCATGCAATCGTCGGCGGTCAGTTCCAAAAATGTACTGGCAAGCAGGGAGGCACTAGACATCCTCAGCACGACTACGTCAGTGCGGATCTACTGGGTTCCCAGCCACCAGGGCATCGATGGCAACGAGACGGCCGACGAACTTGCAAAGGAAGGCGTAGGACTGCCGATTGAAAGAATAGTAAACGTTCCTGTCTCCCTTAGAACTCTCCAAAGAGAGCTAGAGAGCCGGGCCGACACACGAGCTAACAGCAGGTGGAGGAGAAATTCCACAACCTGCAAAACATCAAAGATCATGTGCAAAGAGCGCAACGCAAAACTCAGTCACTACGTGCTGCATCTTCCAAGGAAATACTGCAGACTGTTAGTGGGAATTCTCACAGGTCACTGCCTAGCTGCTGCACATGCAGTCAAGCTGGGCATTACCGAAAACACCAAATGCCGGAAATGTGATGAATCCGAGGCAATCGAAACCTTGGAGCATCTCATTTGCAAATGTCCGGCCCTAGCAGGGGCAAGAATAAAACACCTAGGCGCACCGGTTCTGGCATCACTAGAAGATGCCTCCAGGAAGAAGCCAGGCGAACTACCTGCCTTCGCGAAAAGTACTTCGATCCTTAAAGATTTTGAAAACCGCGAAAATATTCTCTAGGTCCACTCAGAAAGTTTCGGACAGCTAAGGGCCATATTGGCCTATGCGTGGCCCCCCTGAGGGCCTTCCGACGTAACCTAACCTAACCTAATTATAAATTTATTATAAATTTTATATGACGGCATTTTGGATAATAGGAAAATTTTTTCCCGTATCCCACTTCTGAGATTGTAAATGTATTAATAGTTTATAATCATAATTCTTATAGGCCGAACCTCTCTCCCGAACAAGAACTACCTTGTGTGTCAAGATTCATTTAAGGGGGGTTTCTACCTTGTGTGGTCGAAAAAATCGATTTTTTTTTTTTTGCATTTTTGGATTGATATATGTTTCTAGAGTCCGCTCCCAAATCAATTGGTTATCTTAAGAATTACGGAACCTACACCTTAAAACAGGGAGCACCTACACCTTAAAACAGGTACTGAAGCAAAACTTCAAACGCGTTTTACTCGAAACGACATTTTTTGACCTTGCGGAAGTAATTAAAGCCAGACGAGTTGAGCAATCGCCACGAAATTTTAAAGTATCGTGTATTAGAGACTTCTCCATGGCTGGTACCAAAATCTTTAAAAAATATTGAATATTTTTCATTTTATATAACAATTAATGTCGAAAAAAGTGAGTAAAAATCGAGTTTTTCATTTAAAATCGCATAAGTTTTTCAATTTTCATTCTTTTTTCGCAATTCTGGTACCAGCCATGCGCAAAAGTATACAAAGTAAGTATATATTTAATTTTTGTGTTTCAGATCCTTTGGGGCAGCAGCAGGACTTCCGTAAGCGAAAAAAGGCGTTCCATTGCTCAATGCCCCTCCCCCTCCCCTGTGCATATTTCCATTTGAAACTTTTTGTACTTAAACAATAAACTTGTAGATACACCTGAACAAAATTAGAAGTGTTTATCTTCAATACATTTTTTAAAAAGCACATTTTTTCGACCACACAAGGTAGAAACCCCCCTTAATAGTATAAAGCTACATTAGTGTACCAGCTTTATGTAATATTATATTGACTGCAACATACCAAATTTTACTTCACTAATTTTTCATATAATTTCTTGCAATTTGAGACATGGCCATTATGAATTATTTTATAATTTTGCTTTGAGTTGAAACAAAATTTGAACTGTCATTGTAAATATGACATATATTGGCAAATTTAATGAAAGTTTAATATATATATAAAATTAGTTTATATTATATTCGACGTATTCTATAATCAGGCAATTTTTTTCCGATTTCGATTTGGCCAAAATCTTTCGATTTCGATTATATTTCCTCGTCGGAAAACAGCTGTTCGCTAAATTGTTTCATTGGCCGTCAACCAGCGGGCGGACAGAGGGAAAAACAGGTGAGAAATCATCTGCCGTAACTGTCCGTACCGTTGGAAGTGCGACTATACTCTCCTCATGAGGGCGGCTGGAAGCAGGTCCCAGTACGGTCATGTCTCTGCTGAGGATGCTGACGAATGGTAGTTGGGCGGGGAGAAGAAAACTCCTGCCCAAAAAATTACCCCAATCCAAGGTGGAACAGCATATGCCGAGGGATGAGTGTCCGGGGGTTGCTTGGACATTAGTATGCGGACTCTGGAGGACCGTTCGACCCAACAGTTTTAACTAGGCTTACCACGGTATGCGGGTTCTACGGTTGCGGACCATCCCCAACCCAACATACTCGTGGGACTAAAATAGAAACCTTTCAAATATAAACAAAAACAAGCAAAACATAGGTGATCGCTAATCCTTAAAGGCGGAAGGGGGTGTCCCCCCCGCAAAAAACACCTCGAAGACGCTTACCGGTCGAGTGTGCAAAAAGGCGGAGGATGAGAGCTCTTCAAAGCGCCTTCATCCGGGGGCCGGAGCCAACGGAAAGGGCGAACCGATGGTCCCGCCGAGCGGCGTGATCGGAGGCAAGTGCCTCGAAGTGACCGCAGGCGGCTCCAGAGGCAACCCCAATCCAGGAAGCCCGGCCCAGCAGCAGCAGAGGAAGAAAACGCTCTATCACGAGAGGAGAAGGGCGGCTTTTATCCTCGTGCAAATCCAGCAATGGAGGACACGGAGCAAGAGGGTCTCATTAAGTGGGCGAGAGGAGTCCTGCCGGACTTCAAGCCTGAGAAGGCGGGAAGGGCAGTAGCTCCCAGTACCCAACAAGCCAGCGCTAACGCGGGCAGAAGCGCTGCCAAACGTCAGCGTTCATCTGAGGTGCAACCACCGCAGCCGAAGCGTTCCAGAGTGCAGCCTCAGCGGTCCTCCGCCGAGATGACCAAGGGAAAGATCCTGATTGGAGTGGTGGATGAGGGCTCCAGTGACGGACATATCCCGAGGGACCAGTGGCGCTGGATCGTTGGCGAGCTGCACAACAGGTTCATGGAGGAGCTGTTGGATTCGGGAGGTGCACTGCCCCGATGTGAGGATGCCGGATGGCACCAAGGTGGCGTGAAGGTGATCGCGTGCGTGGACACGGACTCCGTCAACTTCTACAAGCGGCCGATCGCAGGATTGGGTGAGGTGTACCCAGGTGTGAAGGTCGCTGCAGTCGATTGGGACAAGATCCTGAGCAAGCCGAGAGCGAGGGCGTGGCTGTCCCATAAGCCGGAGGAACCGGAGAAGATCCTCAAGCTGCTGCAGCTGAGCAACCCCGACCTCCTTTGAATGGCGAGTCGCTAAGGTTGAGGAGGCCGTTGGTCCGAGGCGCCATGTTGTCCTGACTCTTAATGAGGGGACAGTCGAGGTGCTGAGGAAAAACAGGGGGCTTCTCCGGTACGGCTTCGATAGCGTGGCCGTACGCGTTTATAAGGCCGACGCAGAGCCGGGCCTAAAGGAAGAGGACCCTGACCTGGAGGGACCTCGGATCGAGGAGGCGCCCGGATTGTCCGGCGAGGAGGACATTCTGGAGGGCTTCGTCTCCGAGGAGAGCGAACTGGCGAAGGGCCTTCGCGACGTTGGAATGTCCGAGGGGGAGGACGGATTCGACGAGCCGACCTCGGACGCCGATATCACTGTGGTGGAGGTAAAGACGCAGAATGCCTCTGACGTTCCTGCAAATAAACCTCAACCACAGTAAAGCAGCTTCCGCTGCCCTATTAGTCCACCTGGCGGAAGGTGGTATATACGCTGTCCTCATCCAGGAGCCCTGGATCTGTGGCGACAGAATCTTTGGGCTTAGGGCAGCCGACTATAGGCTGTACGCAGCCCCTACAACAGGTAAAACGCGAGCCTGCATACTCGCTAGGAAAGATTTAACCCTTTTCATGCTTTACAATTTCAGCAATGAAGATATAATAACAGCATGCCTAGTGGGACCAAATGGATCCCTCCGGATATGCTCCGGATACCTGGGGCACGACCAGGACCCCATTCCCCCAACCCTAAGGCAAGCCACCGAAGACAGCAAAAGGCTGGGCCTGGACTTCATCATCGGGTGCGACGTAAATGCCCATCACCATCAGTGGGGCAGCACTGACACCAACGATAGGGGTGAGTCTCTCTTTGATTTTATATTCTTATCTAACTTATGGGTGGGAAATTCGGGGAACAAACCCACTTTTATTACTAAAAACCGTAGGGAGGTACTTGATATCACCCTTCTCTCTGAATCCCTGAAGAACTCTCTTAAGTCGTGGAGAGTGCTGGAGAAGCACTCATTCTCTGACCACAGGTATATCCAATTCACGCTAGGTTTCGATAGGTTCAACCCAGTCACTTTCCGGAACCACCGGAGGACTGACTGGGAGAAATATAGATCCCAGCTGAGTAAGATCCTCAAGCCACCTCCAGCCCCAACCCTCTCGGAATTTTGTCCAGAGGGGCTGGAGCGTCTCGTTGAAACTTTCACCGATGCTTGTAGCACGGCTCTAGATAGATCCTGCCCCCGTAGCAAGAATGGGGGGAAGACTGGGAAGAAGCCACCATGGTGGTGTAAGGAATTAGGCTGCCTCAAGAAGATCACGAGGCAGTCCTTCAATATAGCCAAGAGCGCCAACACAGACGCATCTTGGCGTCTCTATAAATCGAACATAAGTTCCCTGTATAACAGGGAATTAAGAAAGGAGGGCCTGGTCCGACTTTTGCTCAGGAATCTACTCTGAGGCGTCTATGCTGAGGAAGGTCCTCTCGTCGACGCCCTCCAACCCGGGCTTTGTCAAGTATCCTGACGACAGCTGGACGACATCCAGTGAGGAAACCCTCGGGGTTCTCCTGGATGCCCACTTCCCGGCTAGCTCTTTCCAGAGTAGCCCACCTAACCCCCCGACACGGCGGGGTCCGTCCGCTTCAGCCCATATAAATCCCCTGGGGTGGACTGCATCATACCTGCACAGCTCAGCTACGCAGCAGATCTATCCACTCCCTGGCTTCAACTGATCTTTTCGATCATCCTCGCTACGGGGGTCATTCCGAATGGATGGCTCCGCTCAAAAGTTGTTTTCATCCCCAAGGCGGGCAAGCCATCGCATTGCACGCCTAAGGATTACAGGCCGATAAGCCTCTCCTCGTTTCTACTCAAGACGCTGGAGAGACTCATTAGTCTGCATCTTAGAACTAAAATTCCCCAATCATCCTTATCAGGATCTCAACACGCTTATAGGAGGGGCAGGTTTACAGAGACAGCACTCCATTCGCTTACAACTATCATAGAAAAATCGCTCCACGAAAAGGAGTTCACACTCGGCGCCTTCCTGGATATAGAGGAACATTCTCCCAGACTCAATTACGACGGCACTGACTAAGCTGGGGATTGATCACGCAGCAGAACGGTGGAGGCAACACTGGGGGGGGTCAACCATCTCCAGACAAGTCAACAGAAGCACACCTCAGGGCGGAGTCCTCTCCCCTCTCCTATGGAAGAGGGCGGCTGTCGTGTTGTGGCCTACGCGGATGATGTTGCCTTGGTATTTACGGGAAAATTCCCGCAAACACTCTGTGACAGGATGAGCGACAGTCTTCGGCTCCTGGCGGATTGGACTGCCAGGTGCGGACTGGGAGTAAACCCAGCAAAGACCGAGCTGGTCCTCTTTACTAGGAAATACAAGATCCCCAAAGTGATACCCCCTAAATTCTGCGGGGTACCTCTACCCCTTAAAAACCAGGCCAAATATCTAGGTCTAATCCTGGACAGAAAACTAGAGTGGGGCCTCAACACGGACGAGAGGGCCAAAAAGGCCACAATCGCGCTCTACACCTGCCGCAAGGCTATCGGGCTAAAATGGGGAATGACCCCAAAAATAGTCCGTTGGCTGTACACGGCTATCATTCGCCCGATACTCCTCTACGGAGTGGCAATCTGGTGCCCAGCTATAAAGTGGTCTACCTGCCTGGGCAAGTTAAGAAAAATTCAGCGCATGGCTGAGATCTGTATGACAGGCAGCCTGCGCACAACTCCGGGAGACGCCTTGCACGTTCTCCTGGACATCCTCCCAATTGAACTAATGGGAGAGATGACCGCGTCACTCTCGGCATTAAGGCTGAAGGGCGCGGGTCTGTGGAGAAGACTGAGTTTCGGACACACGAACCTCGGCTCTGCTCCACACCTTACTGAGGGAAACACTGATTACTGTGTCCCCACTGAACACCCCATCACACCCTTCCAGGTTCACATCCCCGATAGAACGGAATGGAACCCTAGGACCCCCTGGACCCCTAGGGTCCCTTCACATCTACACGGATGGCTCAAAACTGGACGGCCGGGTGGGAGGAGGTATATACTCTGAACACCTGGGATTAAACGTCTCGTTCAGGTTACCCGACCACTGCAGCGTCTTTCAGGCGGAAGTTTACGCCATCAAAGAAGCCCTTGATCAGCTCCCCCGAACTAGGGGCAGAGCTCCCTTATGCATTTTCTCTGACAGTCAGGCCGCCCTGAAGTCACTCGAATCTATTTCTTCCAACTCGAAAACCATCAACGACTGCCGCAGATCTCTTCACGAGATGGCGGAGCAGTACGACCTCCACCTCATCTGGGTCCCAGGACATAGGGACATCGAGGGCAACTGCGCTGCCGATGAGCTGGCCCGGCAGGGTACAACCTCCCCTCTTCAGCCGGAGAGGGAGTCAGTTGACATGCCCTTGGCCACTCGCAGACTACTCTGTAGGGAGAACTTGCACCTCCTCGCGGACAGGAAATGGGAAAACCTCATCACCTGCCGCCACCCTAGAATGATCTGGCCACGCCGTTCAGCGAAACGCTCAAAGGAGCTATTGTCATTAAGCAGGGAAAGCTGCGCCCTGGCCGTTAGGGCTCTTACTGGTCACTGGCTACTTGGAACACATGCCTCCAGGCTGTCGGTGCACCATAATGACTTCTGTAAAAGCTGAAGGGATGAGGAAGAGGAGGAGACCGTTCTTCACCTATTCTGCCACTGCCCGGCTCTATGCAGATGGAGACTGCAGAACCTGGGCTTCCCCACCCTTGTGGATCTCGCAGAGCTAAGGGAGACATCACCGAGGCAGATAACCCGATTCATCCAAGGATCGGGTTGGTCCTCTCACACGTAGGATTGGTCATCGACCAATGAGAACCTGCAGAGGACGGGGGATCTAAGCCAATGCGGCATCACAAGCAGCCTTCCTTGGCTCAAGTGGACGGCCCGGTTCTAGGAACCGGTCGTCACCGCCTTAACCTAACCTAACCTAAAGGTCATTTAGGGTTTTAAAAATAATACTAAAAGGTAAAGTCCGGAATAAATTTTTACATGCATGAATTTCGAGTTCTGCCGCAGGACCTCTCACGATTTTACTTACGATTTTACAGCCATTGAAAACTTTAAATGCGAATATCTCAAATAAACTTCTTTTGAGCTGGCCGGAAACATAACTCAAACAAATCTTTACCAATCGATTCCAAATTTTTACAGTTGAAATTGTTGTCTCCAGAGAAGAACGTAGGGGTTTTTTGAAAAAGTGAATAATTTTTTTTATAAAACAAATTTCTAATGAATTTAATGGTAAAATTGTGAATTATTTTCTAAATGTCGCCATTTTACGAATCGTAAAATCGGTGCTCCGGTTTTCAAAATCATAAAATTTTTACTGGTTTGGAAAACGGGCACCTTTGTCTGACCGAAATGAAAGGTAAATGCCTTTTTTATATCAAATCAGATCTTATTTACTAGGGGAAAAAATAGTTTACTCAGTGGTTTATTGATGTTTATTCCACACCACCACAAGATCATTCTGGCACGTAGTTATTTTATAAAAAATTTATTTCTGACCCAACCTCAAATTTGACAAGCCAAATTTTGCCGTCGGCTACTTGCTTGTTTCGTTTTGGCCAAATGTTGACAAACAAATCGATAAAAATAGTACGATTTCGAAAACCGGAGGACCGATTTTACGATTTCAAATCGAAATCGAAAAATTTCATAATTCATAACTTAAAAGATAACGTTTTATTCAAATAGCAAAAAAAAAAAATATACAGTTTGCAAAATAACGGACACACAGATAGATAGACTCGGGTGTTGATGCTGATCATGAATACTTTTCTTCACCGCGTTGCAAACTTGTTGTACAATTTATAAAATCCAGCAAAACCATAGGAACAACCGATCAATTACTATGATAAATGTTTCATAAACCTCGAAAGATATGTTAAGTATGAGCATTAAGAATACATCAAGTTATCATCGGGACCACCCTAATAAGCTCAGATAATATGAAGATCGACCTCCCACATTATTAATAAAGGTAAAGTTTATTTTCATTTTAACTATTGTGCTCTTATTGAATTTAAATAGGTGCCGCAGGCACGTCTTACTAATACTCTGCTTTAAAAAAAAAATAATTTTAATATAATAAAAACTTTATTTTGCAACGTTGGAAATTATGTTTCATAATCAAATCTTAAGAGTTCTTTACTACTCGTGTTTCTGTGTTGTTTCAATGGGTTTACATAACGATTTGGTAAGAATAAGCAAGCCAGAAATAAAACAAGCCTTTACAAAGTACCAGCATTTTTGTGTTCTTCTCTTATTACAATATTTATCTGAAATTATTTAGAATATTAAAGATTTTGACTACAATGATGATATCCAAATAAAAATTCTTATAGTTTAAATCTTGTTTTTAAATTGTATTGTAGCTGAAAAAATGTCACGATATAACGACTAAAATTGGTGACGGTGCGGCCTACTGGAAATTCAAAAGGAGTTACACAAGAACTGAAGATCTTCTTTGCCTAAAAATTAAGGACCAAATAGTAATACAAACGTGCGACATTAGCAGTGGCCATTTGATCCGGGATAGAATATGTTGTGAAGAACTGAAAATTAATCAAATGCACTGTCCAGATGACCTTTTTGAAATTCAATTGCCTGACAATGGCATGCATTGTTTAAAAATTTCACGTAATCTTCAAGCATACAATGAACATTTTTGTTATGGTTCAAATATAATTATACCAATGGATTTGACAAAATTGGATATTTTCACAGTTTTTAAATTTCTGAAAAAAAAGAATATACGTAATTACTGGCTACCAATAAGAAGAGAAAATGTCTTCATGCCATTTGTTGTACGTTTACCAGGAAAATCATGGAAAAATATTATTAGTGACAATATAATAGTATCAGTTAACAAATCGGACCAACATTGCTTGAAGCATGTATTTCCTAATGAAAATAATGACCATAATGTTTTATTTACTGAAAACTGTATGACTCCTTTAAATATGGTTTGTGTTTTTAAGTATGATTTACCAACTACCCTAAGGTACCCTCAGCGAAAGGGTGCTCCAATCTATCGAACAAATGAATGCTTTTGTATCGATTGGTTGACTGTAAATAATCACGTTCAAACTAAAAACTATTTATCCAAACGCAGTTTATATAAAACTGTATTATATAAGTATATGTTGAATGATAAAAAAGACTTTATAATTAATTACTTTTATGACCATTTTGATAATAAATGCATGATATTGTCAAACACATATAACATGTTACACCGTGTTAATAGAAGCTTGCATGGGCTTCCATCACCAAGTAAAAGTATTATAGGGTCAACCAATTCAACAAAAATAAAAATAATGTTAAAAATGGACGAACGCGACCAGTTAACTCTTGTGATTCATAATCGAAAGTATTTATATTTAAATAGTGAACACGATATTGGTGTACAATGTTTTACCTTCAAACCATTTGGCATATTAAGAAAGGTAAACGAAGATCAGAGTCATTCAGTTGTCCAAATCTCCCTGGCTTCGAATTTTTCCGGTGAATACTGGTGTGAAGGTCACAGAATATTTGATTTTCAGCTTATTACCACGCGAAAATGCGTTTCTAACAACTTTGGGCTTGATTTTATTATAAGTTTGTGTGACATTTCACGCATGTGCCCAACCCAAATGATTAAAATAGTATGTAATCTATTAGAAAAAGTAAAAACCATAACCACCCTTTATAAGCTTAAGGTAAAGCAAGTTAAAGAAATTAATATTAAATGGAAGCCAAATGAGTGTTTCGTGTACAGGATCCATAAAACTGCAAATTCTGATACAAAAGAAATATCTGATAAAATAAGAAAGGCAGATCCATCTATTAAAAATGAATTTAAAACACATGTAAATATGCGTAGGTATATTATTAATACGCTTCAAGCAATTAATATATATGTGAATAAGAGCTTGACTATATCTAATGCTGAGTACTATTTGGCAGAGCGTGATGGACTGCCAGCTGTCGACTGCCTGGAAACGCTTATTGGAGAAATCGGGACAACAAAGATATTACGTTTTCAAAATAATAGAATGTTATATGCACGACTATGCCAAGGTTACTTTTTTTGTGAAGCCAATTGGTACAATTTCACACCGGCCCTCTGTGAAAGTTCTAAAAACATAACAAACATTTTGTTTGATATATACAACTCGAAATTGCTTATTTCTGAACCCGAAGAAATCTTAAAAAAAATTATTAATATCATTTCTGAACATAAGAATGCTCTTATTGCTGCGGATATACATATAATTTCCAATATTATAAAAATAATTTTCGAAAGGCTTACGTTACAAAATTTTGAGATTCCGAAGATAAATACAGGCACTGTTACATGGAAAAATACAATTTGTGCAATTATAAAGGTTTACAATTCCCTTACAAATATTAAAACGGAGGTCTTAAGGATGTCAGTAAAATTAAACTCAACCAACAAATTATTAGAGTCTTTTGAACAGTCAATTGACTCTCTTTCAATTTTATCATTGTCAAATAAAATATTGTCTGGTAGGAAAAACAGTGACTTAGTATTTAAAAATGATATTATAGATTATCAAGACATTGGAGTGTCGGTAAAAGTTTCGAAAAATCTATTATATTTTTTAATAAATCCCATTATTGCCAATGTTTCTGGAATAGCTTTGTTTTCAAAAAATTTTTCTAGAAAACAATCTCAAAAAACGTTTTTTAACGAAAATTATCGTTTTCTTCAATCGAATCATGATACAAGTGACTTTTTCAATGAGCCATACTTACAACTTGGCTTATACCTACCAAGAGCTCTTCTTAACAGCTTAAAATTATCGTCAGATTTGTCAAAATCTAATTATAAAAACGTTCCTCTTATTATCGTTAAAGTTTACTCTAATGACAAGCTTTTTCAACAGAGCAATACAAATAAGATTATCTGCAGTCGTATAATATCAATATCAATACCAAGGTACAGTAAAAACCTTTCCGTACCAATTCCTCTTATTATACGGAAATCTAAAGGGCAGGTAAGCAGTTCACATTCTTGCCACTACTGGAATTATGGCAAATGGGAAAACATTGGTATAACAATGATAACTACATCTGAAGCAAATGAAGATATTGTGCTGTGCTCCTTAAAACATTTATCACATTTTGCTTATCTTGTCGAGCATACAGACTTTTCAGGGGGTGATAATGAAAAAGAAGTTCGTGATGATATGGTAGACACTATAACAATTGCTAGCTATATGATTATGTATATAGGGATGTATTACATTTTAATGAATGTTTTATTTTGTTTGTTTAATTAAGGCAAGGTAATCTATACTTTTGTTACTATACCCATTGCTTTGCTATTGATTCCTAATGATTAATAAAAAACCAAATTAATACAAAATGACACAAATATTTTCATTTTACATTCTGGGTATCCGTGCATATTATAATAAATTACAATTATTAATTTACAAATATTCATTTATGGCTCTCGGTTCATTTACACAAATATGAACGGAGCCTTAAATTGTTATTTTTAAATATTAATGTTGTATTTAAATATTCGTGTTCGTCTTAACAGTTGTCATATATATTTTAGGCGAAAAACGGCAAAATATGATATTTCGTGAGTATTGGAATGATGTAAGATACTGTGGGCCGATCTGGCATATATATATAATAGGGCGGGTCGATTTTTATGGAGGCAAAAAAATCGCATTTGCGTCACGGAAATTCGTGTTCTGGGGATCAAAATAAGCAACTTTGCCCAAATAACCATACCTCAAAAATGCATTCTGATGCGAAGAAAAATCTCTTTTGATGAGTGAAACATGTTGACATTGAAAAATGTTGCGCAACAACTAAATGTTGCTAGCAACAAAGCTTTCAAAATAAATTAATTGCACATATTCCTATGGCAGCTATATGATAGTTGTCAGATTTTGATAAAATTAAAACCGAAATTCTAGAATAATTCAAAATGACCATATCTCAAATTATATGAAAATTGGTTGATAATTGGTAAAGTTATAATGTAGGAGAAAAATCATACAAATCCATGCGTGTTTCAAAAGATTTTTTCATTTACATAAGTTTGTTCTGGCAAAATAATGTTTTCTTCCCTAAATTAGGCATTTCATAGTTTTTTTTTTCATGCACCGTAATAATGGTGATTTTGGAACATCTTTGTAGCGTGGGGTCTAGGGGTGGGTCTAGAGGGGGTCAAGGGGGTATGCCACTAGAATGAGTGGATCGGCCATCGAAAATTAGTGGGGGTCGGTCATACATTTGGACTCAATTGGGGCTCTCTAAATGGGTCAAAACGGAATTTCCCTACGGATCAAAAGAGATTTTTATTCGCATCAAAAAGGGGAACATCAGAATGCATTTTAGAGGTATGGTTCTTTGGGCAAAGTTGCTTATTTTGATCCCCAGAACACGAATTTCCGTGACGCATATGCGATTTTTAAATCGACTCGCCCTAATCTTATATATAAAATTCTGCTGTCACTGTGTTTGTATCCAAACTCCTCCGAAACTACTTGACCGATTTGGATGAAATTTTGAGGGGATATTCTGTAGGCCTGAGAATCGGCTAACATATATTTTTCGTACCCCTAACCGATAAGGGTTGTCCACTGGTTGAGCAAAGAGCGAGCAAATGTTGCAAGCTTTGGGGCTGATTTGAGCCGGAGTTCAAGCAAATGTCGGAACCAGCGACAGAGAAGAGACCAAAGAACAGAAGAAGAGATCCATCAAGAAAACATTAATGCCCGTGAAACCGTGGCACTAGTGCGTCAAGAAGAAACAGAAGATATACGAGTGGAACGCAATGAAGAAAGAAGATCAGAACAACGACAAATATGCCGTTTCAGAAGCAATAGAAGCAGAACAAATGACCAACAACGCAAACAGGTACATCGAGCATTTGTCTCAAATTCATTCCTGCGTCTGGCATTCCACTACGAGCCCGATATTGAATATTCTGGTCATTCAAAACTTGCCATTGGTGCTATGGACAAGGAATGCCCGCATTGTCATGCCCTCAAATTCAACAAGGAGCCAGCCGGGATGTGTTGCGCGTCTGGAAAGGTACAACCACCTCCTATTGAAACACCACCTGAACCATTGAACGGTTTACTTACAGGCACAGATCCAAATTCTAACCTCTTCCTAAAGCCCATTCGAACATTCAATTCATGTTTTCAAATGACATCGTTCGGAGAAACAGAAATCATTAGAAATACTAATGCAAATGGTCAACAATTCAATTCTACATTTAAAATCAGAGCCCAAGTGTTTCATAAAATGGGCGCATTGTTGCCCTTGCCAACCGAACCACACAAATTTTTGCAGATCTACTTTATGGGCGGCGAGGACTCCAGAAGCGCACTTGACAATCGCGTGAATGCACGTTGTGACTATAATAATCCAGATTCAGTTTTTGCCAGACGCATCGTCGGCGAGTTGGACGATCTACTCAATAAGCATAATGAATTGTTGAAAATATTTAAATCACACATGCCCAAATTACAATCCGATAAACACGCTATAGTCATTAATCCTGATAAAACACCAGCTGGACAGCACATTCGTAGATTCAATGCACCTGTTGTTAACGACGTTGCTGGAATCATGGTTGGCGAGCGTACAGATGCACGAGAAATTGTCAGGTACTTCATTCATCACAAATTTGATCATTACTCATTTGAAAAACAAGTTAAATTATTGATTAAACGGAATTATTAGAAATTAATATTTATCAATATATTGTTACAGGAGCAGAAACAAACAGGAGCGTTAGCGCGAAGGATTATTATGCGCATCGATTCATGATTAGACGCGGCATGGATAACGTTATTCTACGATGTCGTGAGGTTTGTCAACAATTCATGGTCGACATGTACGCAAAAATAGAGGCTGAACGATTACGATACTTACGCTTTAATAAAGGCAAGCTACGTGCGGAAGAATACATACACTTGCGAGACGCTATTGCCAACAACGCAGACGCCACCGAAATTGGTAACTCCGTCATTCTACCATCATCATTCGTAAGCAGTCCACGGCACATGCAAGAGTATATATAGGATGCTCTGACTTTCGTGCGAGAATATGGACGACCATGTTTATTCATCACGTTCACATGTAATCCGAACTGGCCAGAGATTAAAGTTTTGCTATTTCCGGGGAAAAATGCAATACATCGTCATGACATTACAGCACGTGTATTTATACAAAAGTTAAAGTCTTTAATAAATTTAATTACTAAATTACATGTATTTGGTCCCACATGTTGCTGGCTGTATTCGGTAGAATGTCAAAAGCGAGGATTACCCCATGCACACATTTTGGTTTGGTTAAACGACAAAATCAGACCTGAAGAAATCGATAATATAATTTCAGCGGAAATTCCAGATCCGTCTACAGACCAATTGCTGTTCGATATTGTTACAGAAAACATGATTCATGGTCCATGCGGTACACTTAATCCTTCATCGCCTTGCATTGTAGATGGAAAATGTACCAAAAATTTCCGGAAAGATTACCATTACAAATCTCGAGAGATATCCAATATATCGTAGGAGGAATACCGATAATGGTGGGCGATCATTTATTAAAACCATCAACAACACAGAAATTGACATTGACAATCGTTGGGTGGTGCCATATTCGCCTTTGCTGAGCAAAGCATACAATGCTCATATTAATGTTGAATTCTGTAGTTCTGTGAAGAGCATCAAATACATTTGCAAGTATGTCCATAAAGGCAGTGACATGACCGTGTTTAGAGTGGAAAATACCACTGCCAATGCTCCTCCAGTGAATAAAAACGATGAAATAACGCTCTACCAAATTGGTCGGTACATCAGCTCCAATGAAGCTGCTTGGCGTATCTTTGGCTTTCCCATTCATGAGCGAGATCCAGCAGTTATTCAGTTAGCCGTCCATCTTAATAATGGTCAGCGTGTATTTTTTACGAACGAAACAGCGATTAATCTTGCGATAAATCCACCAAAAACGACACTCACTGCATTGTTTGAATTGTGTAATCGTGCAGATGATTTTGGGGCCTTTGCACGAACATTACTCTATTCACAAGTACCACGCTTTTTCACATGGGCTCAAACAAAAAATTGGAAACCCCGCAAGCAAGGCTTACCAGTTGATGCATGTCCCAATTTATTCCAATCGAACGCGTTGGGGCGGGTGTTTACAATCAATCCAAGGCAGACTGAGTGCTTTTACTTTCGACTGTTGTTGGTTAATGTTACTGGCCCGTTATCGTTCCAAGATGTACGAACAGTGGATGGAAGTATACAACGTATAAAGATGCATGTCTTGCACTCGGCTTGCTGGAAGACGACAATCAGTGGGAATGTATGCTTGCTGAAACAGCACTGAACTGTACAGCAAAACAAATTCGTCTACTCTTCGCTATAGTGTTGACTACATGTTCCCCATCCCGAGCAGTGCACAGTGGTTGATCATGTATGGGAAGTGCGGCCAAAAATACTTGCCGTAGGAATATCGAGTTGAAAATTTGTACACTGCTTTAGAGACCAAATAACATAATAAATATTAAAAAACATTGGCAAAAACCATAAGTTAAAGCCCGAAAATTTAAAAAAATAACATTTTTACACAAAAATTCCATTGCATACTTTCAGGGGCAGAAAAATCCCATATTATTAAATTCTATTTTATTTAATTTTATTATCTAAATACAAAATAAAACAAAAATGGGATGTTAAAATTCATAGTATTGTTATAATACATTATAATAAATTAAATAGAACAATGAGAAAAAAAAATTATAAAAAATATTATTCTTAAAAATCAAAAATATAGCAAAATTCAACTAAAATACGAACACAAAAAAGCGAAAAACTCCGAATCGTGCAAAAACGTGCAGCTGAAATTTTAAACATAGATAAAGAAAACATGTATTAATAATAATATGTAAGTTTCATGAGGGGGTAAGAGGGGGATCCCAAACTTTTCTTCCTTTGAAATCAATGTATACACAAAAATTCAGCACTCGGGAGGTCACTGTTGAAAAACTAACTTTAAAAAAATAACACAACACATAATGACATGAAAAATACTCAGTTTTACAGTACACACCTTGTTTTTCAATATTCATTTTAATTGACGTTAATCCGACACGATTTAATATCAAAATTTAATTTTCTTGTCACAGCTAATTTTTACACTGCGTTCACTTCCGCGACCACGATATTTTGTTGTCTGTTTTCTCCCTCAATTTGTAGCGCGTACGAATGAGAGAGACAAAAACTGAAATAACAGTTAGATTTATTGGTATGTTAAGATGTATTTTTAAAACAAAGTTTGTCGAATTTCAAAAAAAAAATTTTTGATTTTTGGCCTATGAAATCAACCACAGTGCAGTGTTCCCAATTTAGCTTTTTTCCCGTCAGATCTGACGGTTTTGTAAGTCCAACAGCGGGGGGAAATTTGAAATTTGAATTTTGCTTTCGTTGATGGCAAGGTAATGTAGAAATTTTGACACTAAAATTTGTAGGATTTGCAAAAATGTAACCCTAAAGTCCAGTGTCTATTAATAAAAATGTGTGTGTGTCCTGTTTATTGTACTTTTTGTGTGTCGTCTTTTTGAAATGTTGATTTTTAACCCATATTTATTTCTACAAAAAAAGGATCCATTGAAAATAACAAAAGTCGCTGACACAAGATGGTTATCGATTGAAGTTGCAGTTAAGCGCATTGTTGAGCAATGGGATGAGCTTAGTCTTTACTTCGAACTGGCCAAAACTAAGGAAAAGTGCCACCAAGCTGAAATTTTGCACTCGATGTTCAAGGATAAGACAAATTATTTATATTTCATATTTTTGCAACCAATCCTTGCCGACCTACAAAATTTAAACAAAGGCTTTCAAAGCAACATCCCAAATCAAACCAAGCTCTTGTCAGATTTGATGTTGACTATAAATTCTATGAAACTTAAAGTTATTCCACCGGATTGCGAATTGGACATTTTCAAGACTGATGATATTGACATATTTATAAAAAGGGACTTATATCTTGGATATCAATTTGAAAAAACCTTAAAAGAATTGACAAATGGAGGAGTTGATTCGAAAAAATTTAACAAATTTTGTTGTTCAACTTCGGACTACGAAGAGTCAATAAATGCTGCTATGAGTATTCTTTACCAGACAAGTTTTTAAAAATGGTAGGAACTCTAAAATCATATACAACTCTGGAAAATGAAATGGTTGATATCGACCAATTTGACTTTGATTAGTTCGAAAAGAAAGTTCTACAAGACCAACTGAATCTCAATTTTAGTTTTACGAAATTTCAATATGTATTAATAAACATACGTTATATTTCTTTTGTACTCAGATGTGTTTTTTTTACGAAAAGCACATAAAATTTTGTCCGCTTTTTTTTCGGCTTTTTTAACAGAATTTCTTCCTGAAAAATGTTGGCAACACTGATCCCGAGCAGAGGTATTATGGGATAATCACAAAGATTCAATGACTGATGATGTAACGATAACATTCAGTGACGCTATGTACAATGAAGCATTGATTGCTATTGAACATCTTTGCATTATTATTGCCAACTTACCACTCAGTCATTTCGGTATCAATCCACCAAATCGAGCTGCATCAGATTTTAGGAACACTGAAATGAATCGTGAACGTCAGTACAACACTGTAGAAATGGCAGAAATTGTTACGCGGAATGTGCCACTACTGAATGAGGAACAAAGAGTCATTTATGACCGCATTATTATCGCAGTTGCAGCAGGAGAAGGTGGGTTCTTCTTTTTGGATGCACCAGGTGGAACAGGCAAACCATTCCTCATTTCGCTAATTCTGGCGGAAATACAAGCAAATGATGGCATAGCGTTGGCCGTTGCATCATCGGGCATTGCGGCTACTTTATTAGATGGAGGCAGAACAGCTCATTCAGTATTCAAGCTGCCACTAAATATTCAAAATAACCCTGACGCAGTGTGCAACATAAAAAAACAATCGTCCATGGCCACAGTGCTAAACAATGTAAAATAATCATCTGGGATGAATGTACTATGGCACACAAACATTCTCTTGCGACATTGCACAGGACTTTGAAAGATATTAAAAACAACGACAAACTATTTGGCGGCACTATCTTAGTCCTTTCCGGTGATTTCAGACAAACACTTCCCGTCATTCCGAGTTCAACATACGCGGATGAGATAAACGCGTGCTTGAAATCATCCCCATTATGGCGTAATGTAGAAAAACTACAGCTCAAAGTAAATATGCGCGTTCAAATTCTTCAAGATCCATCCGCTGAGACATTCTCAAACCAACTATTAACTATCGGCGATGGGAAACTTACTACAGATGAAACTGGATGCGTTAAATTACCGACAGATTTCTGCACAATCATTGATTCCCAACATGCTCTGATTCAACAAATTTTTCCGGATAGTACATAAATCAGGAGTGGCTTGCAGAAAGAGCAATTTTAGCGGCACAAAATGCGGACGTTGACGCTTTGAATCTCAAAATACAAGAGTTGTTGCCAGGGAACTTGGTATCATACAAATTTATTGATACAGTTTGTAAAGAAAGCGAAGCTGTTAATTTTCCCACAGAGTTATTGAACTCATTCGATTATCCAGGCATGCCACCGCATAATTTAGAATTGAAGGTTGGATCTCCCATTATTTTGCTTCGCAATCTGAACCCGCCACGACTGTGCAACGGTACGCGATTATTTATTCAAAAATTAATGAAAAACGATATCGAAGCCAGCATTTTAAATGGAAAGTTCCGAGGTGAAAAAATATTGATACCGCGAATCCCTATTATCCCGACAAATGTGCCATGTCCATTTAAACGAATCCATTTGGCATTTCGATTCGATTGGCATTTGCCATGACAATTAATAAGTCCCAAGGCCAAACGACGTCCGTTTGTGGCTTAGATTTGAGCAAACCATGTTTTTCACATGGTCAATTATACGTTGCATGCTCGCGAGTGGGTAAACCCTCCAGTTTATTTGTCCTAGCGAAAAATGGGCTAACCAAGAATATTGTGCACGCCATAGCATTGAGAGAATAAATTTAAATGAATTTAACAAATTATTGTTCAGTGTTATGTTATTTGCACATTTCATTTTCGTGAACAGCGCTCCACGCCTCTCACTCATATACATACTTGCTCCTTACATACATGCAATAATAGTTGTTTTCATCCTAGACAGAGATAAAAATGGTTTTTGTTTATACAGCATGAATTGAATCACGGATAGGTGGGACGAACTTCACCGGGTCAGCTAATATATATATATAATTACACGTTCATAACATTCGTATGTAAAAAATAATATAATTTTATTTGAACGAAATATTACAATTGTTGATGTAAAGAACACGGACCGATCTGTATTAGGTCTCAAACTGAGCTCGAATTATTGATTTACTTTGATTGACGTTCAAGCCTCGGTTTCGAGCTTTCCCAATATGGACATTGGTCTTATTGGTTCTGGAGAGATAAAAAGAGGGCTTTGGAGTTTCCGACTTTTAATTGGCTTCGCCTTTCTCTTAGGTTTCTGTACTCTTGAGATTATTTTAATTATGTTCACTTGAATTGAAATCTTTTGTTTTTGGGTTAACGAGTCCGAGCTCTGAACGTGGGAATGCGATAATGGGGCGAGGGCTTAGGCAATAGTTTATATTAAACAATGGATGTTTAGTCTACCAGAAGGGGACTTCTCTTATCAAGAGTTTCAAGTTCATCCTTTGTTCGATATTGGGCTTACATAAAGGGTAGTTGGGGTATGTTGATTTACAATTGTTAAGTGATAGTGATAGTGTTGGGTATGCATGTTGTATGTGTACTATTGTGTTGTATAAAGTAGGCATGTGCTTAAGTCTAAGGGACTTATGGATATGTCACTCCCCCAAACTTTGAATTTGGCCTGTCCTCAGGTCACTAAATTTGGACCATTTGGGTATAACATAATATTATCTGATTGAATTACATTGTTTTCTGATTGAATATTATCATTAGTTACTGCGTGCGGATGTTCTTCTTTGTTACGTAACTGCTTCTCTGGGCAATGCCCGGCTAGCTCATATATCCCAGGGCGGGTTTCGACCCGAAGCCCGCAGTCCTCACAATTAACAGATACCGATATATCGGACGTCTCAAAACTGCACAAAAACTCCCATCACTACAAAAAAAGGTAAACAAACAAGAAAAAACTACGCAAATACACTTTCGGGACTGAATTGGTGGCATTGTTGATGTCGCCACGACGCTCCTACCCATCCTGTGATGCCTCCTGGATATTTTGGGGCATTTGGGGCAGGCGGTCTCGCGACCGGCCCATCTCCCCCAGGTAAACGGCTCTACTCAGCGTTCATATTAGTATTTTTAACACTTTATAAATTTCAGGTATTTCTTATCGCTAACATGGCCGCTTAACTTAAATGGTTACCGGACCCAATCTCGGCGAACCCATCACCCATCACCCACACCCGGGATGCGCTAGCACCAAGGCTACGACTTTATGTCGAAATCGGCGGACGAGAAGCGGCGCTATGCAAGGTATGCTTGCCCACAAGCTGGCCTAGTTGAATCCCAATATCCTACATACTATCCCTACTGGAGCTCCAAAAGAAATAAGAGGTGGGGGGCTTCGATTTGTGCAATATCTAAAACACGCTTCTTTAACCAATTCTCACTTTTTTTTCAGCACTTGTTTTGCACTAATCCCTGGTATGAGTTTCGCTAAGGCACATCCCGCTCAGGTGAAGGGAAGCCAAAGTCATATTTATACCAAAGCCAGGCAGAAGGGGGCACATTCTAGCGAAGGACTATAGGCCGATAAGCCTAACATCCTTCGTCCTGAAGACCCTAGAAAGATTACTAGATGTACACATTCAATTTTAACATACGGAGCCCTAGTATGGTGGCCTGCGCTAACTAGGGCTTATAACATTTCAAAGCTAATGAGGATACTGAGAGCAGCGTGTGCTGGCGTAACGGGAGCAATGCGCTCATGCCCCGCAGCAGCACTAAATCCTATCCTGGACATAATGCCGATAGAACTGTTCGTAAAGGACATGGCCGCTCAGAGCGCAGTAAGACTGAAAGCAAGTAACTGCTGGAGGAGATACGGCGCAGGCCACAGCAAGATGACCATTTCAAACAGACAGCCAACAAGGAATGGTCAAGTAAGATGGGGCTGACACACAACGCTAGCTGTAGAAGCTGCAAAGAAATTACGGAACCAGAGACACCAGAGCACCTGCTCTGTTTTTGCCCGGCCTTAATTCACATCAGACTACGTCACTAGAAGGCATAGGAGAGCTGAAGGTCTCAACGATCCTAGGCTGTCTCAACGACTCAGGATGGTACTAAGTGCAACTACGACCACAACATGACAACAAAGGGAGTGAACCAAAAAGGAGCCCAGCTCAATTGGAGGCTCCAGTAAGGGGCCTCCCACTAGAACCTACCTTGAGTTTTGAGGACGCGGAGGACAAGTACGGAGAAAATACGGTAAGTTGGACACACAAAAATTATATATAAAATAAAAGCTTAATTTCAAACTGCAGGAGGCTTCAAAGTGATTGGTTTGGCGGCTCACAAAGCCATCAATCGTTTCTCTCTTCAAAGTGAACGAACGTGTTTATTTCTTGAGCTCTCGTTTTGTGTTAATTTTTGCATTAAAACAACCGGGGTTTTATTTAAATCTTCTACTTTGTGATTAATAAAATTCCCGTTCACTTCGTGTGCATGCAGCTATTCTGTTTTGTGTATTTAATTGTTATTATTTTTACAATTTAGTTGTGCTGCCGGTGTTTGCTTTGCATTTTTTGCATTCCTCTTTGTGCCTTCTCCGTTTAGTTTGCGCCGTCGCGACAGCTAAACGTTAAGCTCGCTTCCACGCTCACCCGTTTACCCGCTCTCTCGTTCTCCCGCTTTCTCGGTGCAGCTGCACTCTGTCTGTCTGTTTCGCTAAGACCTGTAAAAAGGCAATTACTACTAATGATCTTACAGTCGGATGCTGGCTGTGCGACAACATTGTGCATGCCAAGTGCATTGGTGTTGTTGCTCGGACGGTGGACGATGTAAGAAGAAATATCGGTCTGCGTTACTGCTGCGAGGCCTGTCGCGAGATTGAAAGAGAAATGATGTCTTTTATGCGGCAGACCAAGGGCGGTTTTAAAGACATATTATCGAGTTTTCGTAAAACTCATGATATGCTCTTGGCGCTGGACACTCAATTTAATAGCCTTAAACTATTAAATGAGTCTCCTAGGAGCAAAAAAAAACGCAACTGGTCTGCAGCATATAGGCGGATCTCAACAACCAGCGGCGGACTCCCAACAGCAGCCTCTCTCAACACAGCCCTCGACCTCAGAATTCAGTCAAAGAGTTCGGAGATCGAGTGGCAAAAAAGATTCGGCATCCGAATCTGTTGCGGGAGGGACCGCTCCCCCGATGATTTCCGTTTTGTCCCCTGGGGGGTCTCAAATACTGACCCCTCAAAGCCCGGTTAATTTACCTGCTCAGGGTATCAGGCCCGGACTACCGGCCGATATCGGCAATGAAGACAATCAGTCTGCAGCGCCGAAAGCCCTTGTAGTAATACCACCTACGAAACAGATATTTGTTTCGCGGCTCACCCCTGCTCAGACATCGGAAGATGTTATTGCCTTTATCTAAGGCAAAACTAGAGCTGAAACAAATACAAATAAAGGTGGACAAATTCAAATTTTCTTATGCTAGGAATATTTCATCTTTTAAAATAAATGTCCCTAATGAACTATTTGAAACAATATGCTCTACCAAATTCTGGCCAGAATATGTTGTCGTCAAAGAGTTTGAAGCTAAGAAAAAGAAACGGCGGCCCGTAGGAATAAGTCTTCCCAGGCCCGACCAGACCACTGCGCCCTCTACGATATCCACTCCAAAAAACTAATTAACTCCCTCTCTATCTCCTATCAGAATGCAAGAAGCCTACGTAGTAAGCTTCCCAAATTGTATTCTGATAGTCTCTCGTTTGCATCCCAGGTTATTGTGTTCACAGAAACCTGGTTAAAGCCGGAGATTCTGAGCCCCGAAGTTTTCCCAGCTGTGTTCACAATATATCGGCTGCATCGGCCTATCAGACGTGGGGGTGGTGTCCTCATAGCGGTTAACTCCACTTTCGCGTCGGAATTAATAACTCTCGAGGAGTTTGATGTTGAATTCCTCTGTGTGAAGCTAACCATCAATGGTAGCTCTATTTTCATTACCTGTTTTGTCCGAACTTCCTATTTATTGGAACCATCTTTCCGCTATCCAAACGGTTTTCAACCGACTTTCTAATAAGGATCATTTAGTAGTTCTTGGAGATTTTAATATCCCAGGGGCTATTTGGTCCTCAAATACTTCCTCTAATGTACTTTTCACCTCCACACAGCTTGATTTTATTGCTGGCTTGCTCGACATTTCGCTGTCTCAAGTCAACCATGTACGAAATTCCCTAGAGCGCTTGCTTGATCTCTGTTTTGTCTCAGATCCGGCAAGAGTCAGTTTAGCCAGGGTGGCGCCATTGACGCTTCCCGAAGATCCCTATCATCCGACTTTCGACGTGACTCTCGACATTAGGACTGAATTACTGAACATATCTGACTGTCCAGCCAAGAAAGTCCTTTGTTTTCGCAAAACGGATTTCGAACGGCTGAATAGCTTTATATCAGATTTTAATTGGTCCGATTTATACATGTGCACTGACATGTCAGTAGCCGTGGATATTTTTTACAGTGCCATAAATTCCTTTTTTACTGAATGTGTTCAGTTATACTATCCATCAACATCGAATAAGCCTCTTTGGTTTCCTAAAGAGTTGAGTCATCTTAAAAACAAAAAATCTAGGCTGTATACTAAATATAAATATACCGGTTCTAACTCTGCCCTATCCCTTTATTTATCTGCTCGGTCAAGATTTACCGTGTTGAACGCGCAGTGTTACAAGAATTATTTGACTCGTTGTAGGGTCCAGATCTCTCAGGACCCAAAACAGTTTTATAATTTTGTTAACACTAAACGTAAGCCAATTACGCATCTTTCCTCGCTTTCGTTTGAAAATACAACCGTAAAAAACGATCGGGCTATTGCCGATCTGTTTGCGCAGTTTTTTCAAACCACTTACTCAACTTCCACTGACTGTAATCAGACTTTTTCCTACATCATGCCCAAATCGACCTTTATTTTCAGTCCTACTTTAGACGAAAGCACTATTCTTCATCGCGTTAAGCCCATTTATTCGCCAGGTCCCGACGGTATACCTGGCTGTGTGCTTAGGTATTGTGCCGACGCCCTGTGCAATCCCCTTCTAAAATTGTTTACCTTGTCTCTAGAAACCTCCCACTTTCCCCTTATTTGGAAGGAATCATTTGTTATTCCTCTCCAAAAAAAAGGTAGCAAATCGGATGCCAGCAACTATAGAGGAATCTCTAAATTGTCGGCCATTTCAAAACTTTTCGAAAAAATCATTACTCCACATTTGCAGCACCTGTGTAGATCAATTATTTCTCCATGTCAGCATGGATTTTTAAAGCATAGATCAACGACAACCAATCTTTTAGAGTTCACTTCCTTCCTAGTTAAGGGCTTCCATAAGGACTTTCAGACAGACGTAATCTATACTGATTTCAGTAAAGCATTTGATTCTGTCAACCATTCTCTTCTTGTTCGGAAACTCGATCTAATGGGATTTCCGGTTGATCTTCTTAGTTGGATCTCAAGTTATCTGAATGGCAGAACGCAAAAGGTCCTCTTTAAAAATTCTTTATCTAATGTTCTCAGGGTTACTTCTGGCGTCCCGCAAGGGAGCCATTTGGGTCCCCTGTTGTTTACATTTTTTATCAACGACCTGCCCAAAGTTCTGACTAGCTCCAGAGTACTTATGTACGCGGACGACGTCAAACATTGCGTGCAATATAAGAACGCTTCCTGCCAGTCTGATTTACAAACAGATCTCAATAATTTCAAACATGGTGCCGCATAAACTTATTAAACATAAACGGCTCTAAATGCAAGCTGATGATTTTCTCTCGTGTCGCTCCCAAGCTCGCGACTTACACGCTTAACTGCTGCTCTTTGGAAAGAATTAATATAGTCGATGATTTGGGTGTCCGACTGGACCCTAAACTTGACTTTATCGATCATATTTCGTGCATGGTGAATAAAGCCAGAGGTGTGCTTGGTTTCATTAAACGGTGGTCGAAAGAATTCAATGACCCCTATGTTACAAAATCCTTATATATTTCGTTAGTTTGTCCTATCTTAGAATATGGATCTTGCGTCTGGAGCCCTCAGTATGGGGTTCACAGTACACGCATTGAGTCAGTTCAGAAGAACTTTCTGCTTTTCGCTTTACGCGGTTTGAACTGGGATCCAAACCAGAGGTTACCCTCTTACTCTAGTAGACTTCTCCTAATTAACTTACCTTCTTTAGCTAACCGTAGAACCATGCTTGGCATTACGTTCATTTTTAACCTTATCCACGGTAACGTGGAAAGTGCTGACTTGCTGGGTCAGCTTAACTTTCACGTACCGAGTAGAAATACTAGATCCTATATTCCTTTAGTTTTGAGCCAATGTAGAACGTCTTTTGAATTGCATGAACCCTTTAGAGTCTTATGTGCAAATTATAACGATTTGTACATGATAACATCAAATGTAGATAGCCTTCCCCAACTAAAAACCTTAATACTTACCCATTTCGTACGCATGCAGGCAAACAGTCTGGCAGCACGCCAGTAGCCACTTCCTCGTATTCCTTTTCTATACTTTCATATGTCGCGCCAACTAACACCTAACACGAACAGGCACGTGCTTGGTGTCAGATGGGCCACTTGAATGTACTGATCGTAGTGCATCAACGTCCAACATAAACAAAAAAAAAAAAAAAAAAAAACAATGGCAGCGGCGGGACTAATCATGGCGGGCGAAAAGCGTGGAGGAAACCCGCTTTTCCAAATCCTCTAGTGGCCTGGATCCTGGCCGCTATGCGGTCCGCACCGCACAGCAAAGTACAACGGCCACCGAAGGTAGCGCCACTCTCGGTCCGCACCCCGATTGACCCAGAAAGACAATCCTTCGCCGGCTTATGGCAGCGCTTGGAACGGACTCACCAGGAATTTTGGACCGCTTTGCCTTCGTCCTGTGGACGAAACTGCCTGGCCGGAAAGTCGGCGAAACCTCGAGGTTGGCTAACTCTGGCAAGTCTCTGGTCGCGCTGCTGTCTTAGCGGCTGGATGCTGGTTTGGGTCTACGCCGAAAAAAAAGTACCGTGGTCAGTGTTTTCACCACTGCCACGCTGAAAAGAAAACACTTTTTTTAAATCTCGCCCTAACCTTTTCGGCCACTCACTCACGTTTCCTTTTCAATCTTTTCTTTACAGAACTGGATTACTGCGGCCGCCCGTGTTGTTTTCCTTTTTCCTACTATGAGGTAGTTTTCGAGGCTGGGATAGAGACTCAGTCCCGCCAGGGTCTCTCGACAGAAAATTTGTAAAGATATGGGACATGAGATATGAGACGGTGGGCTGACGTGTGGTGGAGTTTGTCAGCCACCGGGTTACACTCAAAAAAATATGTTGATAGGGTGCGACAGAGGGAAGACACAGAGTTAGCCTTCACGCATGTTTGTGGTCGGAGACCGGGAGGGCAGAGAAGAAATAAGAAAAGAAATAAGAGAGAAAATCCGAAATTTTCCGAAGGTCTGAAGGGCCGCCACACCGGCTGGCACGACTGTAGCTCTTTTGTAATAATTAAATTTAAATCATTTTATATTTCCATATTTTTCTCAGTTTGCCTATGTTTCACTATTTTTTCCCTTATTATTTTTCCGTCATTTATTTTCATCATATGTTTTCCGCTACTTATTTCAGTTTTATTTTTACCTAAAACAATTTATTTTATTTAATTTCATTAAATTTTTGTTCGATTTCTCAAAATATTTTCTCCCAGTGTAGTTGTTTCTATTCCGCCGTTACGAAATTTTCCGCACCTCGTGGTTTTGAAATTTAATAAATTTTAGATTTGCACATGTCGATATTCTTTTGTATTTCTAGTATATTCTCATTATTTTACAATTTCATATTTTCTTTGCCATTTTATTTCCCGTATAATTTTTAGCTATTTTATTTTCATGATTTCCCGTCTTCCCGGCCTTTTATTTAGTAAACGCAAATTATTAAATTTAATATCATTATTATTATATTTTTTTGTTCTCAAAATATGTTTCTCTCGGTGCACGCGCTTTCCTTTTGTTTCCTTTTATAATTTCCTACTTTTCATAATTTCATAATTCTCATATATATTTTCGAGTTTTTACAGTTTCACATAATTTCTCTCAGTGTTTTCGTTGGTTCAGTTCGCATTAACATTTAGTAAGTTTAGTTTTTAGCGCTTCTACATAACCTTAGAATTACATTAGAGTCGGTCTGACCGCACTCTTCGGTGACCACCGCATCGAGGGCTCGCAAAGATTTAAGAACACATACACTTTCTAGTTACCTCGTTGCGGTTTCACTAACACTCACCCGTCTCGCTCCGGCACACACACGTGGACTGGCTCCGTCCCGCCGCTGGTCCTGGGCCAGACATCGCCTTGTCCTCCTTGTCTCCTTGCTGCTTCCAAAAATCTCCTTCCGTATCTCCTTTCACATTTTTCGTAAGTTTTTCTAAAGTTTCCACGCACACGCGGGTTTTTTCCGTCACCGATCTCTACTTCTACGTCTGTCCGCATTCGCCACTTTATTCCAACTCCACTCCGTTTCGCTTCGAGAAATTTCTTGCGGAGTTCTTTTCGACTTCTTCCAGAAGTTTACCGTTCGATCGCTCGTTCCCTCTCTCTCGCTCTCATTAGCGCTTGCCAATTTTCGGCGTGATCATGGTGAGTTTCGCTGCGTGTGCTGGTGTGTGTGTGTCGGTGTGTGCTAGCCTTCCAGGCTAACGGGGCGAGCTCGGGTTAGTGATGATAGTTTCCTAACTATCGTATCGGGTGTGGCTGCCGTAGCCCTACCCTACTTAATTACTAGGAATATATATCTAACTTATTATTATCGCTTATACTATTTATTTATATTATGTATTTATATTATCTATTTACAGGGATTATTATGTATTTATTATTATAAGTTCATATTATTACTAGAGGGCCCGCTATTGCATCCTCGCTTTGATCGGATGCAGATCCACACTTAATATTTTGTATTAAATTTCGCTTTGAAGTCAGCGCACTGAATGAGAAATAAAGATTCTTTGAAGTCGAATGACAAATTTAAAATGAGGCAAGGCCTACTCTAAGCCTTAGACAAATATCAATATTATCCCATTAATATTATTTTTTTTTATTTATTTATGTTTTTTATTTTTTAAAATAGGTTGCAGGTGGAATTAGAAAATTAAAATACCCATACGAATATGGAATTTTTTTTTCTGATTTTTGAAAAAAAACTTCAAGTCTCTAAGACATGTGGTTTGGCCATGGCTGTGATATATCAGTCAGTCAGTCCGTCAGTCAGTTATTATTTATAGGTATTTATTATATTATTATTTATATATTATTTATTTGGGAGGCTCGTTCCTCACATCCCCCTCTTTCTTCGGCGGACGAAGGGAGATCACCACCTTGTTGGAGCGGGTCATATGGACGCGATACTGGGCGCCCATCGCGACGAAGAGGAACTTCCTCAATCTCCGCAAATCCTGGCGCTCTTCCTTCCGCGCGTGCTCGACCAGGGAGTGGGGCAGTTGGTCGCCTGCCGTCATCAGGACCCAGTGGCTCGGTATCGGGACCATCCTAACCTCTGGCTCAGTGCTCGGCGCCTCCTTCGCCGGCTCCTCCTCCTCCGGCTCAGTCCGGCTCCTCAGTCGCAGCGCTGCTGCTAATCTGCCGACTGCTGTTCTCCTTCTCCGGCTCCTCCTGCTCCGGCTTCTCCTGCTCCGGCTCCCACACGCGCACGCCGAATACGTGCTCCGGCTGAATCCTCTCGAGGCCGCACACCTCCCGGGTGACCTCATCGTCCGGAGCGAAGTCTTGAGAGGGTTGCCAGCGCCGTGGATTCAGATGGCGCGTGTCTGTCGCCGTCCAAGCGGGGCTGCGAGGCACCATCGTCTCCTCTGGGCCCAACGACCAGCGTCTGGAGTGTGAGCGAGTCGAATTCCTCGACGTAGCGGAGGGCGTCCACCCAAACCACCGTGTCCCTCTTCCGTTGGCCGCGGTCGTAGACCTGTTGCGAGGGACAGAGGGGACTGTTTGTCCATGGCCGCAGTCGCCGGGGCAGATCATCGCTGGCGGCTGTCGTGGTGGCCTCGTCCGGAGTGGCGATCGTCTCCTCCCAACGTGTGGTCGGGCCCCAGCGGACTCTTCGCGCCTCCGCTCTCACCATACCTGTGGAAAGAGAAAAACAACATTTATAAGTTTTCAGTCTTAGAAAGAGTAACCTAGCAACTGCTGATTAGTCGTTAGTTGTTAGTTGGGGGTTGTTCGTGGGTCCTGGGAGTTTCCCCATCAGGGGAGTGGGGACGTTGGGAAGGCGCACCGACCAGCAAGTGGCCCCCACTGACTCAGGCTTGGCTGCTGTCACAGGACTCCAGTTCTTTACTGGCTCTTGCCTGTCATTTTCATAGCCAAATGTTTGGCGTTTCCGGGCCTCAACCCTTTTCTGGTGGCAGAACCTCTAGTTCCTGCTGCTGTACCGCCGCTGCGGTCTTCCTCTGTGAAGCTTAGGGTCACACGCCGCAAACTTCCTCCTCGTTCTCCGGCTTCGCCGGTTTCAGATCGTTTACCGATTTCTTTAAGTCTCCTAGTGATGCCGTTCTGCGCTGTTTACTATGGGTGTGCTACAGGCGCACGATCGTGGGTGCCAGAAACTTGATAACCTTGTATGGCCTTCATATTTAGGGGCCAGTTTCCCCGCGAAATTATCCGCCGTCTTGGATAAGTAGTGCTGCTTGACGAATACTAAAGATCCTAACTGTGGTCTCCATGCTCGTCTTCGAAGATCGTAGTGCTTCCGTTGTTCGAGTGAAGCTCGCTGAGTGTTCTCCTGGACGATCTTGAACACGTCGCGAAGCATTTCCGCTTTCGCGACGGGTGCTCGGGGAACTTCGCTTGGTCCCGGAGTAACTTCGTCATACAAGGCCCCTGGGAGTCGTGGCTCTCTGCCTTGAATGATGAAGGCCGGACTAAACCCGGTCGAATGCGAAACGCTGCTGTTTATCGCCAAGTTCAGCTCCGGTAACAATTCGTCCCAAGTCGTCTGCTTATCCTCGATGTGCTGGGCGACCATAGTCTTAATGGTGCGATTGGCCCTCTCCGTCGGGTTCTGCTACGGTGTATTGGGTGCCGTATACTGGATATCCATTCCCGCTTGTTTACAGAAAGCTTTAAAAGGACGACTAGTGAATTGAGTTCCGTTATCACAAACGAACCTGCGTGGAATCCCGAAATTTTTCAAAATCCTCTCCCTAAAGGACTTTTCAAGATGTGCTGAAGTAGCTTTCCTTAAGGGGACCAACTCAACCCATTGAGAAAAAGCATCGAAAAATACAAGAAGCATACTGTTCCCGCTCTTGGAACGCGGAAGTGGCCCGATGAAATCGGCGCAGACAGTGTCGAAAGGCTCACTGATCTGCCTGGTAAACATTTTACCCGCTGGTTTACTCTGACTGACCTTAAACCGCTGGCAAGTGTCACACTTGCGTACATACCTGGCTACATCACGGAAGAGTCCCGGCCAGTAATACCTCTGGGCGATCCGGGTGGTAGTCTTCCTGATTCCGAGATGTCCTGCCGTGGGCTGGTCGTGGCATTCCGACAGCACTCGCTGGCGGTGTTCCTTGGCCAGGGACAGTTTCCATGGCACCGAGTCTTCATCGTCGGGTCGTGCGCCAATATGTCGATATAGCTGCTGTTTCTCGTATACATAGTCTGGAAATTCTCCAGGCTTATCCTGGACGAGTTTCAGCATCCGCTGGTACCAGGTGCATGTGGGTTTGTCCTCCTGAATCATCTGTATCACCTCCAAGGGCTGTCGTGACAGTGCATCCGCCACAACGTTCTGACTCCCGCGCCGATATGTGACGTCAAATTGGTACTGCTGCAATTCTAACGCCCAGCGCGCGATTCGTCCCGTGGGGTTATCGATTGAGTTGAGCCACTTCAAAGCGAGATGGTCCGTTATCACCTCAAACCGATATCCTTCCAAGTAACACCTGAGTTTCCTGATGGCCCATATAATGGCCAGACACTCCTTCTCTGTGGTCGAGTAATTCTCCTCCGCGGTTGAGACGTCGACTCGCGATGACTCTCTCTTCTCCCTGGATTGTCTGGGTTTAAACGGCTCCTAGTCCTATGTCACTAGCATCTGTTTGGAGGACAAACTTCTCGTTAAAATCTGGACACGCGAGGACGGGTGCCTCCGTGAGCTTCCTCTTCAGTTCCTCGAATGCATCCTGCTGTTCCTCTTGATATTGCCATTTCTTTCCCTTCTTCAATAATAGCGACATCGGCTGTACTACGCTGGCGAAGTTCGGCACAAATCTTCTGTACCACGACGCGATACCAAGACATCTCCTCAGCTCCTTGCAAGTGGTGGGCGGACTCAGCGTACGCACTGCCGAAATCTTTTCGGGATCTGTATGAATTCCTTGCTCGCTGATAACATGTCCCAAGTATACCAGGCTGCGGTTAAAGAAACTACATTTCTTTGCATTGAGGCGAAGATTCGCCTTTCGTAGCCGTCGGAATACTTCCTTCAAGTTCTCCATGTGGTCCTCCAAAGTGCGTCCGATGATAATAATTTCATCCAAGTATGCAAAGGCGTTGGGCTCCATGTCAGGACCGATAAAACTATCCAGCGCCCGCTCGAATGTGGCTGGAGCTGAGTGAAGGCCAAACGGCATGACCTTCCAATGGTACAGTCCTCTCCCTGGCACTGTAAACGCAGTGCACTCGCGACTGGTTTTGGCCATGGGGATCTGCCAATATCCGCTCTTCAAATCTAGTGTAGAGATGTACTTCGCATGTCGCAGACGCTCCAATATGTGTGTAATACTTGGCAGTGGGTATGCATCTGGAATGGAGGCAGCATTCAATTGCCGAAAATCCACGCATAATCTCATTTCTCCTGATTTCTTGCCGACAAGTACGATTGGGGCACTGTGCGGGCTGTACGAAGCCTCTATGCAATCATTCCGTATAAACTCGTCAATCGGCTCATCAATAATCCTGCTGCATCGCGGGATTCTTCGGAAAATATCTCTGTTTAATTGGCTTGTCATCCCTCATTGTAATCGTGTGTTCGGCGATAGGCGACACTCCTGTCAATCCCTCAAATTGTGCCACTTCCTCCTCTAGAAATTTCTCCACCCACGGCTCTAAGTCTTCCGGTTCTTCCGTCTCCTTGATAACTGCCAGTGCTCCTCCAGCGTCGGGTGTATATTCCGTTTTGGCTGGGGAGTGAGTAACATGCGAGTCACCTCGACTCGCGTTGTTGGCCGGTGGTGTCTCTCGAGCTGGTTCTCTACTTGTTTCCTGGGTTCGTCAAAACGGGTTGTTCCGCACTGCCATCTCATCTCGGGGTCCTAGTGATCTGTCGGTCGGGGCTGCTTCTCTATTATGCTCTGCCTCGTTGACTGGGAGTTCTGGTGCTGCGGGTTCGAAATTAAAAATCGGCTTCGGAGGGGACTCATTTACAGAAAGAGGAGACAGGACTGAATTATTCCCAGTATTCGCTAGGTGAGGGGGTCTAAGTTGGATAGAAGTGCGGCCACATTGCAGGGTGGCGAATACGCCGCAGAGAAAATCCATGCCTAACAGCACGTCTTCCATAATCGAAGGTACAACTAATAGTGGAATTTGGACCCAACGTTGGTCCAGCTGGACTTTCGCTACCAGCGACTTGGTAACTTCCTTTCGTGAGCCCTCTGACGGCACTTGGGTGCGTACCGTCCGTACGTTATCGGGTGTACCTACGCGATGAACGACTCTCTCGCTCACAAAACTCCTGCTGGCTCCGGTATCTAGTGTTGCATTAAATAGTTGCCCCGGCGCGATGACCCGGCTGTCTTGAACTTGCAATCGTCCTTCTAATTCCGGGGATTCCTCCTGGCAGTCTCCGGTCGTTCCCCGTGTTGGCGAAGACTACTCTCGTTTCCCGGATTATTTCGTTGGTAGCATTCTCGGGTCCAGACTCCTCTTCGACCACACTCCCAGCAGAAAACAACCTGGCGGTTACGGCATCCGCTCGCATAATGTCCTAGTTCTGCACAGTTCCTGCAAGCATCCCTGAAATTTGGCACCACCGAGAAGTTTCCCACCCGAGAAACTTGTCCTGAAATACCAGCAGCGGGTATAGATCCTCGTGCGGGTGGTTGCGCGACTTTTGGGCGGTTCCTTGGTGGCATTCCAGGATACGTTCCGTGGTTAGTTCTCCTCGGTGGCTGCAGCTCGGCCAGCCTCCTGGCATGGTTTCCCGTATCCCGATCCCGAGTGACCTCATAGTTGACCGCTAAGACAGTCAACTGCTCCAGCGTCCTGAACTCGTGTCGCCTAGTAAAAAGTTGGTAATCCTGCTGAAGGTTCTCATAAATCCTGTCCAATTCCTGTTCCGGTCTGTATCCCGCCCTGTGCTTCATCAGCCGTATGTTCACCAAAAACTGCTTAAACGTTTCTCCTGGTTGCTAATACCTGGTGCGGATGTCATCATTTCAGTTCCTCGACAACTACCTCGCAGATGGCGCCCGAGCAGGGACATGGGGCTTACGAATTTTTGATGAGATTTATGAGATTTTTTTTTGTCTGTTGTGGGTGCGACAGGGGGAAAGTTGTGAGTGCACTTAAGAAAAGGACAAAATATTGCAGGGACTGAGTCCCTGCTCGGGCGTCATCTGTGAGGTAGTTTTCGAGGCTGGGATAGAGACTCAGTCCCGCCAGGGTCTCTCGACAGAAAATTTGTAAAGATATGGGACATGAGATATGAGACGGTGAGCTGACGTGTGGTGGAGTTTGTCAGCCACCGGGTTACACTCAAAAAAATATGTTGATAGGGTGCGACAGAGGGAAGACACAGAGTTAGCCTTTACGCATGTTTGTGGTCGGAGACCGGGAGGGCAGAGAAGAAATAAGAAAAGAAATAAGAGCGAAAATCCGAAATTTTCCCAAGGTCTGAAGGGCCGCCACACCGGCTGGCACGACTGTAGCTCTTTTGTAATAATTAAATTTAAATCATTTTATATTTCCATATTTTTCTCAGTTTGCCTATGTTTCACTATTTTTTCCCTTATTATTTTTCCGTCATTTATTTTCATCATATGTTTTCCGCTACTTATTTCAAATGTTTTCCGCTAGTTTTATTTTTACCTAAAACAATTTATTTTATTTAATTTCATTAAATTTTTGTTCGATTTCTCAAAATATTTTCTCCCAGTGTAGTTGTTTCTATTCCGCCGTTACGAAATTTTCCGCACCTCGTGGTTTTGAAATTTAATAAATTTTAGATTTGCACATGTCGATATTCTTTTGTATTTCTAGTATATTCTCATTATTTTACAATTTCATATTTTCTTTGCCATTTTATTTCCCGTATAATTTTTAGTTATTTTATTTAGTAAACGCAATTTATTAAATTTAATATCATTATTATTATATTTTTTTGTTCTCAAAATATGTTTCTCTCGGTGCACGCGCTTTCCTTTTGTTTCCTTTTATAATTTCCTACTTCCTAATTTCATAATTCTCATATATATTTCAGTGTTTTCGTTGGTTCAGTTCGCATTTACATTTAGTTAGTTAGTTTAGTTTTTAGCGCTTCTACATAACCTTAGAATTACATTAGAGTCGGTCTGACCGCACTCTTCGGTGACCACCGCATCGAGGGCTCGCAAAGATTTAAGAACACATACACTTTCTAGTTACCTCGTTGCGGTTTCACTAACACTCACCCGTCTCGCTCCGGCACACACACGTGGACTGGCTCCGTCCCGCCGCTGGTCCTGGGCCAGACATCGCCTTGTCCTCCTTGTCTCCTTGCTGCTTCCAAAAATCACACTCGCACTCGCCTCTTACGGTGGCACTCGCCGGCCCGTATCTCCTTTCACAGTTTTCGTAAGTTTTTCTAAAGTTTCCACGCACACGCGGGTTTTTTCCGTCACCGATCTCTACTTCTACGTCTGTCCGCATTCGCCACTTTATTCCAACTCCACTCCGTTTCGCTTCGAGAAATTACTTGCGGAGTTCTTTTCGACTTCTTCCAGAAGTTTACCGTACGATCGTTCGTTCCCTCTCTCTCGCTCTCATTAGCGCTTGCCAATTTTCGGCGTGATCATGGTGAGTTTCGCTGCGTGTGCTGGTGTGTGTGTGTCGGTGTGTGCTAGCCTTCCAGGCTAACGGGGCGAGCTCGGGTTAGTGATGATAGTTTCCTAACTATCGTATCGGGTGTGGCTGCCGTAGCCCTACCCTACTTAATTACTAGGAATATATATCTAACTTATTATTATCGCTTATACTATACCTAGGCTTTTAATAAAAGAGAGCACTTTGGTAAGGTCTATTTGTTCCCAAGTCCTGCAGGGGGAAACAGTTCTCTACAAGTCCGGATGAGATCGTAAAGGAACTCAGCGCTATGAGCGCTGCCTGACTGTCAGAGAAGATGTAAATCCGTGCGCCTTGCATTTTCCTGCGAGCACAGATTTCTATGGCGTGTATCTCTGCTTGGAAAATGGATGGAGACTTTCCCATGGCTATGGATTTGTTGTACCTTGGTCCGAAAATGCCAGCCCCGGTGTCACAGTTTTCCAGTTTCGACCCGTCAGTGTACCACGTTTGTGATCCACTGGGCAGAGACTAACTCGTCTATGGATATTATCGGACGGGTTGAGCAGTCTCTGGATTGCTCAAGTTCAAAACAGAAGAGATCCCAGTTGGTTTTCCTGGGATTTCTGGTGACTAGGCTACATTGCAAGGCGCATCCTATGGCAAATCTAATGTGTTGGTGATCTGACATAGTGATCTCACTTGCAACGTGCCAGTTTGAGACAACGGACAACATATTTGTACTACAGAGAGTTAGGTCAAGAACTTCCTCTCTAATGGCATTAATGAATGTAGGCTCGCTGCCCTGGTTTAGTAATCCTATATTGTTACTAATGATGTATTCAAGAAGGTACTCACCCCTCTTGTTAATGTCACTGCTCCCCCAGACCGTGTGATGTGCATTGGCATCATAGGCGATTATCCATCTGAGCCGGTTTCTCTGGCAGTGCTCAATCAGGGCACAAGTAGCCGCCGTAG
The DNA here is from genome assembly GCA_018903765.1 of Drosophila aff. chauvacae BK-2020. Classification (NCBI taxonomy): domain Eukaryota; kingdom Metazoa; phylum Arthropoda; class Insecta; order Diptera; family Drosophilidae; genus Drosophila; species Drosophila aff. chauvacae BK-2020. The sequence continues at coordinate 237,693 of JAEIGO010000821.1, read as the reverse complement.
GCACCTCCTCCGAGTCGCCGGGTAGATAGGCGGAGGCCAACACTGCCTCCTGCTCGCCGTGGGTATTTTAACCCAAACCGCCACCAGGTCCTCAGTTATAAACTGTGAAAGGGGAACAAATGTTAAATTTTTGTTAATTAACAACGCCGATCTAGGGCGAGGTTGGTCATTTGCATATAGCAACTTACCGGATGGGGTGCTAAGCCCCCGGACATGTCCTGCATTTATCCAGGGTTCCTGGATGAACGCTATGTCCATTGTAGCGAACCTCTCGCAAAGTACGTCGGATGCGGCCTTTGCGTGGTGGAGGTTCGCTTGGAGACATCGGAGGTGTCTCCTGGTGTTAGTTATTAGTTATTTATTATATTATTTATAGGTATTTATTATATTATTATTTATATATTATTTATTTTGGAGGCTCGTTTCTCACATTACTACCTATCCCCTTGCTGTCTACGCCTCCCTATATGGGCTCGTTCCGTTGCCTGAATTCCGCCTTCAAGAAAACGTTCCTTTTGGCGCTCAGGGCAACGATCGAGTAAAAGGGCAACATCCCTTTCTCTTAAAAAGAGCTGGCTGAGATCTAAGGGGCGCCACCGTTCCCTTTTTCCCGGTTCGCTCTTGAACCCCCCTCATCACTAACCTATATCACCCTTTTCCTATCGATATATCGTTGGCCCTCTAGCCCATTCTGACTGGAAATGCAACACCACCAACAAGGATTTAGAGAGGTGCTACCGGGTTGCGTCTCGACGAAATCATTGGGAAAATTTGGATAGCTTGGTGATTTCGGCATACCTGGTGACCACGCCGGCATTGACCTACGGAGCAGTTTTGGAACGGTGCCCAACGCGGGGCCCACGCCTTACGGGAAGTATTGCTGCTTTTCCGATGATTGTTCCTGGATACTTTGTGTCTATCTATTTCCAGGTCAGATGCGGATATCCTTGGCGAGGTAGACACCCAAACTTCGGCCATGCATGTCCTCCAGCTCGTAGGCATTGTTGCCCACCGCCTTTACCATTCTGGCCTTAAATTGTTTACCAAAGTCGCTGAGGACGAAGTTCCGGCGATATACTTCTTGGCCTGGCTTTGCGGCGAACACGCGGGCCCTCTGGTCATACCTTTGGCGACTGCGCTCGTACGAGGTCTCCAGGCTCTTGCGCACTCCTGCACTCCTGCACCACTCGAAGTTTGTCTGCCGTGGCCATCCCGGCCAACTCGTGATCACACAACGACTGCAGCTTCCTCGCCAGGGTATAGGAATAACGTGAAGAACTTCGCTCGTAGCCGAGTGGACGGCGTTCCGGATCGCCACTTCAATTTCCGGAAGGTAAGCATCCCACTCCCGATGGCGCTTTCGACTCCTTGCAAACCTGCACCTCGCGCACCTGTATCACCATCCCAGACCAATAAAACTGACGTCGCAAGATCTCCAGCGTCTTCGCCATTCGCTGCCGTTGGATCCGTGTGGGCTCGCTCAACCACAGCTTCCACGCAGATCCTTCCACTTCGTCGTCTGACGTTGCCGGGAGACTCGTTTGAAGATGAGACCTTCCTCTATCCTGAGATCCGGTAAGCTATCCATGTTTTCCTGAACCTCTTGGACTAACTTCTGGTACTCATCCCCAGCAAACTCGGTGGTCTCGAAATCCAGCAACGACGTCGGATCCACGCATAGTGAAAGCGTGTCTGCCACCACGTTTTCGCTTTTTTTTTCGGTGCTCGAAGCTGAAATTGAAACCCTGCAGCTTCAGCGACCATCTGGCCAGGCATCCCGAGAGGTCCTTCATGGACATCAGCCATTTCAGGCTGGCATGGTCTGTAATACATGTGAATGGCATGCCTTTCACATATGGACGGAACTTTCGGATTGCCAGGAAAGCCGCCAAGCACTCTTTCTCGGTGTCGGTATAATTCACCTGGTGCTTCTCCATCTTGGCCGAGAAGAAGTCTATCGGCTGCTCCTGGTTGTCCTCATCCTTCTGGAACAGCACCGCCCCAACGCCGATATGTGACGCGTCGCACTGGATGTAAAAGTGCCGCTTGAAGTCGGCGTGGACCAGGAGCGCTTCCGTGAGCGGTGCTGCTAGCGTCGCGAAGTTTCTGACGAAGCGCCGATACCAGCCAGCTGAACCGAGAAAAGCTCGCACCTCCTTCAATGTCCTCGGCTCTGGAATCCTCCAGATTGCCGCCACTCTCCCTGGATCCATCCGCAGACGACCTCCGCCTACGACGAACCCCAGGTAAGTCAAAGACTTGAAACAGAATTTCGACTTGCTTAGACCGATTGTTAATCCTGCTTCCCTTATGCACTCGTCGCAGGTACCGGAAGTGCGTCTAGATGTCCGGGGCCAAAATCAGCAAATCGTCGAAATAGATGAATACGTTGGATCGGATATCGGCTGGGATTCCTCGATCCATGAGTCTCACCAGCCGCTGTACCGCATTACAGAGCCCAAAAGTCATCACTCTGAATTGATACAGACGGCGGCCAGGAACGGTGAATGCCGTCAACTCCTTGCTTTTCTCGTCCAGCTCGATCTGCCAGAACGCAAACTTCAAATCCACACTGGAGATGTAGTGCGGCTGATCGACCCTGGACAGGATTGTATCGATACTGGGCAAGGGGTAAGCGTCCTTGACGGTCACGTCGTTTAATTTCCTGGCATCTAAACAAAACCGGTCCTTTCCAGGCTTCGACACCACCGTCGTCCGGTTACTCCACGGGATCTTGCTCTTCTCGATGACTCCCAGGGCCAGCATCTTGTCGACTTCGTCCTCAACCACATTCTGCTTCGCCGGAGACATCGGATAGGGCCGATCCTTAAAGATTTTTGCCCCCTCCACCAGCTCTATGGTATGCCTCTCCAGGCTTGTGGTTCACAAGCCATCCCTTTCGAAGGTGAGGAACTCCTGCTTGATCTTTTCCAGCTTCCGTGACCCCGTCTCGGATAGCGTCCAGCACTCGGGATCCGTCTTCTCTTCGTTGTCATCTTCCTGATCGGCGTAGTGCACCATATCCGTGGCGTGGATTTCTTCGGCCTTCTTCACGCCTCGAGCAGGGATTTGGCCCACCACCGCTGGAGCCAGGCCAAACGTCCGCCAGAAATCAAAGCCTAGATATGCTCCAAGTACGAACAGAGATAAAAAAAAGACGTTTTCTACCCTGTACCTGTGGAGTAACATTTACTCGCCCGATGATCGACCGATCCTCGCCAGCGGCAGTACGCTCCATCGAGAAGTAGCGCTGGACAGGCACCCCTAACGCATCTACCAGCTCCCTGCAGCCTTTCCCAAGCAGACTGATTCTTGCTCCGTGTCCAATAATCCTGTCAGTTGCTGGCTCAGGATCTAGATACCGGCAAAGGGTCTGGGATCGTGGATGCCGCCCCGCTTGACCGCCGCAACGACTTCTTTACGCTTTTCCCGCCGCTGATTAAAACGTTCCCGAGCTTTTCGCACTGTTCGGGAGACTTTGCGCTTACCACTCAGCTGGTGTTGCTCGAAAATCCGGCTCCGAACCTCTAGGTACCGTCGCATGCGCTCTTCGAAGGGTAATTATCTTAATTTCGACTTATTATTAATAAACTTAGTACCTATATCCTCTATTTCTAGCCCTTTCACTTCGCGGGGTTCCCTCTGGGCGAGATCCTCCCGCTCTCGGATCGCCCAGCCGTCCGTTTCCCAAGCAGTTCGGGCATTTAGGAGCGACAATGTCAGTTTTCCCGCACCGGAAGCAAAACACTTTTTTCAACTCCTGCTCGCAGTCCCGGAACCCGAACCCTATGGCTCCGCAGTTCCAGCATCCTCCCCGGTACGGATTCCGCGGCGCTGCTCGGACTTCCTCCACTTCCAGATGTGGGTCTTCGTCTTCTCCTGGCTCTGGTGCGAATGCCTCGCTGACCCTGTTGCGTCCGATGCTGCGCTCCACCTCTATGCTCTCCTGCCGCAACTCGTCCACGGTGAGTAGCTCATGCTATGGAGCTTCATCACCTTCACCAAAGGCCGCTCTGGCATTGGCTTTTTCAGGCGAGAAACCAGGGTCTGCATGGCGTGCAGGTAATCGTCCACGCTCTCTCCCGTCTGCTGCTCCCGCTCCAGAAGCTGGTGCATCCGTTCGTACTCTATCTCATGAATCTGGAACCTGTCCAACAGAGCTCGGCGTAGCTGATTCCAGTGGTCCAGCCGGTGTTCCTGCATGTGGATCCAATACCACTCCCCTGCCTGAGCCAGGGCGAGGTTCACCGCCGACTGGACCGTGGAATCCACGGAAGTATCCTGGAAGTGGACCGACTTCGGAGCTGTCTCCAACCCCAGCAGGTTGTCTGCTGCAGCCCCAATGACCCCGAAATCCAGGGATTTCGGAGTCCTCTGCTCCTCCGCATGTTGTTCCGGGCGTTGCAACGGCGCCGTCCTAAGCAACCCAGTAGAAATTCGGGGCGGCGCTAACCCAATCGCCCCCTTTGAATCCGTGGCCCACATTTCCTCTTCCTGGTCTAAATAAACCTTCGACCTTCATAATGATGCCCTGACTCTTTTTCCTAGGCCATATTTATTAACCCTAACTTTACACACCTAACAAATTTATATATACGATATGGGAGTTTGCTTGTGGCGTCAAACGGTGAGGTTGTGTTTCCCGGGTGCTCCTCCGGGAAGGCGGTAAAACAGCCAAACCTAAGATCGTAGTGGTTCGTGAGTGTGTGGGATGGTGCACTGAACGCCAGGCGGTACTTACCTGTGCGGATTGGTAAACCTCGGACTTCGCTCCGCCCTCCAGAGTTATCCAGACGCTGGCCGCCACTTCAGCGGCAGGGGTAAGTGGGGGGAATCTCTCCCAGAGGGGCTGTGTCCCACTTTCTCTTCTATTGAGTACTTTCTCTTAGCAAGGTGGCGTCCTGCACGAAGTGGCATATCATGCCAGCTGATCGACAGGTCAGCTGTCGAATCAGTGTTCGGAAAGGGAGCAATCACATATGATTACTTCCTCCGCAACCGTCCGACAGGGGGCGCTGGTGATCATAGCTGAGTAGGCTGACCAAAGCTACTTGCTACGTCACGCACTCGTGCAAAGGCAGCAACTTACAGTAGTATACTGTTTTGGGCTGCTGCTCAGATCATTTGGCATGGAGGCAGGTTTCAGACTAGAAACTCCCTCCCAGCACACCGGTGGCCTACGAGGTGGTAAAGGTCACGGAGCAGACCAACTGCCATCCCCCCCGCGTGTGCGGTACACCTAGAAACGGGGCTCTGGCGACCGAGACGGGGCGGTATAACCCCCATCGGTTAAGCCGGGGAGAAACCCTCGGCCTCCGTTGGAAGCCCCGCAATGTGTAAACACTACCCGCGGTTAACGCCGCGGCTAGGGCACAGATTCTGGAGGCCCTAACCTGCATTCCACCTGTCATGGCAGCGCCGGCGGCCCACTTGGCCGACGCCCCATTAAAAGCGACAAGTGCGACTACATGCGACTACTAAGCTCCAACGAACGCCTCCTGGAGGCGCTCCGCCAACGCCCGCGTTAGCACCGAAGCCAGCCCGAAATCCCTCAGGTACCAAATCTGAGGCAGATTCCGCTACCCCAAAAAGGGGCAGGGACTCCCCTAGCCCAACCGGCGTTGCGCACCCGACCAAAAGGGCCAAAGCTCTCGCGCCCCAACTGGAGGAGATGGGCGTTATCCTGGACGACCTTCTCATCAAGGTTAAAGACCAGAAGGCACGTGGAGTAAACCAGTCAATGAGGAACGCACTCGCCAGACTGAAGGAGCTCCAGCTGGCAGTCCAGCAGCAGACAAGCAGGTACGGAGACACCTGCACCAAGGAGACCGTGGACAGGGCTTGTCAGGCAACCCCGAGGAGTCCAACGAAGAGCACCTCATCGGAGATGGGCTGCCAAACGTCCCCCACGCTTCGAGCCAACCCCAAGAAGCCGAGCTACTCTGCGGTGACAAGTGCTGCCGGCCGCAATGAACGGCTGGTAGCCGCGACTCAGCGCGCCGTGCCAGAGAGAATCCCAAGAGGGGTCAACCAGACTGGCCCCGAACGGAGCAAGTGCCCGATCAAGGAAGTGGATTCCCGCCCGATGTGTTTTAAATGCTTGGAGGTGGGCCACATCGCCAGCAGGTGCAAGAGTCCGGTGGATAGAAGTAAGTCCTGCTTTAAGTGCGGGCAAGAAGGGCACAAAATTGCAACGTGCACTAACCCAGTGCGTTGCTTCAGGTGCGACAACAAGAAGTTGAAGGACGTCAACCACCAGGCTAGCAGCCGCAGCTGCCCACTGATGGCGTCCGCCGGAGCGGCTTTCGTACCAAGGGCATGAAGGTGGTTCAGTTAAACCTGAACCACTGTGCGGCAGCACAAGACCTGCTGTCGCAGTCTTCGAGGGAGTGCAGCGCTGATCTCGCTGTGCTCAGTGAGCCTTACAAGGTCGGGATGAGCCCTAACTGGGCGGCCGACAGCTCGGGAAAAGCCGCCCTCTGGACGTGCGGCCCAGGAGCTACCCGCCTCTCCCATGTACTCGCTTCGAGCGGGTTCGTCAGAGCGAAAGTAGGCCACTGGTGGGTCTACAGTGTCTACCTCGCCCCGAGCCAATCGCTGGCAGAGTTCTGCGTCAGGTTGGACCGACTGGCCACCGATGCCAGGGGCCGTCACCCGGTTTTGATCGCGGGCGATTTCAACGCCTGGGCCGTGGACTGGGGCAGCACCTACACCAACGCCAGAGGCAGGCCGCTGTTGGAGGCCTTTGCCATGCTCGATGTTGCGGCTCCAAAGCCACCCAGTGCGTATGGGAGCTCAGCGGGATGTACACAGCCAGCGACCATGCCGCCATATTTACCAACCTGGCCCCCCACATGACGCCTGCTCCACGGTCCCACTCGAGACCGGCGAGGAGTTACAGGGCCGACACACTGGATGTACGGCTGTTCTCGGAGGGCATGGAGAGACTGGATGTCTCTGGCTCCGCTGAGCAGATGGCGGAAGATGCCATGCGGCAGCTCCAGGCGGTCTGCAAGTGTTTTCTTGAACTTTGCGACTCGGCGGACCGCGACCCGTGGGGCAGCGCTTACAAAACGGTCGTGAAGCGTATAAACTGCCCCGGCAAACTTGAGCCGCTCGCGCCGGAGAGCCTAAAGCGGATCGTGGAACACCTGTTCCCATCGATGGACGTCCCAACTTTCCCCGACGCCGGCGACTCCCTGGCATGTTTCGCCCCGGTCACGGCGCATGAGATTCAGGAGGCGGCCGCAAGGGTAAAGACGTCGAAGGCCGCTGGCCCCGATAATATACCCAATACCTGACCTCTTTGCGAGGCTGTTCAGCAGATGCTTTGCAGAGGGCGTGTTCCCGCCCAGGTGGAAGTTGCAGAGGCTGGTTCTGTTGCCGAAGCCCGGAAAGCCACCGGACGACCCAGCATCGTTCAGACCAATCTGCCTCATCGACGGAGCCGGAAAGGTGCTCGAGCACTTCATTGGAACGCGCCTAGAGGAGGCGATCCGAGCAGCTGGCGACCTCTCGGCCGCACAGTTCGGCTTCCGAAAGGCTAAATCCACCGTCGATGCCATCTCCAAGGTGGTAGACATCGCCAGGTCGGCAATAGCCGGAAAGAGGTGGAAAGGCGGCTCGAAAGGGTACTGCCTTGTGGTAACGCTGGATTTACGCAACGCCTTCAACACGGCGAGATGGAGGCACTATCCAGCTTCTGAGTCCCCCCATACCTCTTGAAGACGATGAGCAGCTACTTCAAGGACCGAACGTTGGAGTTTTCCACCTCTGACGGCGCTGAGTCGGTTGAGCTTTCCTGCGGCGTACCTCAAGGTTCCGTATTAGCACCGCTACTATGGAACGCGATGTACGACGGAGTACTGCGCCTCTCACTGCCCGGTCGGTCTGATCTCGTGGGCTTCGCCGACGACATTGCGGTGGTCGTAGTGGATAAGGTGTTATCTCGTGTCGAAGAGACCTGCAACGCGTGCATCATGGCCATCGGCTCATGGCTGTCGAGCGTAGGCCTGCAGCTAGCGCCGCAAAAGACGGAAGCCGTGCTGATAAGCAGCAGAAAGAAGGTCGAAACCGCAACCATCGATGTGGGCGGCGCATCGATCAGATCGTCCAGAGCGATTAAATACCTGGGAGTCATGCTGGATACGAAGCTCTCGTTCCGCGAGCACCTCGCTTATGCCAGCACTAAGGCGGCTACATCCTACCGGGCGCTGTCTCGGATCATGCTGAACCGCAGAGGCCCTAAACAAGGAAGTAGAATACTCCTAACGAGCGTGACGAGAGCAACCCTGCTGTACGCTGCCCCGGTCTGGGCGCACGCCATGGCGACGCCCTCGTACAGCCGAGGAATGAATCCGACGCACCGGCTCGCCGCTCTGCATATATGCAGCGCATTCAGAACAGTGTCTGACCAGGCGGCACTGGTCCTGGCCGGGACACCCCCCTTGGATCTCCTGGCCAAGGAACAGGCCACCCTCTTCGGGCGGCTGCACGGTAGAGCACTCCCACCGGCGGAGAAGAAGCTGGCACGCTCTGTATTGAAGGCTGACACCCTCCAATCCTGGCAAACCCGATGGGAGTCCTCTACAAAGGGACGGTGGACCCACCGGCTTATTCCCAGGCTCGAGCCGTGGACCGGCAGAAAGCACGGCCAGGTTAACTTCTTCCTGACCCAAGTCCTGAGCGGCCATGGGTGCTTCAGAGGGTACCTCCACACGCGCGGGCATGAGGACAGCGCTGCCTGCGTCTGGTGTGCAGACGGCTCAGAGGAGACCGCGGAGCACGTAGTGTTCATCTGCGGGCAATTCGAGAGCGAGAGGAGGCGACTGGAGGAGTTCCTAGGCGACCAGATCAGCGTGGACAACCTGGTCGAAATGATGCTCGTCAGCAATGCCAATTGGCAGGCGGTGAGCAATTATGCTGCGACGGTTATGACCAGACTCTGGGAGGAGGAACGGCGCAGGAGAGGCGTACCGGGCTAATGGGGGCTATGCTTTCGCGAAGCAATGCTTTGCGGCCGTACCGCGAGGGCTTCGTCTCCATTTTCTAGCCATAGCCCGAGAAAAAGGAAAAGTCTTTCTTACTTACTGCAAGTGTATCTAAACTTCGGCATGCCGAAGTTAGCTTTCTTTCTTGTTTCTTTCTAACTTTCAGGGGAGGTGGAGCCGACCAACCGCCGGTGGAGTCCGTGCCAGATTCCTGCGTCTTCAACTCGCCCAGTGTCGTACCTACTCCAGCCGCTCGTCAACTGGACTAACTTTCAGATGGGCTGAAAGTCGCCAGTTTAGGACATTGGCCTTTCGCAGATCCTGTAGGATTTTCCTTGACGAACATAACCTACGGTTCAAATTGTGGTGGTCGTGCAGCGCGCAGTTAGTACTGCGGGTCACGATCCCACCTCCAAGATGATCCCGAAGGCCACATCCACCAGGAAAACCCAAGGCTCTACCCACCAACTACGTTAACACTGACAAAAAAAACACTCTACGTTAAATTAAATAAATAACATGAATCCCTATCTACTATATCACAGTTTTTTTTATCACAGCGTTTTCCTCGTGCCTCTTGCACGGACCTGTAAGCCGAGGGGTGCAGATCCGTCGTTTCCACGGACGAATGCCACCACCTGGTCACAGCATAACACCTGCGAACTGTGCCGGGAGCAATTGTCCGTCTTCATGCGGATCAAGCCTCCCGTCCTAACTGGAAACAAATAGGAATGTACCCCAGGAAACTACGCGTTGACAACCAGTCCCCAGGCCCTCGGTGCAATTGCCGGCCGTACAATAGGCCTCGCAAGCCGCCGTTTCATGGGGGCTGGCTGGTCTAGGACGTGGTTATGGAGACGTCGTCATCTCGCTATCCTGTTTAATTTGTTTTTGTTTGGGCGCCATATTGTTACGGAACTGCTTGTCTCCAAAATCAGGCATATAATTGTAATTACAAAAGCTGTAACACATACAATTTGGAATAAATTGTAGTATTTTACATTTGTATTTATTATTTCCTTGGGTTGCTAATATTCTATAGGCTCTAATTTTGTAACATTATTTGTAATATAATTTGTTTGTGTAAAATCTGCAAAATGATTTGAAATTATAATTTCGTCAATTTGCATAGTATAATTTTTAATTTTGACAATGTTATTTCCTGATATATGGCCATCAGCCAGCGGGCGGATAGGGGGAATAACGGGTGAGTTACCTGCCGTAACTGTTCGCACCGTTGGAAGTGCGACTATACTCTCCCCGTGAGGGCGGCTGGAAGCAGGTCCCAGTAGGTCATGTCTCTGCTGAGGATGCTGACGAATGGTAGTCGGGCGGGGAGAAGAAAACTCCTGCCCAAAAAATTACCGCAATCCAAGGTGGAACAGCATATGCCGATGGATGCGTGTCCGGGGGGTGCTTGGACATTAGTATGCGGACTCTGGTGGACCGGCCGACCCATCAGTTTTAATTAGGCTTACCACGGTATGCGGGCTCTACCGTGGCGGACCATCCCCTACCCAGCATACTCGTGGTACCAAGACATGAATTCTAACAAACAACAAAGCAAGCAAAACATAGGTGATCGCCAAACCTCAAGGGCGAAAGGGGGTATCCCCCCCGCAAAAACCACCTCGAAGACGCCTTGCGGTCGAGCGTGCATCAAAAAGGAGGAGGAGAGCTCTTCAGAGCGCCTTCATCCGGGGGCCGGAGCCAACGGAAAGGGCGAACCGATGGGCCCACCGAGCGGCGTGATCGGGGGCAAGTCCCTCGACGTCACCGCAGGCGGCTCCAGAGGCAACCCCAATCCAGGAAGCCAGGCCCAGCAGCAGCCGAGGAAGAAGTCGCTCAATCACGAGTGGAGAAGGGCGGCTTTTATCCTCGCGAGAGCCAATCCAGCCATGGAGCGGACTCGGAACAAGCGGGTCTTATCAAGTGGGCGAGAGGTGTCCTGCCGGACTTCAAGCCTGAGAAGGCGGGAAGGGCAGTAGCTCCCAGTGCCCACCCAACTAGCGCGAACGCGGGCAGAAGCGCTCGTCTGAGGTGCAACCACCGCAGCCGAAGCGTTCCAAGGTGCAGCCTCAGCGGTCCTCCGCCGAGGTGACCAAGGGAAAGATCCTGATTGGAGTGGTGGATGAGGGCTCCAGTGACGGACATATCCCGAGGGACCAGTGGCGCTGGATCGTTGGCGAGCTGCACAACAGGTTCATGGAGGAGCTGTTGGATTCGGGAGGTGCACTGCCCCGATGTGAGGATGCCGGATGGCACCAAGGTGGCGTGAAGGTGATCGCGTGCGTGGACACGGACTCCGTCAACTTCTACAAGCGGCCGATCGCAGGATTGGGTGAGGTGTACCCAGGTGCGAAGGTCGCTGCAGTCGATTGGGACAAGATCCTGAGCAAGCCGAGAGCCAGGGCGTGGCTGTTCCATAAGCCGGAGGAACCGGAGAAGATCCTCAAGCTGCTGCAGCTGAGCAACCCCGACCTCCTTTGAATGGCGAGTCGCAAAGGTTGAGGAGGCCGTTGGTCCGAGGCGCCATGTTGTCCTGACTCTTAATGAGGGAACAGTCGAGGTGCTGAGGAAAAACGGGCGGCTTCTCCGGTACGGCTTCGATAGAGTGGCCGTACGAGTTTAGAAGGCCGACGCAGAGCCGGGCCTAAAGGAAGAGGACCCTGACCTGGAGGGACCTCGAATCGAGGAGGCGCCCGGTATAATATTTCCTTTTATTTATTTCATTTAGTCTTATTAATTTGGAAGTGGAGCAGGGAAGGTCCCGCTCCACTCCGATGTTCAATCGTCAATGCTCTTGACTTTTATACACAAAGGTTTCTTAGTCTAATTCGGTGAGCAGCGCTGCCGGCGTAGGCTGCAGCGCTGCGACGCTTATATACATAACTTATATGTAGATATATATGTAATGTCGTCGAGCGACGGCAAAGGAGGAGTTGGAGTGCAGTGGACAGCGTGTGGCCAGCGTGAGAACTCTGACTATGCATTTATGTATGTTGGCCTTCAACTGACCGCTCGTATTACACTTGCACTTGGACTGTTTATGATAACAGTGGTGCATCGCTATATGTGCATACTACATCTCCCTCCTTTTGAAAAATAACGTAACTTAGTGTAGTTATTTTATTTTTTTAGGTATACATATATTTTTTTTGTGTATATATATACATACATAGGTATATATATATATATTTTTTTTTTTGTATTACTAATATATATATATATTATTTTTATATATACATAGGTATATATTTTCTGTTTGTTTTTTTTTTATTATTACTAAAATATATTTTTTGGTATATATATATATATATAGGTATATATTATTATTATTATTATTATTATTATTATATATATTTTTTTTTTTTACTAATATCTATATATATAAAATGCTTTGACCTCACTGCCTGACTGACTGACTGATATATCACAGCCATGGCCAAACCACATGTCTTAGAGACTTGAAGTTTTTTTTTTTAAATCAGAAAAAAAAATTCCAGATTCGTATGGGTATTTTAATTTTCTAATTCCACCTGCAACCTATTTTAAAAAATAAAAAACAAAAATTAAAAAAAATAATATTAATGGGATAATATTGATATTTGTCTAAGGCTTAGAGTAGGCCTTGCCTCATTTTAAATTTGTCATTCGACTTCAAAGAATCTTTATTTCTCATTCAGTGCGCTGACTTCAAAGCGAATATTAATACAACATTTTAAGTGTGGATCTGCATCCGATCAAAGCGAGGATGCAATAGCGGGCCCTCTAGTATATATATATTTTTGTTTTGTTTTTTGTGTTTTTTTTTTCTTTTTTTTTAATTTTATTTGGTTTATATATGTTTTGGTTTTTTTTTTGTGTTTTTCGTTTTTTAATTCAAAGTTACTAAGTCAAGGTCAGGGTTTTTTTTCTATTTCCTTGTCCGAAATGAACGTCTTCATTGGACCGTACTTTAGAATAAAAGATTCGAAAATTGCTTTAGTGACAATTTTTTTTTTATTGCCACCAAATATTTGTTAAGTCACAAATCAGAGTGACTGGTTATTCGTTGCCATTTACTGACTGGGGTAGAGGACCTAATGTGTCCACTATCACTCTATCAAAGGCATTTTTGGTTGTTATGTCCGTTAGGGTCATAGGTGTTTTTGGTGCGTCGTTGTTTTCGACGTCAGGCATTTAGGACATCTACATTTATACTTTTGTTAGAATAGTAGTGTCTTTTTACTTTGGCCAAAGTTTTGTTTATGCCATAATGACCTCTTTTAATGTGTTTTAATTTATTTTTTTTTTTTTGTGTAGACAGTAAGCTTCTTTTTGGGTCACCGGGTCGAGTAGCTACTCTCAATAAATTTAATATTTTATTGGCCATTATATTGAAATTATCTATTGCAACATGTACAAAGATATTTCCCCGCGGTGCCATTTGAGTTTGCAGATTATATATACCGCCTTTGGAAAAATTTACCTAAGTCAAGGACTCCATTAGTCTATAAATCGCTAACTTCTTATCTTGCAATAATTTTCTTATCATGTTTAAAGAAACATAACATAGGTTTTTATATGCAAGGTCACTACTTTTCATAATCCGTCATTTTTGATGACGTTGGGCTTTGAAGCTTTTAATAGTTATTGCCTAGGCAATCCTACTTTTGTATTCTTTGTTTCCCTGCGCAGGGTTTCTGTCTACTTTGTTGCCTGGTAGTGACTTTCAGGTCTTTATTTTGTAAGTCTTAAAAAAAATTTTTTTTTTTTCGTGACATTGATCTGTAAGTATTATATATAATTAATGCAAATGCATCATTCTTTGGAAAGAATTAGGGGCTATTTTTAACGCAGATGGTAATCGCGTGTAGCGATACGCTCCTGTTGAAGTAGAGAATGATCTCATATTTCTTGACTTTTCATCTAGTTCGCTTTGATGAAACCCTGACATCAGATCTAGGCACTAGAAATATTTTGCTCGTCCTAATTGATCAAGAATATCTTCTACTCTTGGAAGTGGGAATTTGTCTGCTAACAGTTTCTTGTTGATTTGACGATAGTCAACAACTAATCGCCATCTCTTTTCCGCCGAATTAGGCAGTGATTTCTTGGGTACCAAGAGAAGTGGGCTATTATATTCTGAGATAGACGGCTCGACAATGCCGTCTCTTGTTAATTTGTCAACTTGCCTTTGCATTTCTGGTTTTTGACTTTCTGGCATTCTATAGTTTTTAATGTAGACTGGAGTTTTGTCATTTAATCTCAATTTTTGCGTATAAAAGTTATTAGCTGATATGGTTTCTGTTTCGAGACCAAAAATATCGCTATATTTTGTTAAATCGTTTTTAAATAACGAAGGAAATTTAAGAAGTTTTAATACTTCTGAAGTTCTTTGTGCACTATGTTCTGTATTTGCATTGTAAACATCATAATCATCTAATGATTCGCTTTTTATGTTTGCGCTATTAACAATAGCGTCTTTATCGGTCGTATTTATAATGCGAATTAACACGTTCTGGGTGTTTACAAGTGCACTTGCTATTATAATGCCAGGTTGCAATTCATGGTTGGGGATGAGAGCATATGTGTCAGTAGACATTAGTTGAATCTTTCGAATAACTTCTGATCTAGCTGGCAAAACTATTTCATTATCTAGTGAATGTATTATAGGAATGTTTATATTCCTGTAATTTTCGGGCCTCAAATTGAGCCAATCCTCTTGGTCGTGGAATTCTAAAATACAATTGTATTTCTTAATGAAATCCAAACCAATTATACCATCCCCTGGTATAGGAAAGTTGTGAGGTACGATATGGAATTCATATGGCTGCATTTGCAACCCACAATTCCAAATCTATAGTACCTAGAGACTGAATTGTCCCTTGCCCTATGCCTGACATACTCCTTGTATTCGGCGAATTTAAATAATTTAAATTTAATTTTTTTTTTTTTTTTTTTAGAGAGAAATTTCAGCACCTGTATCTATTAAAAGAGTTACCTTGAATTGGTACTTATATATATATATATATTTTTTTTTTTTTGAACGAAAATGCTTAAATTGAGATTAATTTTTGTACAGTTTTACTAGTGGTTGTCGCTCAAGGGGGCTAGTTCGTTTTCCGTTTCAATATATCGGACGTTATTTCTATAGTTTCAAGCATTTTGGTAAGGCTTGTTAGGCTTTCCTTGATTTTATTTTTCCGAATCATCGAATCAGAAAAGATATCTTGAAGAGGGGATTTGACTCCGCTCTGGGAGATAAAAACACCAGATAAACTGACGCTGAGAAGAAAAACAAAAAAATTTTCCGTTTTGCCCAAATCGAGCCAGCATATATGATTTTATTATTATGACTTTATTAAAAAGACCAAATATTTTCTGTATTTATTGATAAGATATTTATTGAAAAAATATTAATTTATTTTTATTTATAATTGATAAGAAAATGAACAATTTAAGCTCCTAAGCTTCCCTTCATAAGTCATTGATAAGTAATTGATAAGGAAATAAACAGAATAAGCCTGTTTTGCTAAATTCAGTGTTTAGACCGAATTGCATGTGAAACCTGTGCTAAAGGTAAAATCTGTGTGAAACCATTCCCAAAAATGGCAGAAAATCGTTTGCGGGAAAATGAACAAAGTATCTGCCGGTGGAGCAAGATATTTCGTAACATTTATTGATGACTATTCGCGTTATATGTTCGTATATTTTTTGAAGACCCGTGATGAATTGCTTCCCACGTTTAAAGTCTTTGTCGCGTTTGCAGGAAAACAGGCCGTCAGCCAGCGGGCGGATAGGGCGAATAACGGGTGAGAAATCACCTGCCGTAACTGTTCGCACCGTTGGAAGTGCGACTATACTCTCCCCGTGAGGGCGGCTGGAAGCAGGTCCCAGTACGGTCATGTCTCTGCTGAGGATGCTAACGAATGGTAGTCGGGCGGGGAGAAGAAAACTCCTGCCCAAAAAATTACCCCAATCCAAGGTGGAACAGCATATGCCGAGGGATGCGTGTCCGGGGGGTGCTTGGACATTAGTATGCGGACTCTGGTGGACCGGCCGACCCATCAGTTTTAATTAGGCTTACCACGGTATGCGGGCTCTACCGTGGCGGACCATTCCCTACCCAGCATACTCGTGGGACCAAAACATGAACTCAAATAAAACAATCAAGCAAAACATAGGTGATCGCCAAACCTCAAGGGCGAAAGGGGGTATCCCCCCCCCCTCAAAAACCACCTCGAAGACGCCTTGCGGTCGAGCGTGCATCAAAAAGGAGGAGGAGAGATCTTCAGAGCGCCTTCATCCGGGGGCCGGAGCCAACGGAAAGGGCGAACCGATGGGCCCACCGAGCGGCGTGATCGGGGGCAAGTCCCTCGACGTCACCGCAGGCGGCTCCAGAGGCAACCCCAATCCGGGAAGCACGGCCCAGCAACAGCAGAGGAAAAAGCCGCTCTATCACGAGCGCAGAAGGGCGGCCTTTATCCTCGCGAGAGCCAATCCAGCCATGGAGGCGGACCCGGAACAGGCGGGTCTCATAAAGTGGCCGAGAGGTGTTCTGCCGGACTTCAAGCCTGAAAAGGCGGGAAGGGCAGTAGCTCCCAGCTCCCACCCAACTAGCGCGAACGCGGGCAAAAGCGCTGCCAAACGCCAGCGCTCATCGGAGGTGCAACCACCGCAGCCGAAGCGGACCAAGGTGCAGCCCCAGCGGTCCTTCACCGAGGTGACCAGGGGCAAGATCCTGATTGGAGTGGTGGATGAGGGCTCCAGTGACGGACAGATCCCGAGGGACCAATGGCGTTGGATCGTTGGCGAGCTGCACAACAGGTTCGTGGAGGAGCTGTTGGAGTCGGGTGGTGCACTGCCTCGGTGCGAAGATGCCGGATGGCACCAGGGTGGCGTGAAGGTGATCGCGTGCGAGGACACGGCCTCCGTCACCTTCTACAAGCGGGCGATCGCAGGACTGGGTGTGGTATACCCCGGTGCGAAGCTCGTCGTCGTAGACTGGGACAAGATCCCCAGCAAACCGAGAGCCAGGGCGTGGCTGTCCCACAAGCCGGCGGAGCCGGAGAAAATACTCAAGCTCTTGCAGCTGAGTAACCCCGACATCCCCTCCTCTGATTGGCAAGTCGCCAAGGTCGAGGAGGCCGTTGGTCCGAGGCGCCAGGTTGTCCTGACTCTAAATGAGGGAACAGTCGAGGTGCTGAGGAATAACGGGGGGCTTCTCCGGTACGGCTTCGACAGCGTGGCCGTGCGCGTATACAAGGCCGACGCCAAGGCGGGCCAAAAGGAAGAGGACCTCGATATAGAGGAGCCTCAGATCGAGGAGGCGCCAGGGTTGTCCGACGACGAGGACATTCTGGAGGACTACGCCTCCGAAGAGAGCGAACTGGCGAGGGGCCTTCGCGAGGTCGGAATGTTCGAGGAAGAGGATGAGCCACTCTCGGACGCCGACACTACTGTGGTGGAGGTGAAAGTGCAGAATGTCTTTGACGTTCCTGCAGATAAACCTCCACCACAGTAAAGCAGCCTCCGCTGCTCTACTCCTCCACCTAAGAGAAGGTGGCACTGACGCTGTCCTCATCCAGGAGCCCTGGATCTGTGGCGACAGAATCCAAGGGTTGAGGGCAGCCGTCTATAGGCTATACGCAGCCTGCATACTCGCAAAGAAAGACTTAACTCATTTCTTGCTTCCCAATTTCAGCAATGAAGACATAATAACCGCATGTCTAGAGGGACCAAACGGTTCCTTCCGGATATGCTCTGCATACCTGGGGCACGATCAGGACCCCATCCCCCCAACCCTGAAGCATGTAACCGAGGACAGCAGACGACTGGGCCTGGGTCTCATCATCGGGTGCGACGCGAACGCCCACCACCATCAGTGGGGCAGCACCAACACCAATGACAGGGGTGAGTCTCTTTTTGATTTTATCCTTGCATCCAACTTGCTGGTGGGAAACTCAGGTAATGAACCCACCTTTATCATCAAAAACCGAAGGGAGGTACTTGATATCACCCTTCTCTCTGAATCCCTGAAGAACTCTCTTAAGTCGTGGAGAGTGCTGGAGAAGCACTCATTCTCTGACCACAGGTATATCCAATTCACGCTAGGTTTCGATAGGTTCAACCCAGTCACTTTCCGGAACCACCGGAGGACTGACTGGGAGAAATATAGATCCCAGCTGAGTAAGATCCTCAAGCCACCTCCAGCCCCAACCCTCTCGGAATTTTGTCCAGAGGGGCTGGAGCGTCTCGTTGAAACTTTCACCGATGCTTGTAGCACGGCTCTAGATAGGTCCTGCCCCCGTAGCAAGAATGGGGGGAAGACTGGGAAGAAGCCACCATGGTGGTGTAAGGAATTAGGCTGCCTCAAGAAGATCACGAGGCAGTCCTTCAATATAGCCAAGAGCGCCAACACAGACGCATCTTGGCGTCTCTATAAATCGAACATAAGTTCCCTGTATAACAGGGAATTAAGAAAGGAGGGCCTGGTCCGACTTTTGCTCAGGAATCTACTCTGAGGCGTCTATGCTGAGGAAGGTCCTCTCGTCGACGCCCTCCAACCCGGGCTTTGTCAAGTATCCTGACGACAGCTGGACGACATCCAGTGAGGAAACCCTCGGGGTTCTCCTGGATGCCCACTTCCCGGCTAGCTCTTTCCAGAGTAGCCCACCTAACCCCCGACACGGCGGGGTCCGTCCGCTTCAGCCCATATAAATCCCCTGGGGTGGACTGCATCATACCTGCACAGCTCAGCTACGCAGCAGATCTATCCACTCCCTGGCTTCAACTGATCTTTTCGATCATCCTCGCTACGGGGGTCATTCCGAATGGATGGCTCCGCTCAAAAGTTGTTTTCATCCCCAAGGCGGGCAAGCCATCGCATTGCACGCCTAAGGATTACAGGCCGATAAGCCTCTCCTCGTTTCTACTCAAGACGCTGGAGAGACTCATTAGTCTGCATCTTAGAACTAAAATTCCCCAATCATCCTTATCAGGATCTCAACACGCTTATAGGAGGGGCAGGTTTACAGAGACAGCACTCCATTCGCTTACAACTATCATAGAAAAATCGCTCCACGAAAAGGAGTTCACACTCGGCGCCTTCCTGGATATAGAGGAACATTCTCCCAGACTCAATTACGACGGCACTGACTAAGCTGGGGATTGATCACGCAGCAGAACGGTGGAGGCAACACTGGGGGGGTCAACCATCTCCAGACAAGTCAACAGAAGCACACCTCAGGGCGGAGTCCTCTCCCCTCTCCTATGGAAGAGGGCGGCTGTCGTGTTGTGGCCTACGCGGATGATGTTGCCTTGGTATTTACGGGAAAATTCCCGCAAACACTCTGTGACAGGATGAGCGACAGTCTTCGGCTCCTGGCGGATTGGACTGCCAGGTGCGGACTGGGAGTAAACCCAGCAAAGACCGAGCTGGTCCTCTTTACTAGGAAATACAAGATCCCCAAAGTGATACCCCCTAAATTCTGCGGGGTACCTCTACCCCTTAAAAACCAGGCCAAATATCTAGGTCTAATCCTGGACAGAAAACTAGAGTGGGGCCTCAACACGGACGAGAGGGCCAAAAAGGCCACAATCGCGCTCTACACCTGCCGCAAGGCTATCGGGCTAAAATGGGGAATGACCCCAAAAATAGTCCGTTGGCTGTACACGGCTATCATTCGCCCGATACTCCTCTACGGAGGGGCAATCTGGTGCCCAGCTATAAAGTGGTCTACCTGCCTGGGCAAGTTAAGAAAAATTCAGCGCATGGCTGAGATCTGTATGACAGGCAGCCTGCGCACAACTCCGGGAGACGCCTTGCACGTTCTCCTGGACATCCTCCCAATTGAACTAATGGGAGAGATGACCGCGTCACTCTCGGCATTAAGGCTGAAGGGCGCGGGTCTGTGGAGAAGACTGAGTTTCGGACACACGAACCTCGGCTCTGCTCCACACCTTACTGAGGGAAACACTGATTACTGTGTCCCCACTGAACACCCCATCACACCCTTCCAGGTTCACATCCCCGATAGAACGGAATGGAACCTAGGACCCCCTGAACCCCTAGGGTCCCTTCACAACTACACGGATGGCTCAAAACTGGACGGCCGGGTGGGAGGAGGTATATACTCTGAACACCTGGGATTAAACGTCTCGTTCAGGCTACCCGACCACTGCAGCGTCTTTCAGACGGAAGTTGACGCCATCAAAGAAGCCCTTGATCAGCTCCCCCAAACTAGGGGCAGAGCTCCCTTATGCATTTTCTCTGACAGTCAGGCCGCCCTGAAGTGACTCGAATCTATTTCTTCCAACTCGAAAACCATCAACGACTGCAGCAGATCTCTTCACGAGATGGCGGAGCAGTACGACCTCCACCTCATCTGGGTCCCAGGACATAGGGACATCGAGGGCAACTGCGCTGCCGATGAGCTGGCCCGGCAGGGTACAACCTCCCCTCTTCAGCCGGAGAGGGAGTCAGTTGACATGCCCTTGGCCACTCGCAGACTACTCTGTAGGGAGAACTTGCACCTCCTCGCGGACAGGAAATGGGAAAACCTCATCACCTGCCGCCACTCTAGAATGATCTGGCCACGCCGTTCAGCGAAGCGCTCAAAGGAGCTATTATCACTAAGCAGGGAAAGCTGCGCCCTGGCCGGGAGGGCTCTTACTGGTCACTGGCTGCTTGGAACGCATGGGTCCAGGCTGTCGGGGCACCATAATGACTTCTGTAGAAGCTGTAGGGATGAGGAGGAAGAGGAGGAAGAGGAGACCGTCCTCCAACCCCTCTGCCAATGTCCGGCCCTAAGCAGACGAAGACTGCAGTACCTGGGCTTCCCCACCCTTGTGGATCTCGCAGAGCTATGCGAGACATCACCGAGGCAGATAATCCGATTCATCCAAGGATCGGGTTGGTCCTCTCTTACGTAGTACTGGTCAACGGCCCATGAGTACCTGCATCGGACGGGGACCTAAGCCTATGCGGCATCACAAAGAGCCTCCTCAGGCTCAAGTGGATGGTCCGGCTCTCTGAGCCGGCCATCACCGCCCTAACCTAACCTAACCTTGCAGGAAAACAGACCGGTGAAAAACTTAAAGCAATTCGCAGCGATAACGGTCGCGAATATATAAGCCACGAGTTTCAGAAGTTCCTATCTGAAAACGGTATTAAGCGGCAATTGACAGTACCGTACACTCCGCAGCAAAACGGGGTTGCTGAGCGCGCTAACCGGACACTTGTGGAAATGGCAAGGAGCTCATACATTCAGGAGTGAATGAGTTCCTGTGGGGAGAGGCAGTTAGGACTGCAGCAAATCTACGCAACATATCGGAGACAAGGTCGTTGAAGAGTCAAACACCATTCGAACTGTGGACAGGTAAAAAGCCTTCGATATCGCATCTAAAAATCTTTGGATGCAAAGCGATTGCATTAAGTAAGAAACAAGCAGGAAAGTTCAAGCCAAAAGGATTGAATGCATGATGATAGGGTATTCAACAACAGCGAAGGCCTACTAGATTAATGCGCATTGGATCGAACCAGGTAATCGAAAGTAGAGACGTCGTTTTTCTAGAGGAAACTATAGGGTATCCGAAGAATGGAAACAGCGAGAACGAGGCGGCACTTATTGACGAAATTGGAGTTGATTGTTCGCAGATTTTGGCAGTGGACAACAACAAAGAAGGTGCTGAGGTGCTCGAGGAAGAGCAAATTGACAGCGAGATTAATTAAACTGATAGTTCTGATGTTTACGAGAGTGCGAAGAGCTATGATACCGAAGAACGGGAAATTCGTGGTCGTGGCCGTCCTAAGAAGATAAAAACTGGAAAGCCCGGGCGTCCACAAAAACAATACAACTTGTTGAACATGATGAAGGTTCAAGATGTCGAGGTACCTGTTACGTTTGCTGAAGCGACACAGTCTGAAATGAGTCAAGAGTGGGTAGCATCAATTCAGAAGGAGATTGACGCCCTCGAAGCTAATCAGACATGGGAGCTACAGGACTTACCAGACGGTAAGAAAGCCATCGGTAGTAAGTAGGTTTTTGGCATCAAGGGAGATAAGGATGGCAATGTGATGCGATTTAAATCGAGGTTGGTGGCTAAAGGATGTGCACAACAATGTGGTATCGACTTTTTTGAAACGTTTTCACCAGTTGTCAGATATTCGTCGGTGAGACTGGCTGTTGAGCATAACTTTTTTCTACATCAGATGTATCGACAACTTACTTAAATAGCGAATTGAGCGAAGAAGTCTATATGAAGCAACCCGATGGATTTGATAATAAACATCATGGAAAAGTTTTGAGACTAAAGAAGTCACTTTACGGACTAAAACAGAGCGGCAGAGAGTGGAACGCCAAGCTCGATAAAGTCTTGCAAAAACTGCATTTTGTTCCCTGTGCCAGCGAGCCGTGTGTGTACACACGCAATAAGAAGGACAATATTAATATAATTGCAGTATATGTCGACGATCTTCTTATTGCAAGCTCATGTAAAAATGATTTGATTGGTATAAAAGAGTCAATTGCCAAAGAGTTTAAAGTAGTAGATAGCGGACAGCTGAATCATTTCTTGGGCATCGAAGTTGAGCGAGAAGGTGAAACTGGAGCCATATCCATAGGTCACAAGACATATATCGAGAGTATGCTACACACCTGGGGCATGTTAGATTGCAAATCGGTAGCAACGCCTTTGGAGGCAAATTTCCAAGTAAAGTGTACTGCTCCTAACTGCAAGCCTATTAACGAAAGGGACTACCAATCACTTATAGGATCACTAATGTATTTGGCAATTACAACCAGATATAATGCATTCAGTTGCAAAACTGGCTCAAAGAAATGTGAACCCACATAAGGAACATGAAGTCGCTGTCAAGCGTATACTCAGGTATTTGAAGGGCATCTCAAACTTAAAGCTTCATTATCACGCAACAGGTAAACCGATTCATGGCTACGTCGACGCAGATTGGGCAAATGACACATCGGATCGTAAATCCTACAGTGGATATGTCTTCATAATCGCAGCTGGTCCAATATCCTAGGAGTCAAGAAGCAAAGTCTGGTGGCATTATCCAGCACGGAGGCCGAATATGTTGCATTGTCCATTGCAGCAAGAGAAGCAGTATTTATAAAAAAGTTTCTGAAGGAAATGGGTTTTTTGATAGATCACTCAATTTTAATTTTTTGCGATAATCAGAGTGCTTTATGTTTAGCTAAGAATCCAGTATTACATAATAGAAGTAAGCATATCGACATAAAGTACCACTATGTTAGGGAACTTAGTTGTTTCTGAATATGTTGTTGAGAAGGAGTATTGAAATACTAAAAATATTATGTATGTTAATTTGGCAACAACCATATACTGAGATTTGTTCACACTGATCTGAATCAGTTCTTTTTCTTTTTCTGGAAACTTCCTTCTTCTTTTGTTAACTTCCGAACAACTCACAACGCTGTCACGCTTATGTCAAATAAACAATTATTAAACTTTAACTAAATCGCCTCGCGTTTTATTCCATCATTTCCAATAGGTTATGGGCCCAGGAGTAGTAAAGACTTTAATAATAGTGTGTGATCAAGTGGAAAATAATTATTGTCTGTAATTAGCTTGTACATTTTTTATAAACATGAGCGGACAAGGGCTGTGTGCGATCGACAAATTGGACGGCGAAAATTACGCAGTATGGTCGGTTCAAATGAAAAGTGTATTGGTGCACTCAGGTATGTGGTCGTGAGTGTGCGGAAGACGCTTGAAGCAAGAAAGTGATACAGTTGAGCAAGGAGCCCAATTCGACGAACTAGACGAAAAAGCACTAGCAACAATATTGCTGTGCGTGAAGGCTTCAGAAATTAATTTGATTAAAAACTGCGCTAGTTCTAAAGAAGCTTGGGACAAGCTTGCAGCTGTGTACAAGCCTCGTAGACCCGCCAGGAAAATTACCTTGTTCAGGAAATTACTCCGGTTGAGTTTGTCGGAAAGTGCGTGCGTACAAAATTACATAAATGATTTTGTGGATATCGTCGAAAAACTGAAAGAAATTGATATGGACATTTCTGAAGATATTCTTACTATTTTGATGCTGTCGGGACTCGGTAAGAAATTCGAAAATTTCGTGTTAGCGATCGAAACGCGCCACTCTCTCTGATTTAAAAGTGAAAATTATAGAAGAGGGAGAGAGACAAAGAGTGAGTTCAGACGAAACGGAACTTTGTGTGCAGCAAGCATTTGTGTCGCGTCCCAGTGGAAAGGAAGACAAGAATAATAGATCGGCGCAAAAGAACAGTGATGCAAAGAAGAATAACAAATGCTTTCGATGTTGTCGCGAGGGTCACTTTATTGCGCAGTGCAAAGTGAAAGACAAAAATGATGAAATAGAAACATCTGCAAAAGAGAAGTCGTTTACTATGCTTGCAAGTGTAAATAAAAATGACGTTTTAACGAAATCGATGTGGTGCTTGGACAGTGGAGCAACTGCTCACATGTGTTGTGAAAGGTCGTGGTTCGCGGACATTAAAGAGCATAAAGAGAAAATATATTACTTGCAGGAAAAAACTATATATTTTCGGATGGTTCCGTTAATTTGAAAAATGTACTTTACGTAAAAAACTTGCAAAGTAATTTCATATCGGTAGCGAAAGCCGTTGAAAAAGGGTATAAAGTGATTTTTCACAAGCAAAGTGCGTATATGAAGAACGGTCAAAATGAAGAAGTGTTACAGGCAAGAAAAGCTGGAAATCTTTTTGTTGTTGATACTTCGAACAATCGGTGCATGTACTTGTGTACAAATGATGAATTGTGGAAGTGGCATTATCGTTATGGTCATTTGAACATGGCGAGCCTAAAAAAGATGGCAAGTGACAATATGGTCAATGGCTTAAAGTTAATCAAAAATGTTGTGGACATAGACCGAATTGCATGTGAAACCTGTGCTAAAGGTAAAATCTGTGTGAAACCATTCCCAAAAATGGCAGAAAATCGTGCGGACAAAGTGCTAGGGCTAGTGCATTCGGACATTTGCGGGAAAATAAACAAAGTATTTTTTGAAGACCCGTGATGAATTGCTTCCCACGTTTAAAGACTTTGTCGCGTTTGCAGGAAAACAGACCGGTGAAAAACTTAAAGCAATTCGCAGCGATAACGGTCGCGAATATATAAGCCACGAGTTTCAGAAGTTCCTATCTGAAAACGGTATTAAGCGGCAATTGACAGTACCGTACACTCCGGAGCAAAACGGGGTTGCTGAGCGCGCTAACCGGACACTTGTGGAAATGGCAAGGAGCTCATACATTCAGGAGTGAATGAGTTCCTGTGGGGAGAGGCAGTTAGGACTGCAGCATATCTACGCAACAGATCGGAGACAAGGTCGTTGAAGAGTCAAACACCATCTTTGGATGCAAAGCGATTGCATTAAATAAGAAACAAGCAGGAAAGTTCAAGCCAAAAGGCATTGAATGTATGATGATAGGGTATTCAACAACAGCGAAGGCCTACCAGATTAATGCGCATTGGATCGAACCAGGTAATCGAAAGTAGAGACGTCGTTTTTCTAGAGGAAACTATAGGGTATCCGAAGAATGGAAACAGCGAGAACGAGACGGCACTTATTGACGAAATTGGAGTTGATTGTTCGCAGATTTTGGCAGTGGACAACAACAAAGAAGGTGGTGAGGTGCTCGAGGAAGAGCAAATTGACAGCGAGATTAATTAAACTGATAGTTCTGATGTTTACGAGAGTGCGAAGAGCGATGATACCGAAGAACGGGAAATTCGTGGTCCTGGCCGTCCTAAGAAGATAAAAACTGGAAAGCCCGGGCGTCCACAAAAACAATACAACTTGTTGAACATGATGAAGGTTCAAGATGTCGAGGTACCTGTTACGTTTGCTGAAGCGACACAGTCTGAAATGAGTCAAGAGTGGGTAGCATCAATTCAGAAGGAGATTGACGCCCTCGAAGCTAATCAGACATGGGAGCTACAGGACTTACCAGAAGGTAAGAAAGCCATCGGTAGTAAGTAGGTTTTTGGCATCAAGGGAGATAAGGATGGCAATGTGATGCGATTTAAATCGAGGTTGGTGGCTAAAGGATGTGCACAACAATATGGTATCGACTTTTTTGAAACGTTTTCACCAGTTGACAGATATTCGTCGGTGAGACTGGCTGTTGAGCATAACTTATTTCTACATCAGATGTATCGACAACTTACTTAAATAGCGAATTGAGCGAAGAAGTCTATATGAAGCAACCCGATGGATTTGATAATAAACATCATGGAAAAGTTTTGAGACTAAAGAAGTCACTTTACGGACTAAAACAGAGCGGCAGAGAGTGGAACGCCAAGCTCGATAAAGTCTTGCAAAAACTGCATTTTGTTCCCTGTGCCAGCGAGCCGTGTGTGTACACACGCAATAAGAAGGACAATATTAATATAATTGCAGTATATGTCGACGATCTTCTTATTGCAAGCTCATGTAAAAATGATTTGATTGGTATAAAAGAGTCAATTGCCAAAGAGTTTAAAGTAGTAGATAGCGGACAGCTGAATCATTTCTTGGGCATCGAAGTTGAGCGAGAAGGTGAAACTGGAGCCATATCCATAGGTCACAAGACATATATCGAGAGTATGCTACACACCTGGGGCATGTTAGATTGCAAATCGGTAGCAACGCCTTTGGAGGCAAATTTCCAAGTAAAGTGTACTGATCCTAAAAAGGACTACCAATCACTTATAGGATCACTAATGTATTTGGCAATTACAACCAGGCCAGATATAATGCATTCAGTTGCAAAACTGGCCCAAAGAAATGTGAACCCACATAAGGAACATGAAGTCGCTGTCAAGCGTATACTAAGGTATTTGAAGGGCACCTCAAACTTAAAGCTTCATTATCACGCAACAGGTAAACCGATTCATGGCTACGTCGACGCAGATTGGGCAAATGACACATCGGATCGTAAATCCTACAGTGGATATGTCTTCATAATCGCAGCTGGTCCAATATCCTAGGAGTCAAGAAGCAAAGTCTGGTGGCATTATCCAGCACGGAGGCCGAATATGTTGCATTGTCCATTGCAGCAAGAGAAACAGTATTTATAAAAAAGTTTCTGAAGGAAATGGGTTTTTTGATAGATCACTCAATTTTAATTTTTTGCGATAATCAGAGTGCTTTATGTTTAGCTAAGAATCCAGTATTACATAATAGAAGACATAAAGTACCACTATGTTAGGGAACTTAGTTGTTTCTGAATATGTTGTTGAGAAGGAGTATTGAAATACTAAAAATATTATGTATGTTAATTTGGCAACAACCATATACTGAGATTTGTTCACACTGATCTGAATCAGTTCTTTTTCTTTTTCTGGAAACTTCCTTCTTCTTTTGTTAACTTCCGAACAACTCACAACGCTGTCACGCTTATGTCAAATAAACAATTATTAAACTTTAACTAAATCGCCTCGCGTTTTATTCCATCCATCATTTCCAATAGGTTATGGGCCCAGGAGTAGTAAAGACTTTAATAATAGTGTGTGATCAAGTGGAAAATAATTATTGTCTGTAATTAGCTTGTACATTTTTTATAAACATGAGCGGACAAGGGCTGTGTGCGATCGACAAATTGGACGGCGAAAATTACGCAGTATGGTCGGTTCAAATGAAAAGTGTATTGGTGCACTCAGGTATGTGGTCGTGAGTGTGCGGAAGACGCTTGAAGCAAGAAAGTGATACAGTTGAGCAAGGAGCCCAATTCGACGAACTAGACGAAAAAGCACTAGCAACAATATTGCTGTGCGTGAAGGCTTCAGAAATTAATTTGATTAAAAACTGCGCTAGTTCTAAAGAAGCTTGGGACAAGCTTGCAGCTGTGTACAAGCCTCGTAGACCCGCCAGGAAAATTACCTTGTTCAGGAAATTACTCCGGTTGAGTTTGTCGGAAAGTGCGTGCGTACAAAATTACATAAATGATTTTGTGGATATCGTCGAAAAACTGAAAGAAATTGATATGGACATTTCTGAAGATATTCTTACTATTTTGATGCTGTCGGGACTCGGTAAGAAATTCGAAAATTTCGTGTTAGCGATCGAAACGCGCCACTCTCTCTGATTTAAAAGTGAAAAAACATCTGCAAAAGAGAAGTCGTTTACTATGCTTGCAAGTGTAAATAAAAATGACGTTTTAACGAAATCGATGTGGTGCTTAAAGAGAAGAGAAGAAGAGAGAAATCGGACATTAAAGAGCATAAAGAGAAAATATATTACTTGCAGGAAAAAACTATATATTTTCGGATGGCGTCGGTACGGTGGTCGTTAAAACAAAGAATGGTTCCGTTAATTTGAAAAATGTACTTTACGTAAAAAACTAGTAAACAAAGTAATTTCATATCGGTAGCGAAAGCCGTTGAAAAAGGGTATAAAGTGATTTTTCACAAGCAAAGTGCGTATATGAAGAACGGTCAAAATGAAGAAGTGTTACAGGCAAGAAAAGCTGGAAATCTTTTTGTTGTTGATACTTCGAACAATCGGTGCATGTACTTGTGTACAAATGATGAATTGTGGAAGTGGCATTATCGTTATGGTCATTTGAACATGGCGAGCCTAAAAAAGATGGCAAGTGACAATATGGTCAATGGCTTAAAGTTAATCAAAAATGTTGTGGACATAGACCGAATTGCATGTGAAACCTGTGCTAAAGGTAAAATCTGTGTGAAACCATTCCCAAAAATGGCAGAAAATCGTGCGGACAAAGTGCATTCGGACATTTGCGGGAAAATGAACAAAGTATCTGCCGGTGGAGCAAGATATTTCGTAACATTTATTGATGACTATTCGCGTTATATGTTCGTATATTTTTTGAAGACCCGTGATGAATTGCTTCCCATGTTTAAAGACTTTGTCGCGTTTGCAGGAAAACAGACCGGTGAAAAACTTAAAGCAATTCGCAGCGATAACGGTCGCGAATATATAAGCCACGAGTTTCAGAAGTTCCTATCTGAAAACGGTATTAAGCGGCAATTGACAGTACCGTACACTCCGGAGCAAAACGGGGTTGCTGAGCGCGCTAACCGGACACTTGTGGAAATGGCAAGGAGCTCATACATTCAGGAGTGAATGAGTTCCTGTGGGGAGAGGCAGTTAGGACTGCAGCATATCTACGCAACAGATCGGAGACAAGGTCGTTGAAGAGTCAAACACCATCTTTGGATGCAAAGCGATTGCATTAAATAAGAAACAAGCAGGAAAGTTCAAGCCAAAAGGCATTGAATGTATGATGATAGGGTATTCAACAACAGCGAAGACCTACCAGATTAATGCGCATTGGATCGAACCAGGTAATCGAAAGTAGAGACGTCGTTTTTCTAGAGGAAACTATAGGGTATCCGAAGAATGGAAACAGCGAGAACGAGACGGCACTTATTGACGAAATTGGAGTTGATTGTTCGCAGATTTTGGCAGTGAGGTGCTCGAGGAAGAGCAAATTGACAGCGAGATTAATTAAACTGATAGTTCTGATGTTTACGAGAGTGCGAAGAGCGATGATACCGAAGAACGGGAAATTCGTGGTCCTGGCCGTCCTAAGAAGATAAAAACTGGAAAGCACGGGCGTCCACAAAAACAATACAACTTGTTGAACATGATGAAGGTTCAAGATGTCGAGGTACCTGTTACGTTTGCTGAAGCGACACAGTCTGAAATGAGTCAAGAGTGGGTAGCATCAATTCAGAAGGAGATTGACGCCCTCGAAGCTAATCAGACATGGGAGCTACAGGACTTACCAGAAGGTAAGAAAGCCATCGGTAGTAAGTAGGTTTTTGGCATCAAGGGAGATAAGGATGGCAATGTGATGCGATTTAAATCGAGGTTGGTGGCTAAAGGATGTGCACAACAATATGGTATCGACTTTTTTGAAACGTTTTCACCAGTTGTCAGATATTCGTCGGTGAGACTGGCTGTTGAGCATAACTTATTTCTACATCAGATGTATCGACAACTTACTTAAATAGCGAATTGAGCGAAGAAGTCTATATGAAGCAACCCGATGGATTTGATAATAAACATCATGGAAAAGTTTTGAGACTAAAGAAGTCACTTTACGGACTAAAACAGAGCGGCAGAGAGTGGAACGCCAAGCTCGATAAAGTCTTGCAAAAACTGCATTTTGTTCCCTGTGCCAGCGAGCCGTGTGTGTACACACGCAATAAGAAGGACAATATTAATATAATTGCAGTATATGTCGACGATCTTCTTATTGCAAGCTCATGTAAAAATGATTTGATTGGTATAAAAGAGTCAATTGCCAAAGAGTTTAAAGTAGTAGATAGCGGACAGCTTAATCATTTCTTGGGCATCGAAGTTGAGCGAGAAGGTGAAACTGGAGCCATATCCATAGGTCACAAGACATATATCGAGAGTATGCTACACACCTGGGGCATGTTAGATTGCAAATCGGTAGCAACGCCTTTGGAGGCAAATTTCCAAGTAAAGTGTACTGATCCTAAAAAGGACTACCAATCACTTATAGGATCACTAATGTATTTGGCAATTACAACCAGGCCAGATATAATGCATTCAGTTGCAAAACTGGCCCAAAGAAATGTGAACCCACATAAGGAACATGAAGTCGCTGTCAAGCGTATACTAAGGTATTTGAAGGGCACCTCAAACTTAAAGCTTCATTATCACGCAACAGGTAAACCGATTCATGGCTACGTCGACGCAGATTGGGCAAATGACACATCGGATCGTAAATCCTACAGTGGATATGTCTTCATAATCGCAGCTGGTCCAATATCCTAGGAGTCAAGAAGCAAAGTCTGGTGGCATTATCCAGCACGGAGGCCGAATATGTTGCATTGTCCATTGCAGCAAGAGAAACAGTATTTATAAAAAAGTTTCTGAAGGAAATGGGTTTTTTGATAGATCACTCAATTTTAATTTTTTGCGATAATCAGAGTGCTTTATGTTTAGCTAAGAATCCAGTATTACATAATAGAAGACATAAAGTACCACTATGTTAGGGAACTTAGTTGTTTCTGAATATGTTGTTGAGAAGGAGTATTGAAATACTAAAAATATTATGTATGTTAATTTGGCAACAACCATATACTGAGATTTGTTCACACTGATCTGAATCAGTTCTTTTTCTTTTTCTGGAAACTTCCTTCTTCTTTTGTTAACTTCCGAACAACTCACAACGCTGTCACGCTTATGTCAAATAAACAATTATTAAACTTTAACTAAATCGCCTCGCGTTTTATTCCATCCATCATTTCCAATAGGTTATGGGCCCAGGAGTAGTAAAGACTTTAATAATAGTGTGTGATCAAGTGGAAAATAATTATTGTCTGTAATTAGCTTGTACATTTTTTATAAACATGAGCGGACAAGGGCTGTGTGCGATCGACAAATTGGACGGCGAAAATTACGCAGTATGGTCGGTTCAAATGAAAAGTGTATTGGTGCACTCAGGTATGTGGTCGTGAGTGTGCGGAAGACGCTTGAAGCAAGAAAGTGATACAGTTGAGCAAGGAGCCCAATTCGACGAACTAGACGAAAAAGCACTAGCAACAATATTGCTGTGCGTGAAGGCTTCAGAAATTAATTTGATTAAAAACTGCGCTAGTTCTAAAGAAGCTTGGGACAAGCTTGCAGCTGTGTACAAGCCTCGTAGACCCGCCAGGAAAATTACCTTGTTCAGGAAATTACTCCGGTTGAGTTTGTCGGAAAGTGCGTGCGTACAAAATTACATAAATGATTTTGTGGATATCGTCGAAAAACTGAAAGAAATTGATATGGACATTTCTGAAGATATTCTTACTATTTTGATGCTGTCGGGACTCGGTAAGAAATTCGAAAATTTCGTGTTAGCGATCGAAACGCGCCACTCTCTCTGATTTAAAAGTGAAAAAACATCTGCAAAAGAGAAGTCGTTTACTATGCTTGCAAGTGTAAATAAAAATGACGTTTTAACGAAATCGATGTGGTGCTTGGGCAGTGGAGCAACTGCTCACATGTGTTGTGAAAGGTCGTGGTTCGCGGACATTAAAGAGCATAAAGAGAAAATATATTACTTGCAGGAAAAAACTATATATTTTCGGATGGCGTCGGTACGGTGGTCGTTAAAACAAAGAATGGTTCCGTTAATTTGAAAAATGTACTTTACGTAAAAAACTAGTAAACAAAGTAATTTCATATCGGTAGCGAAAGCCGTTGAAAAAGGGTATAAAGTGATTTTTCACAAGCAAAGTGCGTATATGAAGAACGGTCAAAATGAAGAAGTGTTACAGGCAAGAAAAGCTGGAAATCTTTTTGTTGTTGATACTTCGAACAATCGGTGCATGTACTTGTGTACAAATGATGAATTGTGGAAGTGGCATTATCGTTATGGTCATTTGAACATGGCGAGCCTAAAAAAGATGGCAAGTGACAATATGGTCAATGGCTTAAAGTTAATCAAAAATGTTGTGGACATAGACCGAATTGCATGTGAAACCTGTGCTAAAGGTAAAATCTGTGTGAAACCATTCCCAAAAATGGCAGAAAATCGTGCGGACAAAGTGCATTCGGACATTTGCGGGAAAATGAACAAAGTATCTGCCGGTGGAGCAAGATATTTCGTAACATTTATTGATGACTATTCGCGTTATATGTTCGTATATTTTTTGAAGACCCGTGATGAATTGCTTCCCATGTTTAAAGACTTTGTCGCGTTTGCAGGAAAACAGACCGGTGAAAAACTTAAAGCAATTCGCAGCGATAACGGTCGCGAATATATAAGCCACGAGTTTCAGAAGTTCCTATCTGAAAACGGTATTAAGCGGCAATTGACAGTACCGTACACTCCGGAGCAAAACGGGGTTGCTGAGCGCGCTAACCGGACACTTGTGGAAATGGCAAGGAGCTCATACATTCAGGAGTGAATGAGTTCCTGTGGGGAGAGGCAGTTAGGACTGCAGCATATCTACGCAACAGATCGGAGACAAGGTCGTTGAAGAGTCAAACACCATCTTTGGATGCAAAGCGATTGCATTAAATAAGAAACAAGCAGGAAAGTTCAAGCCAAAAGGCATTGAATGTATGATGATAGGGTATTCAACAACAGCGAAGACCTACCAGATTAATGCGCATTGGATCGAACCAGGTAATCGAAAGTAGAGACGTCGTTTTTCTAGAGGAAACTATAGGGTATCCGAAGAATGGAAACAGCGAGAACGAGACGGCACTTATTGACGAAATTGGAGTTGATTGTTCGCAGATTTTGGCAGTGAGGTGCTCGAGGAAGAGCAAATTGACAGCGAGATTAATTAAACTGATAGTTCTGATGTTTACGAGAGTGCGAAGAGCGATGATACCGAAGAACGGGAAATTCGTGGTCCTGGCCGTCCTAAGAAGATAAAAACTGGAAAGCACGGGCGTCCACAAAAACAATACAACTTGTTGAACATGATGAAGGTTCAAGATGTCGAGGTACCTGTTACGTTTGCTGAAGCGACACAGTCTGAAATGAGTCAAGAGTGGGTAGCATCAATTCAGAAGGAGATTGACGCCCTCGAAGCTAATCAGACATGGGAGCTACAGGACTTACCAGAAGGTAAGAAAGCCATCGGTAGTAAGTAGGTTTTTGGCATCAAGGGAGATAAGGATGGCAATGTGATGCGATTTAAATCGAGGTTGGTGGCTAAAGGATGTGCACAACAATATGGTATCGACTTTTTTGAAACGTTTTCACCAGTTGTCAGATATTCGTCGGTGAGACTGGCTGTTGAGCATAACTTATTTCTACATCAGATGTATCGACAACTTACTTAAATAGCGAATTGAGCGAAGAAGTCTATATGAAGCAACCCGATGGATTTGATAATAAACATCATGGAAAAGTTTTGAGACTAAAGAAGTCACTTTACGGACTAAAACAGAGCGGCAGAGAGTGGAACGCCAAGCTCGATAAAGTCTTGCAAAAACTGCATTTTGTTCCCTGTGCCAGCGAGCCGTGTGTGTACACACGCAATAAGAAGGACAATATTAATATAATTGCAGTATATGTCGACGATCTTCTTATTGCAAGCTCATGTAAAAATGATTTGATTGGTATAAAAGAGTCAATTGCCAAAGAGTTTAAAGTAGTAGATAGCGGACAGCTTAATCATTTCTTGGGCATCGAAGTTGAGCGAGAAGGTGAAACTGGAGCCATATCCATAGGTCACAAGACATATATCGAGAGTATGCTACACACCTGGGGCATGTTAGATTGCAAATCGGTAGCAACGCCTTTGGAGGCAAATTTCCAAGTAAAGTGTACTGATCCTAAAAAGGACTACCAATCACTTATAGGATCACTAATGTATTTGGCAATTACAACCAGGCCAGATATAATGCATTCAGTTGCAAAACTGGCCCAAAGAAATGTGAACCCACATAAGGAACATGAAGTCGCTGTCAAGCGTATACTAAGGTATTTGAAGGGCACCTCAAACTTAAAGCTTCATTATCACGCAACAGGTAAACCGATTCATGGCTACGTCGACGCAGATTGGGCAAATGACACATCGGATCGTAAATCCTACAGTGGATATGTCTTCATAATCGCAGCTGGTCCAATATCCTAGGAGTCAAGAAGCAAAGTCTGGTGGCATTATCCAGCACGGAGGCCGAATATGTTGCATTGTCCATTGCAGCAAGAGAAACAGTATTTATAAAAAAGTTTCTGAAGGAAATGGGTTTTTTGATAGATCACTCAATTTTAATTTTTTGCGATAATCAGAGTGCTTTATGTTTAGCTAAGAATCCAGTATTACATAATAGAAGACATAAAGTACCACTATGTTAGGGAACTTAGTTGTTTCTGAATATGTTGTTGAGAAGGAGTATTGAAATACTAAAAATATTATGTATGTTAATTTGGCAACAACCATATACTGAGATTTGTTCACACTGATCTGAATCAGTTCTTTTTCTTTTTCTGGAAACTTCCTTCTTCTTTTGTTAACTTCCGAACAACTCACAACGCTGTCACGCTTATGTCAAATAAACAATTATTAAACTTTAACTAAATCGCCTCGCGTTTTATTCCATCCATCATTTCCAATAGGTTATGGGCCCAGGAGTAGTAAAGACTTTAATAATAGTGTGTGATCAAGTGGAAAATAATTATTGTCTGTAATTAGCTTGTACATTTTTTATAAACATGAGCGGACAAGGGCTGTGTGCGATCGACAAATTGGACGGCGAAAATTACGCAGTATGGTCGGTTCAAATGAAAAGTGTATTGGTGCACTCAGGTATGTGGTCGTGAGTGTGCGGAAGACGCTTGAAGCAAGAAAGTGATACAGTTGAGCAAGGAGCCCAATTCGACGAACTAGACGAAAAAGCACTAGCAACAATATTGCTGTGCGTGAAGGCTTCAGAAATTAATTTGATTAAAAACTGCGCTAGTTCTAAAGAAGCTTGGGACAAGCTTGCAGCTGTGTACAAGCCTCGTAGACCCGCCAGGAAAATTACCTTGTTCAGGAAATTACTCCGGTTGAGTTTGTCGGAAAGTGCGTGCGTACAAAATTACATAAATGATTTTGTGGATATCGTCGAAAAACTGAAAGAAATTGATATGGACATTTCTGAAGATATTCTTACTATTTTGATGCTGTCGGGACTCGGTAAGAAATTCGAAAATTTCGTGTTAGCGATCGAAACGCGCCACTCTCTCTGATTTAAAAGTGAAAAAACATCTGCAAAAGAGAAGTCGTTTACTATGCTTGCAAGTGTAAATAAAAATGACGTTTTAACGAAATCGATGTGGTGCTTGGACAGTGGAGCAACTGCTCACATGTGTTGTGAAAGGTCGTGGTTCGCGGACATTAAAGAGCATAAAGAGAAAATATATTACTTGCAGGAAAAAACTATATATTTTCGGATGGCGTCGGTACGGTGGTCGTTAAAACAAAGAATGGTTCCGTTAATTTGAAAAATGTACTTTACGTAAAAAACTTGCAAAGTAATTTCATATCGGTAGCGAAAGCCGTTGAAAAAGGGTATAAAGTGATTTTTCACAAGCAAGTGGTCAAAATGAAGAAGTGTTACAGGCAAGAAAAGCTGGAAATCTTTTTGTTGTTGATACTTCGAACAATCGGTGCATGTACTTGTGTACAAATGATGAATTGTGGAAGTGGCATTATCGTTATGGTCATTTGAACATGGCGAGCCTAAAAAAAGATGGCAAGTGACAATATGGTCAATGGCTTAAAGTTAATCAAAAATGTTGTGGACATAGACCGAATTGCATGTGAAACCTGTGCTAAAGGTAAAATCTGTGTGAAACCATTCCCAAAAATGGCAGAAAATCGTGCGGACAAAGTGCATTCGGACATTTGCGGGAAAATGAACAAAGTATCTGCCGGTGGAGCAAGATATTTCGTAACATTTATTGATGACTATTCGCGTTATATGTTCGTATATTTTTTGAAGACCCGTGATGAATTGCTTCCCATGTTTAAAGACTTTGTCGCGTTTGCAGGAAAACAGACCGGTGAAAAACTTAAAGCAATTCGCAGCGATAACGGTCGCGAATATATAAGCCACGAGTTTCAGAAGTTCCTATCTGAAAACGGTATTAAGCGGCAATTGACAGTACCGTACACTCCGGAGCAAAACGGGGTTGCTGAGCGCGCTAACCGGACACTTGTGGAAATGGCAAGGAGCTCATACATTCAGGAGTGAATGAGTTCCTGTGGGGAGAGGCAGTTAGGACTGCAGCATATCTACGCAACAGATCGGAGACAAGGTCGTTGAAGAGTCAAACACCATCTTTGGATGCAAAGCGATTGCATTAAATAAGAAACAAGCAGGAAAGTTCAAGCCAAAAGGCATTGAATGTATGATGATAGGGTATTCAACAACAGCGAAGACCTACCAGATTAATGCGCATTGGATCGAACCAGGTAATCGAAAGTAGAGACGTCGTTTTTCTAGAGGAAACTATAGGGTATCCGAAGAATGGAAACAGCGAGAACGAGACGGCACTTATTGACGAAATTGGAGTTGATTGTTCGCAGATTTTGGCAGTGAGGTGCTCGAGGAAGAGCAAATTGACAGCGAGATTAATTAAACTGATAGTTCTGATGTTTACGAGAGTGCGAAGAGCGATGATACCGAAGAACGGGAAATTCGTGGTCCTGGCCGTCCTAAGAAGATAAAAACTGGAAAGCACGGGCGTCCACAAAAACAATACAACTTGTTGAACATGATGAAGGTTCAAGATGTCGAGGTACCTGTTACGTTTGCTGAAGCGACACAGTCTGAAATGAGTCAAGAGTGGGTAGCATCAATTCAGAAGGAGATTGACGCCCTCGAAGCTAATCAGACATGGGAGCTACAGGACTTACCAGAAGGTAAGAAAGCCATCGGTAGTAAGTAGGTTTTTGGCATCAAGGGAGATAAGGATGGCAATGTGATGCGATTTAAATCGAGGTTGGTGGCTAAAGGATGTGCACAACAATATGGTATCGACTTTTTTGAAACGTTTTCACCAGTTGTCAGATATTCGTCGGTGAGACTGGCTGTTGAGCATAACTTATTTCTACATCAGATGTATCGACAACTTACTTAAATAGCGAATTGAGCGAAGAAGTCTATATGAAGCAACCCGATGGATTTGATAATAAACATCATGGAAAAGTTTTGAGACTAAAGAAGTCACTTTACGGACTAAAACAGAGCGGCAGAGAGTGGAACGCCAAGCTCGATAAAGTCTTGCAAAAACTGCATTTTGTTCCCTGTGCCAGCGAGCCGTGTGTGTACACACGCAATAAGAAGGACAATATTAATATAATTGCAGTATATGTCGACGATCTTCTTATTGCAAGCTCATGTAAAAATGATTTGATTGGTATAAAAGAGTCAATTGCCAAAGAGTTTAAAGTAGTAGATAGCGGACAGCTTAATCATTTCTTGGGCATCGAAGTTGAGCGAGAAGGTGAAACTGGAGCCATATCCATAGGTCACAAGACATATATCGAGAGTATGCTACACACCTGGGGCATGTTAGATTGCAAATCGGTAGCAACGCCTTTGGAGGCAAATTTCCAAGTAAAGTGTACTGATCCTAAAAAGGACTACCAATCACTTATAGGATCACTAATGTATTTGGCAATTACAACCAGGCCAGATATAATGCATTCAGTTGCAAAACTGGCCCAAAGAAATGTGAACCCACATAAGGAACATGAAGTCGCTGTCAAGCGTATACTAAGGTATTTGAAGGGCACCTCAAACTTAAAGCTTCATTATCACGCAACAGGTAAACCGATTCATGGCTACGTCGACGCAGATTGGGCAAATGACACATCGGATCGTAAATCCTACAGTGGATATGTCTTCATAATCGCAGCTGGTCCAATATCCTAGGAGTCAAGAAGCAAAGTCTGGTGGCATTATCCAGCACGGAGGCCGAATATGTTGCATTGTCCATTGCAGCAAGAGAAACAGTATTTATAAAAAAGTTTCTGAAGGAAATGGGTTTTTTGATAGATCACTCAATTTTAATTTTTTGCGATAATCAGAGTGCTTTATGTTTAGCTAAGAATCCAGTATTACATAATAGAAGACATAAAGTACCACTATGTTAGGGAACTTAGTTGTTTCTGAATATGTTGTTGAGAAGGAGTATTGAAATACTAAAAATATTATGTATGTTAATTTGGCAACAACCATATACTGAGATTTGTTCACACTGATCTGAATCAGTTCTTTTTCTTTTTCTGGAAACTTCCTTCTTCTTTTGTTAACTTCCGAACAACTCACAACGCTGTCACGCTTATGTCAAATAAACAATTATTAAACTTTAACTAAATCGCCTCGCGTTTTATTCCATCCATCATTTCCAATAGGTTATGGGCCCAGGAGTAGTAAAGACTTTAATAATAGTGTGTGATCAAGTGGAAAATAATTATTGTCTGTAATTAGCTTGTACATTTTTTATAAACATGAGCGGACAAGGGCTGTGTGCGATCGACAAATTGGACGGCGAAAATTACGCAGTATGGTCGGTTCAAATGAAAAGTGTATTGGTGCACTCAGGTATGTGGTCGTGAGTGTGCGGAAGACGCTTGAAGCAAGAAAGTGATACAGTTGAGCAAGGAGCCCAATTCGACGAACTAGACGAAAAAGCACTAGCAACAATATTGCTGTGCGTGAAGGCTTCAGAAATTAATTTGATTAAAAACTGCGCTAGTTCTAAAGAAGCTTGGGACAAGCTTGCAGCTGTGTACAAGCCTCGTAGACCCGCCAGGAAAATTACCTTGTTCAGGAAATTACTCCGGTTGAGTTTGTCGGAAAGTGCGTGCGTACAAAATTACATAAATGATTTTGTGGATATCGTCGAAAAACTGAAAGAAATTGATATGGACATTTCTGAAGATATTCTTACTATTTTGATGCTGTCGGGACTCGGTAAGAAATTCGAAAATTTCGTGTTAGCGATCGAAACGCGCCACTCTCTCTGATTTAAAAGTGAAAAAACATCTGCAAAAGAGAAGTCGTTTACTATGCTTGCAAGTGTAAATAAAAATGACGTTTTAACGAAATCGATGTGGTGCTTGGACAGTGGAGCAACTGCTCACATGTGTTGTGAAAGGTCGTGGTTCGCGGACATTAAAGAGCATAAAGAGAAAATATATTACTTGCAGGAAAAAACTATATATTTTCGGATGGCGTCGGTACGGTGGTCGTTAAAACAAAGAATGGTTCCGTTAATTTGAAAAATGTACTTTACGTAAAAAACTAGTAAACAAAGTAATTTCATATCGGTAGCGAAAGCCGTTGAAAAAGGGTATAAAGTGATTTTTCACAAGCAAAGTGCGTATATGAAGAACGGTCAAAATGAAGAAGTGTTACAGGCAAGAAAAGCTGGAAATCTTTTTGTTGTTGATACTTCGAAGAATCGGTGCATGTACTTGTGTACAAATGATGAATTGTGGAAGTGGCATTATCGTTATGGTCATTTGAACATGGCGAGCCTAAAAAAGATGGCAAGTGACAATATGGTCAATGGCTTAAAGTTAATCAAAAATGTTGTGGACATAGACCGAATTGCATGTGAAACCTGTGCTAAAGGTAAAATCTGTGTGAAACCATTCCCAAAAATGGCAGAAAATCATGCGGACAAAGTGCTAGGGCTAGTGCATTCGGACATTTGCGGGAAAATGAACAAAGTATCTGCCGGTGGAGCAAGATATTTCGTAACATTTATTGATGACTATTCGCGTTATATGTTCGTATATTTTTTGAAGACCCGTGATGAATTGCTTCCCACGTTTAAAGACTTTGTCGCGTTTGCAGGAAAACAGACCGGTGAAAAACTTAAAGCAATTCGCAGCGATAACGGTCGCGAATATATAAGCCACGAGTTTCAGAAGTTCCTATCTGAAAACGGTATTAAGCGGCAATTGACAGTACCGTACACTCCGGAGCAAAACGGGGTTGCTGAGCGCGCTAACCGGACACTTGTGGAAATGGCAAGGAGCTCATACATTCAGGAGTGAATGAGTTCCTGTGGGGAGAGGCAGTTAGGACTGCAGCATATCTACGCAACAGATCGGAGACAAGGTCGTTGAAGAGTCAAACACCATCTTTGGATGCAAAGCGATTGCATTAAATAAGAAACAAGCAGGAAAGTTCAAGCCAAAAGGCATTGAATGTATGATGATAGGGTATTCAACAACAGCGAAGACCTACCAGATTAATGCGCATTGGATCGAACCAGGTAATCGAAAGTAGAGACGTCGTTTTTCTAGAGGAAACTATAGGGTATCCGAAGAATGGAAACAGCGAGAACGAGACGGCACTTATTGACGAAATTGGAGTTGATTGTTCGCAGATTTTGGCAGTGAGGTGCTCGAGGAAGAGCAAATTGACAGCGAGATTAATTAAACTGATAGTTCTGATGTTTACGAGAGTGCGAAGAGCGATGATACCGAAGAACGGGAAATTCGTGGTCCTGGCCGTCCTAAGAAGATAAAAACTGGAAAGCACGGGCGTCCACAAAAACAATACAACTTGTTGAACATGATGAAGGTTCAAGATGTCGAGGTACCTGTTACGTTTGCTGAAGCGACACAGTCTGAAATGAGTCAAGAGTGGGTAGCATCAATTCAGAAGGAGATTGACGCCCTCGAAGCTAATCAGACATGGGAGCTACAGGACTTACCAGAAGGTAAGAAAGCCATCGGTAGTAAGTAGGTTTTTGGCATCAAGGGAGATAAGGATGGCAATGTGATGCGATTTAAATCGAGGTTGGTGGCTAAAGGATGTGCACAACAATATGGTATCGACTTTTTTGAAACGTTTTCACCAGTTGTCAGATATTCGTCGGTGAGACTGGCTGTTGAGCATAACTTATTTCTACATCAGATGTATCGACAACTTACTTAAATAGCGAATTGAGCGAAGAAGTCTATATGAAGCAACCCGATGGATTTGATAATAAACATCATGGAAAAGTTTTGAGACTAAAGAAGTCACTTTACGGACTAAAACAGAGCGGCAGAGAGTGGAACGCCAAGCTCGATAAAGTCTTGCAAAAACTGCATTTTGTTCCCTGTGCCAGCGAGCCGTGTGTGTACACACGCAATAAGAAGGACAATATTAATATAATTGCAGTATATGTCGACGATCTTCTTATTGCAAGCTCATGTAAAAATGATTTGATTGGTATAAAAGAGTCAATTGCCAAAGAGTTTAAAGTAGTAGATAGCGGACAGCTTAATCATTTCTTGGGCATCGAAGTTGAGCGAGAAGGTGAAACTGGAGCCATATCCATAGGTCACAAGACATATATCGAGAGTATGCTACACACCTGGGGCATGTTAGA
This sequence comes from Drosophila aff. chauvacae BK-2020, assembly GCA_018903765.1. NCBI lineage: Eukaryota > Metazoa > Arthropoda > Insecta > Diptera > Drosophilidae > Drosophila > Drosophila aff. chauvacae BK-2020. Next base: position 195,860 of record JAEIGO010000821.1, on the reverse strand, counting down.
TTGCAAATCGGTAGCAACGCCTTTGGAGGCAAATTTCCAAGTAAAGTGTACTGATCCTAAAAAGGACTACCAATCACTTATAGGATCACTAATGTATTTGGCAATTACAACCAGGCCAGATATAATGCATTCAGTTGCAAAACTGGCCCAAAGAAATGTGAACCCACATAAGGAACATGAAGTCGCTGTCAAGCGTATACTAAGGTATTTGAAGGGCACCTCAAACTTAAAGCTTCATTATCACGCAACAGGTAAACCGATTCATGGCTACGTCGACGCAGATTGGGCAAATGACACATCGGATCGTAAATCCTACAGTGGATATGTCTTCATAATCGCAGCTGGTCCAATATCCTAGGAGTCAAGAAGCAAAGTCTGGTGGCATTATCCAGCACGGAGGCCGAATATGTTGCATTGTCCATTGCAGCAAGAGAAACAGTATTTATAAAAAAGTTTCTGAAGGAAATGGGTTTTTTGATAGATCACTCAATTTTAATTTTTTGCGATAATCAGAGTGCTTTATGTTTAGCTAAGAATCCAGTATTACATAATAGAAGACATAAAGTACCACTATGTTAGGGAACTTAGTTGTTTCTGAATATGTTGTTGAGAAGGAGTATTGAAATACTAAAAATATTATGTATGTTAATTTGGCAACAACCATATACTGAGATTTGTTCACACTGATCTGAATCAGTTCTTTTTCTTTTCTGGAAACTTCCTTCTTCTTTTGTTAACTTCCGAACAACTCACAACGCTGTCACGCTTATGTCAAATAAACAATTATTAAACTTTAACTAAATCGCCTCGCGTTTTATTCCATCCATCATTTCCAATAGGTTATGGGCCCAGGAGTAGTAAAGACTTTAATAATAGTGTGTGATCAAGTGGAAAATAATTATTGTCTGTAATTAGCTTGTACATTTTTTATAAACATGAGCGGACAAGGGCTGTGTGCGATCGACAAATTGGACGGCGAAAATTACGCAGTATGGTCGGTTCAAATGAAAAGTGTATTGGTGCACTCAGGTATGTGGTCGTGAGTGTGCGGAAGACGCTTGAAGCAAGAAAGTGATACAGTTGAGCAAGGAGCCCAATTCGACGAACTAGACGAAAAAGCACTAGCAACAATATTGCTGTGCGTGAAGGCTTCAGAAATTAATTTGATTAAAAACTGCGCTAGTTCTAAAGAAGCTTGGGACAAGCTTGCAGCTGTGTACAAGCCTCGTAGACCCGCCAGGAAAATTACCTTGTTCAGGAAATTACTCCGGTTGAGTTTGTCGGAAAGTGCGTGCGTACAAAATTACATAAATGATTTTGTGGATATCGTCGAAAAACTGAAAGAAATTGATATGGACATTTCTGAAGATATTCTTACTATTTTGATGCTGTCGGGACTCGGTAAGAAATTCGAAAATTTCGTGTTAGCGATCGAAACGCGCCACTCTCTCTGATTTAAAAGTGAAAAAACATCTGCAAAAGAGAAGTCGTTTACTATGCTTGCAAGTGTAAATAAAAATGACGTTTTAACGAAATCGATGTGGTGCTTGGACAGTGGAGCAACTGCTCACATGTGTTGTGAAAGGTCGTGGTTCGCGGACATTAAAGAGCATAAAGAGAAAATATATTACTTGCAGGAAAAAACTATATATTTTCGGATGGCGTCGGTACGGTGGTCGTTAAAACAAAGAATGGTTCCGTTAATTTGAAAAATGTACTTTACGTAAAAAACTAGTAAACAAAGTAATTTCATATCGGTAGCGAAAGCCGTTGAAAAAGGGTATAAAGTGATTTTTCACAAGCAAAGTGCGTATATGAAGAACGGTCAAAATGAAGAAGTGTTACAGGCAAGAAAAGCTGGAAATCTTTTTGTTGTTGATACTTCGAACAATCGGTGCATGTACTTGTGTACAAATGATGAATTGTGGAAGTGGCATTATCGTTATGGTCATTTGAACATGGCGAGCCTAAAAAAGATGGCAAGTGACAATATGGTCAATGGCTTAAAGTTAATCAAAAATGTTGTGGACATAGACCGAATTGCATGTGAAACCTGTGCTAAAGGTAAAATCTGTGTGAAACCATTCCCAAAAATGGCAGAAAATCGTGCGGACAAAGTGCATTCGGACATTTGCGGGAAAATGAACAAAGTATCTGCCGGTGGAGCAAGATATTTCGTAACATTTATTGATGACTATTCGCGTTATATGTTCGTATATTTTTTGAAGACCCGTGATGAATTGCTTCCCATGTTTAAAGACTTTGTCGCGTTTGCAGGAAAACAGACCGGTGAAAAACTTAAAGCAATTCGCAGCGATAACGGTCGCGAATATATAAGCCACGAGTTTCAGAAGTTCCTATCTGAAAACGGTATTAAGCGGCAATTGACAGTACCGTACACTCCGGAGCAAAACGGGGTTGCTGAGCGCGCTAACCGGACACTTGTGGAAATGGCAAGGAGCTCATACATTCAGGAGTGAATGAGTTCCTGTGGGGAGAGGCAGTTAGGACTGCAGCATATCTACGCAACAGATCGGAGACAAGGTCGTTGAAGAGTCAAACACCATCTTTGGATGCAAAGCGATTGCATTAAATAAGAAACAAGCAGGAAAGTTCAAGCCAAAAGGCATTGAATGTATGATGATAGGGTATTCAACAACAGCGAAGACCTACCAGATTAATGCGCATTGGATCGAACCAGGTAATCGAAAGTAGAGACGTCGTTTTTCTAGAGGAAACTATAGGGTATCCGAAGAATGGAAACAGCGAGAACGAGACGGCACTTATTGACGAAATTGGAGTTGATTGTTCGCAGATTTTGGCAGTGAGGTGCTCGAGGAAGAGCAAATTGACAGCGAGATTAATTAAACTGATAGTTCTGATGTTTACGAGAGTGCGAAGAGCGATGATACCGAAGAACGGGAAATTCGTGGTCCTGGCCGTCCTAAGAAGATAAAAACTGGAAAGCACGGGCGTCCACAAAAACAATACAACTTGTTGAACATGATGAAGGTTCAAGATGTCGAGGTACCTGTTACGTTTGCTGAAGCGACACAGTCTGAAATGAGTCAAGAGTGGGTAGCATCAATTCAGAAGGAGATTGACGCCCTCGAAGCTAATCAGACATGGGAGCTACAGGACTTACCAGAAGGTAAGAAAGCCATCGGTAGTAAGTAGGTTTTTTGGCATCAAGGGAGATAAGGATGGCAATGTGATGCGATTTAAATCGAGGTTGGTGGCTAAAGGATGTGCACAACAATATGGTATCGACTTTTTTGAAACGTTTTCACCAGTTGTCAGATATTCGTCGGTGAGACTGGCTGTTGAGCATAACTTATTTCTACATCAGATGTATCGACAACTTACTTAAATAGCGAATTGAGCGAAGAAGTCTATATGAAGCAACCCGATGGATTTGATAATAAACATCATGGAAAAGTTTTGAGACTAAAGAAGTCACTTTACGGACTAAAACAGAGCGGCAGAGAGTGGAACGCCAAGCTCGATAAAGTCTTGCAAAAACTGCATTTTGTTCCCTGTGCCAGCGAGCCGTGTGTGTACACACGCAATAAGAAGGACAATATTAATATAATTGCAGTATATGTCGACGATCTTCTTATTGCAAGCTCATGTAAAAATGATTTGATTGGTATAAAAGAGTCAATTGCCAAAGAGTTTAAAGTAGTAGATAGCGGACAGCTTAATCATTTCTTGGGCATCGAAGTTGAGCGAGAAGGTGAAACTGGAGCCATATCCATAGGTCACAAGACATATATCGAGAGTATGCTACACACCTGGGGCATGTTAGATTGCAAATCGGTAGCAACGCCTTTGGAGGCAAATTTCCAAGTAAAGTGTACTGATCCTAAAAAGGACTACCAATCACTTATAGGATCACTAATGTATTTGGCAATTACAACCAGGCCAGATATAATGCATTCAGTTGCAAAACTGGCCCAAAGAAATGTGAACCCACATAAGGAACATGAAGTCGCTGTCAAGCGTATACTAAGGTATTTGAAGGGCACCTCAAACTTAAAGCTTCATTATCACGCAACAGGTAAACCGATTCATGGCTACGTCGACGCAGATTGGGCAAATGACACATCGGATCGTAAATCCTACAGTGGATATGTCTTCATAATCGCAGCTGGTCCAATATCCTAGGAGTCAAGAAGCAAAGTCTGGTGGCATTATCCAGCACGGAGGCCGAATATGTTGCATTGTCCATTGCAGCAAGAGAAACAGTATTTATAAAAAAGTTTCTGAAGGAAATGGGTTTTTTGATAGATCACTCAATTTTAATTTTTTGCGATAATCAGAGTGCTTTATGTTTAGCTAAGAATCCAGTATTACATAATAGAAGACATAAAGTACCACTATGTTAGGGAACTTAGTTGTTTCTGAATATGTTGTTGAGAAGGAGTATTGAAATACTAAAAATATTATGTATGTTAATTTGGCAACAACCATATACTGAGATTTGTTCACACTGATCTGAATCAGTTCTTTTTCTTTTTCTGGAAACTTCCTTCTTCTTTTGTTAACTTCCGAACAACTCACAACGCTGTCACGCTTATGTCAAATAAACAATTATTAAACTTTAACTAAATCGCCTCGCGTTTTATTCCATCCATCATTTCCAATAGGTTATGGGCCCAGGAGTAGTAAAGACTTTAATAATAGTGTGTGATCAAGTGGAAAATAATTATTGTCTGTAATTAGCTTGTACATTTTTTATAAACATGAGCGGACAAGGGCTGTGTGCGATCGACAAATTGGACGGCGAAAATTACGCAGTATGGTCGGTTCAAATGAAAAGTGTATTGGTGCACTCAGGTATGTGGTCGTGAGTGTGCGGAAGACGCTTGAAGCAAGAAAGTGATACAGTTGAGCAAGGAGCCCAATTCGACGAACTAGACGAAAAAGCACTAGCAACAATATTGCTGTGCGTGAAGGCTTCAGAAATTAATTTGATTAAAAACTGCGCTAGTTCTAAAGAAGCTTGGGACAAGCTTGCAGCTGTGTACAAGCCTCGTAGACCCGCCAGGAAAATTACCTTGTTCAGGAAATTACTCCGGTTGAGTTTGTCGGAAAGTGCGTGCGTACAAAATTACATAAATGATTTTGTGGATATCGTCGAAAAACTGAAAGAAATTGATATGGACATTTCTGAAGATATTCTTACTATTTTGATGCTGTCGGGACTCGGTAAGAAATTCGAAAATTTCGTGTTAGCGATCGAAACGCGCCACTCTCTCTGATTTAAAAGTGAAAAAACATCTGCAAAAGAGAAGTCGTTTACTATGCTTGCAAGTGTAAATAAAAATGACGTTTTAACGAAATCGATGTGGTGCTTGGACAGTGGAGCAACTGCTCACATGTGTTGTGAAAGGTCGTGGTTCGCGGACATTAAAGAGCATAAAGAGAAAATATATTACTTGCAGGAAAAAACTATATATTTTCGGATGGCGTCGGTACGGTGGTCGTTAAAACAAAGAATGGTTCCGTTAATTTGAAAAATGTACTTTACGTAAAAAACTTGCAAAGTAATTTCATATCGGTAGCGAAAGCCGTTGAAAAAGGGTATAAAGTGATTTTTCACAAGCAAGTGGGTCAAAATGAAGAAGTGTTACAGGCAAGAAAAGCTGGAAATCTTTTTGTTGTTGATACTTCGAACAATCGGTGCATGTACTTGTGTACAAATGATGAATTGTGGAAGTGGCATTATCGTTATGGTCATTTGAACATGGCGAGCCTAAAAAAGATGGCAAGTGACAATATGGTCAATGGCTTAAAGTTAATCAAAAATGTTGTGGACATAGACCGAATTGCATGTGAAACCTGTGCTAAAGGTAAAATCTGTGTGAAACCATTCCCAAAAATGGCAGAAAATCGTGCGGACAAAGTGCATTCGGACATTTGCGGGAAAATGAACAAAGTATCTGCCGGTGGAGCAAGATATTTCGTAACATTTATTGATGACTATTCGCGTTATATGTTCGTATATTTTTTGAAGACCCGTGATGAATTGCTTCCCATGTTTAAAGACTTTGTCGCGTTTGCAGGAAAACAGACCGGTGAAAAACTTAAAGCAATTCGCAGCGATAACGGTCGCGAATATATAAGCCACGAGTTTCAGAAGTTCCTATCTGAAAACGGTATTAAGCGGCAATTGACAGTACCGTACACTCCGGAGCAAAACGGGGTTGCTGAGCGCGCTAACCGGACACTTGTGGAAATGGCAAGGAGCTCATACATTCAGGAGTGAATGAGTTCCTGTGGGGAGAGGCAGTTAGGACTGCAGCATATCTACGCAACAGATCGGAGACAAGGTCGTTGAAGAGTCAAACACCATCTTTGGATGCAAAGCGATTGCATTAAATAAGAAACAAGCAGGAAAGTTCAAGCCAAAAGGCATTGAATGTATGATGATAGGGTATTCAACAACAGCGAAGACCTACCAGATTAATGCGCATTGGATCGAACCAGGTAATCGAAAGTAGAGACGTCGTTTTTCTAGAGGAAACTATAGGGTATCCGAAGAATGGAAACAGCGAGAACGAGACGGCACTTATTGACGAAATTGGAGTTGATTGTTCGCAGATTTTGGCAGTGAGGTGCTCGAGGAAGAGCAAATTGACAGCGAGATTAATTAAACTGATAGTTCTGATGTTTACGAGAGTGCGAAGAGCGATGATACCGAAGAACGGGAAATTCGTGGTCCTGGCCGTCCTAAGAAGATAAAAACTGGAAAGCACGGGCGTCCACAAAAACAATACAACTTGTTGAACATGATGAAGGTTCAAGATGTCGAGGTACCTGTTACGTTTGCTGAAGCGACACAGTCTGAAATGAGTCAAGAGTGGGTAGCATCAATTCAGAAGGAGATTGACGCCCTCGAAGCTAATCAGACATGGGAGCTACAGGACTTACCAGAAGGTAAGAAAGCCATCGGTAGTAAGTAGGTTTTTGGCATCAAGGGAGATAAGGATGGCAATGTGATGCGATTTAAATCGAGGTTGGTGGCTAAAGGATGTGCACAACAATATGGTATCGACTTTTTTGAAACGTTTTCACCAGTTGTCAGATATTCGTCGGTGAGACTGGCTGTTGAGCATAACTTATTTCTACATCAGATGTATCGACAACTTACTTAAATAGCGAATTGAGCGAAGAAGTCTATATGAAGCAACCCGATGGATTTGATAATAAACATCATGGAAAAGTTTTGAGACTAAAGAAGTCACTTTACGGACTAAAACAGAGCGGCAGAGAGTGGAACGCCAAGCTCGATAAAGTCTTGCAAAAACTGCATTTTGTTCCCTGTGCCAGCGAGCCGTGTGTGTACACACGCAATAAGAAGGACAATATTAATATAATTGCAGTATATGTCGACGATCTTCTTATTGCAAGCTCATGTAAAAATGATTTGATTGGTATAAAAGAGTCAATTGCCAAAGAGTTTAAAGTAGTAGATAGCGGACAGCTTAATCATTTCTTGGGCATCGAAGTTGAGCGAGAAGGTGAAACTGGAGCCATATCCATAGGTCACAAGACATATATCGAGAGTATGCTACACACCTGGGGCATGTTAGATTGCAAATCGGTAGCAACGCCTTTGGAGGCAAATTTCCAAGTAAAGTGTACTGATCCTAAAAAGGACTACCAATCACTTATAGGATCACTAATGTATTTGGCAATTACAACCAGGCCAGATATAATGCATTCAGTTGCAAAACTGGCCCAAAGAAATGTGAACCCACATAAGGAACATGAAGTCGCTGTCAAGCGTATACTAAGGTATTTGAAGGGCACCTCAAACTTAAAGCTTCATTATCACGCAACAGGTAAACCGATTCATGGCTACGTCGACGCAGATTGGGCAAATGACACATCGGATCGTAAATCCTACAGTGGATATGTCTTCATAATCGCAGCTGGTCCAATATCCTAGGAGTCAAGAAGCAAAGTCTGGTGGCATTATCCAGCACGGAGGCCGAATATGTTGCATTGTCCATTGCAGCAAGAGAAACAGTATTTATAAAAAAGTTTCTGAAGGAAATGGGTTTTTTGATAGATCACTCAATTTTAATTTTTTGCGATAATCAGAGTGCTTTATGTTTAGCTAAGAATCCAGTATTACATAATAGAAGACATAAAGTACCACTATGTTAGGGAACTTAGTTGTTTCTGAATATGTTGTTGAGAAGGAGTATTGAAATACTAAAAATATTATGTATGTTAATTTGGCAACAACCATATACTGAGATTTGTTCACACTGATCTGAATCAGTTCTTTTTCTTTTTCTGGAAACTTCCTTCTTCTTTTGTTAACTTCCGAACAACTCACAACGCTGTCACGCTTATGTCAAATAAACAATTATTAAACTTTAACTAAATCGCCTCGCGTTTTATTCCATCCATCATTTCCAATAGGTTATGGGCCCAGGAGTAGTAAAGACTTTAATAATAGTGTGTGATCAAGTGGAAAATAATTATTGTCTGTAATTAGCTTGTACATTTTTTATAAACATGAGCGGACAAGGGCTGTGTGCGATCGACAAATTGGACGGCGAAAATTACGCAGTATGGTCGGTTCAAATGAAAAGTGTATTGGTGCACTCAGGTATGTGGTCGTGAGTGTGCGGAAGACGCTTGAAGCAAGAAAGTGATACAGTTGAGCAAGGAGCCCAATTCGACGAACTAGACGAAAAAGCACTAGCAACAATATTGCTGTGCGTGAAGGCTTCAGAAATTAATTTGATTAAAAACTGCGCTAGTTCTAAAGAAGCTTGGGACAAGCTTGCAGCTGTGTACAAGCCTCGTAGACCCGCCAGGAAAATTACCTTGTTCAGGAAATTACTCCGGTTGAGTTTGTCGGAAAGTGCGTGCGTACAAAATTACATAAATGATTTTGTGGATATCGTCGAAAAACTGAAAGAAATTGATATGGACATATCTGAAGATATTCTTACTATTTTGATGCTGTCGGGACTCGGTAAGAAATTCGAAAATTTCGTGTTAGCGATCGAAACGCGCCACTCTCTCTGATTTAAAAGTGAAAAAACATCTGCAAAAGAGAAGTCGTTTACTATGCTTGCAAGTGTAAATAAAAATGACGTTTTAACGAAATCGATGTGGTGCTTGGACAGTGGAGCAACTGCTCACATGTGTTGTGAAAGGTCGTGGTTCGCGGACATTAAAGAGCATAAAGAGAAAATATATTACTTGCAGGAAAAAACTATATATTTTCGGATGGCGTCGGTACGGTGGTCGTTAAAACAAAGAATGGTTCCGTTAATTTGAAAAATGTACTTTACGTAAAAAACTTGCAAAGTAATTTCATATCGGTAGCGAAAGCCGTTGAAAAAGGGTATAAAGTGATTTTTCACAAGCAAGTGGTCAAAATGAAGAAGTGTTACAGGCAAGAAAAGCTGGAAATCTTTTTGTTGTTGATACTTCGAACAATCGGTGCATGTACTTGTGTACAAATGATGAATTGTGGAAGTGGCATTATCGTTATGGTCATTTGAACATGGCGAGCCTAAAAAAGATGGCAAGTGACAATATGGTCAATGGCTTAAAGTTAATCAAAAATGTTGTGGACATAGACCGAATTGCATGTGAAACCTGTGCTAAAGGTAAAATCTGTGTGAAACCATTCCCAAAAATGGCAGAAAATCGTGCGGACAAAGTGCATTCGGACATTTGCGGGAAAATGAACAAAGTATCTGCCGGTGGAGCAAGATATTTCGTAACATTTATTGATGACTATTCGCGTTATATGTTCGTATATTTTTTGAAGACCCGTGATGAATTGCTTCCCATGTTTAAAGACTTTGTCGCGTTTGCAGGAAAACAGACCGGTGAAAAACTTAAAGCAATTCGCAGCGATAACGGTCGCGAATATATAAGCCACGAGTTTCAGAAGTTCCTATCTGAAAACGGTATTAAGCGGCAATTGACAGTACCGTACACTCCGGAGCAAAACGGGGTTGCTGAGCGCGCTAACCGGACACTTGTGGAAATGGCAAGGAGCTCATACATTCAGGAGTGAATGAGTTCCTGTGGGGAGAGGCAGTTAGGACTGCAGCATATCTACGCAACAGATCGGAGACAAGGTCGTTGAAGAGTCAAACACCATCTTTGGATGCAAAGCGATTGCATTAAATAAGAAACAAGCAGGAAAGTTCAAGCCAAAAGGCATTGAATGTATGATGATAGGGTATTCAACAACAGCGAAGACCTACCAGATTAATGCGCATTGGATCGAACCAGGTAATCGAAGTGCGCAACAATATGGTATCGACTTTTTTGAAACGTTTTCACCAGTTGTCAGATATTCGTCGGTGAGACTGGCTGTTGAGCATAACTTATTTCTACATCAGATGTATCGACAACTTACTTAAATAGCGAATTGAGCGAAGAAGTCTATATGAAGCAACCCGATGGATTTGATAATAAACATCATGGAAAAGTTTTGAGACTAAAGACGGACTAAAACAGAGCGGCAGAGAGTGGAACGCCAAGCTCGATAAAGTCTTGCAAAAACTGCATTTTGTTCCCTGTGCCAGCGAGCCGTGTGTGTACACACGCAATAAGAAGGACAATTGTTGGGACGCCCACGGGTCCCTGTGCCTCCCACGTATAACAAGCCTCTGGATATCGGGTACAATAGGCTGAAATCTTTATTAATTCGATTAGATTAAATTATAAAGAGTTTTTACATTTTCTTTTCTTACACTTGTGGTTTGCCGCACTTCAATTTCACAATGACGCTTAAATCTATGGTTGTCCCTCTCGCGCAAAACCAGTGTTTTATAAGTTCAATAACCGTATTGAACAACTTCGTTCCAATTTCAAACAATAATCTTTTCCATAACTGAAACTCATTCAAATTCAAATTGGGCAGCCAGCTCGCGGCTGTACATTCCTTGCCAGCCGCGTAACATTCCCCACCTCGTAATTCTTCTGCGTGGCTACGCTAAGTATTACCATTCCTGACGATGTCCAATTTGGCTAACTTAACCACGGGACGGGTTACGAATCCTCCGGTTGTACGTACTACAGCGCTCCGTACTTGCCCATCCTTTCCACAGTAAGCGTGGAATACGTAGATCACTTAACTTGGGCAGAAGGGCCTGCCAAGCTTCCCAGTCATTCTTGTCCGGTTCCTTAATGGCGTCATCCCAGCTCACACCAGACCTCCATATTTTTTGTAGGATGATTTTAGCGCGGATGTTATAAAATCCAAGTATCCCGAGTGGATCAAAAACTGACATTACAATACTCAACACTCGGCGCTTTGTCTGTGTCGCCGACCTCCGCAGCAAATCGGGTCTGATGACAAACGTAAGCATGTCTGATTCTGGCATCCACCACATACCCAGAACTTTCTACTGAAGTTCTTGCTCTACGCCAAGATATTTCGGTGGTGCCTCCCGTGAGTTATTCAGGGATTGGAGGACGCTGTTCGAGTTCGATAGCCAGTTCCTCATTTCAAATCCACCCTTGGCGTGGATTTCTTTTACACTTTTAGCCAGTTGAATCATCTGATCCTCCGTGTCAACCGACTCCAGCCAATCGTCTACAAATGTATTTTGGGAGATTGCCTTTACCGCGTTTGGTTGGTCCGCGCCGAATCGCTCCGCATTACGCCTCAGTATGAAGTTCGCAAGGGACGGCGAACAAGAAGCACCAAAAGTCATTACTTGCATCACATATGTATCCGGCGGACGCTCAAGTTCTCCATTTCGCCATAGGAACTTCTGTGAAGATTGGTCGGAGGCGCAAACTTTTATCTGGTGAAACATCTCACGTATATCACCAGTTACAGCTACAGGTCGCTCTCTGAATCGTAGTAGCACTCCCAGCAATGACACCAACAAATCTGGTCCTTTTAGAAGCGTATCATTCAGAGACACGCCGTCAACTTGTGCTGCAGCGTCCCAGACCAAACGTTTCTTTCTCTTGTTCGGATTTTCCACTATAAAGACTGGAAGATACCAAGAACGTGGATTATTAGCCAACTCACTATTTCTCAGTTTTCGAATGTAACCCTTCTCCTCGTAGCTCTGCATGGTATTAGTCAAAAAGTTCTTCAGCTCCGGATCCTTCATCATTTTGGATTCGAGACACTTGAGGCGTCTAAGAGCCATGGAATATGAATCTGGCAGTTCGACATTCTCGAATCTCCATAACAATCCAGTTTCCCAGCGACTATCCTTGGAAATGTACCTCGTGGTTTCGTTCATAATCTCCAGCGACCGTTTATCTTCCTTCGATCGCAGTGGTTTTGCAGGAATGTTCACACCAATTGACTCTAACGAAAAATGAGCCTTCACTGCTTCGTCAAGTGCTCGCGTACCGCATGTGCACTCGCAAACATGCAGCACGCGTGGCGGCGTGGATTCGTCTGATCCATACCGGCCGTAAACAGACCATCCCAATTGGCATCGGACAGCGATAAGATCGTCATTATCAGCTTTACGTACTTCCAGTGGTACACAGATCTTGATATGGTCCAATCCAATGATCATTTGAGCCGTAGCATTTGAGTACGGCGAGACAGGAGCAGATCTTAGATGTCGGTAATCATTAAGCATTTGATCATCGATACTTTGTTCTAGCAGATCCAGTTTGTCCACAGTGCGCACTCCTTTTAGCACATATTTCACATCTGGACGACCAGCAGCGGAAACGCTGGGACAGACGAGCTTCGATTTAGCTTCAGTCTGCGTCACATCACTGGTCCACTTCAAGCAGAGCTGCTCTTCAGGCCCTTCTAAGCCGAGTTCATCAGCTAACTTGCGCTCCATTAGCGTGCAGGATGATCCCTCGTCGATAAGGGCGAAAACATCTACGGATCTTGATTTGTTATGCAAAGTTACTGGTACATATCGGAACAATGCCTTTTTTGTCGATTTGTCATGGAAGAAAACAGTTGATTCAGTTTTTATATCGCTAACTTTATTGTGCTTATTGTGCTGCAACTTGCATCCATCGACATTGCAAGTTTTCTTCAATCTGCAGTTCCGGGCAATATGCTTTCCAAAGCAGCAGAAGCACAGTCGTTTTGCCTTTATTAATTCCAGTCTAGACTTGGTTGACATTCCCAAGAATCCTTTACATTTCATAAGTTCATCTTGTACATTCTCCTTGTCATCGCCTTCCACTTTACTGTGGACTAATAGGTGTTCTTTCACGTGTCGGCCGCCTTTATTTCTCTCACTTGGCTGATAATCGTAGGGCGTCACCATCGTAGCACACATTGCTACGCCAAATAGTCAATCATCAAAGGTGGCCAAATTTCCGCCACCTGCTGCCAAACGATGTCTGCCCCAATCTAGCTTCAAATGCTCGACAGCTTAGCTACCAGTTCACTCAACAGAGCGGAATCGTTTAGATATTCCTGTAGCCCTACCGACAACATGGTGGCACAATAATTCTGCACCGCAAGTGCCAAACGTATTACCGAATCCAAATTATTCGGTTTGATTGCCGGCTCGTCCCTTAATTTACGTTGAAGGCTAGCGTGCACTATTTCTGAACGCCCATACAGCATTCTCAACGTGCCGATCGCATACGGCACCATAGCTGGAACCATGAGCTTGCCTCGTACAGCATCTAGAGCTGATCCTCTAAGGCACTTCTGAAGCCTGATGAGATTCTCTTCGTTGCTAAATCCACATCTATCCGTTGACTGCTCATAGTTGCTTATAAATAACAGCCACTCCTCGGGCTTACCGGAGAAAATTGGTAATTCTCTCGATATGACTTGACGCGCTGCTATCTGCGTCGGCGTCAACATGACTGCATTGTTTCCTGCTTGCGGAAACTGTGGACCGGCAAACTGTGGCATATATCCACCAGATCCGCCAACATTAAATCCTGCGCTGTACGGTTGGGAAAAGCCTGCCGTATTGGGGCTGAAATGTGGCCTGAAACCCAACCCACCGGCTGGCGGGCAAGTCCCGCTGAACCACCTTGGCCTCCATACATAGCTGAGTTGTTTATAAATCCAGCGGCATTCCATGGCGGTACTGGTTGCTTTGCACCACTTGGCATGAATCCTGCCGCTTCCGTTGGTGGTACGAACCGTGCTCCATTATTTACCATATGTTCGGCCGCATTCCATGGTGAAATCGGCCTAATTGCCTCTCTTGGCTGCGGTCCTGCAGCACCGTTGTTCCCTTGAACATTGGGAATAGTTGGTCTAAGAGAAGCTCCCTGATTCATATAGGGAGCCGTTCTCCATTGGGTACTTCCAGTGTTCGCTTGATGCGCAAACATCTGATAAGCCCCATTTGGCTGTGACATGCCGTGACTTGCTTGGTTCGTACTAATCGGCGTGCTCGTAATTTGAGGCGGCACGAACCGAACGGAGTTTCTTACAGTCTGTGCAGACAAGCTTCCATCGTAGAAGCCTGCGAATCCTTCTCCTGTGAAGCTATACTCTGGGCTTCCAGCAGAACCATCCTCATTGCCCGACGCTTGGGCGTGCTGATCGCCGACTTCGCGATCTGTTACGTCATCCATGACGTCACTCTTCACTGGCCAGCAATTCACAACCCTTGTGTGATCTTACTGGCTAGAACCGTCCTAATTTGGGTTCTAATTGTCACAATCCTTTGTACTCCCCTCACTCCTTCACACTCTTGGTAAGGAGTGCTTTCCAGAAGCTGTGCACTCCTGGTACAGATTTCCGGATGGCAAAGTATTTCAGAATGTTGGGACGCCCACGGGTCCCTGTGCCTCCCACGTATAACAAGCCTCTGGATATCGGGTACAATAGGCTGAAATCTTTATTAATTCGATTAGATTAAATTATAAAGAGTTTTTACATTTTCTTTTCTTACACTTGTGGTTTGCCGCACTTCAATTTCACAATGACGCTTAAATCTATGGTTGTCCCTCTCGCGCAAAACCAGTGTTTTATAAGTTCAATAACCGTATTGAACAACTTCGTTCCAATTTCAAACAATAATCTTTTCCATAACTGAAACTCATTCAAATTCAAATTGGGCAGCCAGCTCGCGGCTGTACATTCCTTGCCAGCCGCGTAACAAACAATATTAATATAATTGCAGTATATGTCGACGATCTTCTTATTGCAAGCTCATGTAAAAATGATTTGATTGGTATAAAAGAGTCAATTGCCAAAGAGTTTATAGTAGTAGATAGCGGACAGCTTAATCATTTCTTGGGCATCGAAGTTGAGCGAGAAGGTGAAACTGGAGCCATATCCATAGGTCACAAGACATATATCGAGAGTATGCTACACACCTGGGGCATGTTAGATTGCAAATCGGTAGCAACGCCTTTGGAGGCAAATTTCCAAGTAAAGTGTACTGATCCTAACTGCAAGCCTATTAACGAAAAGGACTACCAATCACTTATAGGATCACTAATGTATTTGGCAATTACAACCCACATAAGGAACACATAAGGAACATGAAGTCGCTGTCAAGCGTATACTAAGGTATTTGAAGGGCACCTCAAACTTAAAGCTTCATTATCACGCAACAGGTAAACCGATTCATGGCTACGTCGACGCAGATTGGGCAAATAACACATCGGATCGTAAATCCTACAGTGGATATGTCTTCATAATCGCAGCTGGTCCAATATCCTAGGAGTCAAGAAGCAAAGTCTGGTGGCATTATCCAGCACGGAGGCCGAATATGTTGCATTGTCCATTGCAGCAAGAGAAACAGTATTTATAAAAAAGTTTCTGAAGGAAATGGGTTTTTTGATAGATCACTCAATTTTAATTTTTGCGATAATCAGAGTGCTTTATGTTTAGCTAAGAATCCAGTATTACATAATAGAAGTAAGCATATCGACATAAAGTACCACTATGTTAGGGAACTTAGTTGTTTCTGAATATGTTGTTGAGAAGGAGTATTGAAATACTAAAAATATTATGTATGTTAATTTGGCAACAACCATATACTGAGATTTGTTCACACTGATCTGAATCAGTTCTTTTTCTTTTTCTGGAAACTTCCTTCTTCTTTTGTTAACTTCCGAACAACTCACAACGCTGTCACGCTTATGTCAAATAAACAATTATTAAACTTTAACTAAATCGCCTCGCGTTTTATTCCATCATTTCCAATAGGTTATGGGCCCAGGAGTAGTAAAGACTTTAATAATAGTGTGTGATCAAGTGGAAAATAATTATTGTCTGTAATTAGCTTGTACATTTTTTATAAACATGAGCGGACAAGGGCTGTGTGCGATCGACAAATTGGACGGCGAAACCATACGCAGTATGGTCGGTTCAAATGAAAAGTGTATTGGTGCACTCAGGTATGTGGTCGTGAGTGTGCGGAAGACGCGTGAATCAAGAAAGTGATACAGTTGAGCAAGGAGCCCAATTCGACGAACTAGACGAAGAAGCACTAGCAACAATAATGCTGTGCGTGAAGGCTTCAGAAATTAATTTGATTAAAAACTGCGCTAGTTCTAAAGAAGCTTTTGACAAGCTTGCAGCTGTGTACAAGCCTCGTAGACCCGCCAGGAAAATTACCTTGTTCAGGAAATTACTCCGGTTGAGTTTGTCGGAAAGTGCGTGCGTACAAAATTACATAAATGATTTTGTGGATATCGTCGAAAAACTGAAAGAAATTGATATGGACATTTAACGAAATCGATGTGGTGCTTGGACAGTGGAGCAACTGCTCACATGTGTTGTGAAAGGTCGTGGTTCGCGGACATTAAAGAGCATAAAGAGAAAATATATTACTTGCAGGAAAAAACTATATATTTTCGGATGGCGTCGGTACGGTGGCGTTAAAACAAAGAATGGTTCCGTTAATTTGAAAAATGTACTTTACGTAAAAAACTTGCAAAGTAATTTCATATCGGTAGCGAAAGCCGTTGAAAAAGGGTATAAAGTGATTTTTCACAAGCAAGTGGTCAAAATGAAGAAGTGTTACAGGCAAGAAAAGCTGGAAATCTTTTTGTTGTTGATACTTCGAACAATCGGTGCATGTACTTGTGTACAAATGATGAATTGTGGAAGTGGCATTATCGTTATGGTCATTTGAACATGGCGAGCCTAAAAAAGATGGCAAGTGACAATATGGTCAATGGCTTAAAGTTAATCAAAAATGTTGTGGACATAGACCGAATTGCATGTGAAACCTGTGTTAAAGGTAAAATCTGTGTGAAACCATTCCCAAAAATGGCAGAAAATCGTGCGGACAAAGTGCTAGGGCTAAGTGCATTAGGACATTTGCGGGAAAATGAACAAAGTATCTGCCGGTGGAGCAAGATATTTCGTAACATTTATTGATGACTATTCGCGTTATATGTTCGTATATTTTTTGAAGACCCGTGATGAATTGCTTCCCACGTTTAAAGACTTTGTCTCGTTTGCAGGAAAACAGACCGGTGAAAAACTTAAAGCAATTCGCAGCGATAACGGTCGCGAATATATAAGCCACGAGTTTCAGAAGATCCTATCTGAAAACGGTATTAAGCGGCAATTGACAGTACCGTACACTCCGGAGCAAAACGGGGTTGCTGAGCGCGCTAACCGGACACTTGTGGAAATGGCAAGGAGCTCATACATTCAGGAGTGAATGAGTTCCTGTGGGGAGAGGCAGTTAGGACTGCAGCATATCTACGCAACAGATCGGAGACAAGGTCGTTGAAGAGTCAAACACCATCTTTGGACGCAAAGCGATTGCATTAAATAAGAAACAAGCAGGAAAGTTCAAGCCAAAAGGCATTGAATGTATGATGATAGGGTATTCAACAACAGCGAAGGCCTACCAGATTAATGCGCATTGGATCGGACCAGGTAATCGAAAGTAGAGACGTCGTTTTTCTAGAGGAAACTATAGGGTATCCGAAGAATGGAAACAGCGAGAACGAGACGGCACTTATTGACGAAATTGGAGTTGATTGTTCGCAGATTTTGGCAGTGAGGTGCTTGAGGAAGAGCAAATTGACAGCGAGATTAATTAAACTGATAGTTCTGATGTTTACGAGAGTGCGAAGAGCGATGATACCGAAGAACGGGAAATTCGTGGTCCTGGCCGTCCTAAGAAGATAAAAACTGGAAAGCACGGGCGTCCACAAAAACAATACAACTTGTTGAACATGATGAAGGTTCAAGATGTCGAGGTACCTGTTACGTTTGCTGAAGCGACACAGTCTGAAATGAGTCAAGAGTGGGTAGCATCAATTCAGAAGGAGATTGACGCCCTCGAAGCTAATCAGACATGGGAGCTACAGGACTTACCAGAAGGTAAGAAAGCCATCGGTAGTAAGTAGGTTTTTGGCATCAAGGGAGATAAGGATGGCAATGTGATGCGATTTAAATCGAGGTTGGTGGCTAAAGGATGTGCACAACAATATGGTATCGACTTTTTTGAAACGTTTTCACCAGTTGTCAGATATTCGTCGGTGAGACTGGCTGTTGAGCATAACTTATTTCTACATCAGATGTATCGACAACTTACTTAAATAGCGAATTGAGCAAAGAAGTCTATATGAAGCAACCCGATGGATTTGATAATAAACATCATGGAAAAGTTTTGAGACTAAAGAAGTCACTTTACGGACTAAAACAGAGCGGCAGAGAGTGGAACGCCAAGCTCGATAAAGTCTTGCAAAAACTGCATTTTGTTCCCTGTGCCAGCGAGCCGTGTGTGTACACACGCAATAAGAAGGACAATATTAATATAATTGCAGTATATGTCGACGATCTTCTTATTGCAAGCTCATGTAAAAATTATTTGATTGGTATAAAAGAGTCAATTGCCAAAGAGTTTAAAGTAGTAGATAGCGGACAGCTTAATCATTTCTTGGGCATCGAAGTTAAGCGAGAATCCATAGGTCACAAGACATATATCGAGAGTATGCTACACACCTGGGGCATGTTAGATTGCAAATCGGTAGCAACGCCTTTGGAGTCAAATTTCCAAGTAAAGTGTACTGATCCTAACTGCAAGCCTATTAACGAAAAGGACTACCAATCACTTATAGGATCACTAATGTATTTGGCAATTACAACCAGGCCAGATATAATGCATTCAGTTGCAAAACTGGCTCAAAGAAATGTGAACCCACATAAGGAACATGAAGTCGCTGTCAAGCGTATACTAAGGAATTTGAAGGGCACCTCAAACTTAAAGCTTCATTATCACGCAACAGGTAAACCGGTTCATGGCTACGTCGACGCAAATTGGGCAAATGACACATCGGATCGTAAATCCTACAGTGGATATGTCTTCATAATCGCAGCTGGTCCAATATCCTAGGAGTCAAGAAGCAAAGTCTGGTGGCATTATCCAGCACGGAGGCCGAATATGTTGCATTGTCCATTACAGCAAGAGAAGCAGTATTTATAAAAAAGTTTCTGAAGGAAATGGGTTTTTTGATAGATCACTCAATTTTAATTTTTTGCGATAATCAGAGTGCTTTATGTTTAGCTAAGAATCCAGTATTACATAATAGAAGTAAGCATATCGACATAAAGTACCACTATGTTAGGGAACTTAGTTGTTTCTGAATATGTTGTTGAGAAGGAGTATTGAAATACTAAAAATATTATGTATGTTAATTTGGCAACAACCATATACTGAGATTTGTTCACACTGATCTGAATCAGTTCCACTTCTTTTTCTGGAAACTTCCTTCTCCTTTTGTTAACTTCCGAACGACTCACAACGCTGTCACGCTTATGTCAAATAAACAATTATTAAACTTTAACTAAATCGCCTCGCGTTTTACTCCATCATTTCCAATACTAGCTTTTAAAATAAATAAATTTATTTATTTCGAAAGCGGAATCACAGCTGTTTTGTTTCCTTGTCTGGCAACGCTCTTACCCGTTTTATTAGTTAGATTTATCTTATGTTAGTACCCGAGAAAGCGAAAAGTCAGAAAGTTCTTATTCTTCTTTTTTTCGCTATGGTTTTTTTTATATGGAGTTTGGCCGCTTTAAGAAAATGTATCTTAAGTTAGTACCTAGCTTTAAGGAAGACTTTTTTTTGCATGACGAAATGTACTTTTTTTCGGCATTTTTCATAACTTTCTCGAGCGTAGGTATCGCAGCTTTTTCGCGTTCGATGTTCGGTTTGAGTTGAGTCAAAGTCCGTGGTTTGTTGATTAACACTTTGGATTTTACCGCGAACGCGGTGGCCAGTCAAAATCGTTTTTTATATAAAGTGACCCGGGCAAAATATCTTAATTAAATTGTTACGGCCTGCTTTTCTGATGGGGCAAGGCCGGCTAGCCAATCGTCATCAGGGCGAATTTTTCCCCTGTGCTCACAGGTCGCACCATATATTCCACTCGACATGGAATCCACAAACAAAACAAAACATCAACAAAACCTAGAAGTGAAGGACTGATACGAGACTAAACGATGCAGATTCGGGTCCTCGCTGGAAATGACCACCCGCCGCACCCTCCCTACCTGAGATCCGTCCACATCCGATCTGAGGATCTCCCTGGCATGTGTTAGTTGGCTTCATCCAGGCTACCGGCTCATCGCAGTTTGTCCTAAAGCTCGATTTTGTTCGTCACTTGAATTTTATTTGGGAATAAATTCAAGTCGTCATGCATTATGTGTCGGAGAGGGGCTCTTGGGATATTTAATTGCGCAGATCTACGTCGACTCGATGTTTTCGGAGTCCTTTCAACACTAGCCACTACGGCAGCGACATTTTCATCGGAGCGCCTTGGTCTTCATTTTTTTGGACGCCTGCCATTACTAAAACTACCACTAGATATACATTTTTCGTACAAACGCTGTATGGTGTTTATTGCGGAAGCACATTTGATTTTTTTTTTAAGAGAAATTAGTTTAATGTATAGCTGAAAAATTTCAGTGCATTCAGGCGGACGTAGTTTTCATGGTATGACGTTTATCGATTTGACAATGTATGTCAAAGTTATTATGAGTTCACGTGGGTCACATGTAGATGGGCCACCATGAAGATAGATGAATAAACAGTCGGAATGCTGATCGGTTGGCATTAAGTTTTAATACTGTTTTATCCTATTGGTATTGGGTATGTTAAAAGCAAACAACCTAACAAAATTTGGAAATTTTTTTTAAATTACATAATAAAAGTAGCCGTCAAATTGTATCATTATTATGTTTCAATTTATTTGGAAATATTATAGCATTTCTTATATATTTTTTAAAATTTACATTTAAAGACCTTTTCTATATTTTTCGCCTATTGTAAAATCAGTCATGCCTTTTCCTGCTGTTCCACAAGTACCGACTCCAACTCTGCCACTTACATTATCCGGAGATGCAAATATACTTTTCACCTTTATTCCAGTTTTTTTCTGATTTTTATTTGTAAAATTCAGCCATTTATTTTTGTCTGATTCACGTTCCTCCTCCAGGTCTTTAAAACGCTGTTGTTTTTTTTGTTTTCTTTTTTTTAAATACTCTTTTTGGTTCGGCCTGTGACGTCTAAAAAAAAAAAGGGTTAAACAAAAGAGAGTGATTACCGTATTCACATATATACTTATTTGAAGGAAAAACTTCGTTGCGGGTACTGCATTCTCGGAGCTCATTCACATTTGTTGTAGAACGATTTTGATATGCATCAAATATTACATTTACTTCTCCATCGCTTGATATTCCCTCTATAGTTGCATCGTAGTACTGTCGATCCTCTTTCCATTTAGCTTGACATTTGTCGCCAATCTTCCAAATTTTTGCAGCTGAAACTAATTTTTCCGCTTCTAAGAGAGCAGCTTCAATTTCGTCAAAGTAATTTGCAGAAGCGGTTTTAGTTGAAGAAGGCTCTACATATGAAGATTTATGCTGCTCTTCGAGTTGTGTATGTATCAAATCACGAGTTAGTGTAATGACTTCTCCAAGATCACTTTTAAGTTTTAAAAGCTCTTCATTTTCTGGATCAGTTTGCAGTGCTGCTTCCACCTATAAACAAAGATATACAATTTAATTGTTATCGGCAAATATACTTATATTATTATTAAATCGATTTATTTAAGAGGTTATTACTATTACCAAGTTTAATGAGTATAGATTATCATTGTTCTATATACAAAAAAGTTATTTATGAATATTATAGAATGCAGTCGTTTATTTAATCGCAGCTTGTCAGTCAGTATATTGAGCACTAGTTTGGTGGACAGCACTAACTAGGGACTACAGGAACTCCCAAGAATACAAAGATCGGCAAGCACAGGAGCCACGGGAGCATTAAGATCATGACCCGGAGCAGCGCTAAAGGCAGTTCTAAACATAATCCCAATAGAACCTTTCATCAGCAACACAGGAGTCCAAAGCGCGGTACGACTGTAGGCAATCCAAAGCTCACACCGGGCACTGTAGGATCCAGGAAGATATGGAATATCGGATAAAAGAAGACTAGGACTATCAGGGGTGCATGCAAAACACAGTTGTTTTGATTTCCACAAAAAGGCATTTCCGCTAAACCAATTTCTAGGTGCCATACAACAACGAATAAGTTTTGTGTTTTTAGTTTTTTTCACAAACCATTCGAAATGGCTGGCAGCATTGCCATGTTGCCAGATGAAATCACGCAGATGTTTGATTAGCAAACATTTTATTTAAATTATTGTAAAATGGTAGGTTTTGGGTTATTTTATTCTTTAAAAAATGTTATTTAACCTATTCTGTTAATTTAGTTATTTTATTTATTCTTTTATTTTATTCTTTAAAAAATGTTATTTAACCTATTCTGTTAATTTAGTTTTTTCTAATGTTGGCGCGAAAATAAATACAAATTGCTCGAGAGCTCTACTAAACCCGACTTTAAAATTTCGAATCTATCGATGTGGTGGCATCGAAATTGTCGTCAAGTTGTGAGTTTTCAAATACACGAAAAATATTTGTGTGGAAGTGCTGTGGCACCTCGTCCAGACGGAGGTTCTCGTAATAATGAAAGCTGTCGAGAAATCCAGAATAAAGTCACTTCTCTAGTAAGTGTATCGGAGTCTCGTCTTCTTCCAAACAAAGTCTGCATAGACCGCCCCTCCCCGTGATTATTCGGAAAGATCCTTTGCTTAACGACAAACACTCCTTGGTACTGTTGCTGTTGTAGCTACCTAGCAGACGTGTACTCTGCCTTGTCCCATGCGACGACCGCCAGAAGTCCTCGCACTATGGGGAATTTGACCCCTTTTGGTGACCAAAACCCATTTTCTGAAAGTCGGAAAATTAAAAAAATGTTCAGTGCAATGCATTCACAATACACCAATCTTCAGTGTTGCATAACAGAAATTTTTTATAGAGGGCGCCACAACAAAGGAATCAGCTGATAAAACAGCTGTTGCATTTGCAAAGTACGCGCACCTGCCATTAAAAGTTTTGTTTGCTCAAGTTCAAGTGATCAGAAGGAAAAGTAAACAATATAACTAAAATTTTTGAAATGAGTTCGAATCTGTGTGGTTTGTATTTTGTGTTTGTGAGCGTCATTTGTAAAAAAAAATCGTGTTGTCCCCTTAATAACGCAAAAATCTAAGTAGCCCGGCAAGTGCATATTTTGGATCAAGTCTCACGTTCCGTAAGGGATTTAAAGTGAGTCCAGAAGAGTCCATCCATGAGATGTATTGAATGTTGTAGAGGATTAAATTTTTGTTCAAATAAATGTTATTAAAAATATCATTTTTTACGATTTTGCGAGAATTTTTCATTTTTAGGACATAACCTCAATTTGTGCAAACGCAGATTTGCTTGGCAAGTGGCACGAAGCGAGGGGAAAAGTCGCAAAGGAGAATGCTGTGTTTGATTTTATTAAAGATGCAATATCAGAAGTAGATTTTGACCAGTACAGCGATATTATAGACCAAGCGAGTAAAAAATTTTCCTACCGCTTGACGCAAATGTGAAAGAGTTCCTTTGCTAATTTAAGTCAGTTGCGCCGGAAGCATGCAGTTTGGCTGGATTCCAAAACGGTGATCCCTTTTCAAATATCTTGCTCCGTTCTTGAGTTATTAATTTTGTTCACCAAAAGTGGTCAAATTCCCCATAGTGCCTCGCAGGCAGTCATGAGACCTGCACGACTGCTCTGGCTGATGACTTCTGGTCCGCTTCATTGCCGGAGGTCCCCGCTTGGCCTGGTATATGGTTACTTCATTATTCATACCCCACCTACTAAGTGTTCCTATAAATTGCCATACTAATCTTGAAACAATCTTATGTGCACTGAGTGCATTAATTGCTACATTACTAAACAAAAAATGGCTGTCTCTACGATTGTAGTCCCTCTCGGTTAGTAGGTCGATGTTGGCCCACTTGGGGGGCCTTACACTCATCACGCAGGAAATTAGGGTTCTTCGACCAGGCGACATCATCGCATTCTTGCGATCTATTGAACTGTTCGATGAGCTATAGCTTATGTACTAGGACGAGGGCACAATAGACCCTAGTGGTAGCAGTGCACTAACCTCTCGTAACTATTTTTATTATTATTAAGGTCAGCAAGAGGAGGATAAAAGTACAATCCTCAACAAAGGCGCTCGATTAAGAAGTAGAGGATCTTGTGACGTGTGCCGCGCACAATTATGATAATTATAATAAGAAGAATAGTAATAATATTGATAACGAGCACTCACAAAAGGTCACACTGGACCCAGAGAGCTGGCCACACAAAGTCGGGCATATTACACACCGACGGCGGGCACACTGCACCTCGCAAAGACCTATATAAAGCGGGCGACCGGCTTCATATTTTCACTCAGTGACCGGGAGTGACTGGGTGCGGTAAGGCTACTTTGTAGTGCGCATCTGATAGCCCACAGCGAAGTAATTGTTTTGGGGATCAGCTCAGTCGATCTGTTTCCACGAATCCATTGTAGTTAGTACTAGCCCTCAAACCCATTTTCCTTCGACGACTTTCGGGTCCAAATATCAAAAACCTTCCCCCCCGCTAACTTCAAGGTCCGATAAGAACAACAACCTTCCCTCCGACGACTTCAGGGTCCGATAAGAACAACAACTTCTAATTTCCGACTTCAGGGTCCAAACCAACCCCAACAACTTCTTATCGCCGACCTAAGGGTCCAACAACAACCATTTTTGCGTTCGCTCGGACTGCTCGAAGAGCTCTAGTTCAGATACTAAAACGAGGGCACAATAGACCCCAGTGGTCGCAGTGCACAACTCTTATTACACAGGCCCACAAAATGTTGACCCAGAAACCAGTATATACTTTTCCGAAGGTTTTCGGTGCGCTGAATCCGAATCCGAAGTCGAAATTTTCGAATTGGGCCTGGCTTCTAAGATATCCTAACCTAAAAGTGCAAAAACAGCGCTTTTTGACTATATTTGCGGTCATCATGTTTTGATTTCCACAAAAAGGCATTTCCGCTAAACCCATTTCTAGGTCCGATACAACATCGAATAAGTTTTGTGTTTTTAGTTTTTTCACAAACCATTAGATATTTTCTAGCAGGGTTGCCATGTTGGCAGATGAAATCACGCATTTTATTCTTTAAATAATGTTATTTAACCTATTTTGTTAATTAATTTAGGTTTTTTTACTTTTATTTTAAAAAAAAGTTTAAAATGTTGGCGCGAAAATAAATAAAAGTTGCTCGACAGCTCTAGTCGCTGCCCGTCGACTGTCCGGCACATCTATCAACGTGGTAGCATCGAAAATAACGTCACGTTTTGTGTTTTCAAATACACAAAAAAAATGTTTGTGGAAGTGCTGTGGCACCTCGGAATTAATTTTAATGGTTTTTGCAGCGGAAGTGGTTTCTGTGGCACCCCTGATTGTACTTTGAAATTTGTATTTTATTGAAGTTACCTCAAAAACACATTATGTATAGGATTTTGCACATAAAACAGCTTAAATCTGTTAGGACTCAAATTTTCAAAATTCAAGATGGCGGATCCAATATGGCGTACCAAATTTGTAAAAAGTTACTGGATAAATCAGAAGACATGGAGGGTGCTGGAGAAGCACTCATTCTCTGACCATAGGTACATCGAATTCACGCTAGGCTTCGATAGGTTCAACCCAGTCACTTTTCGGAACTCCTGGAGGACTGACTGAGAAAAAATATATAGATCCCAGCTGAGTAAGATCCTAAAACCCCCTCCAGCCCCAACCGACTCGGACTACTGTCCAGAGGGGCTGGAACGCCTCGTTAAGACTTTCACCGATGCTTGTAGCACGGCTCTGGACAGGTCCTGCCCCCGCCATAGTCACAAGGAGGGATGATAAGCAGCTGTCGGACCTGGGGTGCAGCGTTTCCAAAGTTCGCCGCACCGCCAACGAAAACCTGCTCCTCGAAGTGGCCAAAGGCAGCGCCGAGAGCGCTGAATCCATGAAGGAGTGCATCGAAAAGGTGCTAGGCGATGCAGCGTCAGTGCGCAGCACGACGGAGGACTCGAAGGTGCTAGTCCTAGAGATCCGGAACATCGACTCCATTACGTCGAAGCAGGAAGTCTGCGCCGCCATCGCGGCCCAATTCAAATTCGAGGCGGACCGGGTGAAGGTGCGAAGCATGCGGCGTGGATACGCTGAGACCCAATCGGCGGTGATTAGTCTGCCAGTCTCCTTGGGCAAAATTGTCCTCCACCGTGGGGAAGTTCGGATCGGGTGGACCATATGCAGGATACGGGAGAGGCTAGGACCACCGAGGTGCTTCAGATGCCTGGAACTGGGGCACATTGCGGTCCACTGCAAGAGCCCAGTGGACAGGAGCGGCTGCTGCATCAAATGCGGCAAGCCGGGGCACAGGGCAGCAGAGTGCAGGCAGGAGGCATAATGCTTCATCTGCTCAGCGGTCGGAAAGAAGGACACAAGGCACCAGGCAGGCGGCAAAGGATGCCCAGCCGCAGCCTGCGGTATTGGGAACCACACAACCAGATGCAGTTGATTCAGCTGAACCTGAATCACTGCAGAGGGGCGCAGGATCTCCTGGCGCAGACGGTTCGCGAGCTTGGCTCGGAGGTGGCAGTCCTCAGCGAACCCTACAGGGTAGGCAGCAACAGCGACTGGGCAACGGACTGCT
Organism: Drosophila aff. chauvacae BK-2020; assembly: GCA_018903765.1. Lineage (NCBI taxonomy): Eukaryota > Metazoa > Arthropoda > Insecta > Diptera > Drosophilidae > Drosophila > Drosophila aff. chauvacae BK-2020. The sequence continues at coordinate 168,860 of JAEIGO010000821.1, read as the reverse complement.
CTGGCAGGGCGGCCCTGTGGCTCTGCGGACTGGGGACGCTGGAGATGCGGGACATGAAGTCGGCCGAGGGATTCGTCCGAGCAAATGTTGGAGGCGTCTGGGTGTACAGCTGCTATCTGGCACCCAGCCTCTCGCTGGAGTCTTTCAAAAGGATCCTGGACGAGCTATGCAGCGACGTACGCGGAAGGAGCCGTGCTGTGGTCGGTGGCGACTTCAACGCCTGGGCCGTGGAATGGGGGTCCCCTCGGACCAATGCCAGAGGCCGAGCCTTGTTGGAGGCCTTTGCCTCTCTCGATGTTGCCCTTCTGAATGAAGGCTCCCGGCAGACATTCAGCAGAGCGGGGGCGAGCTCGATCATCGACCTCACCTTCGCCAGCAGCGCGCTGGCCCGCCATGCACGTTGGAGGATTAGCGACGCCTACACCGCCAGCGACCACGAGGCCATCGAATGCACGATAGACCCAGCTGGCCGACCGAGTTGCACCGCGCCGCTGCCCAGGAAGGCGTTCACACGCCCTGGATGGTTTCACGGCGAACGAAGCAGACGGGGCTAATGCAATGGCCAACAAGCTGGCTGCAGCGATGGAAGACGCGTGCAACCAGAGCATGCTACCGAGGAGGACGTTCCGTCAGCACCACTCTCCGGTGTACTGGTGGAGTGAGGAGATAGCTGACCTCCGCCGCACTTGCCTCCGCAACAGAAGGCTTCCGCAACGGGCTAAAGGCACTCCGCGCCTCTCAGAGTGTAGCGACCGCTACAAAACGGCAAGAAAGGAGCTGAAGTCTGCCATCAGGAACAGCAAGCGGGAATGCTTCCTCAAGCTGTGCGATGCCGCCGACGACGACCCATGGGGAGGCGCCTACAAATTGGTAGTCAAAAGACTAAATGCGGGTGGCAAGGCCCCTTCTGACCCGGCAACCCTGGAAGGGATAGTCAGTGCCCTGTTCCCGAGCGGTCGGCAGGTCGCCAACTTCGCCAGCACGGTGATAGGTGACATACAGCGGGTCACGGAAGCTGAGGTTCTCCAGGCCGGCCGGAAGCTAAAACCCAAGAAGGCACCCGGACCAGACGCTATCCCGAACACAGCCACAAAGCTGACCCTGGCGCTGATGGCGCCAGAAGTAGCCGGCCTATATAATTAGTGCCTCCTGGAAGGGACGTTCCCCGATAGGTCGAAAAGGCAGCGACTGCTGCTACTCCCAAAGCCTGGCAAGCCACCAGGAGAAGCATCCTCGTATCGACCAATATGCCTATTGGACACGATTGGGAAGGTCTTTGAGCGGGTGATCTCTACCAGGCTGAGCGGAGCCATAGAAGCGGCTGGAGGCCTCTCCCCGGAGCAATATGGATTCCGGAAGGGGAAGTCAACGCTGGACGCCATCTCGAGGGTCGCCAAGCTGGCAGAAGAAGCCATAGCAGGGGCCAGGTGGAAAGGTGGAACCAAGTCCTATTGTCTGGTGGTCACTCTGGACATCAGGAACGCCTTAAACTCGGCAGACTGGGGCCGTACGATGGAGTCCCTTAGGAACTTCAATATTCCGGGATACCTGCTCAGGATAGCGCAGAGCTACTTCAGCGACCGCATCCTCACGTTTGACACTAGCATGGGCTCCAGAGCATACAAAGTCTCAGCCGGAGTCCCGCAGGGCTCCGTTTTGGGACCCCTGCTCTGGAACGCCATGTACGACGGGGTGCTAAGACTGCCAATGCCATCCAGCACTAGCCTGGTAGGCTTTGCAGACGACGTCGCCATTGTGGTGGTAGCCAAGGAGCTTGCTACAGTGGAGGGTCGCGCCAACGCGGCCATCCAAGCCGTGGAGGCATGGCTAGCGATCGCTGGGCTAGAATTGGCGGCCCACAAGACGGAGGCCGTCCTTATCTCGAGCCGGAAGGTTGTAGAGGCAGCAACCGTGCAGGTCAGAGGGACCAGGATCCAATCGCAGCGGGCGATAAAGTACCTTGGCGTTCTCATTGGCACGCGTCTGTCATTCAAGGAGCACCTGGAGTACGTCCACAAAAAGGCCAGCGGGACGGCAGGCGCGTTATCCAGAATGCTGATGAATACGAGGGGCCCGAAGCAAGGAACAAGGAGGCTGCTAACGTCGGTAGTGTCCTCGCAGATCTTGTACGCGGCGCCGGTGTGGGCGAAAGCCGCCAAGGTGAAGGCTGTGCGCCATCAGGGTAGCAAGCGCGTTTCGAACCATATCAGAAGATGCGGCGCTGGTCATCGCCGGGCGCTCACCGAGCTGGTAAGGGAAAGGAGCGAGCTATTCTCTGCCACGCAGGACAGGACGGCAGCGCTACGGCCCAGAGCCGAGCTTAAGGCTGACGCTAGGAAGAGAAGCATGGAGAGTTGGCAGTCCAGATGGGACTCCTCTTCATAGGGCCGATGGACACACACCCTCATCCCTGACCTGGAGCAATGGGTGCAGAGGCCACACGGGCAGGTAGACTTTTACCTAACCCAGGCGCTCAGCGGGCACGGCTGCTTCCGCAGCTACCTAAAACGCTTCGGTCACGAGACTGAGGACTGGTGCCCGGAGTGTGGCTCGGGCATCGTGGAGGACGCGCAACACGTCCTCTTCGAGTGCCGCAGGTTCGGATTCGAGAGGCAGGAGCTTGAAGCAGTGGCAGGATGCACTATCAGCACTAATTCTTTGGTGCCGGTGATGCTGAGGGAACAGATGCTGTGGGATGCGGCAGCTACTTTTGTCGCGCACGTCCTGAAGACTCTCAGGGCACTGGAGGGAAGGCGGAAGGAGCAGACGGAGTAGGGGTCCCCGCGCACGCGAAGCAATGCCAGGCGGCGGTACCGCACCGCGCGAAGCCCTTAGCTCCTAGTCTATAGTCTACCGTTTTCCCTTAATATTTTTTTGTATGTTAATGTATGTAGCATAAGGTTTAGTTACTTGTAGAAAATAAATCACGAATACAAAAAAAAAGAAAAAAAAATGTCCTGCCCCCGTAGTCGGAATGAGGGGAAGACGGGGAAGAAGCCACCGTGGTGGTGTAAAGAATTAGGCAGCCTTAAGAAGACCACGAGGCAGTCTTTCAATCAAGCCAAGTGCGCCAACACGGACGCTGCGTGGCGCCCCTATAAAACTAACTTGTCCCTATACAACAGGGAAATAAGAAAGGCCAAAGAAAGGGCCTGGTCCGACTTTTGCTCGAGAATCCAGGATTACTCAGAGGCATCTAGGATGCGGAAGGTCCTCTCGACGACGCCCCCCAACCCGGGCTTCGTCAAGCGTCCTGACGATAGCTGGACGAGTTCCAGCGAGGAAACTCTCGGAGTTTTCCTGGATGCTCACTTTCCCGCTAGCTCGTCTCAGAGTAGCCCGCCTTACCCCCGACATGGCGGGGTCCGTCTGAAATGGCATACCTTCTCAGTGATAGGAACATTAAATGGGCAATTAAGAGACTTATTAGTCTGCATCTGCATCAGGGCATAGAAGATGGCGGCTGTCGCGTTGTGGTCTACGCGGACGATGTTGCCTTGGCGTTCACGGGAAAATTCCCGTAAACCATTTGTGACAGGATGAGCAACAGCCTTCGGTTTCTGGCGATTGGAATGCCAGATGCGGACTGGGAGTAAACTCAGCGAAGACCGAAGTGACCCTTTTTACAAGAAAATACAAAATCCCCAAAACGGTCACCCTAAGTTCTGAGGGGTACCTCCCCACCTTAAAAAACAGGCCAAGTATCTAGGCCTTATCCTAGACAAGAAACTCGATTGGTCCCTTAAGGGGGTCTTCTACTTACGAGGCCGAAATTTTGACCTATTTTCAAAAATTAATTGTGAGAAAACTGTACAAGATAATGATATAATTATTTTTTTAATTACTTTTATACATCTTTAAACTTAACACTACGGGAAATTTAATTCGTGGATTATATAGGGTCAAAGTGGGGTCATCAAAATTTTAGGGGTCATTCTTCTGGTATCATAACTACCCTTCATCTTGCCCGAATTGAAAAAAATTAATTTTATTTATATTCAGTTTTACGCTTTTTACGCTTCTCCGAGTACGATTTTTTTTAAATTAAAAAATTGTTTTTAATATAATTTTTTTTTTTGTAAAAAGTTTCATTTTTAACCATGTTTTTATACCATGTACCGTAGGTACAAAGGTATATTAATTTCGTGCAAATGTATGTAACAAGCAGAAGGAAGCATTTCCGACCCCATAAAGTATATATATTCTTGATCAGCATCAACAGCCAAATCGATATAGCCATGTCTGTCTGTCCGTCTGTCCGTCTGTCCGTCTGTCCGTCTGTATGAACGCCTAGATCTCAGCAACTATAAGAGCTAGAGCCACCAAATTCGGTATGTAGGTCGGAATGTGTTGCACGCAGATCAAGTTTGTTTCAGATTTCCCTCCCACTCCCTCCCACTTACCTCAAAAACACATTATGTATAGGATTTTGCACATAAAACAGCTTAAATCTGTTAGGACTCAAATTTTCAAAATTCAAGATGGCGGATCCAATATGGCGTACCAAATTTGTAAAAAGTTACTGGATAAATCAGAAGACATGGAGGGTGCTGGAGAAGCACTCATTCTCTGACCATAGGTACATCGAATTCACGCTAGGCTTCGATAGGTTCAACCCAGTCACTTTTCGGAACTCCTGGAGGACTGACTGAGAAAAAATATATAGATCCCAGCTGAGTAAGATCCTAAAACCCCCTCCAGCCCCAACCGACTCGGACTACTGTCCAGAGGGGCTGGAACGCCTCGTTAAGACTTTCACCGATGCTTGTAGCACGGCTCTGGACAGGTCCTGCCCCCGCCATAGTCACAAGGAGGGATGATAAGCAGCTGTCGGACCTGGGGTGCAGCGTTTCCAAAGTTCGCCGCACCGCCAACGAAAACCTGCTCCTCGAAGTGGCCAAAGGCAGCGCCGAGAGCGCTGAATCCATGAAGGAGTGCATCGAAAAGGTGCTAGGCGATGCAGCGTCAGTGCGCAGCACGACGGAGGACTCGAAGGTGCTAGTCCTAGAGATCCGGAACATCGACTCCATTACGTCGAAGCAGGAAGTCTGCGCCGCCATCGCGGCCCAATTCAAATTCGAGGCGGACCGGGTGAAGGTGCGAAGCATGCGGCGTGGATACGCTGAGACCCAATCGGCGGTGATTAGTCTGCCAGTCTCCTTGGGCAAAATTGTCCTCCACCGTGGGGAAGTTCGGATCGGGTGGACCATATGCAGGATACGGGAGAGGCTAGGACCACCGAGGTGCTTCAGATGCCTGGAACTGGGGCACATTGCGGTCCACTGCAAGAGCCCAGTGGACAGGAGCGGCTGCTGCATCAAATGCGGCAAGCCGGGGCACAGGGCAGCAGAGTGCAGGCAGGAGGCATAATGCTTCATCTGCTCAGCGGTCGGAAAGAAGGACACAAGGCACCAGGCAGGCGGCAAAGGATGCCCAGCCGCAGCCTGCGGTATTGGGAACCACACAACCAGATGCAGTTGATTCAGCTGAACCTGAATCACTGCAGAGGGGCGCAGGATCTCCTGGCGCAGACGGTTCGCGAGCTTGGCTCGGAGGTGGCAGTCCTCAGCGAACCCTACAGGGTAGGCAGCAACAGCGACTGGGCAACGGACTGCTCTGGCAGGGCGGCCCTGTGGCTCTGCGGACTGGGGACGCTGGAGATGCGGGACATGAAGTCGGCCGAGGGATTCGTCCGAGCAAATGTTGGAGGCGTCTGGGTGTACAGCTGCTATCTGGCACCCAGCCTCTCGCTGGAGTCTTTCAAAAGGATCCTGGACGAGCTATGCAGCGACGTACGCGGAAGGAGCCGTGCTGTGGTCGGTGGCGACTTCAACGCCTGGGCCGTGGAATGGGGGTCCCCTCGGACCAATGCCAGAGGCCGAGCCTTGTTGGAGGCCTTTGCCTCTCTCGATGTTGCCCTTCTGAATGAAGGCTCCCGGCAGACATTCAGCAGAGCGGGGGCGAGCTCGATCATCGACCTCACCTTCGCCAGCAGCGCGCTGGCCCGCCATGCACGTTGGAGGATTAGCGACGCCTACACCGCCAGCGACCACGAGGCCATCGAATGCACGATAGACCCAGCTGGCCGACCGAGTTGCACCGCGCCGCTGCCCAGGAAGGCGTTCACACGCCCTGGATGGTTTCACGGCGAACGAAGCAGACGGGGCTAATGCAATGGCCAACAAGCTGGCTGCAGCGATGGAAGACGCGTGCAACCAGAGCATGCTACCGAGGAGGACGTTCCGTCAGCACCACTCTCCGGTGTACTGGTGGAGTGAGGAGATAGCTGACCTCCGCCGCACTTGCCTCCGCAACAGAAGGCTTCCGCAACGGGCTAAAGGCACTCCGCGCCTCTCAGAGTGTAGCGACCGCTACAAAACGGCAAGAAAGGAGCTGAAGTCTGCCATCAGGAACAGCAAGCGGGAATGCTTCCTCAAGCTGTGCGATGCCGCCGACGACGACCCATGGGGAGGCGCCTACAAATTGGTAGTCAAAAGACTAAATGCGGGTGGCAAGGCCCCTTCTGACCCGGCAACCCTGGAAGGGATAGTCAGTGCCCTGTTCCCGAGCGGTCGGCAGGTCGCCAACTTCGCCAGCACGGTGATAGGTGACATACAGCGGGTCACGGAAGCTGAGGTTCTCCAGGCCGGCCGGAAGCTAAAACCCAAGAAGGCACCCGGACCAGACGCTATCCCGAACACAGCCACAAAGCTGACCCTGGCGCTGATGGCGCCAGAAGTAGCCGGCCTATATAATTAGTGCCTCCTGGAAGGGACGTTCCCCGATAGGTCGAAAAGGCAGCGACTGCTGCTACTCCCAAAGCCTGGCAAGCCACCAGGAGAAGCATCCTCGTATCGACCAATATGCCTATTGGACACGATTGGGAAGGTCTTTGAGCGGGTGATCTCTACCAGGCTGAGCGGAGCTATAGAAGCGGCTGGAGGCCTCTCCCCGGAGCAATATGGATTCCGGAAGGGGAAGTCAACGCTGGACGCCATCTCGAGGGTCGCCAAGCTGGCAGAAGAAGCCATAGCAGGGGCCAGGTGGAAAGGTGGAACCAAGTCCTATTGTCTGGTGGTCACTCTGGACATCAGGAACGCCTTAAACTCGGCAGACTGGGGCCGTACGATGGAGTCCCTTAGGAACTTCAATATTCCGGGATACCTGCTCAGGATAGCGCAGAGCTACTTCAGCGACCGCATCCTCACGTTTGACACTAGCATGGGCTCCAGAGCATACAAAGTCTCAGCCGGAGTCCCGCAGGGCTCCGTTTTGGGACCCCTGCTCTGGAACGCCATGTACGACGGGGTGCTAAGACTGCCAATGCCATCCAGCACTAGCCTGGTAGGCTTTGCAGACGACGTCGCCATTGTGGTGGTAGCCAAGGAGCTTGCTACAGTGGAGGGTCGCGCCAACGCGGCCATCCAAGCCGTGGAGGCATGGCTAGCGATCGCTGGGCTAGAATTGGCGGCCCACAAGACGGAGGCCGTCCTTATCTCGAGCCGGAAGGTTGTAGAGGCAGCAACCGTGCAGGTCGGAGGGACCAGGATCCAATCGCAGCGGGCGATAAAGTACCTTGGCGTTCTCATTGGCACGCGTCTGTCATTCAAGGAGCACCTGGAGTACGTCCACAAAAAGGCCAGCGGGACGGCAGGCGCGTTATCCAGAATGCTGATGAATACGAGGGGCCCGAAGCAAGGAACAAGGAGGCTGCTAACGTCGGTAGTGTCCTCGCAGATCTTGTACGCGGCGCCGGTGTGGGCGAAAGCCGCCAAGGTGAAGGCTGTGCGCCATCAGGGTAGCAAGCGCGTTTCGAACCATATCGGAAGATGCGGCGCTGGTCATCGCCGGGCGCTCACCGAGCTGGTAAGGGAAAGGAGCGAGCTATTCTCTGCCACGCAGGACAGGACGGCAGCGCTACGGCCCAGAGCCGAGCTTAAGGCTGACGCTAGGAAGAGAAGCATGGAGAGTTGGCAGTCCAGATGGGACTCCTCTTCATAGGGCCGATGGACACACACCCTCATCCCTGACCTGGAGCAATGGGTGCAGAGGCCACACGGGCAGGTAGACTTTTACCTAACCCAGGCGCTCAGCGGGCACGGCTGCTTCCGCAGCTACCTAAAACGCTTCGGTCACGAGACTGAGGACTGGTGCCCGGAGTGTGGCTCGGGCATCGTGGAGGACGCGCAACACGTCCTCTTCGAGTGCCGCAGGTTCGGATTCGAGAGGCAGGAGCTTGAAGCAGTGGCAGGATGCACTATCAGCACTAATTCTTTGGTGCCGGTGATGCTGAGGGAACAGATGCTGTGGGATGCGGCAGCTACTTTTGTCGCGCACGTCCTGAAGACTCTCAGGGCACTGGAGGGAAGGCGGAAGGAGCAGACGGAGTAGGGGTCCCCGCGCACGCGAAGCAATGCCAGGCGGCGGTACCGCACCGCGCGAAGCCCTTAGCTCCTAGTCTATAGTCTACCGTTTTCCCTTAATATTTTTTTGTATGTTAATGTATGTAGCATAAGGTTTAGTTACTTGTAGAAAATAAATCACGAATACAAAAAAAAAGAAAAAAAAATGTCCTGCCCCCGTAGTCGGAATGAGGGGAAGACGGGGAAGAAGCCACCGTGGTGGTGTAAAGAATTAGGCAGCCTTAAGAAGACCACGAGGCAGTCTTTCAATCAAGCCAAGTGCGCCAACACGGACGCTGCGTGGCGCCCCTATAAAACTAACTTGTCCCTATACAACAGGGAAATAAGAAAGGCCAAAGAAAGGGCCTGGTCCGACTTTTGCTCGAGAATCCAGGATTACTCAGAGGCATCTAGGATGCGGAAGGTCCTCTCGACGACGCCCCCCAACCCGGGCTTCGTCAAGCGTCCTGACGATAGCTGGACGAGTTCCAGCGAGGAAACTCTCGGAGTTTTCCTGGATGCTCACTTTCCCGCTAGCTCGTCTCAGAGTAGCCCGCCTTACCCCCCGACATGGCGGGGTCCGTCTGAAATGGCATACCTTCTCAGTGATAGGAACATTAAATGGGCAATTAAGAGACTTATTAGTCTGCATCTGCATCAGGGCATAGAAGATGGCGGCTGTCGCGTTGTGGTCTACGCGGACGATGTTGCCTTGGCGTTCACGGGAAAATTCCCGTAAACCATTTGTGACAGGATGAGCAACAGCCTTCGGTTTCTGGCGATTGGAATGCCAGATGCGGACTGGGAGTAAACTCAGCGAAGACCGAAGTGACCCTTTTTACAAGAAAATACAAAATCCCCAAAACGGTCACCCTAAGTTCTGAGGGGTACCTCCCCACCTTAAAAAACAGGCCAAGTATCTAGGCCTTATCCTAGACAAGAAACTCGATTGGTCCCTTAAGGGGGTCTTCTACTTACGAGGCCGAAATTTTGACCTATTTTCAAAAATTAATTGTGAGAAAACTGTACAAGATAATGATATAATTATTTTTTTAATTACTTTTATACATCTTTAAACTTAACACTACGGGAAATTTAATTCGTGGATTATATAGGGTCAAAGTGGGGTCATCAAAATTTTAGGGGTCATTCTTCTGGTATCATAACTACCCTTCATCTTGCCCGAATTGAAAAAAATTAATTTTATTTATATTCAGTTTTACGCTTTTTACGCTTCTCCGAGTACGATTTTTTTTAAATTAAAAAATTGTTTTTAATATAATTTTTTTTTTTGTAAAAAGTTTCATTTTTAACCATGTTTTTATACCATGTACCGTAGGTACAAAGGTATATTAATTTCGTGCAAATGTATGTAACAAGCAGAAGGAAGCATTTCCGACCCCATAAAGTATATATATTCTTGATCAGCATCAACAGCCAAATCGATATAGCCATGTCTGTCTGTCCGTCTGTCCGTCTGTATGAACGCCTAGATCTCAGCAACTATAAGAGCTAGAGCCACCAAATTCGGTATGTAGGTCGGAATGTGTTGCACGCAGATCAAGTTTGTTTCAGATTTCCCTCCCACTCCCCCGCAAATCAATAAAAACGTTTTGCAGCCACAAATATTACCATAGATCTTTCTTTTTGTGCATAGGCATGCATATGTAGAACATGTATCAATACCGAATCTGGTAAAGATCGGGTGAAAAACACAAAAGTTATTTACTTATCAGTGTGCTATCAGCTAGCAACAGGAGCATCCCAAAAAACAACAACAAAACTGATGAGCCCAAGAAACTAACTCCCGTGCGCAAAAAAGAGAGATGGGTTATCTCTATCTCTGTCTTGCACACGCAAGTGCATGAGATGGTGGTGGTTTTGCAAAGAGCGAGTTTGTTTACATTTCTCTAATAGGCAAAAGTCGCGATCAGCTGACTTTTGTTTATCGTTGTCAAAGACATGACAAAGGAGAAGCGTAAAAAGGATGAGAGCAACCAAATGGCTAGAAAGGTACAGAGAGTGGGTCTCAGTCTTATAAATGTATGTATGTATGTACATATGCAAATACAACCATTCTTATATACTTGCGAAGTATTATGTATGTTCAAATGTATGTTTATTTAAATTTTTAAATGAAACGCTTTATTTATGTATTTAATATACTATGTACCATAGATAGAAATGTAGGAATTATGTATTATAATGCATTGGCCTCCACGTGGTGTTCCCTGGTTACCGATTTTATTTATAACCGGGAGCTAATTCGAGCGGCGATATATTTTGGTACAGGGTATATAACATACAGTGGGGAGCAAAAGTGATTCCAAGATCAACATTTTCATGTTTGAGCGCACATAAAAGTTAAACGAATAAAGTAAATGAGATAAACTTTTTTTCATTGAACACCTTGTTTATTTTCTACAATTAGGCATATATAGCAATATTCAAACAGAAGAAATTGGATTGTAATAATTCAAAAACGAAAACTAGTGGCATGTACTCAGTTTTGCACCATTTAAAAAAATAAAAAATAAATTCTTTATTAATATTTTGTTCAGGGACCCATATTTTCTATGACATTTTTCATACGTTATGGCTTACTCTTAACTTATTTTTCTATAATTCCTTTCGGAATATTATTCCACTCTAATTCAAGACGCCCCCAAAGATCTGCCCAGTTGGATGGGGCTGATTGATACTGTCCGAGCCGTCTCTTTATGATTGACCATCGGTTTTCAATCGAATTGAGGTCGGGACTCTGCGCTGAACACTCCATCATCTTAAAATGTTGGTTTCCGATCCATTCTTTAACAATTTTCGCATTGAGCTTGGGAAACCCATCTTGCAGAAAAGATATTTCCTGCTCTAGGTACGCACACTGCTCGCGGAATTTGGGAAGATGGGTTTCAAAATGCTCCAATAGTCCTCCTTTCGCATAATCCCGTCAATTTTGAGCAACGGTCCAACGTGCGAATACGAAAAAACCCCCCATGCCATTGTGTTGCCGCATCCATGTTTCACTGTTTGCTTCACATAATGGTTTTGAAGCTTGTCAATAGGTTTATGCCAAAAGTCCAGCTTTCCATTTCATTGAAAACGATTAAACTAACATTCGTCCGACCAGATAACACGTTTCCAGTCTTCTATTGTCGAGTTCTTGTGCGCCGTTGCAAATTTTGGTCGAGCCTTAACATTTTTCTCGGATAAAACTGGTAGTATTGTTTTACTGCTGCGATGTAACCGATCCTACCTAGCCCGCTTTAAGCTGGCCATCGACTTATGCCATAATTCATTTCTGTAGAAGCTTATTTTGGCTTTAAAAGTATATTTTTTTCTCATTTTAGGCATCATTAGACGAGCGTCAGAGTCGATTAGAAGGCGACGGTGACAATTTAACTTCTTTTAGGTACAAACATTTTGTCTTTTCTGGTCCTTGAACTAACTGACCTTGTTCTGACTGACTAATTTTCAGCTTTTCAGCAATATTTCGGGTGGTAGACCCATTTTTAGTCAGGGAGACAATACTATTTTTTTATCAGTAGACAGTTTATTCATTTCTCAGCAAATAGTTTCAAAGTTCCAAATTTAACAAATCAACTATAAAATTGTGCCAGAGAGTAATTTTCTGGATTCCGACTACAAAAAAAAAATGCAAAAGCCATTTAAAGGTAAATCTGCAGGTCAATTGCTGAGAAGAAATTATCAGGAGCAAAAATATGAGCAAATAGCGGAAGGTGCAAAACTGAGTACATGCCACTAGTTTTCGTTTTTGAATTATAATAATTCCATTTCTTCTGTTTGAATATTGCTATATATGCGTAATTGTAGAAAATAAACAAGGTGTTCAATTAAAAAAAAGTTTATCTCATTTACTTTATTCGTTTAACTTTTATGTGCGCTCAAACATGAAAATGTTGATCTTGGAATCACTTTTGCTCCCCACTGTATATAAATGCTTTATATAGTTCCTGTTAGTTTTTGTTTTCATTTAATAAAATTTGGTGATATAAGGATATAAACTTCGGTGTGCCGAAGTTAGCTTCCTTTGTTTTGTTTTCGAACTGATTCGGAGCAGCGGGTTTTGACAGTCCCGCAAATTAGACAGAGATGGAAATGATAGTAAGGGAAAGAAAAAAAATTCACTATCGAAAACAAATATTTAATTTTATATTTGATAAATTTTAGTCTAATTAGTCATATGGTATTTTGCGTTTCTCTCTTCCAAGTTATCGGTCGTGTTTTTTTCTTGCGCTCTCGTTTTGTGTTAATGTTTGCATTAAAACAACCAGGGTTTTATTTAAATCTTCACTTCGTGTGCATGCAGCTATTATGTTTTGTGTATTTAATTGTTATTATTTTCACAATTTAGTTGTGCTGCCGGTGTTTGCTTTGCATTTTTTTCCTTCGTTAAGCTCATTCCCACGTTCACCCGCTTACCCGCTCTCTCGTTCTCCCGCTCTTTGCATTTTTTGCATTCGTTAAGCTCACTCCCACGTTCACCCGCTTACCCTCTCTCTCGTTCTCCCGCTCTCTCAGTGCTGCTGCACTTTTCTTATCTCTTTCTACGTACAGTGGTAAGTCTCTATAATGTCCGCTATTGTCTGCTTAGTTAAAACCTGTAAAAAGGCTACTACTGCAAATTATCTTACAGTCGGCTGCTGGCTGTGCGACAACATTGTGCATGCCAAGTGCATTGGTGTTGTCGCTCGGTGGACGATGTAAGAAGAAACTTCGATCTGCGTTACTGCTGCGAGGCCTGTCGCGAGGTTGAAAGAGATATTATGTATTTTATGCGGCAAACCAAGGGCGGTTTTAAGGAGGTAAACCCACCGAGGAATTTCAAAATGTTCAAATTTTTGTTTTATTTTCTTAAAGTTTGATATATTAAGAATGTCTGGTCCAAGTTTCAATTCGAAATTCGAAAAAAATGGCGAAGTTATGGCCGACAATGTATGCCTTCGGTACATGTGCGCTTACTAGTGTTGGGTAAGAAATAAGTTCGTTCGTTCGTTTAAAATCAATGAACTAGTTCGTTCATATAGTTCAATCGTTCATTTTTTTAAACTTGCTTAAACGTGCTTAAAAAAAAAAAAATTTGGAATTTATTTCATACAATGCTGTTAATGAAAATTAATATTATTTATTCAATTTATGTCAAAAACACATACATAATAATAATAAGAAATAATAAATTAATGCATTCATTTGATTTCTGAAAAGAGAATAGAGAAGTTTATTAGGGAACATTTTCAATAACATATGATAAAATTATGTTTATACCTGTGATCCATCTACATGTTGCTATGAAGGAACATTAGATTTTCCACTTTATTTGGTTTTAGTAGCATCCGTCTTTTTCGGATGATTTCCCCAGCACTTGAAAATAGGCGTTCGCAAGGAACTGATGTAGCTATAAGGCATAGTCGTTTAGGGCTGTATGAATATAGATGCGGATACAATTTCTTTCTTTGTTCCCACCAAACCAAAGGGTCAGCAGTCCTCGGTATAAATTCCTCTTCGAGGTATTTTTCGATCTCTTTCTCGGCAGAACCGTTAGTGTTTGCAGCCTTTCTCGTGTTCTTGAACTCACTGTCAAAATCACACCAAACTGAACTCTGATTGGCTGAATTAGTTTCAAGCGCAGGTGATTCGAATTCATAATCTTGGCTGTTGAGACGAATTTGAGTTACTTTCCTTTTAAGATTACAAACGGCTATTACGTATTCTTCTTTTGACTTGAACCAACGACCTTTAAATCGAGGATCTAAAATGTTACTCTCTACGTAGAGTTCGTTACTTTCCAGCTTGCAAAATCGTCGATTCATCTCAGCTCTTAGAACTGCAACAAGTGCAGCAACACATTTATCCTTAGGCGTTTTGTTATTTAAACAGTTCTGTAGCAAAATAGCAAGAACTATAACCTTTGAGAAGGTTACATTCTTTTCTGCTGATATTTCTTCTGTTACCTCCATGAATGGTTTTAATATAGGCAGTAACTCTTCTACTATCGCCCACTCATTCTGAGTAAGTTTAATTCAGGACGCAGAGTAGAAAGTGTTAATATAAGAGCATCTTTCAACACGAGAAGCCTTTCTAGCATTTTAAAAGTTGAGTTCCAACGAGTTGACACATCTTGAATCAATTTGAGATCGGGCAAGTTCAATTGGGTTTGAGTTGACTTCAGCTTCTTAAGGCCGAAAGTGCTACGATTGAAAAACTCCACAACTGATTTGACTTTGTTTTGTACAACGCTGATTTCGCTGAGTCCTTTTTGCACAATTAGGTTCAAGCTATGTGCAAAACATGGTATATGTGGCCAATTTCCTGTTTTAATGGCATTGACAATATTTGCAGCATTATCGGAAACCACAGCAGATATTTTGTTCTCTATACTCCATATTTCAGCTATTTTTTGTAAAAATGCGCACAGATTTTGACCAGTGTGCTGCTCAACGAATGCCTCGCATGCAATCATATGTGAGCTCATAACAGTTGCCTCACTCTCAATAAAATGAGCTGTAACAGCAATAAAACTTTCATTTGCAAGAGAGGTCCAACAATCCCTTGTCAAACAAACTGCAGATGCCAGCTCCATTTTTTCTTTGACGCTACCAACAATTTCGTCCCGAAGCTTTGGAAGAAGCATGTTGGACTGCGTTTTTCGAGTGGGCATCTTGCATCCGGGGCAATTAGACACATCATCTATGAGCTGCTTGAAATTAGGCTCTTCTACAATTTGCAATGCATGATGACCTTTTGCAATCATACGAACTAGTTGCCTATCAATTTTCTCAGCTTTCCCGGCAGCCGGGGGTCGTTGAATGAACGAAGTTATTACTTGCTGTTGGGGTCCCATTATCTGAGGAGTCTATGTTAAAAGAAATTAAGCCTACTTAAATGAATACATCAAAATATTATGTTTACATTTGCTTCCTGTCGGCTTTCATTGGTTTGGCGCTTTGTTTCCTCCAAAGCTGCTGGGTGTTTATTTTTAAGGTGACGCGATAAGTTTCCTTGCGATCCACCAGCCACATTAAGCACAGTTTTGCAGTATTTGCATTTAGCACTATTCTCATCCACTGAATCAAAGAAATTCCAAACTTGGCTATGCTTTCGTTTTGAAGCCATAGTACGGGCCAAACTTGTAAAACGTAGTTTTAAATGTACATATGCGAAAATTAATCAGCTTATTCGAGCGAACTTTCCAACTAAATGAACTAAGACCGACCTATCGAACTAAGTGAACAACGAACGAACGAACTTATTCCTCAAATTGAACTAGGATTACCCAACACTAATTCACTTAGTTCACGTCGTTCATTTTGATCTCTTAAGACACGGCAAAACTGTGGCAACACTGTCAACCTATTTGCCTCTCGCTCTCTCTCACTGATTTGCCACAGTTTAGCTTAAGAGATCAAAATGAACGACGTGAACTAAGTGAACTATATTGAACTAAATGAACTATATTGAACTAAGTGAACTAATTTGAACTAAATTGAACTAACGAACTGTATTGAACTATAAAGACAGACCTAGTTCGTTCGTTCAGTTTGGTGAATAGTTCAATTTAGTTCGTTCGTTCACGAACGACACAGCACTAGCGCTTACCCATTGACAAATTTTCAAACGAGTTTTTTTCGAAACCATGTTTTTGAAATCGGTGCTCACGATATCTCGAAAACTAATAAACCGATTGACTTGAAATTTTCTCTGGCTATTCTATGCATAATTATCTAGTCTATATCATAGGATTTTTTTTTTAAGATTTTTAGTTTTTTTTTTTATTAAAAAAATAAAATTTTTTCGCCAAAAATCAATATTTTCAAAAAATCCTATGTTAAAGACTAGAAGAGGATCTAAAGATTAATAATCTTTTTGTTTTTTTTTTTATTTGGATAATAACCGATGAAGCAGGAGTGCGCACCGCGGAGGTCCTTTGATTTTCAGGACGTTACGGGACAAAGAATATCTCGCAGTGTATTTAATATTTTTCAATAAAAAAGTTATAAAATTTTAGTTGAAATGTGTGCTTATCATTAAAAAAAAAAAAAAAAAATTGGTTTGATTACTTTTATAGGTTGCCAGGAAAAAATTTTACAAAAATTGCCTTTTTTTTTGCGTTTCTCGGTGGGTTTACCCCCTTAATAAAATATAAAAATATTAATAAATATTAAAATATTGAGTTTTCGTAAAACTCAGGATATGTACTTCTATTAAATGAGTCTCCTAGGCGCAAAAAAACCGCTACTGGTCTGCAGCATCTAGGCGGATCTCAACAACCAGCGGCGGACTCCCAACAGCAGCCTCTCGAGACACAGCCTTCGACCTCAGAATTAAGTCAAAGAGCTCATATTTGATAAACTGCCTTATGTGGTTCAAATTAAACGGCATTGCTTTGTTCGTGCATCCTGGCCCGCTCCAGAATTTTCGATCTTTGCGTTTCTCTGGCTTCTACTAATTCTCTTTGCATTTAGAGTTGACTGTTGCTGTATTCAGAAGTGTTTTGCGTATTAGTTAAAGTTGTGTAAAAGTGAAATATTACAATGAGGTGAATAAAGTTAAAGTTTGTGTTTTCTTAATAAATTATTTTGCAAAATTGATCTTGAACCTGGATCCGCTTGGTTTTAACATGTATACATATTTTATTTACAGATTGCATTAATCCGTTAAAAGGCCACACGCCGGCAGATAGGAAAAAAAAACCAATAAAATATAAAATTTTATAATTGAATACAAAGGGAAAATATTTTTAAAGTATTTGGTATAGGTTTTCCCTTGGGCTTTCCTAGGCTATTCCTCGTGGACTCTCCACAGGTTTTCCCATGGGTTTCCACGGCGACTCTCCGGGAACTTTTCACAAGTTTTCTACAGGCTGTCCTCGGCGATTCTATGTACATACATATGTACATATGTACGTAGAATTTACTTTGAAATTCAAATGAGATTCCATTAGAAGATTCTTCGAAATTTCCTAACAAATATCCCAGAGATTCTACGTGATTTCCCTGGCCAATCCCCGACTATCTCGAATTCCACGACAAGAACGCCTGATGTATAAAAAACATTTGTATGGAACTTTCATGGGGATTCTAAGGATTCTAAGGTTTTTAAAGTACCCAGCGATTTTGCGTGGACTGATACTGAATGTTGCAATTTGAACGGGTATTAAGCAATTTAACTGCATATTGGTTTTATATAGTCAACGCTCTACTATGATTTCTAAATATGTACATACATATACATTTATTTAGATGCATATGTTTTTGAATATGTATAAAAGAACTCATTTATTTATACATAACTTAAAGAAGCAATAGTATTAGACGTACCTGTTGCAGCTGTAACTTGTAGTTCTGCAAATCGTCTGCCATTTTCACATATGTATACCTCCACAAATACTCAAACAATATTTAAAAAACAAATATTTTAAAAACAAATGCTAAGATAAAACGACATAAAAGAACAATATTGTTCTATGAATACAAAAAGAGATTATAGATTATTCACATTAATTTGAATTATGAAATAATATTCATATGGCACTATGTGCCGTCTACCGTCTACCGTCAACTTTTCTAAAGCCGAGTATAAACATAACAAAATATTTCTTCAGCGACAAAACTTAAACCTTGTACAATCATAAGATACATTTTCTGATAGCAGCAAAATTCCATATAAAAAACAAAGGCAGCGAAAAGAGATAGAGATAGAGATAGAACAGAGATCGGCACCGGTGCCTCATTTGAGCACTACGAGTATACTCCCTTAAAAAGCGGTGGCGGTATAACGCCCATGGGCGTTATTGCCAAAAAAAAATGAAATAAGGCCCAAGAATCTTATTTCACAATTTTCGTGGGCATTATTTCACAAAAAATGTGCAATAACGCCCACAATATTTTAAAATATGCAAAATTTGTCTTATCTCTGATTGTTATCAGCGTTTCAAAGTTTTTACTGTAAAAGCAGTGGCTAACGCCACTGCTAAGGCACTGTTTGATATGTTCCGGAGCAGATCAGAATATATGTATGTCATTTATATTATATTTGATTCTGATTATTCTGATCTGCTCCGGAACATATCAAACAGTGCCTTAGCAGTGGCGTGAGCCACTGCTTTTACGGCGTTTCAAATTTTTACTGTAAAAGCAGTGCTAAGGCACTGTTTGATATGTTCCGGAGAAGATCAGAATATAAATTACCAATTTCCAAAGTAGATAGTGTGATCTGCCAGCGGGCGTTATTGCACTTTTTTTGTGTAATAACATACGCGAACTTTATTTCACAATTTTCGTGGGCCTTATTTCAATTTTTTTGTGAAATAACGCCCATGGGCGTTATTGTATTTTTTTGGAGAAATAACGCCCATGGGCTTTATTGCACTGGGCGTTATTGCAGCCACCCGAGATGCATAGGTTAAGATCGGTTTTACCACAGTGTTAAAAGACCAGTAGATCACTTTGGGACTTAGGCCCCATGTTCTACCGTAAAGCCTGTTGCAAGCAAAGTGTGCTCGAGTGGCTTTGTTTATAGTCTTTTCTAGGTGTGCATTCCAGTTGAGTTTGGAGTCAAGTGTGACTCCTGGGTAGTTGGCCTCAACCGAAAAGTCGATAATGGACCCATTTAGGGATGGTCTTTTTAAGAAGGGAGACCTTTTCCTAGTAAATGGGACTAAAACTGTTTTTGATGGGTTTATGGACAGTCCTTTGTCCTGACACCATCTGTTGGCTATATCAAGGGCTTGCTGCATGCGGTCCGAAATGGTTTGCTCATGCCAGCCCACTATATAGATGACTAGATCATCAGCGTAGCCTTGAGTGGGGAACCCTAGGTTGTTGAGCTCATATAGTAGCTCGTCGATGACCAGAGTCCACAAGAGAGGAGAGAGTACTCCCCCTTGAGGGCACCCCCTGTGATTGAGGTCATAGTTCCTCCAAGGTCTACAGTTATCATTCTGGATTTAAGCATTTCCAGAATCCACCCAGTGATAGGTGTAGAGACATTCTTTCGTACAAGAGAGGCACGTATAGCCTCATATGACGTGTTGTCGAAGGCTTCTGAGATGTCTAAGAAGGCACCTAGTGCAATCTGTTGGGTGCCAATGGCCTTTTCAATGGTTGTTGTAAGGCAGTGTATGGCGGTCTCAGTTGATTTACCAGCTTGATGCGCGTATTGGTATGTGTCCAAGCAGGAGACTGGCTCGAAATAGACGGACCAGGGGGAGTGCAATTAGGTGCAGTCCCCGCTGCAACAGGCATGGATATATACCATCCGGTCCGGGTGATTTGTATGGGCTGAAACTTTGTAATGCCCATTGTATGCTATTTTGATGAAACATCCTATAGGGCATGTTTCCAACACGTTCTGAGCGATGGGGGGGTTCCCCTCTCTCAGCCCCATTGGAGTCTGCCACCATAGTCACATGCAGGTGTGGGCACTCTCCAGTCTCAGAGAGGTAGGTTGGTGCCTCTCTCTGTGAGATGGGTTGCTCCACAGCCACACACCCAGGAAAGTGAGTAGCCAGGAGTAGGCTACTCGTCTCCTTTGGGTTGTTTGTGTATGTTCCATCCGGCTTTTTCAGCGTGCAGATGCCGTTTGAGTGGTCTTTGGAGAGGGCTTTTTGCAGCCTAACAGCTTCCGGGAGAGATGAGATCTGCCCGCAGTGTTGACGCCAAGTAGCCCGTTTTGACTTTCTCAGCTCTTTATTATAGAGCGTTAAAGCAGATGTGCCTGCGCGCAGCTTTTTTGAGATCGTCAAGGCTTTTGTTCCACCAGGGAACAGCCCTTCCGGTCTTGCGTACCTTTTGGTCGCAGCTGGCGGGATATGCTGATTCAACGTTTGTATGAAGCACAGTAGCTTCACGCTCTGACTCGTCTATGGATGTTATCGGACGGGTTGAGCAGTCTCTGGATTGCTCAAGTTCAAAACAGAAGAGATCCCAGTTGGTTTTCCTGGGATTTCTGGTGACTAGGCTACATTGCAAGGCGCATCCTATGGCAAATCTAATGTGTTGGTGATCTGACATAGTGATCTCACTTGCAACGTGCCAGTTTGAGACAACGGACCACATCTTTGTACTACAGAGAGTCAGGTCAAGAACCTCATCTCTAATGGCATTAATAAATGTGAGTTCGCTGCCCTGGTTTAGTAATCCTATGTTATTACTAATAATGTATTCAAGAAGGTACTCACCCCTCTTGTTGATGTCACTGCTCCCCCAGACCGTATGGTGTGCATTGGCATCACAGGCGATTATCCATCTGAGCCGGTTTCTCTGGCAGTGCTCTATCAGGGCATAGGTAGCCGCCGTAGGCACTTCCTCTGAGTCGCCGGGTTGATAGGCGGAGGCCAACACTGCCTCCTGCTCGCCGTGGGCGGTGGGTATTTTAACCCAAACCGCCACCAGGTCCTCAGCTATGAATTCTTTGAAGTCGAATGACAAATATAAAATGAGGCAAGGCCTACTACTTAATCAGTAAATATTGGAAAATTTTGAGAACGTTTTCAATGCTTGCTTAGCGAGCTTGCATTTAATGCAATTTAAATTTCTGTTTATTTTTTAAAATAGGTTGCAGGTGGAATTAGAAAATTAAAATACCCATAATAATAATAATTTTCTAGAGGTTAGTGCACTGCGACCACTAGGGTCTATTGTGCCCTCGTCCTAGTGTATGAGCTATAGCTCCTCGAACAGTTCAATCGATCGCAAGAATGCGATGATGTCGCCTGGTTGAAGAGCCCTCATTTCCTGTGTGGTGAGTGTAAGGCCCCCAAAGTGGGCCAACCTCAACCGACTGACAGCCGGGCACTCCTCAAGTAGGTGCTCCGGAGTCTCTTCTCCTTCCAGACAAAGTCTGCAAAGGCTGTCCTCCCCTATTTTGAGATTGTACAGATGCTTGCGCAGTCTGCAGTGCCTGATCAGGAAACCCGTGACTATTCGGAGAGATCCTTTGCTCTACTCCAAACAGTCCTTGGTCCTCTTACTGTTGTAACTACCTAGCAGACGTTTACTCTGCCTTGCCCCATTCGTCGACTGCCAGAAGTCATCGCAGGCAGTCATGAGATCCACACGACTGCTCTGGCTAATGACTCCTGGCCCTAGTCCACAGAAGGGCTCCGGACAATAGAAGGGCGTACTCGCCCCCTTTCTAGCCATTATGTCGGCCACTTCATTGCCGGGGATCCCCGCATGCCCTGGTACCCAGTATATGGTTACTTTATTGTTCACACCCAACTCATTGAGTGTTTCTATACATTGCCATACTAGTCTGGAAACAATCTTATGGGCACTGTGTGCTCTGATTGCTGCCTGACTATCTGAGAAAATGGCTATGTCTCTCCGATTGTAACCCCGCTCAATATTGAACGAGGCACATCTCTCTATCGCGTGTACCTCCGCTTGAAAGATACTGGCGAATTTCCCTAGAGGTTCGTGATATTTGAGTCGGGGTCCACAGACACCCGCACCCGCACCATCCTCTGTTAGTGAGCCGTCAGTGTACCACCTAATAGCATGTGGTTTCACATCATAGGTGGTAGACATGCTGGTCCACTCCGACTTGTTGCTAAGCTCTGTTTTGAAGAGCTTATCAAAGCTAAACTTGGCTAATTGAACATCCTGCGGATATTCCAGTAACAGGTCAGTTGCAGTCGCGGCCGAGTCAGCTGGTCCTGCCCCTGTTATCCTCATGGTAGATCTGCGCGCACTGTGCTTGATATGCAAGTGCAGTGGTGGAAGCCCGAGCAGCACATCCAGAGCAGTGGACGGGCAGGTGCGCATAGCGCCCGAGATGCACGTGCAGGCAAGTCTCTGGAGTTTGCCCAGTTGCCTTCTTGTGACATCAAGGTCAGCGCGATTCGCCCAAACCGCAGCCCCGTAGCTGACTATGGGCCTCACCATAGCAACATACATCCACAGTAGGATCTTTGGAGAATAAAATACCCATACGAATCTGGAAATTTTTTTCTGATTTTTTTAAAAAAAACTTCAAGTCTCTAAGACATGTGGTTTGGCCATGGCTGTGATATATCAGTCAGTCAGTCAGTCAGTCAGGACAAAGCATAAAAAAATTTCCAGATTCGTATGGGTATTTTAATTTTGTAATTCCACCTGCAACCTATTTTAAAAAATAAACAGAAATTTAAATTGCATTAAATGCAAGCTCGCTAAGCAAGCATTGAAAACGTTCTCAAAATTTTCCAATATATTTGTCATTCGACTTCAAAGGATCTTTATTTCTCATTCAGTGCGCTGACTTCAAAGCGAAATTTAATTTAAATAAGTGGCGCGCGCGCGCCAACCACGGGCGAATGGGCACACTAGACCAGGGGAGCTGGTCACACCAGTTCTGGCAGATCTGTGAGGAGACAACGGGCACACTAGGCTTAGCCAGGGGCTATATAAAGCGGGCTGCGAATTTTTTCTTCAACTGAGATTTTTATTTTCTGACTTTTTAATTTTCTTTTGAATTTTTCTTCAACTGAGATTTTTATTTTCAGACTTTTTAATATATAGACAAAAAGTATTAGTAATCATAGGCTCAGATGAATTAATCATAGATGGTGAACTTTACTCTGTCATTCCTATACGTGGAGACGGAGCTTGCCTTTTTAGAGCACTTTCTTATGTTTTAAATGGCACCCAAGAATTTTTTGATGTCATACGTAAGGAAATAGTTTACCATGTTGTTGCTAACTGGCATAAACAATGAAACAATTGTAAATAATAACGAAAAATCTCTCACCGATGAGCAATATGAAGTATATCAAAAAATTTTGGACAGCATTGAAGCTGCAAAAGGGGAAATATTTTTCTTAGATGCACCTGGTGGTACAGGAAAAACATTTCTGCTCAATTTGTTGTTGGCAAAAATTAGAGGAAAGCGTCAAATTGCTTTAGCTGTTGCATCATCTGGAATTGCTGCAACACTGCTAACAGGTGGTCGAACAGCCCATTCGGCATTTAAGCTTCCATTAGATTTAACTCGTTTTGAAAATCCACACAGTTCCATTTCCAAACAGTCAAATACAGCAATAGTACTTAGGGACTGCAAGCTCATTGTTTGGGATGAGTGTACTATGGCACATAAAGCCTTAAATAGAACTTTAAAAGATATACGCGATAATGATCTTTTAATGGGAGGCATTACAGTTCTTTTGGCAGGAGATTTTCGTCAAACTCTCCCGGTAGTTCCAAATGGAACAAGTGCCGATGAAATAAATGCCTGTTTAAAATCTTCATTTTTGTGGACTCTTTCAAAACGCTAAAACTTTCAAAAAATATGCGTGTACATCTAAGAGGCGACACAACAGCTAAAGTTTTTGCTCAAACTTTACTGAATATAGGAAATGGAACATATCCAACAATTGAGGATAAAATTACAATTCCTTCTCATTTAGGGACTATTGTCAAGTGTATAAGGAACTAACATCACAAATATTTCCTGATATTACCAATATCTCCCATAAATCATTAGATTGGTTTTGTGAACGAGTAATTTTAACACCAAGAAATGATAGAGCCGTTTCTATTAATGCTTTGCTTTTAAATGAGTTTCATGCTGAGGAAATGACATATAAATCTATCGATAAGGTCACTGACGAGGAAGATGCTGTTCATTATCCTATTGAATTTCTGAATAAGCAGAATCCACCAGGTCTTCCGCAGCGTAACCTAACTTTAAAGGTTGGTGCACCTATAATGTTGTTGAGAAACCTATCCCCACCCAAATTATGCAATGGCACAAGATTGCAAGTTAAAGCTTTGCATAAAAATTTAGTTGAAGCCATAATATTTTCGGGCTGTGGTAAAGGGGAAGTAGTTTTTATACCAAGAATACCTCTTATACCAAACAACATACCATTTCAATTTAGAAGAATTCAATTTCCTATTAAAGTCTGTTTTGCCATGACAATAAACAAGGCTCAAGGACAAACTTTAAAAATGGCTGGGCTAGACCTGAGAGACGAATTTTTTCTCTCATGGACAGCTTTATGTAGCATGTTCAAGAGTTGGTTTAGCTAAGAATTTAATAATTTTGGCACCTGATCACAAATGCAAGAATGTTGTGTACAAAAAGATATTACAACAATCGTAATATATAACTATGGACTATACCTATAAAAAAAATGCGCCGAAACCTCTACCTCTTTGGCGGTGTGAAAATTAGGAATAATTAAAATAGTAATATTTATTATTAATCTTTTAACATTTTTTAATTACGATATTGTAAATTTAATACGAAATTTTAAGTGTGGATTGCATCCGAGGATGCAATAGCGGGCCCTCTAGTATAGATATAGAGGATCTGAATACACCATATAAAGGGTTTTGTAAAATTCGCATTCCTTCATGGGTAAACAAAGCCTGAAAGATAGGCACCTCTATACGTTTCGACCTTTTTTCCTATCTTTAAGGGGTTATATAAACTTACGCGCGAGGAAAAATAGGTTTTTTTTATGATTTTTTTTTGGAATAACAACACAACTTTTCTTAAAACACTGAATGTATATTTATATATACACTTCGTGAGATGCTTTATGAATTTTTTCAAAAGAAAATATTTATATTAGTAGACAGTAGCCATTATGCAAAAACACAATTTTCCCAACATCGATCTGGTCATCTGAAATACAAGTTAACGTAGCCGAACAGCGGACCAGAGAGCGGAGAGTTGTTCTCTCGCGCGAGATCAGAGGCTGGGTAGACGGAATGAGAAATAAAATATGTTAGTTCTAAGCGAAGACTCTAACGAGTAAGCTGAATAATAAAGAGCTCAGTAACGAAATTGTTAATTGGCGCACAACGTGGTTCCAATTTTCAGTAAATACTTTTAACATTTTGAAAAAAAAGTTAAAAGTGGCAATTAATTAATAACTTAATTAATTGAACCTAATTTATTAATAACTTAATTCATTGAGTGGCAAAAAGAACCTCTATACATATATAAAATAACTCCAAAAGTATATGTACAACACAAACGTGTGATTTTAAATAAATACATGACATTATTAAAGAAAAGCCAAAAGTGAAAAGTTGCAATTAATTAATAGCTTAATTAATTGAGTGGCAAAAAGAACCTACATACATACATAAAAGAACTCAAAAAGTGTATGTACAGTCCCAGCGTGGTGACAGTGCTAAAAAATCAACGGTAAAACTACAGTTCATTTGAAGCAAGCAAAGAAAGAAGATCTTATTTAAGATTTTAAGATCAAATACGAAAAAAAGAGACCCCAGTGCGGACGGCACTTAGTGAGTAAAGAACAAAAAAGAAAAAAAGAGACCCCAGTGTGGATGGCACTGAGCGAGTTAGCAAATGAGAAGTGGAACCTAAGCATTGCCACAGCAGAGGAAGAATTTTTAGAACAGGCTCTCGAAAAATAATCGAAACTTGTAAGTAGAACGCTCAATAAGAAAATTATAAAAGATCAATTAAAGCTACATATGAATTGTTAGTAAAACGAACAATCGCAAATATCTTTTGCACTTAACAAATACATATTAAAAACATTAAAATATTTACTCCTTATCTACAAAAATATATTATATGTATTATATATAATTATTGTATTATTGTAAATAATTTTTTAATATAAAATATATTTCTATTAACAATAATAAAACATTATCCGTTCCCTAATATTGTAAAAAAATATTATATTAAGACATAATATATAAAACAATAAAATATATTTCTATTAACTATAAAAAAAAACATTACACTATGTTTACACCAGCTCCCGTGTGCCAGTTCCACGCGTCCCTAAATGGAGAAGGGAATCCACCCACTCCCATGATACAATCAAAGTAGGTAGTCTCGTCCGCTGTGACAGCTCCGGTTTTGATTCAGTGCGTGTTCGCCTTTCGTAGTGAGCGGTCAGGCTACGGACAAATTTTTATACAAAATTAACCCTTGTGTAAAATTATTTTTAACAAAGAAAACGAACCTGATGATTTTTTTATTGATATTTCAAACATCGCAGAGGGAGTGCACATATTTGATGAGCTTACAGAGGATGCAGTTTAGTATGTCGCGGGCTATATCATAAAAAAATTGCACCTCTCAAATGAGTTAGCCGAAAATGGGACATTCACTTATGTCGATGAAGTGTCTCACGGAGGGCTCAAGAAACCATCTATACAGTTCATAGAAGAAATTAAGAAGTTGGAACCAGGGCCGCCGAGAGAAAATCGGGGCCCGGGGGTAACCAAATGCCGGCCTCCCCCCCCGCTTGACATTTCTGAAAATCTCGGGCCCCCTTGAAAACTACGGGCCCGGGGGTAATACCCCCATCACCCCCCCTCTCGGTGGGCCTGGTTGGAACTTATATTTTTATCTTTTGTCAATGACACATTTACAATAACAAAAAATGTAAAAGAAAAATTGATAAAAGCGGCCGAAAATGTAAATATTAGCTTAACTGTAAAAAAATTATTTTTTAAGACTAGAATATATTTTAGAATTAAGAATTTAAACAAAAGATTAGCAACACAAAAACAAAAACAACGCATCATGTCCAATTCGAAATTGTTAAAAATAAAATTATAAAAAAACAATTCAGCTCATTTTATTATGAAAGGAAACTTAAAACCCCTTACACCATATAAGGGTTAATCAACACATCTATTGTCGTTTCGCTCGCACTTACTAGGTTGAGCCCCTCTCACTCGCACTCATTGTAATGATTGAAGAGGGACCAAAATTTTTCTGACGAGACTACCTACTATGATTGTATCATGCCCACTCCCTTTTGAAAAAGGGAGTATTTCTTCCATTAGGGACCGCTGGCTACACTTTTTTCTTACTTACTCTGTAGGATGCTGAGTTCCGATTGGCAGATACAGATGCCTAAAAGTAGGCCACGAAAAGATCTCGCGGATAAAGATCTATTATCTAAGAGAATATAGTCCAAGGTCGTGGCAAGGTTACGGCGGGGTAAGAGTATCGCTCCTAATTAGCAAACTCTCAGAGAGATACTCTACAAAATGGAGTTTGCTGACAACGCCGTCCTAGTTGGGGTCTCTGCTGGCTTGCTGCCGCAGCTTCAAGTTATTCGAGTCGAAAAGGCCATTGTAAGCGGACGTGTCAGTCGCCAGTTTTTATTAAATTGTGCCCCGAGTTTATTTAAAAAAATTTTAAATTTAAATAAAGGCATATTCTGGATCAGCCTATTGTTTTTAAATTACGCGATCCTTAGTTTTTATTAATATTTGTGTGTTCCCTACCAAATGGGGGTGAGTTAAAATTAGTGAGTCGACTTAGGGACTAAATTTTAATAAGGTGATTGTGGTTGTAGGCGAGCCCCCTAAATTATTTAAGCGACCACGAATTTAAAGCAAGCGGCTTTGGCGAACGACCCATCGGCGACAAAAGCAGTGAGAAGATCATCGACCGCTGGCACTATTTCGCCGCCTTCGTCAGTTCCGTCTTCGGCAATCCGCCACGGACCGTTCCGCCAGCTTCATCTCTGCTCATCCGCCTCTCCCGGCAGCGCTAGACAATTGGCTAGCTTCGGCTCCGCTCATCCGCCACGGACCGTGTCGCCAGCTTCATCTCTGCTCATCCGCCGCTC
The DNA here is from genome assembly GCA_018903765.1 of Drosophila aff. chauvacae BK-2020. Classification (NCBI taxonomy): domain Eukaryota; kingdom Metazoa; phylum Arthropoda; class Insecta; order Diptera; family Drosophilidae; genus Drosophila; species Drosophila aff. chauvacae BK-2020. The sequence goes on along the minus strand of JAEIGO010000821.1, from coordinate 140,879 downwards.
CCGGCAGCGCTAGACAATTGGCTAGCTTCGGCTCCGCTCATCCGCCTCGCCCGGCAGCGCTAGACAATTGCCCGCTCAGCCGCGCGCTACTCGCTTCGGTCGGAAGACGCGCGGGACGCAGGGAAGGGACTCGGAAGACGTTTGGGTCCTGCTCATCCCAGCTTGGCCGCCGGAGGATCGGCCAACGGAAGTCCGGTTTAAATCCGGAAGAAATCGGCTCAGCCGAGTATTTAATTTAATTTGTCGTTTTATTTAAATATTTAATTTTTTTGGGCTAGTAGTTCAAGGTTCATCTACAGTAGGAGAATAGCAAGCCACACAAAGTAATAGTAACCAAAAATTAAATTCCCAAGCCAATGAGCTAAGCTCCTCCAGCTATCTTCCTTCTCCCTCTAAACTTTTCTCCTTCCTTGTCTGTCTCTCGGCAAAGCCGATAATGTAATCCAGAAAAAAAATAAGATCAAATGACCGGCAAAAGGGAAGAGAAGAGTCACCGATAAGCTTCGCTACACTTAAAGAAAAAAAAAACGAAAGCCAAGAAAATAGGAGAAAAATAATATTAAATGGCTGCCTTTTAGCGAGCTTAAATGAAAAACAAAACCAGAGAAGATTAAGGGAAGAAATAATTAATTTATTGACCTTTTTTTATACTTGTTGGTTGTCATGCCGTAAAGATTGTTTTTGCCCCGAAATATTTTTTGTTTCTAAGTGTATTTTCAGGGAATGAACGAGAAAGCGCTTTCGTCGTTGGAGTTCCCGCAAGCATGAGTGAGTGACAACACGAAGATCGTCAATTTGGTTTTTCTTTCCTCTCCCTTACTCTCCTTGCCCTATTGGCACTTTGCTGATATATTTTTTTTGTAAGCGTGACCCACTTTTAATTGAGCAGCTGATCGGTTTGGCCTTGGCCTTGATTTGAGAAGATAAACTTACAATCCACCTTTGTGGAGGAGAAGTCGCATGGTTGCGGACTTGGCTGTTTGGCTTACGATTTATATTGAAATTGAATTTGAAAATAACTTAGGCTGAATCTACATGGATTTGAAATGCAAAATATTTTCTAATGCAGCTATAACCTTTCTTACTATTATTATGATTCTATATACCTTTTTTATAATTTAATTTAAGCCATACCATTTTTATTTCTCTCCTCTCTATATTATATTATTATATTTATATGCTACTTATATACAAACTTATAATTTAATTACTTAGCGAGTATTTTGTAAAGTCTAGCTAGCCCAACTAGGGAAATTAGGCATGCAGCTAAAGGTTAGGTTTGATGGAAAAATTGTCTAGAATAAACTAAATATAATTATGAATTGCTAATTTAATTTCTAGTGGGGACCATGCAGGCCAACCATGTCTGGGAGGATAAAGGATAGGGCTTAGAGCGGGTCATATGGGATTCCGAGTAGATACAGCTAGGAGGCTGCGGAATCAAGGTAGGGTGGGCATGACCGCGGCAGTTCAACCTTGCTGCTAAGCTCTGGATATAGTTGTTTTTAGTAGATTTGCAGATTTCCCTTGTTGTCCGAATTTTTCGATCGACATTCGTCCTATCTGTGTTCGTCTCTCCCCCTTCGCCGCACGCGAAAACAAAATAAGTGTATAATAGTTAGACGACTAGGTAACGCTTTTGGACTTTAATTGTCTCCCACTCCCAGATACCGACCAAGCTTATAGCCGGACCCATTCGCGTGCCTCCCAGAGGAGTTACCCCCTTCCATCCGTCGTCCCATACTCGTACCTATCACTAGGTGATATGTTACAGTATTTATTATATATTATATTCTTATTTTTGGCGCCCAAACGTGTGAGCCCGAGTTGTTTAAATAAACAACCACCGGCAGGTTCCTATAATTTATTATTTTTACATTATATTGCTAGTGACTTAATGGAATTAATGTTAACGTTTGGCAGTTAATATTACCGGAGTTTACAAAGCAGTAGAAAGTTGGTTGTATCCGCTAAACCCCAAAGTGGATGATTTTTTAGCGAAGATAATTCTGCCAGCTTTTATAAAAAAATAATAGGTGTTTCTATTTTAATTAAAGCTAATTGGCTGAATCCGCTAAACCCAAAATTGGATGAATTTTTAGCGAAGATTTTTCTGCCAGTTTAAAATAGAAAAGATAAAAACGCATTGTTTATTAGCTAACATATCTTAATCCCGTAGCCTGGATTTTTCTGACAGAAAACAAAAAAAAAATATATAAGAAAAAAAAAAAAATAAAATATATGTCATAGACCGGCTTGCGATGATTGATTAAGAATTTATATATTAGCTCAATGTGTTCTTATATTTATATCAATATATTTATGTCTACTTCTCTCCTCTGTATGTCTGCTTAAAAACATGTCCATAAATAAGTCAATTTAGAGTCCCTTTTTATTTGGATTTGCATGGTCCCTAGAAATTTTAATATTTTTTATCTGGTTTATATTATTTCCAAATTAGGTTTGGAATTCTGTTTGAAAAAAAAGTGGTCTGAATTTGTTTTTTGGTTATTTGAATTTGAAAGAATTTATAGCAGTGGATTAGCGAGAAACATTTTGATATGCGGTTGGCTCGAAGCTGCGAAAGATTAGCGCCAGACGAAGAAGTCGAGTGTTTCTTATGTTTAAAGCGAGTGGAATTTTCGGCCCAATTGTTAGTAACGAGTTGTGAGCATACTTTCCATAGGGTGTGTTTTAATACAAAAGTTGGACAGAGAAAAGTTTGTCCCGTCTGCACAAGATCTTTGCATTCCTCTAAATCGAGTTTACTGGAAGAGTCCACTCAGGAGACAGTAGGAAGTCCACGGAGAATGGAAACGAGAAAGAAAAATGCGAATGTTGCCGCCGCAGCAGCAGCAGCAGCGTCCCAATTGTTAGATAATGTTCCTTCCGGGTCAAGGCAGGAAGCAGAAAATTCTGCCAGGGTAGGCGAGATCGTATCCCCATCGCCGAGTGAGTTGCAGCAAATGATTGCGAGGGAAATGGCAGCAGCTTCGATAAGGCAGGCTGAGATTTTAGCGCAAAGTTCTCAAGAGCAGACTAATAGGCTAGTCCAAGAAATAACGAATGGCTTGCAAGGCATGTTCGCGAGCGTTCGATCAGAATTGGTGACAAATAGAGAACCACATCAGGTGGCGACTCAGCGTGACCATCTTAGTGGCAGGATGAGCTCCCCAACAAAAAACGTTTCGAGGGAGGTAGATCTTAGACCAGAGCGTGTTAGCCAAATCTTAATAAATTGGAAACTGCGATTTTCAGGAAGATCCGCGATGTCCGTCGACGACTTTTTGTACAGAGTCGAAGCCTTGACCCAGCAAACTCTGGGTGGTGATTTTGAGTTGCTTACGAGATACATAAGCAATTTATTTGAGGGAACTGCCAGTGATTGGTTTTGGCGTTACCATAGAAGCACCAGGGTGATGACTTGGGGAAATCTTAAGAGCGCCATGCTGACGCAGTTTAAAGATGAGCACACAGATGTCTATATTAGGGCATCTATAGATCGCAGGAAGCAAAAGCCACAGGAGTCCTTCGATGAATTTCACGATGCTATCGTATTACTTGCCGATAAACTGACGGTACCTTTACCGGAGTCTTCATTGTTGGAGTATTTACGCGCAAATTTGCTACCGGATATCCAACATGAGTTATTATACGAGTCCATACGAAGCATTGGCCAACTTCGCCATTTAGTTAGGACCAGGGAAGCGTTTATGGAGTCTGTAGGAAGTGGACACAATAAGCCTCGTCCAGCACCACGTCGATTTGTCCAGGCTGTCCAAACCACTGCAGGATACGAATCCGAAGATAGTGAGGAGGAAATATCAGCCATGAATTTAGTATGCTGGAATTGCAAAGGGAGTGGGCATCGATATCAGGAATGTCTAGCAGATCGGAGGGTATTTTGTTATGGCTGTGGTCAGCCCGAGACATATAAGCCATCTTGTCCGAAATGTAACCATTCAAAAAACAGCCAGGCGCGTGCACCCATGAGAGGGGCACGCAAACAGATGTCCCACAAGGCAACCAATACGGATTAATGGCTATACCAGAGAGGAATTTATCCGATCTCATTGACTTGGAAATAGTACCAGATTTATCAGTAGATCATAATGTAGTAGTTAGTAGGTCAGCGAGAAAAGATCGCTCTAGCAGTAGAATTAGGAATTATTATAGAGAATTGCGAGAGGAGCACAGGGATATAATTTCGTCAATTGTTGGTCATGATTGTCGCCCATATGCTGAAATTGTATTATTAGATCGAAAAGTGACCGGTTTAATGGATACAGGAGCCTCCATTAGTTGCATAGGTGGAGAACTCGCAAATGAATTAGTGGGAAATGGAGTAGAGTTTAGGAAAATGTCCACGAAAGTGCATACAGCTGGAGGTCAGGCTGAAGAAATTATCGGAAAATTTATAACGTTTGTAGAGTACAAAGGAATTAAAAAGAATATTACGTTTTATATTGTCCCATCTTTAACACAATCCTTAATTCTGGGAATAAACTTTTGGCTGGAGTTTAACCTCTTGCCAGACGAGCTGTGCGAGCTTAGTGAAGAAGCAGGAGAGAGCCTTCAGCCAGAGAAATCTGAAAAGTCGATCGCCCAGCGTAGTTTAACTGAGGAACAACATAATAGTTTAAGGGAAGCCATCCTTCGGTTTCCTTCGTTTGCGGAACAAGGGCTAGGACGTACGACTCTATTGACTCATGTCATTGATGTTGGGGAAGCAAAGCCTATTAAACAACGTCACTACCCTGTGTCTCCAGCGATAGAGAAGCTGATGTATGAGGAGGTAGATCGTATGATTGCATTAGGAGTCATCGAGGAGTCCTCGAGCGCCTGGTCCTCGCCAGTCGTGCTTGTTAGGAAGCCAGGAAAGATACGGCTATGCATTGATAGTCGAAAAGTGAACGCAATTACGAAAAAAGATGCGTATCCTATGCCGTTTATAGATGGTATTCTTAGCAGGCTGCCAAAGGCCGAGTTTATAACAAGCTTGGATCTGAAGGACGCCTATTGGCAGATCCCGCTTGGAGAAAGCTCCAGGGATAAAACTGCCTTTACGATCCCGGGAAGAGCGCTATATCAATTTAAGGTTATGCCATTTGGATTGACCAATGCGCCATCTACGATGTCCAAATTAATGGATAGGATCATCCCTGCACCTCTCAGAAATGAGGTGTTTATATATTTGGATGACTTACTTATCATTTCGGCAACATTTGCTAGGCATATAGAAGTGTTAGGTATACTCGCTGATAAGCTGAGGGAAGCAAATTTAACCATAAATGTGCAGAAAAGCAAGTTTTGTGTTTCGGAAGTGCAGTATCTAGGACATATTGTGGGTCATGGAACCATTGCAATGGACTCGGATAAGATCCAAGCCATTGAAGAATATCCAGTGCCGCAGTCATTAAAGCAGCTTAGGCGCTTCCTAGGTATGACGGGCTGGTATCACAAATTTATTAAAAATTATGCCGCCATAGCTTCCCCATTGACAGATTGTTTGAAGCAAAAGCGCCAATTCCTTTGGACCGAGGCAGCACAACAATCATTTGTCGCCCTTAAATCTGCAATGTGCAAGGCTCCAGTGCTGCACACCCCTGATTTTAAATCACCCTTCTTTCTGCATTGTGATGCTAGCGATACCGGAGTAGGAGGTGTGCTCATGCAGCGCGATTTGGAAGGCAATGAGGTGCCCATCGCCTATATGTCCCGAAAACTAAATAAATGTCAGCAGGCGTATTCGGTGACAGAAAGGGAATGCTTAGCAGCCATTTTAAGCATCAAGAAGTTTAGGGCATATGTCGAAGGTCAGGAGTTCACGGTAATAACAGACCACGCGTCGTTGAAGTGGCTTATGTCGCAATCCGACCTCAGTAGTAGGTTGGCGCGCTGGGCTTTAAAGCTGCAAGGCTTTACATTTGAAATCCAGCATAGAAAGGGTAGTAAAAACGTCGTGCCCGACGCTTTATCGAGAACCTTTTCTGGGGATCTCGCAGAATTGGCAGTGGAAACAGGATTGAGTCTATCTTCTGACCACTTTAAGTCCAATGACTATGCTGCGCTTAGGAAAAGAGTGGAAGAAAATCAGGACAAAATCTCAGACTTGAAAGTAGTTGGATTATGTGTGTATCGGCGATCCGAACATGCCGCGCCTGACAAGGTGGCGGACGATGTATGTTGGAAATTATGGCTTCCCGCGGGAATGGTCGCAGAAGCATTGCGTTGGGCCCATGAGCACCCGTTGTCTGCTCATAATGGAATTAATAAAACCACGGAACGTCTCAGAAGGTATTATTATTGGCCAGGTTTACTCAAAAGTGTAACGGACCACATAGGCAAATGTGAGATATGCAAGTGCACGAAATATCCGAATCAGCCTTTGAGACCTCCGCTAGGAAAGACTAAGGAAACGCAGCGATTTTTCCAAAAGATTTATGTAGATTTTTTGGGGCCTTATCCTCGGAGTCGTTCGGGTAATATTGGCATATTCGTGGTATTGGACCATTTTTCCAAATTCCCTTTTGTCAAGGCAGTAAAGAAATTTACTGCCGACGCCATAATACCCTATATTGAGACGGAATTGTTCCACTGTTTCGGCACGCCGGAAGTGTTAGTGTCGGACAATGGGGTCCAATTTAAGGCCCACAGTTTTAACACCTTGTTAGAAAAGTATGGCGTTCAACATGCTTTTACAGCTTCTTATGCGCCGCAGGGAAATGCATCTGAGCGCGTAAATAGGTCGATTTTGGCCGCAATTAAGGCGTATGTGCGTCCCGATCAGACCAATTGGGACGAAAATTTAAGCCATATTGCCTGCTCCCTGCGTTCGTCAGTACACAGTGCGGTCAAAACTAGCCCATATAGGTTAGCTTTTGGACAGCATATGATTACTCATGGCAGTACGTATCAACTGCTGCGAGAGCTCGAATTGTTAGATGACCGGTGGATAGAGTTTGCTAGGGAAGATTCCTTCGATTTGTTGCGTGCTACGGCGACAGAAGCTATGCGAGATCAGCATGCCCGCAATGAGCGAAGCTATAACTTGCGCAGTCGCGAAGTTTCATTTAAGCCAGGTCAGGAAGTTTTCCGACGGAATTTTCAGCAAAGCAACTTCGCCCGGGGATATAACGCCAAGCTGGCTCCAGCTTTTGTGAAGGCTCGAGTGAAGCGAAAGCTAGGCAATGCTTACTACGAGCTCGAAGACTTGCAGGGCCGAGCAATTGGAAAATTCCATGCCAAGGATATCCGGCAATAATGCAGGTATTTACGAACGGATTCATCCCCCTTTAGTGGCTTAAAGAGCCCCTGAAGTGTGATTTTGGTGGGGGAGAGTTTGTAGGATGCTGAGTTCCGATTGGCAGATACAGATGCCTAAAAGTAGGCCACGAAAAGATCTCGCGGATAAAGATCTATTATCTAAGAGAATATAGTCCAAGGTCGTGGCAAGGTTACGGCGGGGTAAGAGTATCGCTCCTAATTAGCAAACTCTCAGAGAGATACTCTACAAAATGGAGTTTGCTGACAACGCCGTCCTAGTTGGGGTCTCTGCTGGCTTGCTGCCGCAGCTTCAAGTTATTCGAGTCGAAAAGGCCATTGTAAGCGGACGTGTCAGTCGCCAGTTTTTATTAAATTGTGCCCCGAGTTTATTTAAAAAAATTTTAAATTTAAATAAAGGCATATTCTGGATCAGCCTATTGTTTTTAAATTACGCGATCCTTAGTTTTTATTAATATTTGTGTGTTCCCTACCAAATGGGGGTGAGTTAAAATTAGTGAGTCGACTTAGGGACTAAATTTTAATAAGGTGATTGTGGTTGTAGGCGAGCCCCCTAAATTATTTAAGCGACCACGAATTTAAAGCAAGCGGCTTTGGCGAACGACCCATCGGCGACAAAAGCAGTGAGAAGATCATCGACCGCTGGCACTATTTCGCCGCCTTCGTCAGTTCCGTCTTCGGCAATCCGCCACGGACCGTTCCGCCAGCTTCATCTCTGCTCATCCGCCTCTCCCGGCAGCGCTAGACAATTGGCTAGCTTCGGCTCCGCTCATCCGCCACGGACCGTGTCGCCAGCTTCATCTCTGCTCATCCGCCGCTCCCGGCAGCGCTAGACAATTGGCTAGCTTCGGCTCCGCTCATCCGCCTCGCCCGGCAGCGCTAGACAATTGCCCGCTCAGCCGCGCGCTACTCGCTTCGGTCGGAAGACGCGCGGGACGCAGGGAAGGGACTCGGAAGACGTTTGGGTCCTGCTCATCCCAGCTTGGCCGCCGGAGGATCGGCCAACGGAAGTCCGGTTTAAATCCGGAAGAAATCGGCTCAGCCGAGTATTTAATTTAATTTGTCGTTTTATTTAAATATTTAATTTTTTTGGGCTAGTAGTCCAGGTTCATCTACAGTAGGAGAATAGCAAGCCACCCAAAGTAATAGAAAACAAAAATTAAATTCCCAAGCCAATGAGCTAAGCTCCTCCAGCTATCTTCCTTCTCCCTCTAAACTTTTCTCTTTCCTTGTCTGTCTCTCGGCAAAGCCGATAATGTAATCCAGAACAAATAAGATCAAATGACCGGCAAAAGGGAAGAGAAGAGTCACCGATAAGCTTCGCTACACTTAAAGAAAAAAAAACGAAAGCCAAGAAAATAAGAGAAAAATAATATTAAATGGCTGCCTTTTAGCGAGCTTAAATGAAAAACAAAACCAGAGAAGATTAAGGGAAGAAATAATTAATTTATTGACCTTTTTTTATACTTGTTGGTTGTCATGCCGTAAAGATTGTTTTTGCCCCGAAATGTTTTTTGTTTCTAAGTGTATTTTCAGGGAATGAACGAGAAAGCGCTTTCGTCGTTGGAGTTCCCGCAAGCATGAGTGAGTGACAACACGAAGATCGTCAATTTGGTTTTTCTTTCCTCTCCCTTACTCTCCTTGCCCTATTGGCACTTTGCTGATATATTTTTTTTTGTAAGCGTGACCCACTTTTAATTGAGCAGCTGATCGGTTTGGCCTTGGCCTTGATTTGAGAAGATAAACTTACAATCCACCTTTGTGGAGGAGAAGTCGCATGGTTGCGGACTTGGCTGTTTGGCTTACGATTTATATTGAAATTGAATTTGAAAATAACTTAGGCTGAATCTACATGGATTTGAAATGCAAAATATTTTCTAATGCAGCTATAACCTTTCTTACTATTATTATGATTCTATATACCTTTTTTATAATTTAATTTAAGCCATACCATTTTTATTTCTCTCCTCTCTATATTATATTATTATATTTATATGCTACTTATATACAAACTTATAATTTAATTACTTAGCGAGTATTCTGTAAAGTCTAGCTAGCCCAACTAGGGAAATTAGGCATGCAGCTAAAGGTTAGGTTTGATGGAAAAATTGTCTAGAATAAACTAAATATAATTATGAATTGCTAATTTAATTTCTAGTGGGGACCATGCAGGCCAACCATGTCTGGGAGGATAAAGGATAGGGCTTAGAGCGGGTCATATGGGATTCCGAGTAGATACAGCTAGGAGGCTGCGGAATCAAGGTAGGGTGGGCATGACCGCGGCAGTTCAACCTTGCTGCTAAGCTCTGGATATAGTTGTTTTTAGTAGATTTGCAGATTTCCCTTGTTGTCCGAATTTTTCGATCGACATTCGTCCTATCTGTGTTCGTCTCTCCCCCTTCGCCGCACGCGAAAACAAAATAAGTGTATAATAGTTAGACGACTAGGTAACGCTTTTGGACTTTAATTGTCTCCCACTCCCAGATACCGACCAAGCTTATAGCCGGACCCATTCGCGTGCCTCCCAGAGGAGTTACCCCCTTCCATCCGTCGTCCCATACTCGTACCTATCACTAGGTGATATGTTACAACTCTTTTTTCTACACCACGAAAAGACACGATCTTGGAACAACTTTGAAGTCACGACTCTGGAACATTCTTTATACACCTATATATACACCCAATGAATAAAGATTATCTTTCGGAGAAACCGTAACCCCTCGCCTCTGCGTTTTTAATTGGAATCCGAACAATCCCGTTCTCAGCCATACCAACCCCCCAGCAGAGCCCTCACTACATTTTTTGGTCCTTCGAGCCGGATTCTTCGAGGGATAGTCAGCTAAGTACTGCACGCCATTTTGTCCAATTAAGTTTTTACATCGTTCCCTGCATGTATGTACATATGTGTGATAGTTCTAACTCTACAGTTGGTTCCAAAACTCCAAGTGTCATCAATTTCCTACATTCTTTTATTCTTTGCAAGTGATCGGTTTTTTGCATTAAGCTACATACATACATTCTACATTTGGTTCCAAAATTCCAAGTGTCATCGTTGTTCAACATTCATTTATTTTTTTTTGCAACTGATCGATTTGCAATTAATAGTTCCCAATTGGCCATATAAACATACATTTACATACATACATACATTACACATTTGGTTCCGAAACTCCAAGTGTCATCAATTTCCTACATTCTTTTATTCTTTGCAAGTGATCGTTTTTTTTGCATTAACCTACATACATACATTCTACATTTGGTTACAAATTCCAAGTGTCATCGTTTTTCAACATTCATTTATTTTTTTTTGCAACTGATCGATTTGCAATTAATAGTTCCCAATTGGCCATATAAACATACATTTACATACATACATACATTACACATTTGGTTCCGAAACTCCAAGTGTCATCAATTTCCTACATTCTTTTATTCTTTGCAAGTGATCGTTTTTTTTGCATTAACCTACATACATACATTCTACATTTGGTTCCAAATTCCAAGTGTCATCGTTTTTCAACATTCATTTATTTTTTTTTGCAACTGATCGATTTGCAATTAATGGTTCCCAATTGGCCATATAAACATACATTTACATACATACATACATACATACATTACACATTTGGTTCCGAAATTCCAAGTGTCATCGATTGTCTATATTAATTTATTTTGTTCAACGGATCGGTGTTGCATAAACAAATATTCATTTTGTGCAATTAATATTTCCCAATTGTCCATATAAACATATAAACATATAAACATATAAACATATAAACATATAAACATATAAACATATAAACATATAAACATATAAACATATAAACATATAAACATATAAACATATAAACATATAAACATATAAACATGTAAACATATAAACATATAAACATATAAACATATAAACATATAAACATATAAACATATAAACATATAAACATATAAACATACAAACATATAAACATATAAACATATAAACATATAAACATATAAACATATAAACATATAAACATATAAACATATAAACATATAAACATATAAACATATAAACATATAAACATATAAACATATAAACATATAAACATATAAACATATAAACATACAAACATATAAACATATAAACATATAAACATATAAACATATAAACATATAAACATATAAACATATAAACATACAAACATATAAACATATAAACATATAAACATATAAACATATAAACATATAAACATATAAACATATAAACATATAAACATATAAACATATAAACATATAAACATATAAACATATAAACATATAAACATATAAACATATAAACATATAAACATATAAACATATAAACATATAAACATATAAACATATAAACATATAAACATATAAACATATAAACATATAAACATATAAACATATAAACATATAAACATATAAACATATAAACATACCCTGCAGTACCAGAATTCCCCGTCCCCGGGTTTTCCACGCGGCATGCTCGAAAAACAAAAACAAATCATATGGGCTCCGTTTAGCGAAGTTCGAAACGAAGTAGGCGCAACAAAAATCGACCTTTGTTCGGCTATTGCCGATCTCTCACGAAGTTCGGACTGTATATTTGTTTTTGTTTTCGAACTGACTCGGACCAGCGGTTTTCGACAGTTCGGATATTAGAGAGAGAGAGGGAAATGATCGAAAGGGAAATAAGAAAATCTTTGTCGAAAACAAATTTGTTTTGGGTCGACGTCAGAATACCCTTTTTAAAATAAGTTGTAATATTTATAAATCTAAGTTCTTGTTTAATTAATTATTATCTATTTAGTCGAATGGTATTTTAGCATATTTATTAAACATTTGCTTTGGGCAAAGGCAAAATGTTGATATTTGTTATTCTGCCTTATGTAGGGGAAATTAAAAGGCATTGATTTGGTCGTGCATACCCTGACACGAGGCAGGATTTTCGATCTTCGGTTTTCTCTCGCTTCTCCTAATTCTCTTTGCATTTAGAGTTGACTGTTGCTGCATTCAGAAGTGTTTTGCGTATTATTTAAAGTTGCGTAAAAGTGAAATATTACAAGGAGGTAAGTAAAGTTATTTGTGTTTCATTAATAAATTAATTTGCAGATTTGATATTGAACTTGGTCACGCCTATATGAACGGTACGTATTTGTGCAAAATATTTCAGTGTTCAATTTGATTTTAACATTTATATAGTTTATTTACAGATAGCATTAGCCTGGTAACAGGACACCCGGCGGCAGAGAAGACCCGTCACACGCATTTAGGAATAATGAAGTTAAGCTAACCAAAAATGTGTAACCATAATATATATAACATTTTATAAATAAATACAAAAATAAATTACTCCGGATTTTTACTAGGAGGAACTTTTTCGGGTATTTTCTATAGGTTTTCCACGGGGTTTCACTGGGTTTTCCACGGAGATTTCCCTCACGTTTTCCACGGTGTTTCAACGGGTTTTCCACGGAGATTCCCCGCAGGTTTTCCACGGTGTTTCAACGGGTTTTCCACGGAGATTCCCCGCACGTTTTCCCCGGTGTTTCCACGCGAAATCCACGGAGAATCGAGTTCGAAATTTCGAAATTGCCTGGGAAATGGCGCGGGGATTCCACGCGATTTCCACGAATAATCCCCGCCGAATTTCAAATTCCACGCCACATCGGAATGATGTATGGAAAATCCTTACTAGATTTGTATGGAAATTCCACGCCAGTCCCCGGGACTGGCGTGGAATTGGGGCGTGGAATCTCCGGTGAAAAGCCGGGGACTGGTACTGAAGGGTATAAACATATAAACATATAAACATATAAACATACATAAACATACACACATACACATTTACATATTCCTACATTTACTTCGGCCACAGTAACAGTGTCTTCACACTGCGTCGCATTTCCTACATTCCGCATTTCTGGTGGATGGTACTACTACATTCTGAATTTTTTCGGACGGTACTAAAATCACCGTATTGTTTCGGTTTTCCGTCAGTTCACATCAGTACCATCCCGCATTTCCTACATTCCGCATTTCTGGTGGACTTCTACATTCTGGATTTTTTCGTACGGTACTCAGGTCTGCATATTTGTTCTACGGTTTCCGCAAAGTAAACTTTGCGTCAGATCCAACGACCGTTTTCGTATACTTGCATCTCGACGTTAGTTAACTATATTTGGATCGGTTTACTGGCTTGAGTACAGAGATTAACACGTCTACTATTCCATTCCTACAGCAAATCCTTGAACCTGGTATATAAACAATAAATAATAAAATAATTACAAGCATCATTTTCCAGCCAATTTATTCGGAAGAATCAAGTCACCAGTTTACACGGTTGTCCTCTATTTCTTTTTTGGTGTTAATTTTGCGCTTTTTCTCAAACAACTATTATGATGTCTGAAGCAGGCCAGAAGCGGGATCCTAGCCCAAGGGACGCAGGGGCCGGACCCGCTGGGAATTTGAGGTCAAAAACTAGAACCCCCTTAGACGCTGCGGTGCTTGATTTTATAGCCACCAGCGACCGGCTTAGCAAATTTGAAAGCCAGATTTGTGCGGCATCCTCGTCCTCTGCCGAGCCCAATGCTTTTACATTAAAGATCCGCCTAGACCAAATCCAGTCCCTCTGGGACAAGGTTGAGCGGGAATACGAAGCAGTCTCCCGACTAGCCCTTCACGAAGGAAGTGGCGAAAGCGTTCGGCAGCTTCAGAGCAAATATGAGAATTGCTACTTGGTTTATGAGAGGTGTGCTTCCCAATTAAACGAACAGATTGCCCGTCTGTCCGCCCCCAGTTCTCAGGGGAGTTCAAATCCGTCCGTTGAGACGTTCTCTAAGGGTTGCAGGCTTCCGCCATGTGACACAGAAATCTTCACTGGAGATTATCTGCGGTGGAACACCTTCCGGGACCTATTCACAGCGATCTACATCGATAATTCCAGGCTGACTCCAGTGGAAAAATTATTCCACTTAAACGCCAAAACTAGCGGCGAAGCTCACGCCATTGTTAGCAAGTCCCCCCTTACAAATTCTGGGTTCCAATCCGCATGGTCTGCACTTCAAGAGCGTTTTGAAAACAAGCGACTCTTAGTAAACAGCCAGTTGAAGGTTCTTTTCAATCTCCCGAAAATAGGCACCGAATCAGGAACGGCCTTGAAGGATCTTCAGAGCACGATTCAATGGTGTTTGATTGCCATGGAACACTCCAATGTCTCCACAGAAAATCGGGATTGCATCCTGATTTTCTTCTGCTCTTCCAAGTTGCCAACAGTCACTCTCTCATTATGGGAGCGGTCGTTGAACAACAAGTCCGAAATTCCTACCTGGGACGAGATGAATTCGTTTCTCGAAGAGAGATATCGCACGCTAGAAGCGATTGAAGAGGTTCGACTTCATACTTCCAACTCACAACATACTAGGGAGCCCAAGAACCCACAGCCTAAAAGGGTAAACTCCTTTGAAACGCAAGTCGCCCCACGTGTACGGTCCTGTGATCTCTGCTCCAGAGAGTCACATCCAGTTCGGCAGTGTCCTCGTTTCCTCCAGATGACTCAACCACAAAGAGTATCATACATCAAGCAGAAGCGATTATGCCTTAATTGCTTCGCCAAAGGACACAATCTTCGGGAGTGCACAAGTAGACACAATTGTTTTACGTGCAAGGGCCGCCACAACACTGCTGCTTCATAAGGAAAGTCCTGCTACTTCCACCAGCGCAGCGCAGGCTCATAATCCAGATCAGCCCATCGCGAACACTTCTGTTCATTTCGCCTCCAATTGGCAGGGCATCCTTTTAGGAACGGCCATTGTCCAAGTCTGTCACCAGGGAGAAAACTTTCCCGCACGGGCTTTGATAGACTCAGGCTCCGAGGTCACCTTCATCTCCGAGAAGCTTGCAACTCGAATCAAGCTTCCTTGTCAGGCCGTGAGAACTAGAATCACGGGGCTGAACCAAACCAGCACAGGTGTCTCACAAAGGATGTGTCATTTTCAGATGGGCACGGCGGCGAAGCCGATGCTCAAGATAGACACGACTGCGTTGGTGTTGCCCAATCTGGCCGGGAATCTGCCGACGAGTTCGATCGATCGCAGCATTCTCGCAGCCTTCCGTTGGCTGATCCACTGTTTTTCCAGCCCTCCCAGATCGACCTTCTAATAGGGGCGGATATTCTCCCGTCTGTCCTCCTCTCAGGCTTGAAGCCAAACTTATGTGGGTCACTGCTAGGGCAAGAGACCATTTTCGGGTGGATTTTAACCGGCCCAGTTTCTACAGCCACTAGTAGGGTTTCGTCCTTCACGACAAAGATATCCATAGAATCGGAACCTACCATGGAGACACTTCTCACAAAATTTTGGGAGGTGGAGGATCTTCCATGTAAAGTGGTAAAGGAGTCGGATAACTTGTGCGAAGTAAACTTCGCTCGAACGACTATCAGGTCTCGGGACGGGAAATATGTAGTATCCCTACCCTTCAAGGATGCTGAGCACATCAACTTGGGGCATTCCAGATCATTCGCTCTCGCACAATTCCTAAGGAATGAGACTCGCCTGAAAAGGGATCCTATTCTCAAAGATACCTATGACTCAGTGATCAAAGAGTACATAGATCTTGGCCACATGAAGCCTGTGCCTCCGAATACGGACACGGTGAATTTTTATCTTCCCCACCACGCGGTGTTCAAGCCCGAAAGTACTACCACAAAAGTCCGTGTGGTATTCAACGCATCCAGTCCTTCGTCAAATGGGAACAGCCTGAATGACATCCTGCATCCAGGGCCAGTTCTTCAGTCCGATCTCACCCTCCAGATCCTAAAGTGGCGAACATTCCAATATGTCTGTAATGCCGATATCACCAAGATGTATAGGCAGATTCTCATAAACCCTGCACACACCGCTTTTCAGAGAATTCTCTTTCGAGATGATCGTGGGGACATCAGAGACTATGAGCTTCAGACTGTCACGTTTGGAGTTAATTGTGCCCCGTTTCTAGCTTTACGAACGTTGCGGCAGCTGTCCGAGGATGTCCACGCCCTATATCCACGGGCGTCTCGAATAATTTCAGATTATATGTACGTGGACGATGTGCTTGCAGGAGCGCACACGAAGGTCGAGGCTACTTTAGCCATTCAGGAGTTGAGGACAGCTCTGAGCTCCGCAGGTTTTCCTCTCCGCAAGTGGACAGCAAATGAGCGGACTCTTCTAAAGGCACTTCCTTCAGACCACCTGCTCTCAGGTGACTTTCTCGACATCGAAGAGGTGAGCACCACCAAAACGTTGGGAATACGGTGGAACGCCAAGGCGGATGAGTTCTATTTTGTCCCGACTGAGCTTGTTGTCAATGCGAATTATTCCAAGCGCGACGTCCTATCGCAAATCGCAAAACTGTTCGATCCCGCTGGATGGTTGTCCCCATTTGTAGTCCAGGCCAAGATCCTGATGCAGGATATATGGTTAGCCGGCATTGGATGGGACGAGTTTCTCCCTGCAGAGCTACGGCAACGCTGGCATGATTTCCTTCGCAGCCATAGTTCCCTCCACAAGGTTCGCGTCCCGCGTTGGGTACAATTCCGACCGGGAGCACAAGTGCAGATCCACGGCTTCTGTGATGCATCTCAGAAGGCCTATGGGGCAGCGATTTATGTTCGCATCCAATACGACGGAGGCATTTCGTCGAGTCTGCTCACGTCAAAGACTAAGGTCGCCCCTGTCAAAACCGTTTCACTCCCGCGCTTAGAGTTGTGTGGTGCAGTTCTTCTTGCTGACCTATGGGCCGCAATTCTTCCTCACATCCCGTTCGGTCGAATAGAGACGTTTTTCTGGACTGATTCCACCATTGTGTTGGCATGGTTGAACAAGCCACCACTCGAAAGACGATCCATCCGGTGCCATTTGGCGTGTCCATCATGGGATCTCCTAGAGCGGTTTTCAAACTTCAATCGCATGCTGCGAGTCATGGCTTTTGTGCAGCGGTTCATCAACCGCTGCAGACGCATTCCGACGCCTTCTTCTACAGACTTAAGCAGTAAAGAGCTCGCCCATATACAACTCGTGCTTATTAGGCAAACTCAACGGGCCGACTATCCAGAGGAATACAACATCCTGCAATCCAAAGGACAGCTTCCCTCGTCCAGTTGTATCCTCAACCTTAATCCGTTCCTGGATGCTGACGGCATCATGAGGTCATGCGGTCGTTTGACTGCATCTGACTCGTTATCCTACGACGAACGTCATCCTATCCTTTTGGCGTACCATTCCAAACTAGCTGAGCTTCTGGTCACATTTACTCACCGTATCTCCATACACGGGGGAAACCAGCTGATGGTTCGTCTCATCCGGACGAGATACTGGATTCCGAAGCTGCGGAACCTGATCAAACGTGTGACCACGACCTGCAAGGTGTGTGTCATTCACCGGAAGAAGGTGCAGTCTCAGCTAATGGGTAAACTACCTCAGTCCAGAGCGACCTATTCGCGACCCTTTACACACACTGGACTCGACTTCGCGGGACCATTTGATGTCAAGAGCTATTCGGGTCGTGCCTGTCGAATCACGAAAGGCTATGTCTGCGTCTTCGTGTGCTTCAGTACGAAGGCCATCCATTTGGAAGCCACTTCGGACTTGACCACGGAGAAATTCCTCGGAGCCTTCTCAAGGTTCGCGGCCAGAAGAGGGTGCCCTCTCCATCTTTACTCGGACAACGGAAAGACCTTTGTGGGCGCGGAGAAGGCCCTCACAGAAGATTTCATCGCTGCGGTTAAGGAAAAGGTTACCTCGTTATTTAGTCACCAGAGCCTATCCTGGCATTTCAACCCTCCAGGCGCCCCCCATATGGGAGGCCTGTGGGAAGCAGGAGTCAAGAGTTTCAAGACTCACTTCTACAAGACGACAGGTGACTTTAAGTATACCCTTGAAGAGTTATCCACTCTGCTGTGTCGGATAGAGGCATGCCTCAACTCCAGACCAATTTCCGCGATGTCAGAAGATCCGTGGATATCCTCGCTCTCACTCCGGGACATTTTCTGATAGGCGGACCGCTACTCGTCCCCGCCGAACCTCCCACTGCCGGCGAAGCCAGTTCTATCCTGAACCGATGGCAGCGACTCAAAGCCCTTGGCCAGCTTTTCGCATCGAGATGGAAAGCTGAATACCTGAAAGAGTTCCATAAGAGGACCAAGTGGCAAATTCCAACCAGGAATATGTCCGAAGGCGACATGGTAATTATCAAGGAAGACCATCGTATGGATGGAGGTTAGGGCGTGTTCAAAGGGTTTATCCTGGCTCTGATGACAAAGTTCGCGTCGTAGACGTCCGCACGGCCCGTGGTATCCTCAAACGGCCTATTTCCAAATTAGTTTTCCTTCCCGTAGACAAACATGTCCAAAGTCTATGCGTTCAATGTCCACAACTGTGAGAGTAAAGCGTATCCACTAATTATTATTTTTTTGTTCTATCCTCCAGTCGTTCTTTTTTTCTCTGCTTCTCTCATCTCTTTGCGCCAGCCATGCCATCCCATCGCAACCAACGTCGCCAGCTCATCGACAGATGTTCTCGAGGAACTCGATCGTTCCGATGCCGAGTCTGTCAGGGGATTCATCCGCTTCGGACGTGTTCGCGGTTTCTCCGGCTAGATGCAGAACGGCGGCTCCGTGCGGTCCTCATCAATAAATACTGCCCGAACTGCTTGGCGCACCAGCATTCCGGAGGCTCGTGCCGGAGTGAGTGTCGCTGCCGAGTATGTGGGGACGCTCATCACACCTTGCTACATCTCCATCGGCGGGAAAAGCGAGAGCGGTCTGCTAGCGCGGACAGGCCCATCGAGACGCCAGAGCCGAAGGCCAACATCGAGCAACCCCGCCTCTCGGCAGTGCTCTCCCACACTGCAACGGCTATCCTGCCCACCGTCAATCTTCGGTTCGACCTCGGGGACAAGCGCTTCGATGTGCGGGCCATGGTCGATGCGTGCTCCACCTTGAGCCGCATTGACGGATCACTGGCCGAGGCCATGGCCCTCCCTATCCTGGGAGTCGGTGATGAGAGGGTGTGCAGAGCCACTCTCATCCCGATTCATACAGAGACGCCGCGGATTGAGGTGGTGTTCCACGTCGAGGAGCAGCTGCGAATGCGGACTCCTGCCCGAGAGCTGCCTGACGCCGCCAAAACAGTGTTCACCAACCTCATCCTGTCGGACCCCAGTTTTCACAGGCCGGCTGGTACCTCCGTCGTGCTGGGTGCGGATGTGTATCCCACGCTAATCCAGCCTGGTGTCATGCACAGCCAGAACGGGCGCATCGTGGCACAGAGGACGGTGCTAGGATGGATGCTCTCCGGAACATACACCCACTGATGCATCGCGGATTCTTTTGCAATCTGTGGCATTGCAAGGCGGGCGGGATGTTTACACCAGCTCCCGTGTGCCAGTTCCACGCGTCCCTAAATGGAGAAGGGAATCCACCCACTCCCTTTTGAAAAAGGGAGTATTTCTTCCATTAGGGACCGCTGGCCACACTTTTTTCTTACTTACTCTTTTTTCTACACCACGAAAAGACACGATCTTGGAACAACTTTGAAGTCACGACTCTGGAACATTCTTTATACACCTATATATACACCCAATGAATAAAGATTATCTTTCGGAGAAACCGTAACCCCTCGCCTCTGCGTTTTTAATTGGAATCCGAACAATCCCGTTCTCAGCCATACCAACCCCCCAGCAGAGCCCTCACTACACACTATTTGAACACATTATCCGCTCCCTAATATTGTAAAAAATATTATAGTATTCCAAACATATGCACATAATTTCCCTAATCAGTCTATGAGCCAGTGGGGAAAGACATTTAATGAGTGATAGAGAATTAGAAGAATTGCTACAAAGAATTAAAAGCCTCAAAATAAACTCCCAAACGGACAGACAAAAACCGAACAAAACAAATATGGCCCTTACAACGGAACAACTGAACTCGATTGTCCAGTCCGTAGTAACAGCAGCATTAAAAACTCAAGAAAAGATTTTCAAAATCAATGAAATGGTCAAAAGAATTGATAGTATTGTTGCATTTCCAGTCGGAATGGGCTAAAGGACCATCGATGTATCGAAAGGATTAGGGATCGATAGGATTAGGGAGCGATAGGGTTAGGGATGAGGGAGTTCAAAGAGCGAACCGGGAAAAAGGGAACGGTGGCGCCCCCTAGATCTCGGCCAGCTCTCTTTAAGAGAAACGGATGTTGAACTTTAGCTCGATCGTTGCCCTGAGCGCCGAAACCAACGGTTTCCTGAAGGCGGAACTCAGGCAACGAAACGAGCCCATATAGGGAGGTGTAGACAGCGAGGGAATAGGTAGTGGAAAGAAGGAGATGAACGCGGGCGGCCGGAGTGCACTTAATCACTGAAACGAAAAGATTGGAAAACGTAAGTGAAAGTGGCCACAAAAGAAAGGGCATAAATTAAGATAGTGATTAATTTTTCAGCGTGGCAGTGGAAAGAACACTGGCCACGGCCCTTTTATTGCGGTTCCTGTACTTACCTGTGGAGTGACACCGAAGCCGCCAAAGGCATCCGGACGTGGCCGAGTCGCCGCCTCCTGAGGCAGTTCCCGCAGCCATTCGCCATCGCCATCGCCAATAAGGCCGAGCTTTCCGAGCCGGATCCGGTGAGTCCATTCCGAGTGCGGCTGCAGCCGCCCGGAAAAGGGGGAGATTTTTGGCTGTGGGTGTGTAGCGACGCTGGACGGCAGGGGCCCGATTTCCGGCTTGCCACTGCAACCGCCACAGACGGTCCAATCCAGGCCACGCGCAATTTGGCGCAGCCTGTCCCGCCTTCAATCCGCCGCCCCTCGTCACGAACTGTCTTTTTCGCCGCTGAAGTCCGTCGCAGCCATTGCGAACCGGCCGGCAACTTTTCATTGAAGTCCTTCGCTGCAGTTAGAATTAGTTTATTTATTTGTAGTATAAGGCTTTATTTGGTAGAATTTGTGGTTCCAACTTACTGCGATATTTCCGTCCCTTGTCCTTCACGTTCCTTAAACGCACGTCAGGGATTTGTGCAACGCAAGCGCTGCAAAAGAAAGTCGGTCAGAAGAAGCAGTGCGTAAATATAAGATCGAAAACAACCCACCCTTAATTTCTCTTGGAGCTCCGGCAGGGATTGTAGGTCGAAGTTGGGGAGTAAATCCGAGGCCCTCTTGTGGCCAAATTTCTTTGTGGAGTGCAGCTTCTCCTCCGCCGAATCGCGATAAAGCCGTGTGGGTCGAGGGTTCATCGGGGTCAGGATCGGGATATAATTAGCCATAAGTACTGCCATGTATGGCAGTAAGAGATAGATCTTACCTGAAATTTATAACGTATTAAAGAGGAATTATGAACGCTGAGTAAGCCGTTTTACCTGGGGGAGATGGGCCGATCGTGAGATCGCCTGGAATAGGCTCCGGTCCGCCGGAGATGGGTGATGCCCCAAGATGACCAGGAGGCATCACTAGGCAGGGTGGGTGCGTCGTGGCGACTTCATCCAAGCCACCAATTCGGTTCCGCCAGTGTCCGTGTAGTTTGTTTGTTCTGTTTACATTTTTTTGTAGTGATGGGATTTTTGTGTGTGAGACGTCCGATTAATATCGGTGTTTGTTTATTGTGCGGACTGCGGGCATCGGGTCAAAACCCGCCCTGAGACAAATGAGCTAGTCCGGCATTGCCCAATAAAAAAGCAGTTCCGTAACAATATGGCGCCCAAATCAAAAAAAAACAAATAAAAAAAGGAACATCGAGATGACGACGTCTCCATACCCACGTCCTGGACCCACCAGCCCCCACGAAACGGTGGCTTGCGAGGCCTATTCTACGGCCTGCAATTGCACCGAGGAGCAGGGGACTGGTGGTCAAGGCGTAGGTTATTCGTGTCCCTTTGTCTATTTGTTTCCCGTTAGGACCTAGGAGGCTTGATCCGCAGAAGGACGGACAATTGCTCCTGGGCACAGTTCGCTCTGTGTATCTGGGGCCAGGTGGTGGCATTCGTCCGTAAGGACGGATCTGCACCCCTCGTCCTTCAGATCCGTGCGAGAGGCACGAGTACACATTGTGATAAAAACTGTGATATAGTAGATAGGGATACATGTTATTTATTAAATTTAACGTAACGTGTTTTGTTTTTCAGGTGTGATGTACATATGTTGTGGGTAGATCCTTGGGTTTTCCTGGTGGATGTGGCCTTCGGGATCATCTTGGAGGTGGGATCGTGACCCGCAGTGCTAACTGCGCGCTGCACGACCACCACAATTTGAACCGTAGGTCACGTTCATCAAGGAAAATCCTACAGGATCTTCGGAAGGCCGATGTCCTTAACTGGCGACTTTCAGCTCAGCTGAAAGTTAGTCCAGTTGACGAGCGGCCTGAGTAGGGACGACACTGGGCGAATTGCAGACGCAGTAATCTGGCACGGAGTCCACCGGCGGTTGGTCGGCTCCATCTCCCCTGAAAGTTAGAAAAGAAGTCAATTAACTGTCGGAATATTTATTTATATTGTTCGCGCCAAAAGGGCGCTTATTTTCCGCAGGCAGTGTGATCCCGTACACTCGCTCTCTCTCTCCCTCTTCCACTGCACTTTGGTGCATCGAGCTCCTAGTCCGCTCTCCCCAAGTTAGTTTTAAGGTTCTTCTTGTTAGTAATAATTTACCATTACACCAATAAAGACGCACGTCGCGTAATACCCCGAAATTGTTCTACCGTGTTTTTCTTGTCGAGTGCATTTCAGGTTAAAGCCATCCCCCTCCGAACATTTGGTCCAACAGAGCCGGATAATTCTATCTCCAGCAGTTCCGGTGGCTTTAACACCGCACAAGATAAGTAAACATTTTACTTTGCTGCCCTGCCGTTCATTTTTATGATTTGTGTCTAAATCCTAGTCCGATTGATCCGACACAACGGCAGCTTCCAATTCCGAATCCGATTTGTAGAATCCTAGTGTCGCAATTAATTTATATTAATTTTCCGCGAATTCAACATTCTAAAAGTGTGTGTTTAAATATATGCCATAAGCCACAGTGAAACTTTCGATTTCGAATTTCTCTTCGTTCACTGTGATCCGCTTGCATTTATTTCCACTTCTACACCTACATACATATGTCCACTTATCTACAATCGGCACCAATAATTTACGCTATAAATATTCCTATCCTGGATAATAATAGTAAATAAACATTCCAAAATCCAAAAGTGTAAATTAAATATATGTACGTCTATAAGCCACAGTGAAACTTCTCGTTCCGAAATTCTCTTCGTTCACTGTGTTCCGCTTGCAGTTACATATTTACACTCTCCGATATGCAATAAGCAATTTACACAAAATTAAATTAAATATATAAACCTCCAAATATTCCGGCACGGGTATTTTAATAATTTAAATAATTTACCCCACAAATTATAAAATAAATATATTTATAATAATTCCTCAACGTTCAACTAAAAAATTCTACAAATACAGTCCACAGCTCCTATAAATAAATAAATATATCCCCAGAATCACGGCACAGAAACGCCGACTTAATTTGTGCTTTTATTTATCAGCTCTTCCCTGCTCTATCCTGAGCGGAGCTTCATCCAAATAAACAATATTTATTGTCATTCCTTTGCTCTATCCTGAGCTCAGCTGCATGCAAACATAGGCAAACATTGCAATTACATATGTACATATGTAATCGTCGGCAAGTCGACGCTCCGACTTTTGGCAATTTTCTCCGACTCCGTTGTATCCGCTATTTTGCATTCGCAACGGCTAATGCATAAACATATTCACACGCACGCCTTATCTCCAAGAACAGTACCGCGGAAAATACAGCAGCGGTCAACTGGATAAGTCCAGGCACAAAAATAATTTTAAAATTATTTTTTATAAAAATTCAACTAACTGAATCAGTTAGGAATTCAAGTGCGCTTCCATATCCGCATTAGTGTGACCGTATCCGTTTTGCAGCAGAGAGAATATTATTCAATTAATTCGTTATTAAATTAAATTAAATTTAATTTTATATATTCCGATTGGTTCCTAAATTCCAATCCTGCTTCTACAAATAAATAAAATTCCTAATACATTCCGATTGGTTCCTAAATTCCAATTCAGCTTCGACACGTAAATATTTCGAAATATACACAGATATATATACGACAGTAAATTTTCCTAAAATATATCCAGAATGACTTCCTGCAGTTTAAATAAATTTACGATGACCTGTGACCGTCTAAGTCACTTCGATTCCAAAATCTGCAATCCAGCAGCCCCAAGTTCATCCAAGTACACGTGCCAAATCCATCTCGACCAAGTCCGAGCGCTATGGGATAAAGTCGAGAAAGAGTACGAAGCTTGTTCAGAGCAAATTTCAGTTGGCTTAGAGGGCACGGGGGACACCTTACCTACTCTAAAGGCAAAATACGAGTATGCCTATTTTATATACGAAAGGTGTGCCGCAAAGCTCATGGAACAGATCGAAACGATCGCTACTACAACAGCTCAAGTCCAACCCGTTCCGCCCCAAAATTCCTATCCGTCTGGCTGTCAGCTTCCACCGTGCGAAACAGAAGTTTTCTCGGGCGATTACATTCGCTGGCCGACTTTCCGAGACCTTTTCACAGCAGTCTATATCGACAATCCTGCGCTGACCCCCGTTGAAAAGTTGTTCTATCTCAATGCCAAGACTAGTGGTGAAGCTCATTCCGTAGTTTCCAATTCGCCACTCACCAACGATGGTTTCCGCTCAGCCTGGAAAAACCTATCTGAGCGTTTCGAAAATAAACGAGCGCTGGTGAACAGCCAACTGAAAAAGCTATTAAACATGCAGTCCGTCGCACAAGAATCTTCGGCAGCCTTGAAGGAGCTGCAAAATACAATCCAGAACTGCCTCACATCCCTAAATTTGTCCGGCCTTCCTACGGATAATTGGGATTGTCTCCTGGTTTATTTGTGTTCCACGAAACTTCCAAAACAGACGCTCTCACTATGGGAGCAGTCCTTAACAAATAAAACCGAAATTCCAACGTGGCAAGAACTTGATTCATTCCTGACTGAGCGCCATAGAACTCTAGAAACTATAGATTCTATCCAACCTCCTAAGTTGCGCCTCCATCCGTCAGAACCGACACCCTCCGACGTGTCGCCACGAATACTGAAATCCTTCAGTACGAGGATCGTTCCGATACCCAAAAGTTGCGATGTATGTTCCAAAGAGAACCATCCAGTGCGTTTATGTCCACGCTTCCTTCAGATGACGACAGAGGATCGTACATCTTATATCCAGAAGAAGCGGTTGTGCTTAAATTGCTTTGCAAGCGGTCATCAACTCCGTAATTGCACAAGCGCCCACAAGTGCTTCAAGTGTCACGGTCGGCATCACACTTTGTTGCATCCAAGCAACTGCTCCTCCAGTGAACCGACTGCTCCTGATACTGCTTCTGATCCGATACAAAGAATTTCCTCGTTCTCCACACGAGTGACAACAGCTCCTGAGTCTTCCAATTACTGGATTCCGTACAACGAGATGAAATGCAGACGTTCCCGAGGTATTTTATCCTACCCATGCCGAGTCTGCCAAGGGAACCATCCTCTTCGGAAGTGCCACCGTTTTCTTCGGCTTAGCGCGGAGAAACGGCTCCAAGCAGTCATCGAGAAGAAATACTGCGTCAATTGCCTCGCCCATCACCATTCCACGGGATCTTGCCGCAGTGACGACCGATGCCAGTCGTGTGGCCAGGATCACCACACACTTCTCCACGTCCACGAGCGCTCAGCGTATCCAACGCTTTCCCGAGCAAAGGCCTCCAATATTCCTACAGCGTATCCTCGCTAAGGGGGCCTCGAAGGTCTCCTTATAATTTTGCTGCGTATCCTCGCAAGGGGGGGGAGAATGTTCGCGCCAAAAGGGCGCTTATTTTCCGCAGGCAGTGTGATCCCGTACACTCGCTCTCTCTCTCCCTCTTCCACTGCACTTTGGTGCATCGAGCTCCTAGTCCGCTCTCCCCAAGTTAGTTTTAAGGTTCTTCTTGTTAGTAATAATTTACCATTACACCAATAAAGACGCACGTCGCGTAATACCCCGAAATTGTTCTACCGTGTTTTTCTTGTCGAGTGCATTTCAGGTTAAAGCCATCCCCCTCCGAACATATATATATAGGGAATTATTTATTTATTTGGTGCTTGTTTATTTATTATTTATTTATTTATTTGTCACATTATATTTATTTATTTCTTATTTATTTATTGTATTTATTTATATATTATCCATATTTATTGGATTTTTGCCAATTATTTATTTAATTTTCTAATAATATATATTTATTTATTCGTCGTTGGTTGTTGATAAATTCGTTAGGTGTTTAATTATTCGTAGGTGTTAGTTCTAGTTGTCTTTCATATTTATTTGTTAGGTGTGTAGATTTAGGGACAATAAATATGGCTGATGAGAGAGAAACAGGTCACCCGTACGAGCTTAGATCGAAGGTTCCTTTAGCCCAGGAAGAGGAAATGTGGGCCACGGATTCGGAGGGGGCGATCGGGTTAGCGCCGCCCCGAACTTCTACGGGATTGTGGAGGACGCCGCCGTTGAGACGGCCGGAACAACAGGCGGAGGAGCAGAGGACTCAGAAATCCCTGGATTTCGAGGCCCTAGGGGCTGCAGCGGACAATCTGCTGGGGGTAGATCCAGCTCAAAGACGGTCCGCTTCCAGGACACTCCCGTGGATTCTATTGTCCAGTCGGCGGTGAACCTCGCCCTGGCTCAGGCAGGAGAGACGTACCGCAAGTCCCAGAGTGCCGGGATCGAGCAGAGCTTGCGGGACGAGATGCGGGCTGGCTTCCTGGAGATGATGCAGCTGATGAACCAGGTGCTAAGACCGGCCATCCAGCAGCAGCAAGGGTCAGCAGGACAACGGCCGATGGAGACGGCCCAGAAATGCCACGGAGCGGTACCACGAAATTCCCGGACAGACCAGGCAGCAGGTGGACCACCACGGGTCCCGGCGAAGCCGCCCAGGAGGGCACAGGATCTCGTGGGGAGCGATAGCAGCAGTCCAGGCTGGCTCACGGAGGCCGAGGAGCGGCGTCGAGACGACGGCGGAGGTCAGCCCTGGCGCGTGGAGGACCGCAGAGCGGGCGAGTTCCGGGATGAGCGGCTGTACGCTAACTGGGATGCGGGAGGCAGTTCCCACAGCACGAGGGTGGACCGGTGGAACATCTCGTTCAACGGCGAGGACGAGAGGAACCACGTCGAGGGCTTCTTGTTCCGGTTGGAGTTCCTGCAGAGGCAAACGCGCTGCCCGTGGCAAGAAGTCCTGAGGAACTTCCACACCCTGCTGTCGGGAAGGGCTTTGGAGTGGTACTGGCTCCACGTGCAGCAGCACCGGCTGGACCATTGGAACCAGCTACGCCGAGCTCTGTTGGATAGGTTCCAGAGCCATGAAACGGAACACCAGCGGATGCATCAGCTGCTGGAGCGGGAGCAGCAGACAGGGGAGAGCGTGGACGACTACCAGCACGCCATGCAGACCCTTGCTTCTCGCCTGAAAAAGCCAATGCCAGAGCGGCATTTGGTTAAGGTGATGAAGAAGGGTTTGAGAGAGGGCGTCGCACGGTACGTGTACGCTATGGAGCTACTCACCGTGGACGAGTTGCGGCAGGAGAGCGTAGAGGTGGAGCGGAGCTTCGGACGCAGGAGCCGCACCGCTTACTCGGCCCCGATGCGCTTCTCGACCGGAACAGGGGACCGGAACAGGGTCAGCGAGGTATTCGCCCCAGAGCCAGGAGAAGACAAGGACCCACCTCGGGAAGTAGAAGAAGTGCGAGCAGGGCCGCGGAATCCATTCCGAGCAGGATGCTGGATTTGCGGAGCCATGGGGCACGGATTCCGGGACTGCGAGCATGAGCTGAGGAAGGTTTTTTGCTTCCGATGCGGAGAAGCGGACATCGTCGCTCCGAAATGCCCGAACTGCTCGGGAAACGGACGGCTGGGCGATCCGAGAGCGGGAGGACCTCGCCCAGAGAGGAACCCCGCGATGTAAAAGAGCTGGAGAGAAAACAAATAGGTGGTAACTTTAATAAGACAATTAGTTTAAGATATTTACCCTACGAATGCGGAAATACTTAGAAGTACGAAGCCGGATTTTTGAGCAACACCAGCTAGGTGGAATGCGCAAAGTCTCCCGAACAGTGCGGAAAGCCAGAGATCGGTTCAGCCAGCGTCGGGAAAAACGCAGGGAAGTCGTCGCAGCGGTCAAGCGGGGCGGCAACCATGATCCCAGACCCTTTGCCGACATTAAGATCCTGAGCCAGCAACTGACGGGATTGTTGGACACGGGAGCGAGTGTCAGTTTGCTTGGCAAAGGTGGCAGGGAACTCCTGGATGCGTTGGGTATGCCTGTCCAGAGGTACTTCTCGGTGGTGCGTACTGCCTCAGGCGACGATCGGTCGATCATCGGGAGAGTAAATTTACCTGTGGAGTACAAGGGGAAGGTAGAAAACATTCTTTTTTTATCTTTGTCCATACCTGGAGCAGCCAGCGTATCTTGGCGTCGATTTCTGGCGGGCGTTTGGCCTGGCTCCAGCGGTGGTGGGCCAAATCCCTGTTCGAGGCGTGAAGAAGGCCGAGGAAATCCATGCCAGGGAAATGGAGCACTATGCCGAGCAGGAAGACGATGACGAGGAGAAGGCGGATCCCGAATGCTGGACGCTATCCGAAGCGGAGTCCCGGGAGCTGGACGAAATCAAGGAGAGGTTCCTCACTTTCGAGAGTGATGGCTTGGGAACCACTAGCTTGGAGAAGCACGTCATCGAGCTGGTAGAAGGCGCGAAAATATTTAAGGATCGGCCCTATCCGATGTCTCCAGCGAAGCAGAAGGTAGTAGAGGATGAGGTCGACAAGATGCTGGCGCTGAGGGTCATCGAGGAGAGCAAAAGCCCGTGGAGCAACAGGACGACGGTGGTGTCAAAGCCTGGAAAGGACATGTTCTGCTTGGATGCCAGGAAACTGAACGAAGTTACCATCAAAGACGCTTACCCCTTGCCTAGTATCGATGGGATCCTGTCCAGAATCGATCAGACGCACTACATCTCCAGCGTGGACTTGAAGTTCGCGTTCTGGCAGATCGAGCTGGACGAGAAGAGCAAGGAGTTGACGGCGTTCACGGTTCCTGGTCGGCCACTGTACCAGTTCCGAGTGATGCCGTTCGGACTCTGCAATGCGGCGCAAAGGTTGGTGAGGCTGATGGATAGAGTAATCCCAGCCGAGATTCGATCCAACGTGTTCGTCTATCTGGATGATCTCCTGATATTGGCACCGGACATCGAGACGCATTTCCGGTACCTACGTCGAGTGGCCGAATGCCTAAGGGAAGCAGGATTAACGATCGGCTTAAACAAGTCGAAATTCTGTTTCAAGTCTTTGACTTACCTGGGGTTCATCGTAGGTGGAGGGCGTCTGCAAATGGATCCCGGTAGAGTGGCGGCAATCAGGAGGATGCCAGAGCCGAGGACGATGAAGGAGGTGCGGGCGTTTCTAGGCACAGCTGGCTGGTATCGGCGATTCGTGAGGAACTTCGCGACGCTAGCGGCACCACTCACGGAAGCGCTCAAGAAAACTGGGAACGCAAAGTTTTCTTTGAGTCCGGAGGCGCAGCTGGCCGTTGAGGCATTGAAGATGGCACCGACGCGTCGCATATCGGAGTTGGAGCGGTTCTTTTCCAGAAGGACGAGGAAAACCAGGAGCAGCCGATAGCCTTTTTCTCGGCGAAGATGAACAAGCACCAGGTTAATTACACCGTCACCGAGAAAGAGTGCCTTGCAGCTCTCCTGGCGATCCGGAAGTTCCGTCCGTATGTGGAAGCCATGCCATTTACGTGCATCACGGACCACGCAAGCCTGAAGTGGCTGATGTCGATGAAGGACCTCTCGGGACGCCTGGCCAGATGGTCTTTGCAGCTGCAGGGCTTCAATTTCAGCATCGAGCACCGGAAAGGCAGCGAAAACGTGGTGGCAGACACGCTTTCACGATGCGTGGAGGAGATCTCCGTGGATCCGACGGCGTTGCTGGGTTTCGAGACCACCGAGTTTGCTGGGGATGAGTACCAGGAGTTAGTCCAGGAGGTGCAGGAGAACTTGGATAACTTACCGGATCTCAGGATAGAGGAAGGTCTCATCTTCAAGCGAGTCTCCCCGGAAACGCTAGACGACGAAGTGGAAGGATCTGCGTGGAAGCTGTGGATACCGCAGAGTCTGACCCACAGCCTGGTTGAGCGAGCCCATACAGATCCAACAGCAGCTCATGGCGGAGTGGCGAAGACGCTGGAGATCTTGCGGCGGCAGTTCTATTGGCCTGGGATGGTGATTCAGGTGCGCGAGTTTGTCCGCGGATGCCAGGTGTGCAAGGAATCGAAAGCCCCAAACCATAGGATCATGGTCGGGATCGGCGAGCGGGTACAGACGGAGCGACCCTTCCAGAAGCTGTACGTCGATTTCCTTGGCAAATATCCCAGGTCCAAGAAGGGGCATGCATGGATATTCATCGTGGTGGACCATTTCTCCAAGTATACGTTCTTGAAGGCCATGAGGGAAGCAACCGCCTCGAACGTAGTGGATTTCCTCATCAACGAGGTCTTCTACAAATTTGGAGTGCCCGAAGTCGTGCACTCGGACAATGGACGGCAGTTCACATCGAAGATCTTCGAGGAAGCGATGGAGAGCTTTGGAGTCCGGCATCTGAAGACGCCAGTCTACTCCCCACAGAGCAACGCAGCGGAAAGGGTGAACCGCAGCGTCCTGGCAGCAATCCGTGGGTTCCTGGAGGGCGATCATCGGGAGTGGGATGCTTACCTTCCGGAAATTGAAGTGGCCATCCGAAACGCCATCCACTCGGCTACGGGCGAAGCACCGTTCTTCACGGTATTCGGACATCACATGTTCCTGCACGGTTCCAGCTATAACCTGGCGAGGAAGCTGCAGTCGCTGTGCGATCACGAGCTGGCCGGGATGGCCACGGCAGACAAACTGCGAGTGGTGCAGGAGAAAGTGCGCAAGAGTCTGGAGACGAGTTGGAGGATATGGAGGGCCGAAGTTTGGGTGTCTACCACGCCAAAGATATCCGCGTCTGACCTGGAATAGAGGGGAACACAAAGTATACAAGGACGCTACATGAGTATAAGCTGTAATACTTCCCGTAAGGCGTGATTTCGTCGAGACGCGACCCGGTAGCACCTCTCTAAATCCTTGGGTGGTGTTGCATTTCCAGTCGGAATGGGCTAAAGGACCATCGATGTATCGATAGGATTAGAGATCGATAGGATTAGGGAGCGATAGGGTTAGGGATGAGGGAGTTCAAAGAGCGAACCGGGAAAAAGGGAACGGTGGCGCCCCCTAGATCTCGGCCAGCTCTGTTTAAGAGAAACGGATGTTGAACTCTAGCTCGATCGTTGCCCTGAGCGCCGAAACCAACGGTTTCCTGAAGGCGGAA
Source organism: Drosophila aff. chauvacae BK-2020 (assembly GCA_018903765.1). Taxonomy (NCBI): domain Eukaryota; kingdom Metazoa; phylum Arthropoda; class Insecta; order Diptera; family Drosophilidae; genus Drosophila; species Drosophila aff. chauvacae BK-2020. Next base: position 109,117 of record JAEIGO010000821.1, on the reverse strand, counting down.
CTCAGGCAACGAAACGAGCCCATATAGGGAGGTGTAGACAGCGAGGGAATAGGTAGTGGAAAGAAGGAGATGAACGCGGGCGGCTGGAGTGCACTTAATCACTGAAACGAAAAGATTGGAAAACGTAAGTGAAAGTGGCCACAAAAGAAAGGGCATAAATTAAGATAGTGATTAATTTTTCAGCGTGGCAGTGGAAAGAACACTGGCCACGGCCCTTTTATTGCGGTTCCTGTACTTACCTGTGGAGTGACACCGAAGCCGCCAAAGGCATCCGGACGTGGCCGAGTCGCCGCCTCCTGAGGCAGTTCCCGCAGCCATTCGCCATCGCCATCGCCAATAAGGCCGAGCTTTCCGAGACGGATCCGGTGAGTCCGTTCCGAGTGCGGCTGCAGCCGCCCGGAAAAGGGGGAGATTTTTGGCTGTGGGTGCTGTAGCGACGCTGGACGGCAGGGGCCCGATTTCCGGCTTGCCACTGCAACCGCCACAGACGGTCCAATCCAGGCCACGCGCAATTTGGCGCAGCCTGTCCCGCCTTCAATCCGCCGCCCCTCGTCACGAACTGTCTTTTTCGCCGCTGAAGTCCGTCGCAGCCATTGCGAACCGGCCGGCAACTTTTCATTGAAGTCCTTCGCTGCAGTTAGAATTAGTTTATTTATTTGTAGTATAAGGCTTTATTTGGTAGAATTTGTGGTTCCAACTTACTGCGATATTTCCGTCCCTTGTCCTTCACGTTCCCTAAACGCACGTCAGGGATTTGTGCAACGCAAGCGCTGCAAAAGAAAGTCGGTCAGAAGAAACAGTGCGTAAATATAAGATCGAAAACAACCCACCCTTAATTTCTCTTGGAGCTCCGGCAGGGATTGTAGGTCGAAGTTGGGGAGTAAATCCGAGGCCCTCTTGTGGCCAAATTTCTTTGTGGAGTGCAGCTTCTCCTCCGCCGAATCGCGATAAAGCCGTGTGGGTCGAGGGTTCATCGGGGTCAGGATCGGGATATAATTAGCCATAAGTACTGCCATGTATGGCAGTAAGAGATAGATCTTACCTGAAATTTATAACGTATTAAAGAGGAATTATGAACGCTGAGTAAGCCGTTTTACCTGGGGGAGATGGGCCGATCGTGAGATCGCCTGGAATAGGCTCCGGTCCGCCGGAGATGGGTGATGCCCCAAGATGACCAGGAGGCATCACTAGGCAGGGTGGGTGCGTCGTGGCGACTTCATCCAAGCCACCAATTCGGTTCCGCCAGTGTCCGTGTAGTTTGTTTGTTCTGTTTACATTTTTTTGTAGTGATGGGATTTTTGTGTGTGAGACGTCCGATTAATATCGGTGTTTGTTTATTGTGCGGACTGCGGGCATCGGGTCAAAACCCGCCCTGAGACAAATGAGCTAGTCCGGCATTGCCCAATAAAAAAGCAGTTCCGTAACAGTATAAAATTTCATGCGCCACAGGTAGAAGCTTACGAGGATGCAAAAATAAATTCCATTATCCCGTGTAATGAAACACTTGATACTGTTAAGTCAATGCCGGATTTTGAGGGAAAGCAAGAAACTTATGTTTCATGGAGAAAGGCAGCCCATACTGCTTATAAGATTTTTGAAAAGTATGATGGTACTTCAAAGCATTACCAAGCTTTAGGAATTATAAGGAATAAGATAAAAGGGGCTGCAGATATGGTACTAGCTTCCTTCAACACACCGTTCAATTTTAAGGCGATTATAGATAGGCTCGACTTTACGTACTCGGATAAAAGACCAATACATCTAATAGAGCAGGAGATGTCGACCCTTCGCCAAGGAAGAATGACGCTAATCGAATTCTATGATGAGGTCGAAAAGAAGCTCACGCTCCTTGTCAACAAGACTGTAATGTCGTACGATCCAACTGTAGCACCCCAATTGAATGGAAAGTATAGAATGGATGCTTTGCGAGTATTTATCTCAGGCGTAAGGAAATCGTTAAGCGACATCCTGTTTTCCGCCAGACCAATGGATCTTCCCTCGGCCTTAGCTTTGGCCCAAGAGGTAGAGGCCAATCACGAGCGCTATAATTTTGCAAACCATTTCGCTCGAAGCCTAGAAATAAGGGAACAAAGGAACGAACAAATCCAAAAAGCAGATATGCCGACAATGATCTCAGGAAATAGCCCATGCTTTTATAGAATACAAGCGCAAAACAACTGGTCGAGAGAGGCGCAAGAGCAGCTGGTCCTTGCTACAGTATGTAGAACGAACGTTAGCGAGGAAGAAAATAAAACTCTTATTGGATTCGGGTGCTGCTAAAAATTATATAAGACCACTCGCAGAGCTGAAACATGTCACTCCCGTCGATAGGAAGATTAAAGTTAGGTCCGTACACGGCTGCAACGACATCCAGCAGAAGTGTACAGTTGGTCTATACAATACTCCTGCGACATTTTTTTTATTACCGAATCTGAAAACGTTTGACGGAATTATTGGGTTTAATTTTATGAAAAAGGAGGGAATAATCTTAGATCCCAAGAATGAGCTAATAATTTTCAAGGATGGGTCGGAGAAGATGTTATTTCAATGTTGCCAAGATGCAAACTTTACCAGGACTGAGGACATTATAGTACCTGAGGAGATAGCGGCACGATTTCCAGAACTGTTAGTTAATCGGATGGGTGTCTTCGTAGATTTTGACGAAGCACTGCCCTCAATACAAACATCGTGGCCACCATTCGCACAGAAAACGAGGAACCGGTATACTCTAAATTATACCCATATCCAAAGGGAGTAGCAGAATTCGTCAAGGCTGAGATCCGAGAGCTACTGAAAAACAAGATTATAAGACCCTCGAGATCCCCGTATAATAACCCAGTATGGGTTGTGGATAAGAAGGGTAAGGATGAGCATGGAAATAAAAAAAAGCGACTCGTCATTGACTTTCCTAAGCTTAATGAAAAAACGGCCTCAGATACATATCCTATCCCGAATGTATCGGTTAATATTTCAAACCTGGGCGAAGCGAAGTATTTCACAACGCTTGATTTGAAATCAGGATTTCACCAAATCCTTCTATCAGAAAAAGATAGAGAAAAGTCTGCGTTTTCCGTTGAGAATGGGAAATATGAGTTCTGCAGACTTCCTTTTGGCCTCAAAAATGCGCCAGGCATATTTCAGAGAGCCATCGATGACGTCCTTAGGGAGAAAGTTGGCAAATTTTGCTACATTTACGTTGACGACGTGCTCATTTTTTCTAAAAACATGGAAGACCATTTAAAACACATTGACTGGGTCTTAAACAGTCTTTATCAAGCCAATCTGAGGGTATCACGAGAAAAGTCAAATTTTTTCATGGAATCCGTAGAGTACCTGGGATTCGTTATTACACGGGGTGGTATTACTACAAGTCCTACCAAGGTGCAACTACGAGCAACCAAAAACATTATTTGGCGTCCGATCATTTTTAGGCTTAGCAAGCTAGTATAGATGTTTCATCTAGCTAGACCTCTGAGCGATATTCTAAAAGGCGAAAACGGCAGAATAAACGCCACACAATCAAAACGGATCTCTGTCCATTTGGATGAAAGGCAACTCGAATCCTTCAACAAACTGAGAACCATTTTGACCTCAGAGAATGTCATGCTTTTGTATCCCAACTATGAGAAGTCGTTTGACCTCACCACAGATCCGTCTTCATCTGGTCTGGGCGCTGTACTGTCTCAGGAAGGAAAACCCATTACAATGATATCTCGGACCTTGCATTATCAAGAAAAAAATTTTGCAACTAACGAGAGGGAGCTTCTTGTCATCGTCTGGGCCTTGAAAAAATTCAGAAATTATCTATATGGCATCTTCACAGACCACCAACCTCTAACCTAACTGCACAAACTGACTCATCTCGCACCGTTATTATGTATGGCGAAAGGACAAGGCACTTCATACACTTCTCAGATAGAGAAGTTTTGTTTGATGCCGTCTGCAATGTAGTCAAGCCCGACGTTACGAATTTAATTTTATGCGAACTACCAAACCTCGCGGTACTTCAACATAGGATTGTTGAAAAATTCCCAGCTACAACTTTCAGACACACCAAGGAATTAGTAATGGATATATTCGATAAGAACGAGCAAAGGGAAATAGTATTGACAGAGCACAACAGGGCACACAGAGCCGCTCAAGAAAATGTAAAACAAATTCTACAGGATTATTTCTTCCCTAACATGACTTAAATAGCAAAGGAGGTGGTTCTCAATTGTAAGATCTGCCGAAAAGCCAAATATGATCGTCACCCCATTATGCAGAAAATCGGTAAGACTCCTATACCTACGGCTGTGGGAGAAATTTTGCATATTGACATCTTTTCCACAGACAAGCAGTACTTCCTTACATGCATCGACAAATTCTCAAAGTTTCCGCTGGTTCTGCATATTCCTTCGAGAACAATAGCTGACCTGGAACCAGAATCCTTCAGCTAATTAATATCTTCAAGAGAACAAAAGTTGTATAATGCGACAATGAGCCTTCGCTAAAGTCTGAAACTATAAAATCACTCCTATCATCGTACGGAATCCAGATTTCACATGCACCGCCACATCACAGTACTTCAAATGGGCAAGTGGAAAGATTCCATAGTACTCTTGCGGAAATAGCAAGATGCTTAAAACTGGTAAGGGGGATCAGTGACACCGTGAAATTGATATTCCAGTCAACAATAGAGTACAATAGAACAGTTCACTCCGTCACAAACGCAAAACCCATCGATATAATACATTCGTCACCGGATCAAATGGACTGCGAGATACGGAACAGAATCCAAAAGGCGCAGGAGCTCCAGCTTAAACGCTTAAATGAGAGGAGACAAACAAGAACATTCCAAAGGGGAGATACAATTTTCGTAAAGGCAAACAGAAGGCTGGGAAACAAACTTTCTCCTCTCTATGCTGAACAAACTGTTGACGCTGACCTAGGGAGAAGCATCCTCGCAAATGGGAGAGGTCCATAAGGACAACATAAGGTAACATTCTAAAAAATTCTCACTCTTTCATTGTCTCTTTCAACTATGCGGAAATTGTTTGCAATTAATCAATTATTGGAAAAGTAAAATACTTGCACACATTACCACAACTTTTGTAAACCATTTTTATAAAAACAACTATTAATAAATCATGCAACTATAAGAATTTAAGACATTGATCAATGAGCGTTCTACTAGTATTAAATCTATCTTAAGGGGGTAAACCCACCGAGAAACGCAAAAAAAGGAAATTTTTGTAAAATTTATTCCTGGCAACCTATAAAAGTAATCAAACCAATCTTTTTTTTAAATGATAAGCACACATTTCAACTAATATTTTATAACTTTTTTATTGAAAAATATTAAATACACTGCGAGATATTCTTTGTTCCGCAACGTCCTGAAAATCGAAGGACCTCCGCGGTGCTCACTCCTGCTTCATCGGTAATTATCCAAATCAAAAAAAAACAAAAAGATTATTAATCTGTAGATCCTCTTCTAGTCTACTACGTAGGATTTTTTGAAAATATTAATTTTTTGGCGAAATGGCGGCCGTTTGAACTCAAAATTGCGATTTTTAAGAAAAAAAAAGTTTATTTTCTTAATAAAAAAAAAAGTTTATTTTCTTAATAAAAAAAAAGAGTTTATTTTCTTAATAAAAAAAAAACTAAAAATCTTAAAAAAAAAATCCTATGTAGTAGACTAGATAATTATGTATAGAATAGCCACAGAAAATTTCAAGTCAATCGGTTTATTAGTTTTCGAGATATCGTGAGCACCGATTTGAAAATTTGTCAATGGGTAAGCGCACGTGTAACGAAGGCATTCATTGTCGGCCATAACTTCGTCATTTTTTCGAATTTCGACTTGAAACTTGGACCAGACATTCTTAAGATATCAAACTTTAAGAAAATAAAATAAAAAAAAATCGAACATTTTGAAATTCCTCGGTGGGTTTACCCCCTTAAGTACCTACTTAACCATTTATTCATTGTATACCAAATTTAATTTCTTATAATGAGACCAAAGGCATCCTGGATAAAAACATTGCTGAAGCCGACTACGATAACGATAATTTAAGGAAAATACGAACAAAAATATATTGAAGCTCGAGGACGCGCTTCACGTGAAGGTGGGAATACAGTAGAATCCGGTTATAACGACTCCGGTTATAACGTTTTTCCGGTTATTGCGACGAAAATTTGAAGGCCTATTGGTTCGCATACAATGGTATTGTATGCAAAGTACTACCGGTTTGTGCGTCTGCCGGCTATAACGACGTAAAATCGTCGGTCCCTTGAAAGTCGCTATAACCGGATTCTACTGTAGTTAACGTACCCGAACAGCGGACCAGAGAGAGGAAAGTTGTTCTCTCACGCGAGATCAGAGGCTGGGTAGAGGGAATGAGAAATAAAATATGTTAGTTCTAAGCGAAGACTCTAACGAGTAAGCTGAATAATAAAGAGCTCAGTAACTAAATTGTTAATTTACACAACCAGAAAAAATTTATGTAGTTTACACCTATACGCTCTGCGTGAACGAAGGATTTTGCAAAATACAATTTTTTACGAAAATTATGATTGTTTTACTAAAAAGTACGAGTTTTGAACGTATACATTTTTGGTTCTTACATCAGGAAAAAAAGTTTTGCTTCAAATTCAAAATCCTTCGTTTACGCACAGGCTAATATTGTTTTAATTAAGCCTGCAAAATTTCAGACCGAGTTAACGGTTCTTTAGTAATCGTGGTCACCGTAACCACACTTAAAAAAAAAAACAGTTTCGAGATAATCGCTTGTAAATCGTGATTCGCCGTTGACTCGTAGTTGCAGATAGCGCGCTATCAATAGCTCTGGTTCTAATGCTCAGAATTTTATGATTTTTGGGGAAAATATTCTCCAAGTACGAATTTTTTAAAAATTTGTTGTTTAATTTTTACACCCGCAAACAGGTGAAAAACATGGTCGAAAATGGAACTTTTTACAAAAAAAATTATATTAAAAACAATTTTTAAGTTAAAAAAAATCGCACTCGGAGAAACATAGCCAACGTAAAACTGAATATAAATAAAATTAATTTTTTTCAATTCGGGGAAGATTTAGATTTACCAGAAAATGACCCCTAAAATTCTATTGACTCCACTTTGAACCCATATAAACAACGAATGATTCGCTATATACACTTGAAATTCCCCATACTGTTAAGCTTAAAGATGTACAAAAGTAATGCAAAAAAAATTATCTCATTATCTTGTACAGTTTTCTCAAAATTAATTTCTGAAATTAGGCCAAAATTCCGGCCTCGTAAGTACAAGACATGCTGTCATGAAAATTAAAAAAGATAAATTGTAATAATTCAAAACAATCTGCTTTTCTAAAACTTCAAGTTTAGGTGAGTATGTGTGTTGGGGGCTGGGCGGTAACATGCAACGTGCAACATACAACATACAATACACTACATACAACATACAAGAAGGAAGAAGAAGGAGGAGGAGGAGGAGGCAGAAGAAGAAGAAGACGCGTAAGGCAGAATGAAAGAGGAGTGGCGAGCGAAGTGAGCGGGGGGCGGAACTAGGCGAGCGAGCGGAGCGAGTGTCCCGAAGCGAAACCAAGGGCGCCTAGTAATAAATATAAATAAAATAATACAAATAAATAAACAAAACTCTAAAAAAGATACGAATTTAAATAAGTTTCGCGCGCGCGCCAACGATTAGCATGAAGGGTCACACTGGACCAAGAGAGCTGGTCACACCAAGGTCAGGAAAATCCTAGAACAGACGGCGGGCACACTAGGCCTAGCCGGGTCCTATAAAAAGCGGGCGGTTGGCCGTATATCGCCACTCAACAGCCGGCAGCGATCAGTCGAGGTAAGCCTCCAGTAGTCAGCAGCGAAGTCTTTCTGGTAAGCCGGAACAGTAGGTCTGGTTAGTACATTGTAGTTAGCTACCCGCAGTACTTCGCCTTTTCCTCGTTACCCCCAGGCTCGGACCCCGGATCCGTCTCGGTCCCCCACGGTTGACCTGAAAAGCTACGTATTATGGTTCTCTCGCTCTTTCGGCTGACCTAGCGGTTTCCAAGGGACTTTTTCTCTCTCGCGGCTGACCTAGCGGTCCCCAAGTTAGAGTTCTCATGCTCTTGCGGCTGACCGAGCGGTCCCCAAGTTAGGGTTCTCTTGCTCTTGCGGCTGACCTAGCGGTCCCCAAGTGACTCTCTCTCTCGGTTGACCTAGCGGTCCCCAAGTTAGGGTTCTCTTGCTCTTGCGACTGACCTAGCGGTCCCCGATTGAGGCTCCGGATACACGCTTGCGGATGCCCTAGTGGTCCCCAGTGCGCCTCTCCTTCTTTCTCTTTCCAGCGCCCAGGACACCTCGAGCCGACGGACGGCGGCCACCCATCCTCTCGCCCACGACGCCACGCCACGACGCTATAGCAGCTGAGCGACGCCCTCGCCGAATGTCAGCGTCACCGGCAGGAGCCTGTTCCAGACCCGATGCGAGGATCCTGGCGAACTTCACTCTCACTATCCTGTAAATTTAGTTGAATAAATAAGACCGATACTCAATAACTACTTAATTCCAACCGACTTCTACTCTGGGAACGGATGACCTTCTGTTTCAGCAAACACCTTCGAACCCAATAAATATCTGCAACGACCCGGGGCCACCCCTGTGTCGCCCGAACCCCGACTAACTACCACATGATGAACACAATTAAAAAGAATGTTTAAAATCGCACATAGGTCAAAGCAATGAAATTAAAACATATACAGGGGTGCCATGCAAAACACAGTGGTTTTCATTTCTACAAAAAGGCATTGCCGCTAAACAAATATCTAGGTGCCATACAACATCGAATAAGTTTTGTGTTTTTAGTTTTTTCACAAACCCCTGATAACACAGGCCGACAAAATCAGCTCAACCCTCTGACCCAGAAACCAGTATATACTTTTCCGAAGGTTTTCGGTGCGCTGAATCCGAATCCGAGATAGAAATTTCCGAATTGGCTCTGGTTTCCGAGATATCCTAACCTAAAAGTGCAAAAACAGCGTTTTTTGCCAATATTTGAGGTTATGTAGCATCGACTTGTTCTTTTACTGAAAATACAAAAAAAGCCATCTTAAAGTAATATCCCTTGCCCTTTCAAATGCTGTTGAGTTGGAATAAATATCTTTTTTTTTCGCTGAGATATCGTACTTTGAAATTTTCATGTTAATGAATTTACCTCAAAAAACATTATGGATAGGCCCTATGAAGCAAACATTTTTCTTTGCACATAAAACAGCTTAAATCTGTTATTCGGGGGTTTTTGGGGTCGATGATCCCGAATCCGGACTCAAATTTTCAAAATTCAAGATGGCGGATCCAATATGGCGGACCGAATTCGTAGAAAGTTACTGGATCAAGCTGAAACTGGGTATATGGGGGTCTTCGGGGTCGCTGTTTACCAACATGGGATAAAATTCTGAAATTTGATGATCAAATTTGATGTTAGATATTAGATGTAAGTAAAAAATTCAATATGGCGACCATAAAACGACCATAAACGAAATGGCGGGGAATGTCAGACAGCTCACTCGACAAAGAATACTATATATCAATTTTAAAGTACGATATCTAAGCGAAAAAAAAAAGATATTTAAACAAACTCAACAGCATTTGAAAGGGCAAGGATTAGACTTTAAGATGGCTTTTGTAGTACTTTCAGTAAAAGAACAAATTCGATGCTACATAACTTCAAATATTGGCAAAAAACGCTGTTTTTGCACTTTTAGGTTAGGATATCTCGGAAACCAGAGCCAATTCGGAAATTTCGATCTCGGATTCGGATTCAGCGCACCGGTAACCTTCGGAAAAGTATATACTGGTTTCTGGGTCAAAATTTTGTCGGCCTGTGTAATCTAAAACTAATCCATCTTATATATCCGCTGAGAGACAAAGCCGATCCTTGTAGGGGTATGAAAATTTAATTAAAATCCGCCCCGTCTCAGCCTCTGACCCTATTTGGAGTAGGATAATACCCAGCATGCAATATGAGCGCTTTCGGAGGGTTTTCTGATAATTTTTAATGAGGATTTACACTCATAAAGTGTGCAGAAAGAGCGTTTTTTGAAAATTCAGGATCATAAAGAAGGCACTTTTAAGACTGTGATATGACTCTTTTCTGACGGTGAAAGTGGTGCTTTCACCCTCCGAATGAAGCAGTGAAATCCCTCCGAAAACGCACATAAAAGTTTCCTTTTCAGACACTTTAATTGGTCCAAAAAGATACTTATATGTGCGTTTTCCAGGCACCTAAATCGCTCCAAAAAGACCCTTTTATGTGCGTTTTCCAGGCACCTAAATAGATCCAAAAAGAACCCTTTTATGTGCTTTTTCCAGGCACCCCAAACCCAAAAAATACCCTTTTATGTGTTAAATTAGTCAATTGAACATTTAATTATTTTTTCCAGCTTTCTTATAATATTTTATTCTATCATTTGAAGTCTGAAACCACTAGCTGCATATGGTGGAAAAGTGCTTATCATCCACCGAAAATGTTTTATTGAAGGCTCCTAAAGAAATAAAAACAGTTAATATTTTAATTGATTAAAACAAACATTTAAATTCAATAATTACCTCTAAGTGTTGTTGTTATTGCCATCCCAATAACGCATTTTTTGGCAATAGTCCCCTTCCAGGAATATTGGGTGGCAGCGTCATCGCTAAATATTTTGTTTAATATTGTGCGCACAAATTTGGCAGGGTTAGCAATATTATAATTTGATTGTAGGGGGCTGATCTCGGTTTCCAAAAGAATAAGCAGCGATCACGTAGATGTTGAAAATGCAGGAAAACTCCCACGGCGCAAAACGACATAAGTCCGACGAAGGGAATCGGCGGCACCAGAGAAAAAGAACAAGAGGCGGGGGCGTCGTGGGAATTCAATGTTTATTCTGCGCATTCATACATGGAACTAAAACTAGCTTACAAAGTAGAGTCGCGCTCCCGCCCGCTTATCTCCGCTTAAGCGAGCACGGGAGAGCGACGAAACCCGAGCCCGAACTCCGGAGCGCGAGAGCGTAAGCCCACAAGAGGGGCGAGAGCGGACGGGAGCGAAAGCTCTATCCGCAGAGGCGGCACAGTGGCCCCTCGCCTAAACATTCCGCTCCCCTTGCAAGCACCCGGGTTGCAACATGGGTCTTGTTACGGTTGGTGGCAGGTTACGGACACGACCCATCCAAAAACAGTGCTCTGGGCCACCGGCAGTCCTTCTTGGATCTTCATGAAGCCGGATTGCATCACTCGCGGATACATATCCGCGCCTAGGACCACGGAGATGGTCGCGGGTAGGTAAAAACGCTCATCAGCCAGGGTAACGTCCCGGAAGTGGGCCCGCACCGTCTCGCTCAGCTCCCGGACTGGAGTGCGAATGCGCACATGGGGTTCGACTTTAAATACGACCTCGAACCGGACAAGACTACTGTCTTGTCTGGAGCCCACGGTGGCCGCACACACCTGCTCATCCCCAACTCTAGGGGTTGTCAGCGACGCGTCGATGCAGCTCGTGGCGTGCATGGGTCGATGAGCACCGCCGTGTCGAAGACCTGCGTCCCTGTATGGATCCGTACCAGCGCAGTTGGTAGCAGGTTCACGCTGTGCCGCTGCAACAGCGACGACAGTGAGGGAGCGGTGGCCTCGCTCTGCGGGCTCCTCGGACGGATGATCCTGGCCGCACGTTTTGCAACAGTCCCCTCGCCGACACGATCCGTCGGAATGCTCGTGAGCCAAACAACTGGGGCAGTACCGATTGGGGAGGACTGCTCGTAGCCGCTTCTCGGCACTCAAGCGAAGAAATCGGCGGCACTTCCGTAACGGATGGATCCGAGTGCAGACTCGGCATCGGTAGGAGTTAGTACCTCGAGTACATCTGCTCTCCAGTGCGATGGCGCTGAGTGGACGTGGAGACATCGTGCTTGATTTGTCTAGCGGAATAGGATGAAAAAAAGCGTGGCAATCAGTACTGGTAAAAAACTACGAATTGGACAACTACAAAACAGCACGGTGACGTGGAACATTGGACTGGACGGGCGACTGGTTATTGCGAGCAAGCCGGTGCTTCCATCGGAAGAAGCACGACCTTGGCGATGGGACGTTTGATGAGCCCTCGCGCAGTGCGGCTATCGACAACCCGGACATGGCCATCGGATCCTGGAAACACTGCGTCAACTCGGCCTAATCGCCACTCATTGGACGGAAGGTTGTCCTCCTTGACAACCACCATATCTCCGACTCTGAGATCTCGTGTGGGGGCTCGCCACTTATTCCGTTTATGGAGTTCCTTAAGGTACTCTTCCTTCCATTGCAGACGAAATTGCTGATGAAAAGCTTTCAGATGTTGCCAGCGGTTTATAATGGTCGTGGTATCCCCCTTTATCTCAGGTTCCACTATCGCCAGGAAGGGGCCTCCAACAAGGAAGTGCCCAGGAGTAAGCGCTAACAAGTCAGCGGGGTCTTCGGACATTGGCGCCAGCGGACGCGAATTCAAGCACGCTTCGATCCTAGCCAGGAGCGTAGACAGCTCTTCGAAAGTGTACTTCCGCGTGGCAGTAGACTTGTAGAACAAGGTCTTGAAGCTTTTGACGCCTGCCTCCCACAAGCCTTCCATGTGGGGGGCTCCCGGAACGATGAAATCCCAAAGCAGCTGCTGGTGACTATAGGCACTCGGCACAGCCCCCTTGAGATCCTGGAGGAAATCGCTGGAGAGTAGGCTGGCCGCACCCACGAAGGTCTTTCCATTGTCCGACTGAACTTGACGGGGGCATCCTCTTCGGGACACGAAACGGGCGAAAGCGGCGAGAAATTTTTCAAACGTGAGGTCGGAGGTCGGCTCTAATGAGGAAGGCTCGTCCCGTATAGTTTTTGATGTCAAAGGTTCCAGCATAGTCCATGCCGGTGTGTGTGAAGGAACGCGAGAAAGACGCCCGTTCCTTGGGTAGCTCTCCCATGAGTTGCGTTTGCAACTTCTTTTTGTGGATGACGCATACCTTGCACGAATAGATCAAATTCCTCACCTTCGGAATCCAAAATTTGGAACGGATCAGACGGATCATCAACTGATTACCGCCGTGCAGCGTTATGCGATAAGTAAAATGGACGAGAAGACGAGACAGGTGGCAGTTGTATGGAAGGAGGAGTTCGGAGGCTGTAACCCGGCCGCAAGCTCTTATGAGCCCTTGAGAATCCAGAAACGGGTTCAAGTTTTGAATCGGACTGCCTGCTGGCAGTGGACGCTTTTGGCTTAAACAGCCAATCTCCTGGATGAAATGCTGGCGTTGTGTGATGGAAATTAGGAGACGTTCGGCAGACGCAATCTCAGTAGAAGTCAAGTGGTCGCGAGCTCTGGATGAAGCGCCGAACATAAGCGAGGACTCGCAACGCCTTGTCGAAGGTGGAAAAACGTTCAAGAATATCTTCCGGCGGGGCCTTCGCAACATGGACCTTAACCGCTCGCTTCTCGAGTTCAGTCTCGGGGGAGTTATTGCCTTGAATGGGCCACTCAGAATGCGGCCCTTGCAGCCATGCAGGACCATGCCACCACAACTGACTGTCCGCGAGGTCTTGAAGCCCTACCCCCCGGCTAGCGAGATCCGCCGGATTATCTTCGGAGCGGACATGTGCCCATTTCTCCACTTCCGTGCCCTGAGTGATCTTTGTCACCCGATTCGCCACGAATGTTGTCCAGTGGCATGCCGGTCTGTGCAACCAGGCGAGAACAATAGTCGAGTCCGTCCAACAATGGAGGACGGACGCAGGCCCAGGAATCTTCGGAAGAATGGCGCTGGCCATCTCGGACAACAGGACGGCTCCGCACAACTCCAGCCGCGGGAGTGACACCGTCTTGACTGGGGCCACCCGCGTATTTGCCGTTAGCAAGTTCACCGCTACCGTGGACCCCACCTCAACTCGAACGTAAATGGCGTCACCATAAGCCTTTTGCGAGACGTCGCAGAACCCATGATGCTCCACCCTCAAGTGTGGTCGGTATGCGACCCAGCGGGGAATGCGGATCTGACCGAGCGCTGAGTAATTTTTCAGGAAGTCAACCCATCTTTTGCGGAATTCTTGCGGGAGGACATTGTCCCAGCCCAGATCCTGGAGCCAAATGTCCTGCATAAACATTTTTGCCCGGACAATGAAGGGGGTAGCCAGCCCGAATCAGCCCGAAGGAGATGGTCAGGCTGGATATTTTGCCAAAATCGCCTTGCTATTGGACGTCCATTTCCTAAGTGGGAACCCTGCCGAACCCAGGGCCCCCTCGAGCTCTTGAATAGCTGCCTGCGCCTCCGACTTTGAGTCTGCACCCGCGAGCACATCGTCGACGTACATGAAATGTCGGATGATTTGACTAGCCTGCGGATACCTCAACTTATCGTCCTTGCAGGACGCGTATTGCCAGGAATGGGGCACAATTGATCCCGATGGTGACCGTTTTTAATTCGTAGTCGCGGATTTCCCCATCGGGGTTGCGAAACAGAATGAGCTGGAGCGGAGTGTGCCGGGGGTCTACCCAAATTTGCCGATACATCTTCTCGATGTCGGCATTGAAAACGAACCTGAAGTATCGCCATTTCAGGATCTGAATTGTCATGTCGAACTGTAAGACCGGGCTCGCGAATAAAATGTCATTTAGACTGGTCCCGTTTGCGGAAGGGCTAGAGGCATTAAAAACTACCCGCACTTTAGTAGTTGTGCTTTCGGGCGGAACTGCTCGCCGTAGGAACCTCGGTCATGTGTCCCAAGTCGAGGTACTCTTGGATCACAGCGTCATACCGGGTTTGAGGAGAGGATCTCTTTTCAGGCGCTGCTCGTTGCGGAGGAAATGCGCTAGAGCGAAGGCTCTTGAAGCTGCTAGCTCGGAACCCTTGTGCTCGGGGTCGCGCAAGGGGAGCGTCACAACATATTTGCCAGGATAGTCTCTTTTGGTGGTTTTTACGAAATTTTGTTCGCAAAAAGAATCAGCCTCGGAGACGATCTGAGTGGGCACTTCCTCCACCTCTCAGAATTTAGTGAGGAGCTGATCCAGGGAGTCTTCGAGGCGACATGTAACTCGCGTGGAGAAGGCAGACACACGGCGGGGGCCTGTCGAGTGGATTGGGCCTGTCAACACCCACCCGAAAATGGTCTCCTGGCCGAGAAGCGAACCGCAAATGTTCGTTTTGGAGTTGCCGAGGAGGATCGAAGCACACTTGCACATCTGCGGAATCGTCTGAGGCACCCGTGCCTCTAGGAGTAGACGTGGGCCGAGACCTGGCTGTCGTCGACGGACTTGGAGCGGTTGAAAAAGGATTACCGCGGTGCAGGAGGGTATGATGCCGGCTGTGGCATGTGAAACAGCTGTGGGCACTGGTGCAGTCCCGTTGCTGGTGCCCTCGGGCAAAACAGTTAAGGCAAAGTTGCCTTCTCTTGATGTAGTCGGAGCGACCATTTACGTCCATTTCGAGGAACCGTGCACATATGCGAATAGGATGGTTCTCCCTGGAACAGAGATTACATCCCCTGGGCGCTGGAGCCACCCTGGCCTCATACGAGTTGAGCCTGCGCAGTGGGGCGCTCGCAGTTGACGGTCTTGGCGGAATTTGCCCCGAAACGCTAGGTCTGATGTCGTCGATTGCCTCCAGAGTCCGATAGCGCTCTGTCAGGAATGCGTCCAACTCACCCCAGGTTGGAATTTCGGCCTTGTTGTGGACTGATTGCTCCCACATGGAAAGCGTGATCTTGGGAAGCTTTAACGAAACCATATATACCAGGAGACAATCCCAAGCCTCGACATTAATGGAGGACATGCGTAAGGCAGTGAGGCAACTCTTAACGGTGCCTTGTAGCTCTTTTAGCTCTGTAGCTCTCTGAAGGTGGGCCACCGAAGATAATCACCAGAGAAAACTTCAGTGTCCACTGGCGGTAACCGGCAACTAGTAGAAGTGGGCAGTTGGCTGGGAGCGGAAGCCTGAGCGGACTGGACGGCGGCACTTTCTATTATTTCCTGAAGCTTGGCTACGCACCTCGAATATACGGAGTAACAGTAGCTGTATTTGGATTCCAGCACTGTTGAGGTGACTGGGTCCTCGGCGGACCCGGAAAGAAGATCGGATCAGCTCTCATAGCCCTTCTTCACACTTTCCCATAAGGCCCGGATTTCGTCCAGATGGACTCGGCACATATGCGGAGAAAATCTGTCAGTTTCTGGGGCGCCCGGAGTGTGTAAGTCAGCTTGGAATTTGCTAACTCGGTGGCAGCAAACTTCCTTAAGGCAACGTCTACCGCACTTTGCGCCATTTTTGCGACCGATCGAGTAAGTCTTGGTGAGGGCTCGTGGATAATATCGACTGACTCGTCGCTCTTTGCCTTTGGAATGGCAGGGGCAGCCTTTGGCTTTAATTGGGACGACCGCGGAGATGCGGATTGGGACCTGTCTAGGCGGATGGATGGGATCAGACGCGGCTTTTTGTCGCCTCAGCTGATCAGCGGGCGTCGCCAAAAAAATGACAAAATACGAAAAAATTAAAGTTGCCTACGGCCGCTGCCGCTGTTTGAAATATTGCGATATTTTTAGTACAGGGAAGAAAACCCAACAACCCAGAAATCACTTGCCACGGAATAATTTGCATCCAAACACAAACGGAGTAACTGGCAAAAGTGGCGCGGGGCTCGAGGAGGCACAGAACGAAATTCGGTAAAAAAAAAACAACTTTTGACGACCGAATGCTGCTGCGGGCGGATATTGCCCTATGCGGATTGGCAGGAAAATAGCCAAAATTGACAGGAAAATTTTGGTCGGGGACGAACAAATTTTAATATAAATATTTCGGTATAAATATATATACTGCGTGGCTCAGACGTGGTGTTATGACCTAACAAGGTCCTGCGCGTGCAGCCACCGGCTTGGGCCATGTCTCGGCTAGCTCACCTCGAGTCGCGGGTTCTCAACCCGGCCCACTGACACGCGTAACAGACAAATTCGAACTTCCAGCTCTCTTACGAGGACTGGACGTTCTACAACACTAACACTGCACAAACTTCGAAACTCAACGACATCTACATGTTTATAACCGCCATACAATTGGGTCTCTTGGATGGCTCTCGAGACCCTCTGCTTCCCTCCCTGCCGTAGCAGCCGCGTGCAGACATTCTAGTGCAGCTGCCCCTATTTAATTCCTTACACACACATTCTAACCACCCATTTTCCCAGTTCGCCTCCTTCCTCCCAAAATAAATATTTACTCCATATTCATAATTTCCTTTTCGATCAAATGCATATATTTAATTTAAAAATAGACAATAGTTATCTTTCGAATTTCATTTAGAATATTCATGTCGAGACACCTAACTTCTTTCAGAAATTTGTATAACAAACAAATAAACCAATTAACACAAAAATAATTCCCACACAGACAACGAATGTTTTAGTTTCCTACCCGATTGAGCGCTCAGAAGGGGGGCAAGTTGTCAGGGAAATTCTTGCTTTTTTAACAAGACCAAAAAAAAATATATATCTTCAAAAAAAATTAGGTTTCCACCGCAAACAATAAAAGAACGTATATAATGAGATAATATAAATAAATAAATAGTTGAAATAAATATGGATGTTCACGCCAGAAGGGCGCGAATTTCTGAGCGGCAGTGTGAGCGGCGCAAAAGCTTTCGCTGCAGCTCTGCTCTGGCTCTCCTCGCGCTCTCCCTCTCTTCCATCCGGCCTTTTCACCACTCCGTGGTCTAGCGGCTGTCCTATTGTTAGTTCTAAGTTAGTATTAAAACTGTGCCAATAAAGTGAAGTACAAATCGAAGCTTCCCCCGCTGCCTTCTTACTTCGGGCCCCCAACAGCAACAACAACAGCACGGCAGCACCCCTGCCCATCCAACCAGCGACGACCCCGACCAACAATCCAGCGGCCGTACGGACCTTTCGGCTTATAATCCGCCCACTCCAGTTCATGGTCCTTCGACTCCGGATCTATCCTGATCCACCAGCGCCCCCTGCGGAAAAATCCAAAGATAAGTACGGCTTTTCTATTTCTAGTCCGTCCGTGGTCGCCATACTCTTTTTCCAGAGGCGTTTGTTTAATTCTTTCCGTTCATCCGAGACCGATTCCGAAAAGTGAAAAGTGAAAGTGATATATATATTAAGTGCATTCGCCCAGCCGCAGTGAAGTTCTTTCTATTTTTTTTAAAGTGCAACAAGTGCTGTGCCAATATCGGCCCCCTACTTCGTTTTCCACTGCGATCCGCTGGTGTTAAAATACATATATATATCACATACACCCATCCATATTCACAAAAAAAACGTCCGTCACTAAACTGCTGTTTTTTAATAAAATATCCAAAAAGTGCACGAAAATGAATAAATTTTTAAAAAATTCTAAAAATTCATCCGCAGGAAATTAAATATATTTAATTTACATACATAATTTACATACATAATATACATACATAAAATATACATACATACAAAAATAAAATTTATACCCCACCAAAAAATTATTGAGCCACTTAACCTATTTTGTGTCAAATATACAACTAATAAAAAATAAATAAAACATTCTATTATTTGAACCCTTCGCTCCAGAAATAAATAAAATATACATTTTATTCCACATTCAAAAAATCACACAAACAAATATTGAGTTTTTATTCCGCTCTTCTACATACATACATATTTGCCAGCTTTCCGCTATATAGCTTCATACATACATATTTCCATACCTACATACATAGACTCGCCTAAGTTCGAGTTCTCTCGTCTCCTCTTTCTCCTCTTGTTCAGCCAGCAGGTGCAAGCTATTCGGCACGCATACAGACTGCACTGGCAAGAGCGGCGACACAGTGCCGACGAGAAAATACCCTCCACTCGAAACAAAATATTTCCGAGAACAAAAATTTTAAAAGTTTACAAATAAATTCTAAACATTTCACAACTGTTTATAGCCAAATTCCTTGGCTATTTTATAGCTATTCCAGAGAGTTTTGGCGGGTTTTCCCACAAAAATTTTTAAATATTTGTCGGGTTCCGAAAATACTAAACCGACAGTTGCAAATAATTATTTATTTTAATATCGCTAAGTTTCCCCATTTTTTCTAGCTACTTTTTGGAAATTTTTAGCGGGTTTTTCCCACTGAAATTTTAAACGAAATATTGTGGGGTTCCTAAACACTAAAGCGAAATTTTCAAATAATTATTAATTACCGCCAAATTTTTCCTTATTGTTCCTAGCTATTTTTTAGCTACTTTTCGCGTCAATTTTGGCGGGTTTTTCAACAGAATTTGTTTAGGCACGGTATCCAGAGAGAAGAAAACTGTTGCAAAGCAGTGAGAGAGAGCGAGAGGCAAATAGTTTGAAACAGCTTGTTACCTAGGTCTGTTTCAAAGGGTGGTATCCAGTAAAGGTTTGAAAATACTAGAAAGGTGCAAGATTTAGGAGATTATTTGAGGGCGCGCATTAAGTATTTCCATAACGCGTAGCGAAAAAGAATAACATTTTTAATGTTTTTCGCTGTCTCCAACGTTTGCCTCTCGCTCTGCGCTTCACATATTTCAAACTATGGATCCCGGCATGAACAAAAATGCGTGGAAAAGTCGAATTAAAAGAGCGAATACAGTCCTAATTGACTTAATAAAGGCAAATACAATATTTTGGGAATTGGGGAATTATATGAATTTGCATTAAAAGACCTGGGTCGAGAAAGTAAAATTAAAAATAAGGATGCAGGACTATCGAAAGGAAAAATGGGCCACTTTTGCATCTCGTTATGCAACTGGCACAGGACAGCTTCTCCTCCATGGGTATGGGCACTGGTTCCAACATGTTTCTCCCTAAACGGAACACCCACCCATGACTAAAAGAGCCCATATACAATCATCCGAGTTCCTTAGACATGTACTATGAGCAGTCCAAGGCAGGCGCAGCCGCCGGAACGCTTTGGGACAATTAATAATCTAAAACAAATCATGAAGAGATGAATGTGTGTGATGTTTCAAATTTTGCCGGTTGTCAACAAAGTATGACTGCATCAATGGGCCTCAAAAAGTGCCGTACTACAAGTAGAAAGAGCGGTCACACTTCAAAAGAATAAACATTTTTGCGCTACGTGACAACTATATTTGCTGGATACTGAGCTTTACTTTTAATTTTTTGTCCGTTTCCACACCACCCAAACAACCTAAATAATTCCCAATAATTATTTAATAATTCCCTCCGAATTTATTAGCTATTCCAGCTAGGTTTTTGGCGTGTTTTATATGTATGTTTCGCATTTCTCTACTGGTCAGCGAGTTCCTAAATTCGATACCATTCATTCTGTGATAGCTAGGTCTTGCCACTTCCCAGATCCTTTTGGCCAAATTTTGTTTCTTTTTCCTGCTATTTGTAGGCATTAATTTGTCAATTTGGTGGATTTTTTTTCCCAACAGATATTAAAAAATATATATATTTTGTTGGGTTTCCTAAATACTAAACCGACAGTTTCAAATAAGTATTGATTAATTACCGCCAAATGTCCTTTATTAGCGTTTTTTGTTGGTCTATTTTTTGGCGGATTTTCATCAGAATTTGTTCTTTTTCATTTTGTCCGGTTCCTCACCACCCAAAAAAAAAAAAAAACCTAAATAATTTTCAGTAATTATTTAATAATTCCCTCCGAATTTATTAGCATTTCCAGCTAGGTTTTTTTGACTTGTTTGTTCTGTATATGTTTCAAATTTCTCCATTTTCGGCGAGTTCCTAAATTCAATCCATCCAGAGCCGAAGTGTCTGTTTGGCCGTTTCCCTCTTCCACTTTTCTTGGCGGGCAGGCCTCCGTGCCGTCATTTTCCGAGGGCATAGCTGAGTATGCCCATAGAGCGAGACAAGAAAGCGACATCCGCGCCCGGAAAATCGGCCAAACTCAATCCAAACTCTCCGCTACCCGCTCGCGCTAAGCCAGCCCCTCAGTCCGCTAGTCCAAAGGGTAGACCTCCGACTTCCACTCCAAAAGGGAGAGATCTACCATCGACCAGTTCGAAGACTACTCCAAAAATATTAATTTCTCGTCCACTGACGAAAGCGTCCAGCGAGTCTTCACTGGCGAAAAAATCCGAAAATCCCTCTACAGTCAAGACTGATTTTCTAAGGGTGACTCGCTCTATCAGCAAAAAGATGGAATCCGCAGAGTTGCCAACGCCCGCCGCCGCTGCATTGGACAAATTCATTGCCGTCAGCGATCGCGTCAGCATGTTCGAAGCCAAGATCAACACTCCTGATCAAGTTTCTCCTTCCCTACACACGTTAAATGTCCGACTACAACAAGTGCGAGCCTTATGGGATAAAGTGGAAAGAGAATATGAAACATGCTCTGACCTAATTGCCCGAGAAGGATCCCTCAGCACATTTCCCCTGCTGCAGTCCAAATATGACTACTGCTACTCCGTATATGAGTCATGAGCAGCAAAGATTGGCGAAAGTATCGAAAGGGCAACACCTCCAGTTGTTCAAACGCCCTCCCAGCCGCTAATTTCATCCGGGTGCCGCTTACCTCCTTGCGACACTGAAATCTTCGATGGCGACTACCTTCGATGGCCCACTTTCCGGGACCTATTCTCGGCAGTTTATGTTAATAACCCTAGGCTGACACCGGTCGAGAAGCTCTTTCACCTTCTCACAAAAACAAGCGGCGAGGCAAAGGCCATCGTGTCCAAGTCCCCTCTCACAAATGACGGGTTCGCTTCGGCGTGGGAAGCGCTTCACGACCGGTTCCAAAATAAACGACTTTTAGTCAACAGCCAACTCAAGCTCCTGTTCAACTTGAGTTCCATATCTCAAGAATCTGGTCATGCTCTCAAGGAGTTGCAGTCCACGATTCAAGGGTGTTTAACAGCGCTAGCCCATTCGCAGATATCCACTGACAACTGGGATTGGCTCCTAGTCTTCCTCTGCGCGAGCAAACTGCCAAGGGTGACCCTTTCCTTATGGGAACAGTCCCTTACGTCGAAATCCGAAATTCAGGCTTGGGAAGAGATGAATACCTTCCTGAGCGAAAGATATCGGACGTTGGAGGCTATCGACGACGTTAGGTCTAGCGGCTCTGGGCATGTGCCGCCAAGATCGGCAAATGTCCATGCACCTGTGCGCAGGCCAATCTCCTACGAAGCTAGAGTGGCTCCTGCACCCAGAGGGTGTGACCTGTGTTTCAGGGAAAATCACCCCATTCGTGTATGTCCCCGTTTCCTGACAATGAGTGTCAATGATCGGTCAGATTTCGTCCGAAGAAAGCAACTATGCTTGAATTGTTTAGCACGAGGCCATCAGCAACGGGACTGCACTAGTGCCCACTCATGCTATACGTGCCGCGCACGGCATAACACTCTGCTGCACCGCGACAATTCAGTTGCCGGCATTCCAAGACCCTCCAATCCGTCTAGTCCACGACCTGCGCCCACGGAAGAAAGCGCGGTAACCTCCGATGGTCATTCCAATGTTCAAGTGTGCTTTGCTTCAGGATCCAGAGCTGTCCTGCTCGGCACGGCGGTCGTTAATATCTGCCATCGTGGCCGCAACTTCCAAGCACGTGCTCTGATTGATTCAGGTTCCGAAGCGACGTTTATCACTGAGCGGCTTTTCAATCAAATCAAGCCACCTTTCAAGCCAGTTCAGACCCAAGTTTCCGGGCTCAATTCCACTGTTGCCGCTCAACCCACCAAGCTCTGCCAGTTTGCGATTCGCGCTCCTTCCAGGCTCGGACTGCAGCTAGATACGACTGCCTATGTCCTTCCACAACTAGCCGGAAAGCTTCCCTCACACCCAATTCCGATGAGTTTTCTAAAGGAGCTTCCTGATCTCCCCTTAGCGGATCCAAAGTTTTTCGAGAGGTCCGAAATTGATATCCTGATAGGAGCTGACATCCTACCGTCTGTGCTTCTGGACGGTTCCAAGAGCAACGTTTTAGGGTCTCTTCTGGCACAAGAGACTATTTTCGAATGGGTTCTCACTGGCCCAGTGTCCACGCCAGCCGCTCCCACCGTTTCGGTGTTCTCCAGGCGAATATCCGACGCATCCAAAGGTCCGCATCCACAGGACCAACTCTTTGACACGCGCAGTGCGACCGCCTTAAGAGGCCGGTTTCCCAAACACACTCATTCCTACCGCTGTCGAGTTTGCAACGGAATCCACCCACTTCGGAAATGCCAACAGTTCCTTAGACTCAGTGTTGAGAAAAGGATCCACGTGGCTCTCGACAACCGCTACTGTACCAACTGTTTGGCTCACGAACACTCCGGAGGAACCTGCCGCAGTGGTGACCGATGCAAGAAGTGCAACCAGCACCACCATACGCTCCTGCATAGGCACGAACATCCCGTGCAAGCGCCCCATTCGCAGCATCGCGCACCTCCCTACTTCTAGGGCACGGCGTTCAGTTCAGACCCGATGTTCGAACCTCCATCCGATGTGCGGGCTCTCATTCCGGGCCATTTTCCCAGGAGCCGTTGGTTTCCACTACTAAATCGAGGCTCAACATCAGCAGTTTAGTTCACGGGGGAAAGAACTCCACAAACGCAACAAATGGCAATTTCCGACCAAAACTCTCCAAGTCGACGACATAGTAGTCGTCAGGGACAATCTACCCTCTCCATGTCCACAAGGTTACTCTACCTGCGAAGGACAAATAGTACTCCCTTCCTAGGAATTAGGACTCTTCCCCCATTCAGGGGTCCAAGGTGTAGTCGACCCCTACTAAGCCCCGTTTGTTTTTTATCTACAGAACAAATTTCCGGAAATGGCTCCTCGTCCTTGTTACACCAATTCCTTGGAGGGCAGACGTTCCCGAGGTATTAAATCCTACCGCTGCCGAGTCTGCCCGGGAATCCATCCTCTTCGGAAGTGCAAGAGGTTCCACAAACTGAGCGCTGAAAAGCGCCTTCGAGCAGCACTTATAAATAAGTACTGCTCGAACTGCCTCGCCCATCAGCACTCAGGAGAAGACTGCCGCAGCCAAGACGGATGCAAAAAGTGTGGAGGGAACCACCACACGCTACTCCACATGCACGAGGAACCCCGCTCTGCTCCAAGAGTATCCGCACTGCCACCTCCGACACGCAGAGCGCGCCAGCCTGCTGCACCCCGTCCGGACGCGATGTCCACTTCCCGGTCGCCGTCGCCAGCCCCAGGCGCCAACGATCGCCCGCCGCCGAAGGTCTCCGTCCTGTCAGTGGCAACGAGACCGCAGCAGAAGGTTGTCCACATCCTGCCGACAGCCATTGTCGTGCTTGACACGGGCTCGAGGACCTTCGAGACCGGCGCCATGATCGACCCATGCATGCCGGTGAGCAGCATCGATCGGTCGTTGGCGTCTGCGTTCCGGCTGCCTACCACCCGGCTGGGAGACGACGAGGTTTGCTCGGTGACTCTCCGGTCCCGAACAAACCGCTTCCAGCTCGATGTCGTCCTGAAGGTCGACCCCAGCCTGAGGATCCGGACACCAATTCGTGCGCTGAGCGACGCCGCAAGGGCCAAATTCAATGACATTCGTTTCGCGGACGACCGCTTCCACCGGCCGGCAACCATCTCCCTCGTGTTGGGGTAAGATGTCTATGCGAACCTGATCCAAACAGGGTTCCTAAAGCTCTATGATGGGTTGCCCGTCGCTCAAAGCACCGTGTTCGGGTGGACCGTTTCCGGAGCTTGTCGGGAATGAGGACACCGATCCTGCGGGCCATCCGGCCGATGAGGCCTTTGCCTACGCAAGGGGGGGGAGAATGTTCACGCCAGAAGGGCGCGAATTTCTGAGCGGCAGTGTGAGCGGCGCAAAAGCTTTCGCTGCAGCTCTGCTCTGGCTCTCCTCGCGCTCTCCCTCTCTTCCATCCGGCCTTTTCACCACTCTGCGGTCTAGCGGCTGTCCGATTGTTAGTTCTAAGTTAGTATTAAAACTGTGCCAATAAAGTGAAGTACAAATCGAAGCTTCCCCCGCTGCCTTCTTACTTCGGGCCCCCAACAGCAACAACAACAGCACGGCAGCACCCCTGCCCATCCAACCAGCGACGACCCCGACCAACAATCCAGCGGCCGTACGGACCTTTCGGCTTATAATCCGCCCACTCCAGTTCAATGGAGATAAATATATATAAAAATTGAAATAAATAAGTATTTGCCGTAATAAATAAATAAATATAAATAAATACATAAAATAAATAAAACTAACAAAAGACGAATAAATTTAAAAAAAATACAAGGTTAAAAAAAAAATAGCTGAAGACTTCGGTGGCTCCCGTTGCCGCCTCTCGGAAGGCGACTAATGTTGAGCGGCAATTGAATGGCTATTGAGTGGCAATGTCCGGGCTAAGACACAGTGGCGGCAAAAAAATTGGGGACACTGAATGGGCTCAGAGTTTCGGCCTCAAATCAACATTTAACTTCGCCAGTGTCAGCCGGGTAAATTTGTCGGCGACGGAAAATATTGCCAGCAAACAAATATGTGGCCGTCGAACAATATGCGCCCGAAATATTGGGCAGCCAAACGGAAATTCGGCTCCGCAAAAAAACTGCGCCAGGCCCGGATCTCGGCCTGGCGTTTCCTCCTTGTCCCCGGGTCTGGTCGACTCCTACAAAACAAATTAATTTATATCCTCCGTCCCTACTCGTCCCTAACCTGTCCCTAACCACTCACCTGCTGGTTTCGCCGATCTCACTTCCCAGGTTTCTCCTTGTTCACTGGATCCTTAATATGGTATTCTTTTCCACTCACTCTATTTTTTTTTTGTTTATTTAACTTTTAATATATTTCAACAAAAATATATGTCCCGTGGGCGAAGGTAAACTTTTCTTTTCACTCGGTCTTATTTTTGAATCCGTTGCCGTTGCGCACTCACGTTCCACTCTCGCGCCTCGAACCAACCGAGAAAAAGCAGATCGAGAACACGCGATTTCGAACTCCGTTAGGTTCGCTATTCCCTTTTTATCGGGTGAACGAACCCGAGTTCGAAATCTATTGGGATTGGCTTCGGTTGGCAGCCTGTTTACCCGTGCTGCCCATCACCGATCTATCGATGTTCGCCGCTTATGTCTGGTACTACCCAATTTGGCACTCTATCGAAAGTTGCCCCCATTAATCGGTCCAACGGACACAACACCACACTGACATTGGTCAATGAAAGGAAAAACAAATGGCAGTGAAAAATGTCCGTATTTCGGCTTTTTCGCAAGAAAGAAAGACCACTGACGTGCAGGACTAGCGCAGGACATTGGAATCATTCAGCGCCCAACTCGGGAGACCACCCACGAACCTGAGATCAAGAATCCCACCGGCATCCTCACATAGTGCGCTGTTCCAGCGTCACCCTCCAGAGCAAGTGATTCCGTTCGTTCACAGAAGTCCGATTTATACCCCTCTTTTTCTTCCAGGTCCTCATTGGTCAATGAAAGGAAAAACAAATGGCAGTGAAAAATGTCCGTATTTCGGCTTTTTCGCAAGACAGAAAGACCACTGACGTGCAGGATTAGCGCAGGACATTGGAATCATTCAGCGCCCAACGCGGGAGACCACCCACGAACCTGAGATCAAGAATCCGACCGGCATCCTCACATAGTGCGCTGTTCCAGCGTCACCCTCCAGAGCAAGTGATTCCGTTCGTTCACAGAAGTCCGATTTATACCCCTCTTTTTCTCCCAGGTCCTCATTGGTCAATGAAAGGAAAAACAAATGGCAGTGAAAAATGTCCGTATTTCGGCTTTTTCGCAAGACAGAAAGACTACTGACGTGCAGGATTAGCGCAGGACATTGGAATCATTCAGCGCCCAATGCGGGAGACCACCCACGAACCTGAGATCAAGAATCCCACCGGCATCCTCACATAGTGCGCTGTTCCAGCGTCACCCTCCAGAGCAAGTGATTCCGTTCGTTCACAGAAATCCGATTTATACCCTTCTTTTTCTTCCAGGTCCTCATCGTTGGTCGTATCTCCTTCGAAGCTTGTTCTACTGCTTCAGATCTTTTACGTGGAACACCCCTGCCAGTTTCCCATTCATGTCTTCCACCTCATACATATGGTTGCCTATGGGCCTCCTTATCCGGCATTTCAAAAACTTCCTCGCAAACTTTGTGTTGAAGCACCTTCCGAAGTCGCTCAGCACATGATTCCTCCTGAACGCTTCCTGCCCGGGGCGAAACGTGACTTCTCGTGTCCGACGGTCGAAGTACCTTGCGCTGGTTTCATGCGCCTCATGCAGGTTCCTCCGTATTGAGTCTCTCAGCAGTGCCATCCTTTCTCCTGACTCCAATCCCTCGAGCTCATTGTCCTCCAGTGCCCGTAACCTTTTCGCCAACTGGTAATCGACCCCACTGAAAAACATGTTTTGACCAAACAAGGCAAAATACGGCGTCACTCCCGTCGCTTAGTGGACCGAGCTCTTCAACGCCGCCTCTATCTCTGGAAGAAATACGTCCCAATCCCTGTGGTCACCTTCCAGGTACGCTCGGATTGCGTTTGGCACCGATTGGTTGACTCGTTTCGCCGCGTTTGATTGAGGGGAGTAGACTGCCGTCCTTACATGTCTTATCCGGTACTGCTCGACCATCTCCTGAAACCGCTTTGCAACGAACTGTTTCCCGTTGTCGGAATGGGTCGTTTCTGGAACCCCAAAGGTGTGGAAGATCACCTTGGTCAAAAACTTTATCACTTCTGACGTTGTCGCCTCCTTCATCGCCTTCAGAAATACAAATTTCGAGAAGTGATCTCGATCGAGGATACTTTCCCAAAAAGTCGATGTAAATCTTTTGGAATGGACGATACGTGACGGTTTCACCACCCAGTCCTGGCTTCGGGCCTTCATACAACGGCTTTGTCTCCTTGCAGACCTTGCAGTCCCTGACGTAGCTTCGTACCTGGGCCACCATGCCTGGCCAATGGAAGCATTGCCGTAAGCGATGCAGGGTTTTCGCTATTCCTCCATGTTCCTTCGTTGGTGATGAGTGAGCTTGCTCGATCAATGCATAGCTCAACGACGCTGGAATCCACAACTTCCAACTGTTTTCCTCGAGCTCTGCTTTGCTGTTTGCCCTGACCCGTTTAAAAACAAACCCATCTACCACATTCAGATCTGGCCGCCGGTCTTTCTCTGCTTCTATCACGTCTCGTAGTTCACGATACTCCTCCGACTCAAACTCCAGCGTCTGGGATCCCAGCATCTAGTCATCCTCCACTTCCTGGACCGATTCCACCATTCGAGACAGAGTGTCCGCCACAACGTTTTCCGACCCTTTCCGGTGCTGAATACCGAAGTAGTATGCTTGCAGTTTCTGCGACCATCTTGCTAGCCTTCCACTCAAGTCCTTCAAGGACATCAGCCACTTGAGACTGGCATGATCCGTGATCACGGTGAATGGCAGAAGCTCGATGTATGGCCGGAATCGTTTTATTGCTATCACAGCCGCAAAACATTCTTTCTCCGTCACGCTATAGTTCCGCTGACAAGAATTGAGTTTTTGTGACATGAAGGCTATCGGTCGCTCTCCGCCGTCTTCTTCCTCCTGAAACAACACCGCTCCCACTCCGGAATCCGACGCATCGCACTGGACGAAGAATTTCTTTGAAAAATCCGGGTGGGTCAGTACCGGGGCTGTCATAAGTGCCTTTTTCAAGGAACTAATCGCTTGCTCAGCCTCTGCAGTCAGTTTGAATTTTTGCCCCTTTTTTAGTGTGTCTGTTAGTGGCGCTGCTAGGTCTGCGAAACCTTTTATAAACCTTCTATACCATCCCGCCGTTCCCAAGAAGCTTCTCACTTCGTGCATACTCCTGGGTGTGCCGAGCTTCTGGATCGCCTCCACTTTCCTTGGATCTGTCTTTAAGACTCCACCGCCTATGATAAAGCCTAAATATCGGAGCTCCTTGAAGCAGAAATGCGACTTATTCAACCCAATGGTTAAGCCCGCTTCCCTCAGAAGTTCCGATAACTCTCGGAGCGTCTCCAAATGCTCTTCGAAGGTCGGAGACACGATCAACAGGCCATCCAGATACATAAACACCTTCTCCCTCAACCTTTGTGGAATTACTTTGTCCATGAGCCGACACAGGCGTTGTGCCGCATTTGTTAGGCCAAATGGTATCGTCACGAAATGGTATAGGGGACGTCAAGGCACCGTAAAGGCCGTATACCTCCGGGTCTTCTCTTCTAGCTCGATCTGCCAGAAAGCATGCTTAAGGTCCACGCTTGATATATACTTCGTCGTATTAATCCGGCTCAGGATACCTTTGATGGTAATTTTATTTAGCTTCCTGGCATCCAGACACAATCTATTTTCCCGGGCTTTCTTACGAGTGTCATCGTATTACTCCAGGCGCTATCGCTCTCCTCTATCACGCCCAACCGGAGCATCTCGTCGATTTCCTCATAGATCAGGGACTGAACTGCTGGTGACACCGGATAGTGCCGATCCTTTACTGGTACTGCTCCTTCTACCAGAGTGCTTCATCTGGCTCGTTCTTCCCAGACCGTTCGCTTCAAACGTCAGGAAGGACTCGCAAACTCCTCTAAGTTTCTCCCTCTGCTCCTCAGTCAGGTCGTGCGGCTCGGGTTCCTCTTGTGTCTCCTTTTTCGGCGCTATCTCCTCCTGAATCAATTCTAGACTGAAAATTTCCGGGCCTATCTGGAAACTCTTCCAAAAATCCACTCCCAAATACAATTCCTGTTCCAGCGATGGGCATAAAATCAAATTCACCATCGCAGTGTCTTGTTGGTATGTCATCGGTATGGTGACTTTGCCCAAGATCAATTGTTCTGCTCCGTTTGCTGTCTTAACCTTGGTGTAGTAGGGCTTCCAGGTGATATCCAGGGATTGTAGGAGTTCTCTGCAGCCTTTTCCCAACAAACTCACGGACGCTCCTGAGTCCAAAAGCCCTCGTATCGTCCTCTCTGAGATTTGGATCTCAGCATAAGGTCTTGGATCTGTAACTCTAAAGTGCCTTTTTACAGAATCTACGGACTGAGCTGAGCTCTGATCACCTCCCGCTGATTGCTCAGCTCCGGACAGTGGGCTTCTGTACGCCTGTGAGAAAGGCCTTACTCCCTCCTGGTTCGAACATATGCGCTTTCAGAAGAAGTCTTGAAGATTCCTTACAGCTACATATGGAGCTACGCTCTGCTGAAGATGTGGAGGATGCTGCACGTCTCATAAATAACAAAATCCTCGACGCTGCTTCTGAGGCCTCCCCAAGCAGCAACGCTATCTCTCCCGCCCGGAAGGATGTCATCACCCGAGACATCCTGCAGCTAATCCAACTGAAGCACAGGCTCAGAAAGGAATACACCAGGACTCTAAACAGGGATGTGCACAGAATCCATAGCAGACTGGCTAACCGCATAAGGAAGCTTCTGGTTCGGCACCGCCAGAGCATTCTGGAAAAGGAGCTGGAGGAAGCCACACCCAACCACGACACCAATTTTGCCCTTTGGAGACTCACGAGCAGGTGCACCCCCCATTCTCTTTTCTGAAGTAAAAAGGAGGATTCATGCGATGAAAAACCGAAAAGCTCCATGGCCGGATGGGATCACGTCACAGGTGTGCAGGCTGCTTCCGGATCGGGCCATTTTGTTCCTGGTTTTAATCTTCAATGCTGCGCTTAAATTTGTAATGAATTGCTTGTCTACATATATTGTATATAGTAGTAGGGCTGTTGCTTGTTTTCGGTTGCAGCCTCGGCTGGAGAGGGAATCGGGGTTTCGTGCACTATGCTGCGCTCTGCGCTCAGCTCGCCGGTATTGGGGTCGGGGTTTTCCTATCCCTATAATCTCCGTTGGCCACCACTCATATCAAAAAGATAAGTGCACTTGACTGAAACTACTCTAATCCAAATAAGAAAGAAACCAAAAGAAAATGTGAATTTATCGAATTCCCTAAACTGAGTAAACAATAGCAGAGAATTAGGTGACCGCGTTGTGTTGTGAGTGATCGAGATGTTAGTGATCACTCGTTCCTCTATACCCTCCCGACCTTTGGAAATGTGTGGAACCTGGTGAACATTCCCCCTAAATTAAATCAATTAATCTTGATATTTCATTGGCATTATGTAATAGGACAAACTATTATTTATTTTCAAAATCATTTTTATAGATTTATTATTACTATAGCTCACACGAGCATATATTCATATTAATCTTATTTCGTTCCCTAGGCCTAATTTTTAGACTATTAATTGTCTTTGTCTATTATTATTTACATTGTTGGTTTTCATTTATAATTTCATAGTTTTAGGTTTTATTTTATTTCGTTCAATCGAACCTTTTTTAAATATTGATCATAAAATCCTTCCTAAACAATTCTGACTTTTACTCTAGAAATTCTACCCTTTACCGTACCATTTATATTTTACCTAAATGTATTTATTTATTTATTACCAAATTGTTGTCGCCGAGAAGCTCGTTGGGCCCAATGAACTGCAACATGGCTGTAAATCAAGGGTTAATTATGTATGTATATGTGCGTGTGTGTATGCATGTATGTGTATGTATGTAGAATATTTTAAGATATTATTTAACTAGTATTATTTAAGTAAGGGGAATTGTAGTCATTGCTAGAGTAGAGTAAGAATAATAGTTATATTCAATAGTAATTGATCATAATTTCTAAGCTAATCTTCAATTTCAATATTCCTCGTCAATTCATGTTCAACTATTCTTCTTCAATTACTTTCAATTATTGTTCTAATTCAATTTTCGTTATAGTTCAACTTTCGTTCAATTACTCTCTTTCAATTACTTTCAATCTTCATTATGAATTAATTCTTTCAATTTCAATTTCAGTTTCTTTTCAATTCATAATTCGAGTATTATTTTTCTCTTACATTAATTTTAATATGTCTATGTATTTTATTTTATTTCTAAGGCATGTCTAGAATTAAGTTATCTAAGATTTATCAAAAATTATACTGATTTAAAGTTTATCGTTTTCTTATACGGCTCCGGCCGTAGGCAGCAGCAACATCACTGAGTTTGGTTTGTTTTAATTTTGTCTCTCTCTCTTGGTTCCTCGTTCGGAGTGCATGAGGCACCCTATATCAGCGTATATTCGTACTCACGGCGAGTTTTCTTTACTTCTCTGTCTTTATCTTCTTACGCCACGTGTTCTGGCTTCCTCTTTGTTGTTCCTCTTTCGTCTCTAATTCGCAGATCAGGCCTTCGCGCCAGTTATGTGGTTTTAAACAGAAAAGAACTCCAAGCAGCTTGCGGTCCCTGTAAGCAGCGCCAATGCATATATTTATGTATGCATATATGGGTGTACGCAACCGCGCCGGTATGTGTGTACACCGCGTGGCTTAGCTGCACATATGTATTTAGGCGTGGAAAATTACTGTAAGAAACTCTTTGTTAGTTTCTTCACAAAATAACACTTTTTCAGGGCTATTATTTACCTGCGTTTGCAAATACACTATCACTTCTTAATTTCAGGAATCGAAAAGCTGTGCTTCTGGCCCTCTTACGCACACTCACGCACTCGAAATATGTCTCCACTATAATGTTTTACTGGCCTTATTTTTATAAATTTTACACTTTTTCTATACTTTAGTTGGCCGATTATTGTTTTTGGACTGCACGTGGTTTTCTTTTCTTCACTTTTTTTTTTACTGTTCTTTTCAGAAGTCGCGTCTGTCGTCTCAGAGCAGAAAAATCAGAATGATAGCGTGTTCGCTGTACTCTTGCAAACGCAACGAGCCAAGCGAGCTTTAACGGGACCTTTCCAGACTATGAGAGCGACGACTAAGGTGCGAAAGGGACAACTAGGACTTAACGCTTCTGTCTCACCGAGTTGTTACGAGCTTTCTATTACCCCTAATATGCCGAAAGCGGTCTCGTCTGGGTCTTTACAGATGATATCAATTTTAGTTTAATTATTTATTTTTTTATTTTCTGGTACACTGGCCTCTACACCACAGATTATGTTCCTAAGTTTTCGACAGGAATCGTAATCTGAAAAAGGGAAATGTACTACCTTGTCTGTATATCTTTTACATGATATACACCCATTTTCTTTCCATTTTCACCAGTTAACTCATAATATGCTGGACTAAGTTTTCTAGCTATGGTTGCGGTTACGAACACTTTAGCTAGTTTATGGCTGAATTGTTTGCTAGCGTTGCTTTGAGAAAAGTTCCGAACATAAACCTGATCTCCAACTTGAAATTGGATTTTTCTACTTCTCAAGTTATATATTTTAGCGTTGGCTTCGTCAGATTTGACAGTGTTCAGCTGTGCTGTGTATCTAGCCATTTGTAACGCATTTGGATACATTATTCTAGCATCATCCGAGATCAAATTAAGTTTCCTGAGCAGTTCGTAGTCCTTGCCATTCAGGATCATATTTTGACCGAACGTTAGAAAGTACAGTGAATATCCCGTCGTGGTGTGTAAACTAGATCGAAGAGCACCATTGATCTCATTCAAATTCTGATCCCAGGTCGTATGATCTGTACCCATGTACGCACGAATCGCCGCTAAAATCGAACGATTTAATCTCTCGCTTGCGTTAATTTGCGGAGAGTAAACAGCAGTACATATATGCTTAATGGAATATCGGGTTAGAAACGATTCAAAGAATCCGGATCGAAATTGAGATCCATTGTCAGTTAAAATTGACTCTGGTACTCCGAATGTAAACAAAATAGAATTCTCCAGGTATTCACATATCTTGGCAGATGTAAATTTTTTCAAAGGACAGAGGAAATGGAACTTAGTGAATTGATCCACTATGATCAACAATCCTATATTCCCAGATTTCGAACGAGGATATGGACCTAACAAATCCATATACAGTCGTTGGAATGGTCTCTCTGTTTGCTTAGGTTTTCCCATCGGAGGACGAAGAACTATGTTCGGACTCTTAGTTTGCTTACAGGTCGAACAGGCTTTTACATACTCTCGAATTTGTATAAGCATTTTTGGCCAAAACAGATACCTTCTAAGCTTTTCAATCATTTTTTCAATGCCACAATGCGATGCGCTTGGAGGATCATGAGCTTGTTGAAGAACACTTTGCCAAAATTGACAGGAAAATTTTTGTCGGGGACGAAAAAATTTAAATATAAATATTTCGGTATAAAAATATATACTGCGTGGCTCAGACGTGGTGTTATGACCTAACAAGGTCCTGCGCGTGCAGCCACCGGCTTGGGCCATGTCTCGGCTAGCTCACCTCGAGTCGCGGGTTCTCAACTTCGAACTTCCAGCTCTCCATCTTCCCAGTTCGCCTCCTTCCTCCCAAATTAAATATTTAATCCATATTCATAATTTCCTTTTCGATCAAATGCATATATTTAATTTAAAAATAGACAATAGTTATCTTTCGAATTTCATTTAGAATATTCATGTCGAGACACCTAACTTCTTTCAGAAATTTGTATAACAAATAAATAAACCAATTAACACAAGAATAATTCCCACACAGACAACGAATGTTTTAGTTTCCTACCCGATTGAGCGCTCAGAAGGGGGGCAAGTTGTCAGGGAAATTCTTGCTTTTTTAACAAGACCAAAAAAAATATATCTTCAAAAAAAATTAGGTTTCCACCGCAAACAATAAAAGGACGTATATAATGAGATAATATAACTAAATAAATAGTTGAAATAAATATGGAGATAAATATATATAAAAATTGAAATAAATAAGTATTTGCCATAATAAATAAATAAATATAAATAAATAAATATAAATAAATACATAAAATAAATAAAACTAACAAAAGTCGAATAAATTTAAAAAAAATACAAGGTTAAAAAAAAAAAATAGCTGAAGACTTCGGTGGCTCCCGTTGCCGCCTCTCGGAAGGCGACTAATGTTGAGCGGCAATTGAATGGCTATTGAGTGGCAATGTCCGGGCTAAGACACAGTGGGGGCAAAAAAATTGGGGGCACTGAATGGGCTCAGAGTGCACATTGGGCAAAATGCCCACATTTTTGGAAAAAACTAAAATAATGAAGTTAGGAAGCTGAAACTTGGCGTACATTATATTTATAGGCCGCTATTTAAAAAATAAAATGTTTGACGACTTTGGTCACGCCTACTCTTACCGACCAAATAAGGCAACATGGCGTATACGTAATTTTAAAGTTTGTAAAGTCTGCAGAGAAGCCTATTGATAACAAAATTGTGTAATTAAGAAACAATATGACAAAATATAATATTTTTATCAAATTATTAACATATTTATTAATATTTTCCGTGCGGATGTTTCTCCATG
Organism: Drosophila aff. chauvacae BK-2020; assembly: GCA_018903765.1. Taxonomy (NCBI): domain Eukaryota; kingdom Metazoa; phylum Arthropoda; class Insecta; order Diptera; family Drosophilidae; genus Drosophila; species Drosophila aff. chauvacae BK-2020. The sequence goes on along the minus strand of JAEIGO010000821.1, from coordinate 73,917 downwards.
CTTCAAGTAATTGTAAATTGCTAAAGACAAAAGCACCTGCAAACACATTCAATTTTTGCAAAAATGCGCAAAAATGCGCAAATAAAAACCATACCCTCTAAAACTGTATAATTTTATTTAAAACGCAACACATTTCATTTTTGGCGCAAATTCGCGCCGTGTAAGTTCTATTCCATAAAAGACGAGCACACGGGTTTAGTTATGAACATAAAATCGGTCTACAACACAAGACACACATAAAGCAATTAACATATAATAAACAATTCTAACATACAATTTATATTAAACATACCTGGATCTAGATTTTCCATTAAAAATAATAATTATAAGTTTTTATTTCCAATAGTTATAGACGTTTAAACCTAGCGAAATTTCTAATTGTTCCACATGTAAACAAAGCGCTGAACACATGTTTGACTTTGACGCCCTGGTACAAAACCAGGGTTGCTACTATACAACTTTAATTTACCGCATAAATGATCTTAGGGTATCTACTTACAAAATACAAAATCAAAACACGAAAAGCTTTCCATGAAAATTTTGGGCTTTTTCCAAAAAATCGGGCATTTTGCCCAATGTGGAGTGTGACGATTCGTCAGTGTCCGGATGGCTCAGGGATGGCCAGGGTCGTCGCAGATATTTTTTATTTGGTTCGGGTGGGGTTGCTGTAAGAGAATCCGACCCGGCCCAGAGGAGAAGACGAGAGAATTACACAGTAATTGCAAATGGGTCTTTATTGTACGACGTAGTTGGTTACAAATGAGTCAGGGGTCGCGATCCTTGTCGCTCTTACGGGTGACCGTCCGATTCGGAGTCGTCCGAGCCCGCTCTCTGGGTCACGGAGCAGCGTCGAGGGTCCGACAGGGTGGCTCGCAGGTCTTCGGGTACTCGCCCACGAACTTCTCCCACGCCTGGGATGGTCGGTCAGGTTCCCTAGGGATGAGATTGGGTAGAGACCGGTCGGGTCTACTAATTAGTAGGGATAGTGGGGAGTTCAGAGGCCGTTCTGGTCTGCTAATTGGTGGGAATGGTTTAGAGGCCGTTCTGGTCTGCTAATTAGTGGGAATGGTTTAGAGGCCGTTCTGGTCTGCTATATAGTGAGAAGAGTTTAGAGGCCGTTCTGGTCTGCTATATATTGAGAGAGTTTAGAGGCCGTTCTGGTCTACTATATAGTGAGAAGAGTTTAGAGGCCGTTCTGGTCTACTATATATCGAGAAGGGTTTAGAGGCCGTTCTGGTCTACTAATTAATGAGAAGGGTTTAGAGGCCGTTCTGGTCTACTATATAGTGAGAAGAGTTTAGAGGCCGTTCTGGTCTACTATATATCGAGAAGGGTTTAGAGGCCGTTCTGGTCTACTATATATTGAGAAGAGTTTAGAGGCCGTTCTGGTCTACTATATATCGAGAAGGGTTTAGAGGCCGTTCTGGTCTACTATATATTGAGAAGAGTTTAGAGGCCGTTCTGGTCTACTATATATTGAGAAGGGTTCAGAGGCCGTTCTGGTCTACTATATATCGAGAAGGGTTTAGAGGCCGTTCTGGTCTACTAATTAATGAGAAGGGTTTAGAGGCCGTTCTGGTCTACTATATATTGATACCTGCGGATCGGTAGACCGAGCCGTAGAATGAGACGTACTATGCAAAGGCTACTAGGATTAGTTAATTACCACGCCGCTTACTCGTCTCCGCTGAGGTCCGGTGTTGTCCTTACCGATGCTCCTTGCTCGTCCTTGTCCGCTGGTCCTTGGCTGCTGATAGTTAGTCAGGAGACCTTTGCCGTTTGCCGGCCGAAACTGAATGAGCTCCGTAGTGCTGAGGTGCGCTTTATATAGCGGTTCGGCGGGGCTAGTGTGCCCGCATCGCCGCCCGTATTTGGCCGCATTAGTGTGCCCTGCCGATCGCGGTCGGTGTGCCCAGTCGCGTGCGATCAGTGGCGCGGGCGCGCATCGGTTTGAATTTGAATGCGGTTTCGTGTGGCTTTTCTTAATTTATTTATACTTTATTTCTTTCAGTTCTGTGTTTCTCCTTTATTTATTTTTTAATGTTTGACTTCATGTTTTTGTTTCTCTTAGTTTCTATATGAGTGTTTCTCTTTAATGTTTGACTTCATGTTTTGTTTTTCTTAGTTCCTATATGAGTGTTTATCTTATGTACTATGTGCGCGTATGGCGCGTCACAACCCCCCCTCCTTTAGGAAAAGGTGTGCTCCTTCACCTTTACTACATTCGAGCGCGAGATGGTTACGCTCCATGTCCTTTCACCGTCCTCCACAAGGCACGACAGCTGCTTCCCGAACTTTTTAAGCGCCATCCTCTTCCGGATCTCGTTTACGGCTCCTGCAGACAATCGCGCACCCTCCGGGACATGCCACCCCCAGCTCTTGTGGTCATCTGCGTGTATCTCTAGGATGTCGCGATCGGGTGAGGTCCCTTGGTTGTATGTTGAGCTGCTCCCTGGGTTCCCATTGCGCTGTTGCCTCCCCAAGTGTTGGCGTTGGGCTGCCTGGTCGCGTGGCGTTGCCCCAGTTGCTGGCGCTTGCGGGTGCCCTCCCATCCGTTGCGTGTGTCGGGTGGGGTAGTGGCTGCCGTTGCTCGGCTTCCGCGACTTGCTCGGCCCACGATACTTGCGTGTGCCTGGGCGGCTTTGCTCTGGGTGCCTCCTCCGGGCGCTGACGTGGTGTCGGTGGGTTCGGTGGTGGAGCCCGTGTCTCTGGAGCTGGCGTTAGAGCCCGTGCCTCTGCTTGCTGTGGAGCCGTTGCTGGAGCCTGTTCATCCGTTCGCTGTGGAGCTGGAGCCTGTTCCTCTGCTCGCTGCGCCGCCTGGAGCCTGGCTAATCGGACGCCCGCGGGCTGTAGAGGTCTTGGGCTCGCCTCGTACCTTTGATCCTGCGTGCCGTGTGCGACCCTCTTCTTGCCGCCCGCCGGTTTCGCTACCGTCACCTTGGCTGGTGGTGCCCGCGTGTCTCCTTCTGTGGCCGCTTTTCCCATTTTGGCCGGCGCCGTTCTCTTTCTGGCCGTGCCGAGCATCGCCGCTGCCTCCACCAGTACGGCCCTGCTGCTGTTGGCCGCCAGCTTCTGGTGGCTCTCTCGGAATCTTCGCACGCTGTCCGGTAGCCGATGCATCTCGTGCCGATGCTCCTCGTGCCTGCAATAAAATTACGTGTTTTGTTACTTTTCTTATTGTGCCAGCTGTTCCGTGTTGTGTATGATTTCGTTTCTAGTGTTGTATAATACGTAATTGTTATCGATTAGTTTATTGTGTGGTTATTGAGATCTTAGTGTTACTAATGTGTGTTGGTTAGTGTCGGATTGTGTATGGTTTTATGTTGAATCCCCGCTATATGTCTTTATGTCCCCGATATAAGCTCTTTTCGATTTCCGGGTTTTTGGGTCGTTCAAGTGGACGATTACCGGTGATATAAATTTAGTCACCTTCCAGGGGCCGTCATATTTCGGCGCTAACTTCGCATTGAATTTATCTGCTGCCTTCGATAAGAAGTGCGTCTTGCACCAGATCAAATCCCCGATGGCCGGTTTCCACTCCCTTTTCCGTAAATTATAACGGTGTTTCTGGTGTTCTGCCGCGTCTTCCATGTGTCCCGTTGCCTCTTTGCGTATGTTTCCCAGCCTTTTCCACCTTGCTTCCACGGTTTCCGCTTTTAATCCCGAACCCCGCGTCACGGTATCGAACAATGTATTTAGTAGTCTGAGTTCTCTGCCAAACACGAGCTGCGCCGGACTGTATCTTGTTGACTCCGACGTGCTGCTGTTGTATGCTAGCATTAACTCCGGGACCTGTTCGTCCCACCGGGTCTGATCTTCTCCCGCCAACTGAGCAATCATTGTTTTTACCGTCCTGTTGGTTCGCTCTGTGGGATTCTCTTGTGGCGTGTACGGTGCTGTGAATTGCTGCTGCACGCCCCACTGTTCCATTGCCTTTTTAGTCCTACGGCCCGTGAACTGCACTCCGTTGTCCGAGATTAAGATCTTTGGTGCCCCAATCCTCGATATAACCCGCTCTCGGAACACTCGTAGAAATGCCTCCGCTGTTGCTTGTCGGATTGCTGTTAATTCGACCCACTTGGAGAATTTGTCCATGATAACCACTAACGTCGTGTTCCCGTGTTTGGTTCGCGGCAGAGGTCCCACGAAGTCTACGCACAGGGTTTCGAAAGGTGCTTCTGCAATCTTTGTTAGCATCTTCCCGGCGGCCTTTTGTTGCGATACCTTATACTTCTGGCAACACTCGCATCTTTTGGCGAATTTTTTTACATCTCCCGCCATCCGTGGCCAGAAGTATCTGGCTCTCACCCGCTCCAGTGTTTTAAATATTCCGAGGTGGCCCGTCTCCGCCGTACTGTGGCTCTCCGTCAACACTTGCTGTTCCTCATCGTCCTTCACACATAACTTCCACGGCTGTTGATCCCTTCGGCTCTCGCTCAATCTGTATAGCCTTCCATCTTCTATCCGGAACTCCTCGTTGTCCTTTGCACTCTCTACCTCCCGGTACTTATTGTCCCACCACTTTTCCGTGCCTATTAGTTTTAACTGGGCGTTGGGTGCTCTGGACAACGCGTCGGCCACCGCGTTTAATTTTCCTTTTCGATACTGCACCTCAAATTGGAACGGTTGCAGTCCGAGTGCCCATCGTGCCACTCTTCCCGACGGGCTTTGTATAGAGTTCAACCACTTTAGAGCCATGTGGTCGGTTACTACTATAAACCGGTAGCCTTCCAAGTACATATTGTACTTGTTTATACCCCAGTATATGGCCAAACACTCTTTTTCCGTCGCACTGTAGTTCCGTTCCACCGGACTCAGTTTCCTACTCGCATACGAGATCACGTGTTCTCCGTCAGCCCCGTCCTGTGTTAACACCGCTCCTATCCCTAGGTCGCTGGCATCCGTTTGAAGTTTAAACTGTTGTGTAAAATCTGGACACGCCAGCACGGGTGCGCTTGTCAGGCTTTTCTTCAGACTGGTGAAGGATGCTTGGTGTTCCGGATTCCATTCGAACTTCTGTCCTTTCCTAGTCAAAGTCTGGAGTGCCGCGGACTTCTCTGTGAAGTTCGGTATGAACCGTCTGTACCACGACGCCATTCCCAGAAAACTATGTACTTCCTTCGTCGTAGTTGGCGTCGGTATATCTTGAATTGCCGATACCTTCTCTGGGTCTGTTCTGATTCCCCGGTCGCTCACCACGTGTCCAAGGTATTTGAGCTTTTTTTGGAAGAAGTGGCATTTATCCGGGTTGATCCTCAGGTTGGCCTGTTGTAATCTTCTGAAGACTTCCTGCAGCTTTCATTCCTGCAGTAGTTCATTCTGGGCACCGGATAGGCGTCTTATTCCGTCTTGTCGTTCAACAACCTATAATCGATGCGCATCCTCCATTCGTTGTTCTTATTCTTAACTAGCACCACCGGAGCACTATACGGACTTCGCGACGGTTCTATCAGCCCCAACGCTATCAGTTCATCCACCTGATCGTTGATGACCGCCTGTTGTTTCGGGTTCCTTGGGTAATATCTCTGCTTGATCGGTTTTTCGTCTTTCAAGTATATCCTATGTGTCGTAATGTTACTTACGCCCTTCATTCCCTCGAATACTTGCCTATGTGTCTCTAGAAACGTTTGTATCGTTTCTTCCGTCGGCTCTTCCGTCTCCTCGTCTGTCGATCCACTCCCGGAGTTTTCATCGTTGTCCTTGCCATCCGCCGTTGTGATCTCCAGCTCCAAATCGCCACATCTTAATGTGCTGTTGGCCCCGGCTAGGAAATCCATCCCTAACAGTATCCCTCCTGATACGTCTGTCAGTATCACAAATGATATGTGGAAACGACTTCCCCCGAATCGTATTTCCGCTGCGAACGTTCCTACGGTCCTCTGTTTTGCACCGTTGGCCAGCGTTATCTCCGATCGGGCTCCATTCCATTTGCCCTGGTTCCGGAGGTCTCTATACTTGGCCAGGCTTATGGCACTCCGCGATGCTCCAGTGTCGATCACACCCTTCGCCGTTTTTCTTCCCACTGCTATCCTGGCTACTATCTGGAACCCGTCGCAACTCAACTGGTCCCCCGCCGCTGGCTCTTGGGTCGCCGCCTGAGTTGCCAGCTTTATCTGCTCAGGCCTCCGGCGTTTCCCGATCTCGGTCTGCAGCATTCCGTTGTTCTTACGCCGTCCCTTCCGCAGACCCAGCAGAATAGCCTTGGTGGGTTGCTACAGGCCCGTGCCGCGTGACCTGTTCCACCACACCGCATGCAGACGTCCGGTCGCAGCTGCTGTTGACTTGGCTGTTCGACCCTTGTCCGATTTTCGGAGGCTTCTATCTCCTCTACTTCTTCTGCCAACTTGAGGAACTGTGTTAGCGTCTCGAATCCTGTTCTCCGCGTGTACAATTTTATCTTGCTCCTGCAATTCCGGTAGATACGGTCGAGCTTTTCTTCCTCTGATAGCTTGGTGAACCGCATCAGCTTCCGTAAGCTCATTGCATACTCTCGCACCGGCTCCGTCTCTCGTTGCCGTAGTTGCGCGATCTGCGTTTCCACCTGTTCCTCGTATCTCGGAGGCAAAAAGTATTCCAGGAGTTCCGTCGTCAGCTCCGTCCAGTTGTCGATCCGGGTTGGTGTGTTATTCCACCAATCGCTTGCGGCTCCTTCCAGTACAAAAGGCATCGTCTGGACGAGCTGGTCTTTTTGAATACCGTACCCAGCTGCCCACTGCTCCATCTTACTGAGGAATTCTAACGGGTTCGTCGATCCTTGGAATCGGATGCCCCAGTTTCGTACTCTGTCCACGATTTCCGTCTCGACTCTCCTTTCCACCTTTAGGTCGTTTCCCGTATCCATTTCCTCCTTTTGCTCTTTCCCTGGTACTGAACTGCGCGTCGGACTCCTGTCTTTCTTGTATTTCCGCGTTATTTCTGCGAGTCTCTCTTTGACCGTTCCGCTCTGATCCGTTCTTTTTGCGAATGCGGCTAGTAACCGCCTCAATTCTTCGTTCCTTCCTGTAGTTTCCAACCCGAACTCGGCTGCGTATTCCGTTAGTTCGTCTTTCGTCGCCAGATACACCCAGCTCGACATTCCTCTTTCGGTATCAGATCTCTTGCAACCCCTACACCTGTCTCGGGCGCCACTGTGACGATTCGTCAGTGCCCGGATGGCTCAGGGATGGCCAAGGTCGTCGCAGATATTTTTTATTTGGTTCGGGTGGGGTTGCTGTAAGAGAATCCGACCCGGCCCAGAGGAGAAGACAAGAGAATTACACAGTAATTGCAAATGGGTCTTTATTGTACGACGTAGTTGGTTACAAATGAGTCAGGGGTCGCGATCCTTGTCGCGCTTACGGGTGACCGTCCGATTCGGAGTCGTCCGAGCCCGCTCTCTGGGTCACGGAGCAGCGTCGAGGGTCCGACAGGGTGGCTCGCAGGTCTTCGGGTTTTCGCCCACGAACTTCTCCCACGCCTGGGATGGTCGGTCAGGTTCCCTAGGGATGAGATTGGGTAGAGACCGGTCGGGTCTACTAATTAGTAGGGATAGTGGGGAGTTCAGAGGCCGTTCTGGTCTGCTAATTGGTGGGAATGGTTTAGAGGCCGTTCTGGTCTGCTAATTAGTGGGAATGGTTTAGAGGCCGTTCTGGTCTGCTATATACTGAGAAGAGTTTAGAGGCCGTTCTGGTCTGCTATATATTGAGAGAGTTTAGAGGCCGTTCTGGTCTACTATATGTTGAGAAGAGTTTAGAGGCCGTTCTGGTCTACTATATATCGAGAAGGGTTTAGAGGCCGGTCTGGTCTACTATATATTGAGAAGAGTTTAGAGGCCGTTCTGGTCTACTATATATCGAGACGAGTTTAGAGGCCGTTCTGGTCTACTAATTAATGAGAAGGGTTAGAGGCCGTTCTGGTCTACTATATAGTGAGAAGAGTTTAGAGGCCGTTCTGGTCTACTATATATCGAGAAGGGTTTAGAGGCCGTTCGGGTCTACTATATATTGAGAAGAGTTTAGAGGCCGTTCTGGTCTACTAATTAATGAGAAGGGTTTAGAGGCCGTTCTGGTCTACTATATAGTGAGAAGAGTTTAGAGGCCGTTCTGGTCTACTATATATTGAGAAGGGTTCAGAGGCCGTTCTGGTCTACTATATATCGAGAAGGGTTTAGAGGCCGTTCTGGTCTACTAATTAATGAGAAGGGTTTAGAGGCCGTTCTGGTCTACTATATAGTGAGAAGAGTTTAGAGGCCGTTCTGGTCTACTATATATCGAGAAGGGTTTAGAGGCCGTTCTGGTCTACTATATATTGAGAAGAGTTTAGAGGCCGTTCTGGTCTACTATATAGTGAGAAGAGTTTAGAGGCCGTTCTGGTCTACTATATATCGAGAAGGGTTTAGAGGCCGTTCTGGTCTACTAATTAATGAGAAGGGTTTAGAGGCCGTTCTGGTCTACTATATATTGATACCTGCGGATCGGTAGACCGAGCCGTAGAATGAGACGTACTATGCAAAGGCTACTAGGATTAGTTAATTACCACGCCGCTTACTCGTCTCGGCTGAGGTCCGGTGTTGTCCTTACCGATGCTCCTTGCTCGTCCTTGTCCGCTGGTCCTTGGCTGCTGATAGTTAGTCAGGAGACCTTTGCCGTTTGCCGGCCGAAACTGAATGAGCTCCGTAGTGCTGAGGTGCGCTTTATATAGCGGTTCGGCGGGGCTAGTGTGCCCGCATCGCCGCCCGTATTTGGCCGCATTAGTGTGCCCTGCCGATCGCGGTCGGTGTGCCCAGTCGCGTGCGATCAGTGGCGCGGGCGCGCATCGGTTTGAATTTGAATGCGGTTTCGTGTGGCTTTTCTTAATTTATTTATACTTTATTTCTTTCAGTTCTGTGTTTCTCCTTTATTTATTTTTTAATGTTTGACTTCATGTTTTTGTTTCTCTTAGTTTCTATATGAGTGTTTCTCTTTAATGTTTGACTTCATGTTTTGTTTCTCTTAGTTCCTATATGAGTGTTTATCTTATGTACTATGTGCGCGTACGGCGCGTCACAAGAGTTTCGGCCTCAAATCAACATTTAACTTCACCAGTGTCAGCCGGGTAAATTTGTCGGCGACGGAAAATATTGCCAGCAAACAAATATGTGGCCGTCGAACAATCTGCGCCCGAAATATTGGGCAGCCAAACGGAAATTCGGCTCCGCAACAAAACTGCGCCAGGCCCGGATCTCGGCAGTAGATTCTTTTTGCGGGTTCTGGCACAGTCATGGGAGAGTGCACACGGAGGGGTGGGGGTAATGGGGGTAATTAGTCACGCATGCGTGCACACGGGGGAGTGCAGGTGTCCTAATTAGCATAATAAATCAATTAATTATTGGTGGGAAAGGTTTTGGGGTGTCTAAATTTTTATGCATGTGTGATCATGATCAGTCACGTGTGTTGTGGGCAGTGCTGCCAACTTAGCCTTTTTCCGGCCAGATCTGGCATTTTTAAACTGTCAAATGCAGGAAAAATTCTTATCTAGCTGCTGGCGGGAAATCTAGCATTTTTGAAAATCAAACTGGCCTCTTATAGCATACGGATTGCACTGTAAAATTTTGGGCAGATGCAAACAATTATGTGGAGGCAATCACCGATTTAAAGCGTTGGCTTTCTTTGTTATTAACTTACTATCGCTGCCGTGGTCAAACGCGGAAGTCGAAAGTGTGTTTAGTCAGATGAACATTGTAAAATTGAAGCTAAGAAACTCAATGAACATTGACACACTTAATTCGATTTTACACATACGGTAATTAATATTTTTTAACACAATATTAAAAACTTTTTATTAAACTTTAATTAATTTATACTCACATTTAGCCGGAAGCCATGCTGATATGGCTGTTATACATCCTGTAGCATAATTTGTAATTAGGTATACAGTGTACAAATAAATAAATAAATATTCACAGCTATGGATTGTGACGGTCTAATAAATGTTGTCACAACTTTGAAGTGCCTCAAAAGTACTTAAATATGATTGGAACAAATACTCGTACACTGTTGAGGAAAATATGGATTTCATTGAGCTGGATATTGGCCTTTCAAATTTTCAAATATTAAAAAAATGCATCAAAACCAAAATGGCCTTTTTTCTGGCTATTTTTGAATTTGATCTAGCCGTTTCTAGCAGGTTTGGAAGGGTATTTTAGCAGGTTATTGCCCAGAATAGTTGGCAGCACTGGTTGTGGGGTGTGTGAATTTGCTGGTAAGTGGGTTAAAGGGATAAGGTGTGTGTGCTAGTGCGTATCCGGCTTGTGCCTGTCCGGCTTGTGGGTCAGCAGCTTGTGCATATCTCGTGCTAGTGTGTTTAGGAGGGTGGATCTTGTGAAATTATGTTTAAGAAGGGGGATCTTCTCGGTGACCTACCCGTGCCTTTACCAACCCGTGTCTTTACCTACCCGTGCCTTTACCAACCCGTGTCTATACCTACCCGTGCCTATCTACCAGCTGCAGTCCTGACCTGTGTTAACATAACTTTGGGGGGATGTTAGCCGTTTGGCTATCCATACCGTGCCTTTACCAACCCGTGTCTATACCTACCCGTGCCTATCTACCAGCTGCAGTCCTGACCTGTGTTAACATAACTTTGGGGGATGTTAGCCGTTCTAAGCATGTGAACAAAAAGACGAAAGAATTTGGAGGAAATCTAAAACTTGTCACCTGCTACCTGAAATTAACATTTCCAAGACTCAATTTGAACAAAAAGACGAAAGAATTTGGAGGAAATCTAAAACTTGTCACCTGCTACCCGAAATTAACATTTCCAAGACTCAATTTGAACAAAAAGACGAAAGAATTTGGAGGAAATCTAAAACTTGTCACCTGCTACCTGGAATTAACATTTCCAAGACTCAATTTAAGGGAAACTAAAGAATTTGGAGGAAATCACCTGCTTACATAAATTATCCTTTCTAAGAGCAGTGGGAGAAGAGATGAGAAGGAAAATATCATTCAGTGACCAGCAGCCACCACCAGCTCCAGCAGTCAGCAGCAGATCCAGCCTCAGCCTCAACACCAGCACCAGCCTCAACCTCACCACCAGATCCAGTACCAGATCCAGGCTCAGCCTCAGCACTAGCTCCAGCCTCAACACCAGCACCAGCCTCAACCTCACCACCAGATCCAGTACCAGATCCAGGCTCAGCCTCAGCACTAGCTCCAGCCTCAACACCAGCTCCAGCCTCAGCACCAGCTCCATTAACCACCACCACCACAACCACCACCACCACCACCACCACCATGAACTTAATTAGCTCCACCGTCTCCACCTCTAGCTCGACTTCTCCTAATAACCTCCTCGCTTGGGGGGTGACAAAAGAGGATTTAGAAATCCTACTGGAGGATATCGAAATGGACCCCCTTATGCTCGCCTTTAGCTCAAGCAGAGCTAAGGGTGAGTTGGATTTTTATCAACTCCCGATAAACACAGCCTTTGAAATAGTTTCAGCTTCCCGTGGTATGGGAAAATATGGTGAAATCGTAAGGCTTGAATTGTTAGAATATTACGTTTACCTACCAGAGAGTTATAACTATCTGGATGATTGTATTTTAGATTTTTTTAGTGTAAAAAGATATAAACTAGTTAAAATGGAAGATGGAGACGTAGATTTCCAATTAATAATGTAAAAATAAAAAAAAAAAACATGAATACAAATATTACAAATTAAATTTTAAACTTTTTTATTTGGGAATGGGAACTTGGGGAAATTTCTTTTCAGCAATTTTCTTACAGGTTTATTATAACCAAACAGAAAAATAAATAATAATTAAAAATATTAAAAATTAAATTTTAAACTTTTTTTATTTGGGAATGGGAACTTGGGAAAATTTATTTTCAGCTATTTTCTTTCAGATTATTTAAATTATGTGTAGCGAGGGTGAGTGCTGTGAGACACGCTGACCTACTTACATGCTGACCTATTTATCTGTTGACCCAATTTCTTGATCGTTTCAAATCCACCCCCTAATATTGATGTTGACCTGCTGACCTACTTACCTGCTGACCAATTTATCTGTTGACCTAATTTCTTGTTCGTTTCAATTCCACCCCTAATATTGATGTTGACCTGCTGACCTAATAACCTAATGACATCATTTCAAGTATGTTGATCGTTTCAATTCCACCCCTAATATTGATGTTGACCTGCTGACCTAATAACCTAATGACATCATTTCAAGTATGTTGATCGTTTCAATTCCACCCCTAATATTGATGTTGACCTGCTGACCTAATAACCTAATGACATCATTTCAAGTATGTTGATCGTTTCAATTCCACCCCTAATATTGATGTTGACCTGCTGACCTAATAACCTAATGACATCATTTCAAGTATGTTGATCGTTTCAAAACCACCCCTGACCTACTTGTGTGTGTGTTTATCATAGAATGGGGAGGGTGTAACTCCATTCTACTAAATAAATATATAGGTGTGTGAAATAAATTATAGTTTTGTATTTTTTCAAATTTAGTTTTTATTTAGTCTTTTAAATAAATTAATATATCGCTCCATCAATTTTAAGGCATCTTGTTCTCTCTTCTCAACATGCATGCATCTACAGGTGTCAGGTCCAACTTTGCAATCATCGTAAGCCCAGGCGCAGTATGATAGGTGTTGTCCATACTTGGATTTTATTACCGGAGTAGCTTCCACGTCTTTGAAAAATGTTTGAAATGTTTTCAATTTCGTTACGTGCTCCTTAAAAATCTCATTGCCATACTCCTTTAAAAATTCCTCAATTTTCTTAGAGATCATTTTAGTATTGTTTAGTTTTTCCAATTAAATTAGTTTGAATGTTTATTTTAAACTAAAATCGTTCCCAAATGCACCACTATATTTATACACATTTTTTTTATGAAATCGAAAATGTGAAACCTGTTGCTATACCCACCCCTGAAAATAGAGTTGTAACAAAAGAAAGAGAGAGAGATATATATTTTGTTTTGTTTTCTTCTTTTATTTCAGAATTTCAATATATGATGAAATTAGTTTTCTAACTTTATGTTGCTGATTTATAAAATGAAAGCATGCACATGTTGCTATATTGTCATAGGAAAATGTGCATACATTAATGTGTTCTCCATAAGTTGTTTTTATAATCTCTTTTACACCGGCTTTCATGAACATGTTCCGTGTCTCCACAAGCATTTGTAAATCTTCTTTCGAAATCACTTTCTCAAATTCATTAATAAATAAATTTATATTATTTATTAATGAATTACTCATCTCGTAAACTTGTACTCTCAACTCTCAAAAGGTAAGTGAATGTTAAAAACTAGATATAAGAACTTTCGGCCACATAAAAATTCAAAATTTTGTGTGCATTGTTGAGCGCGCAGACACCATCCTGCACATGTAGTGAACAATATGGAAACTTATTTCCATCTATTATTTTAAGAGTAGGACATCCGATTTCTTCAATGTTTAATAAATCTTCCGTTCTTAAAAATTTTTTGAGGAAAAGTCTTTTTTCATGGCCTTTACAAATTATTTCCTTATTTCTTACTTTACCTTACTTCTTTGAAATAGTTAATGCCATCGTTCCAATAAATTTTATGATGTTTTTTTGTTAACCAAGCAGCCGTTTTTCTCGATTTTGTATCCAATTCAGTAAAATCATAGGGGGAGTGTATAATAAAATGCGAATTCAGTTTTGGATCTTTTTTGAATACCACACCCATTTCTTTTAGAATAAATTTATTGTTATTCCCGATAAATCCTTGAATATCAATTGCCGCTATATCATCCCTCATTGTTAAGTATTAGACAATCCGCTGAACTATACCATTTAACGGGTTATATTCAACTAAACGATCATGAATCAGTACACAATATACTTGAACAGTTTCACTAGGGGCTTGTGCAAGCTCAATAGAAATCCTGACATCAATCGGTCCCGACTTAACAGTTTCATTTTGATATGATAAATCTAATACGATAATAGGAGCTTTAACTTTAAAGTCAACAGGAGTTAGCAATGGGGCATCATTTCGATTATAGTAGCTAGATTGAAATTTAGAATACAATTCATATAGGTGAGCGAATCGATCTTTCTCATAGTCTAAATTTAAATCATCATACGGAAATGTTTCAGAGTTTAAATAAATTTTTACATTTCTTAAATTATTTGTGATAAATTGATGATTTTCTTTAAATACGATTAATGCGAAACGAGGGCGTTCACGGTTAGCAGCCAGTTTTACATTCCAAATATGATTGGTTCCATTACTTAGTTTGGGGTTGATATATGTATCCCAACTGCGGAATGCAATTGGTAGATTGCCTCCGCTTTTTATAATATCGTACATTTTGATTTTTGCTGAGTCGCTTGGTGTTACATGAGGAATTTTCCATGTAATATTAGTTATATCAAGTTGAAGCTTAACATTTGCTGTATTATTTTCAAAGACATCACCCAAGTTTTTAGTTATTAAAAGCACTAATTCGTGTTTACAATTTAATACGACTTTTTTGAAATCTTCAGCAAATCCCAATAGATTTCTAAGGGGCACTGAAAAGTTGAAGTGAGCTGAGACGTTAAAATTGGGCCCTCCAGTCCATCCAGAATTGTAAAGCCTCTTATGTTCATGTTGATTTATAGATACAAAGTTTTTTATTGTAGAAGTAATGCCAGTAAATCTTGTTCTATCGATCTCAACACCATTTAATTCATATCGTATCTCATCTAAAAAGTAGGCCATACAGTTATTTCGCAGTATCCCAATGACATTTTGAGTATCCAGCTTGCCATCCTGCCCAATGCTACTAATAACTCCTTGAAAATTAAGAAGGCTCTCACTAGGAAGTACATATAAATCTTGATTCTGAATTGTTATTCTAATCTCATCATTCGGCTTAAATTGATTGTTGTTTTTCGAAATACTCTCGTCAGAGAAAGGTTTTTCTCGTACTGACAATACCTCATTCAACCCCATAATTTTTTTATTTAAACTCGTACTTTAAAACCCAATGATTTTAAAATTAATTTATTTTTTAATGTAAGCGTATTCCTATTTGGCATTGAACCTCTTCCTATAACTTTACGATTGAAAGTGGGTTGAATATGAAGAGTATCTGGTCTTTTATTATATATAATCATTGTATCAATCTCAAATGTAGACGTAACGTATAGTTTTCTCCGCGTAAATTTATCAAATCACCGCTCTGATCAGTTATGTGTATAGAGAGAGTACTTAATTCTCTCGTGTTCACTGGTAAATAGATAAGGTTGTGAGGTGTGATACTCATTTTATATCCAGGTGATACATTAATCCCGAATTCATATAATGCATGATCCTGCCTACTATTTATATATGATCCACCCACAATATTACACATTAAACGTATTGTGTTTATTTTTAAAATGTTGACTGGTTGATCAGATATATACGTTTTTATCGGGTCAGGGTTGAGTACCTTTTCATCGAAACCAAATAATCTACCAATCGAATTTTTCCTATTAAAATATATAAATTCCTTGGTGGTTGAAATATGAACTTGAAGAGTGTTATTATTACTCTCCAATTTAAATGTTTTCTCGAGCTCATATTTTTTAAGTTTAGTTTTTAGAAAATCATAAATATCATCGAGTTCATACGATCCTATGGGGATTTCAATAATCTTATCACCGATATGGAATAAGTTATTATTTTCATCAACGTTTGGTATAGAATTGTACATATGAAAATCTATTAGGGCACACTCATAATCACCGTTAATCAATTCAATAGGTGGGAAATAAGTTATGTTCGTGATGGGCTTATTACCATTTAATGTAAGGGTGAATGATCTACTCATTTTGGAATCTGATAATAAACTGTGAAAATAGAGCTTACACATGCAAACTTATATTCTTAAATAATTATGAAATCATGAAAACCTTTCCTGTAACGCCCATTCTCCATCTCATGGTCTTTACTTATTATTAGGAAACCGTATTTTGTTTCCCAACAATTTTCACAAACTTTCTTAAATAAATCATAACTCATATCTGTATTTATATGATCGCGATATATGTTTTGCATATTGAGAGAGTCTTGCTTGAATATGAAAAGCATATTCGCATTGTCACGTACAAGGTGTTTGGAAATATGTGAATATATTTGCGATAAGTAAAACGAATCAACATTATGATGACGACCCATACTGAAGTATCCACGAATCGAGCTTTGTGAGCTTTTTTCAAAGCCTATATCGTCAAAAATCATAATAGAGTTTGTTTTAACCTTCTCTGGTGGTAAAACTGCTTCATTCTGTGAGAAGGTGTAGTACCCTATGCCCTTTATAGGTTTAATTAATTTCTCTAAATATTCATACTTGGGTTGATGTAAGCTCTTTGAGAAAATATAAATATTTTCAAATTTTAAACCATTCGGACTTTCAATAAGACTAAGCATAATATTTGTTTTCCCACAGTTTGATGGAGTGCTCTTATTGTATTGGGTAATAGGGGGCTATGTCGCGAAATCGAATTTTTTAATGCACCACCCTCAAAGTTTCTAACACAAATCTGATGTTTTTGTCGTATTAAACGCATATTCAAATCTATAATGTAGTTCATTCAACGAGAAATGCTCATTGATTAAACATTATATAAAATGGGTAAACGTTTTTATAATTATCGCAGTCAGATTTCACACTTGAAACGAGGTAGTGGCATTATCAACAAATTAATTAACACGCTTCCATTTGAAGCGCATATTCCAGGTTATAATTTTTGTGGACCTGGTACAAAGTTAAAACAAAGATTAGACCGCGGAGATCGTGGTGTAAATCAGTTGGATGAGGCTTGTAGAAATCACGACATTGCCTATTCACAACACAAGGAGTTAAGTGACAGACACAAGGCTGACGCAGTTTTAATAAATAAAGCGTGGGATCGAGTTACTTCAAAAGATAGTAGTCTTGGTGAGAAAGCAGCAGCATACTTAGTCACAAATATCATGAAAACAAAAAAGAAATTTGGAATGGTTATAAAGAAGAAGAAGGGGAGCAGGAGAAAGTGTAGAAAAAGGCGAACTAAAGTTAAGACCTTTTCAAATGTTATTCAAACAGGAATACGAGCATTGAAAAAGCAAAAACCATTAGATCTTAACAGTGCGATTAAGGTTGCACGCAAAGCAGTTAGTAAATCAATTGGTCGTAATAAGAAAAAAATTAAAATTCCTCGCATCATTAATGTACCAAAAGTTGGCGGATTTTTACCGCTTGTACCCATTTTGACTGCACTTAGTGATTTGGGTAGTCTTGCTTCTGGTAGTGCAGCTATTGCAAAAACCATTAATAACGCAAATGCTAGTAAGAAACAATTAGAAGAGAGTAAACGTCATAATAAAAAAATGGAGAGTATTAGTGTCGGTGATGGTATGTTTCTTAAACCTTATCGTAATGGGTTTGGTTTATATCTAAATCCATTTAGAGGAAACCAAAAAAACTAATCAGTAAGCTACCCAAAAAGGCACTTTCAAATTTGGAAATTTTAGATTTTGCTCGGAAATATATTCCGCATTTTCGGGGTGTTTTTATGAGGGATTCATTACCTACCTCACCATGGAATCGTGAGTCAGGAATTATAAACCTAGATGATAGCAAATCAACTGGTACACATTGGGTAGCTTATAATAAAAATAAAAAAAGTATACATTACTTTGATAGTTTCGGAAATTTACAACCACCAAAAGAAGTTGTGAAATACTTGGCGAAAAATATCAACTATAACTATGAGAGAAAGCAAGCCTTTAACACAAACAATTGTGGACACCTATCTTTACAATTCTTACTCTCCAACCCACCCTAACTCTCTCTCTCTTCGTGGTTGGTTGATTCTCAGTTTAAAAGAAACAGGTTACTTTTTCTCGATTTTCTAAATTTTCTCTGAGATCGTTTCAAATCCACCCTATTTTTACCTATGCACTCCTATGATTGGTCTATTCTACATTTAAACATTTTTAAAATGAAAGAACACGTTTACAACTTGGGAGGGTTCAGCTAGTTGAGAGTATAAATTCGGAGTTTAAATGAGTCTAATTCACATTCAAAGTTAAAGTTCAAACCACAAACAACCTCAAAAAAACAGCTATCAAACAGAATACAAACAGCCTTCAAACAGCTATCAAACAGTCTACAAACAGTTATCAAACAGCCTACAACAGCCTTCAAACAGCTATCAAACAGTCTACAAACAGTTATCAAACAGCCTACAACAGCCTGCAAACAGCCTACAACAGCCTGCAAACAGCCTAGCAAATAGTTAAAAACAGGTAAAAAACAATTATAAATCAGTTACAAAACAGTTGACTAACTACTCTCATTTGATTTTCAAACAATTAGATAACAACAACATCAACTATAACAACAGAAGCAATATGTCCAACATTGAAATGGATGCAATGAAAGTGATTAAAGATTTTAATGGAAAATTACCCAAACCTCTCCTCACAAAAATGAAAATGCGGACCAATGTTCTTTACCCGATTAAAAGTGCTCAACGTAAGAAGACCAGCTATGGAACTTCCCTTGCCCTGGAACTTCAGGATTATATTCTATACCTACCAGAACGATACTCAACTTTAGATGATAAAACTATTGATGTTATAAAAGATTGTAATTTTTCTGTTTTAAAAAAGGATGATAATAATTTATACTTGGAATTAAATAAAGTTTTGAAATCATGAAAATTTATATATTTGCATTACTTTAAGCTAAATTTTCAATAATAAAAAATTAAAACTTATTCAAAACTCAATCACTTGTGTATAAATATTAAAATTACAACCCCATTTCTCACAGTATCAACTGAGTGCCTGAGAAAACTAGAGCAATGAAACGTCAACTATTAAAACAGTTGACAGAAAGTAGAAATACTTTAAGAAGAAAATTCAATGAATTAAAACAAATTAAAAATGAAAATGCTTTAAATTTGGAAGAAACTTTTAAACCGATTACAGCTCCTTTAAACGAAATTCTTGCTGATAATAAAAAACTTAAAAATTCGTTTAATGAAAAAGTAGATGAGAAAACCAAGCCGGTAACGAAAAAGAAAGACCTTGTCTCACCTAAAAAAGCTGATAGCATTAGTGATAATGAAAGCGATGATCAATTTTATTCACAAGAATCTGATATAGATGAAGATGATTATGAAAATGAAACTAGAAATTCTATTTCTTATAAGTCTGAAGAAGAAGATGAAGAAAATGTTAGCGGAGAAAGAGGGGTGGGTTACGATCTTAACATTAGCAAGTTAAAGCGGGAAAAAATTTTAGATAATAGTTACGGCCCCAGAAAAGAAAATAACATATTAATGTTGGGAAATAGTACACTTAAAATTGGAAAAAATAAAATGGAATTGTCAAGTGGAAATTCATGGGCTTTAACAAATGATCTATACTCTCTTATTTTTCATAATACACCCAGTGGCTATACTACAAATGATTTAGAAACATATAAAAAAATTTTAATTGAGAAAAGTGCTCACAAAAGATACTATAATCCAGATGGACAAATAAAAGGAAATCGCTCAAATAAATATTCTTCAATTATTAGGCCTCTAGTGTTAACAGCTTCCCCACCCCCATCTTCATCTAATCAAGTACACACTGGTTCTGCGTATATGAAGCTTCAGCAATTAAAGCCCACCTATGTTTATTGGAATAGTGTCAATGAGCTCGTCGATAGATTACATCTTCTGAAAGCTTCTGAAGCGGCTGGAAACAATAATCATAGAAATGAAATTATTTCAATTATAGAAGAGTTGCGAGAAGCAAAAATAATTTATTAATAAAATAGAAAGCGTTTTTACATTTATAATTAATATTAAAATGTCTATTGACAAGTTTGGTCATTTTTCAAATGACAGAGATTTTTCATCAGTTTTCAAAAGAGAACTTGAAAGTTTAACTGGTGTTTATCTTGATACAGATGGACATTTAAATTTACAAAACAAAAGAATAAAAATTCATCAAATCCGATAAATGATCGTGATTGTGCCACTAAAATATATATAGACATGGAAATTAATAATGTTAAATTAGTTCAATTGGATTCCATTAACAAATCATTTGAACATCGAAATAAAAGGGTTTCAGATCTGGAAACTAAAGTAATAAAAATGATTACACAATTGGAAAATGTAGATATTTTGATTAAAGACTTAATTAATAAAATTGAAAATATTAATGGATACATAAACTCAAATTTGAAAAACCCACCACCTAATCTTCACACTCGACAAATGGAAATTGAGGGAACATTGCTTCGAAAAAGTCCATTCGCACACCGTGAAAAAAATCCGATGACTGATTTATTTGAATCTTAAATATAGTACTCACTCACCATTTATATTTATAATTAAAATGTCACTCGACAAGTTTGGTCATTTTTCAAATAATGAACGGTATTCTAGAGAAATTGAAAAAGGATTGGTTAAATTTCAAAGCTTACTCACTGATTCCGATTCTAATTTAAATCTCCAGAGAAAAAGATTTAAAAATTGTTTATCGCCCATTAATGAACATGATGTATCAACGAAGACTTATGTTGATGTTGAAATAAGTAAAGTATTGAAAAATATATCTACAGAAATTTCAATACAGCCACAGAAACAAGCAGTTTTTAAAGTGAAACCCCGAATAAATAATATTGAGAACAAAGTCAATGAAATTACTTTAAAAATTGAGAATCATACGAAAACTATTCAAAAGATAATGGGAGATCTGAATGAAATAGAAAATAACATTATCAGTTATTTAATATTTCCAAAATCGAAATTAAAAAGTGAAACAATATATAAAGAGCAGACCCCTTTCATACCAAATAAATTAAAACTATGAGTAAGCGAGATATTGTGAATGAATGATTTATGGCAAGCTGATTTAGTTGAAATGGGAGCTTATGCCTCAACTAATAACGGCTTTAGATATTTGCTAACAGTAATAGATACATTTTCTAAATATGGGTGGGGGGAAGCAGTGAAATCTAAAAATGCTGTAGACGTCACAAAAGCAATGGAAAAAATATTAAAGTCTGGTCGAGGGGTACCCAGAAATTTACAAACAGATCATGGCAATGAATTCTATAATAAACAATTTAGAGAATTAATGATGCGATTTAAAATTAATCATTACTCAACTTTTAGCGTACTAAAAGCATCAATCGTAGAACGTTTTAATAGAACATTAAAAGAACTCATGTGGCGTGAGTTCAGTTTCAATGGAAAATATGTTTGGATTCAGATGTATAAAAATCTAATTGAAATTTATAACAATAGGAAGCATAGAACAATAAAAATGAAACCGATTGACGTCAACGCAACCAATGAAAAGGAGCTTTTAGCGACGGTCTACAACCACCGGAAAGTATTTATAAATACAAAGTTAAAAGAAGGGGATTTTGTACGTATTAGCCGATACAAGCACTCATTTGAAAAGGGTTATACACCTTCTTGGACAACAGAAATCTTTAGAATACGTAAAGTTAAAAATTCTTCACCACCCACATTTCTTCTTCAGGATTTAAAAGGCAACCCAATAGAGGGTGGATTCTATACAGCAGAGATAAAGAAAACATTGTACCCGCACACATATCTTGTTGAAAAAATATTGAAGCGGAAGGGGGATCGTGTGCCTGTGCGTTGGCTCGGTTTTCCAGAGTCAGAAGATAGCTGGGTCCATAAAAACGAAATTCTCTAAATAAATTGATTTTGTATGCGTAGAGGGCAGCGCGTGTGGGTCAATGTGTGTGGACGGGGAGGTGCGTGTGCTTGTGCGTTGGCTCGGTTTCTTAAATTCTGAAAATAGCTCAGTACACGAAAACGAAATTCTCTAAATAAATTGTTTTTTATATGCGTAGAGGGCAGCGCGTGTGGGTCAATGTGCGTTTGCTTGTGCGTAGTATATATATTCATTTAAAAGACCGAAAATAGCTGGGGAACATGAAATTGAAATTCTCTTGATAATTGTTTTTGTTTGTATGCGTGTGTGAATATATGTTTTTTGTGCGTTAATTTCTTTGTTCTTCTTCAATATGAAAAGGGCGAACGAGTTTTCAGTTTCCAATCAGTTGTCAGCTATTCTCACGATGGAAAAGAACATAATGTTTTTCCATACGGTCTTCGTGTTCGGGGTTTTATTTCTTACGGTTAACTCCGCTCCAACAAAATATACTATAAAACCGTATATAAATATAAATTCATCAAACGAGTATGAATTTTTAATAAATATACCAAATAGTGATAAATTCATGAAAATTGAATTTAATTTTGAAATTTTAGAAGATTCTAAAATTTATAAAAACATTACCGAGGATGGTATAATTTTAAAACAATTTTTTTTTTTTTTTTTAATTCCTCTTATTCCTCTCGGGAACTTAGGGCTTCTACGAGAGCCTTCCATCTAACTCTATTTTGAGCTATCTGTTTTGCATTTTCCCATGTGCTGTCTATTTGGGCTAGTTCTTGGTGAGCGGTTCTTCTCCAGGTTGCTCTTGGCCTTCCTACTCTCCTGCTTCCTTGGGGGTTCCAGTCCAGTGCCATCCTCACTATGCTACTAGGGTTTCTTCTGAGAGCGTGCCCTATCCACATCCATTTTTTCTTCCTTATTTGGGTGTGTATCGGGGACTCGCCTGTAACGCGCCACAGTTCTGTGTTGGTTATTCTGTTTGGCCAGAATACCCCACATATGACTCTCAGGCATTTGTTGCTGAAAGTCTGCAGCTTCTGCGTTATCTTCTTCGTGGCGAGCCATGTCTCACTTCCGTATAGTAGTATGGACTTCACACACGCATTGTAGATCCTGAGCTTCGTTCGTCTGCTTATTTGTCGGTCTCTCCATATGCGGTATAGTCTCCCAAATGCTGATCGGGCTTTGCCGAGACGACTGGAGACATCATCATCCACTCCACCACTGTTGGATATGATGGTGCCAAGGTATGGGAAACTGCTGACGAACTCGATCGGGTTCCCATTTATGATGATGTTTCCTTGGCTGGAGTGGTTGAAGCGCATAGCTTTGGTTTTCGCTACGTTTATCTCAAGTCCTACGCTGCTGGCTATCCTGACGAGATCGTCACTTTTCCTCTGTATGTCGCCGAGTCTGTGCGATATGAGACAGATGTCGTCTGCGTAGTCCAAGTCCTCAAGGTGTCTGGTGAGGTTCCACGTGATTCCGCGCTTGGACGAGCATACTTCGCTCATTAACTCGTCGACTACGATGTTGAAGAGGAGTGGTGACAGCGGGCATCCTTGCCGAATTCTGGTGTTCGTCTGGAAAGGTGCACTAGTTTTTCCATTGTGCAGTACCGCCAGGTTGGCATCGTCATACATCGATTTAATGATGGCGATGAGATTCGCAGGTACTCCTTTTCTTGCAAGTGCTCGCCATATTGCTGCTCTTTCAACTGAGTCGAACGCCTTCTTGAAGTCGATGAACAGGAGGTAAAGCGGGGCTCTCCATTCCACAGCTTGCTCGGTGATTATGCGTAGTGTATTTGCCTGGTCTACGCAACTCCTGTGTGGTCTGAAGCCTGCCTGTTCGTCTCGAATTGTTGGCTCAATTTTTTCCTGGAGGCGTTCGTTCAGAAGTGTAGCTAAGATCTTGTAGCTGGTGTTGAGCAGGGTTATCCCTCTCCAGTTGTTGCAGTCACTAAGGTCGCCTTTCTTAGGAAGCTTCACAATGATTCCGCTTTTCCAGGAGTCTGGCACCGTTCCGCCTTCCCATATGCGTGAGAAGTGTGGATGCAATGTTTCAGCCATCAGTTGGGTGTCAACTTGAAGCAGTTCGGCTGGGATGTTGTCTTCGCCAGCTGCCCTGTTGTGCTTCAGCTTCTTTATTGCATTCACAATTTCTCTTACATTCGGGGGTGCAGAGGGTATCCTGCTACTCCCACTTGGCGGCACAACACTCCTATAGTCTTGAGCCACGTTTGGTGATGTGGTGTGGCTAATTCCCATGAAGTGTTGGCGCCATCTTCGGATTTGTGCATCATCATTGGATAGGAGGTTACCGTCTAGATCTCTGACTGGTTTGTTCTGCCTGTGATTGGTACCTGCAATTCGTGCAATCTGCTGGTATAGCGAGCGCATGTTGTTCTCGCCGGCTGCTCGTTCTGCGTCTGTCGCAAGTCTATCCAGCTGTGCTCTTTTGTCCTTTCTGGCCGACCTTTTCACCGCTCTGCATAGTCCGCGATACTCTTCACGGTACTGTGTAAGCTGGTCCGCCAGGGGCTTCAGGTTGTTCCTCCTTCTAATCAGGTCCCAGGTCCCTTCAGATATCCAGTCCGATCTTCCGCGTTGTTGCAGGCCAAGTATTTCCTCCGCCGTGGTCCTTAGTTGTCTGCAGGTGCGCTCCCATGGGTGGCCTTCTAGGGGGATCAGCTGTTCTCGCAATGTGGACGTCATTCTCGTCTTCAGAGTAGAGTCGCTAAGGAGGTGCAGGTTCAGGGGGGCGCTCGCCGGTGTTGGCTGTTGCCAGTGTTCCTTGAGTGGTTGCGGTTGAGCTTTATGGAAAGTTCTCCAATGACCAGCTCATGATCACTGTCTATGGCTGCTCCCCTTTTGTTCCGTACGTCCAGTAGCGAGTGTCTCCATTTCCTGCTAATGCATATGTGGTCGATCTGGTTGCGCGTGTTACCACTTGGAGATGTCCAGGAGTATTTGTGGACGTCTTTATGTGGGAACAGCGTACAACATCCCTCTCCTTTTTCTTATGACAGATCTTAGTCCGGTGTTGTTGGGGCCTATTTTTGCATTGAAGTCACCCATGAGGATGTTAATGTCACCTTGCCGTAACTTGTTGAGGGTTGCTGTAAGGGCAGTATAGAAGTCGTCCTTGGTCTCGTCATTAGCGTCTTCCGTCGGGGCATAGCATTGAATGATGTTTATGTATCTAGCTCTACATCTGAACCTGGCGGTCATGATTCTATCAGAAATGGGTTCCCAGGAAACCAGTGCCTTCTTTATGCGCTTGGACACGTAAATTCCCACTCCATACCTGCTGCCGTCATTGTTGCCACTGTGTAGGACTAGATTGCTATCTGATGTTGTTGTTTCCCCACTGCCAGCCCACCTCATCTCGCTGATTCCAGCTATTGCAATGTGGAGTTTCTCCATCTCTGCCTCGAACTGTGCTAACCTAGATGGTTCTCTTAGAGTTCTAACGTTCCATTGTCCAATTCGTGTCCGTTTTGAAATGAATATGGTCGTCATCGAATTTGGGGAGCCGTTTATGTTTAAATTTCTCGTATTAGTTTCTGTAATCGGTTTAAGTTTTTCGACCGATCTGGTGATTGGCCAGATGCGGCTTATCCCAGTGGTGGGGCTGCCACCTGTCGCCATCGGGGAGTGGCGTCTACGGTGTTGTGTTGTTATCCGTAGAAAAGCGAACAGTCTGGTAACGCGCTCTCCCTGCTGGGTGTTGTTGCTGTTCGCAGGAAAACACAGGGTGCGCTTGGTACTATGTGGGTTGCCCCCGTTTTTTCTCCCATATAGCGAGGAGGGGGGGTGAGGCGGTGGGGCAAGTGGGAGTTGCCGAAAAATTGTTGTAATAGGCATTTTTATGTGGAAGAATACTTTCTAAAAGTTAGAAAAGTATTTCTGAGAGGAAGTTTTTATGGCCATGCTCTCGTCATGGGTGGGGTTGGGTTGAACCCACGACCCCGTGCTTAGCAGGTAGCTGCGCTATCCACTACACCACGAGGCAAAATATAAAACAATTATCGAGTGTAAATGAAAGTGAAAGTGAGAGTGCTACAATAACAGCAACAGCCACCACCACCAACACCACCACCACCACTCTTGTGACACCTACCACTCCAGCCGCTACTACGATCGCCAGCACCTCTACTATGACACCAGAATACACCCCGAAGCCTGTTACAAACACCACACCGATCTCTACGAATGAGATGATACTTGGAACATCACCTCCATCCACCACTTCAAAAACAATAACAACAACAACCAGCACCACCACTCCTGTGACACCTACCACTCCAGCCTCTACTACGACCACCACTCCAGCCTCTACTACGACCACCACTCCAGCCTCTACTACGACCACCACTCCAACCTCTACTACGACCACCACTCCTGTGACACCAGAATCCACCCCGAATCCTGCTTCGCCCATCACACCGATCTCGAGAAATGAGACAACAACAACAACAACAACTAGCAGTAAAAAGTCGACGAATGAGACAACAGCGATTCCTGTGACAGCCAATGAAAAAAAAAATATCGATGTCCCCTACTTCTACAGATGATATAAATAAAAATGAAAGAATAATGCAAGAGACGTCAAACCCATTAAAAGTAATGTTTGGGATTAATGACAATGATATTGATACTGTAAGTCGAATACCCATAAAAAGAAATATAACACATAAATTAAAAAATACAACAAGTAGTAATTCAGAATTTCAATTAACAAAAAGAGCAATAATTAAAAATTTCAAAAAAAATTTGATTGAACAGGAAAGAAAAATAGGAGGTCATTTTGATTTAGGACCTAGAGGTGTAAATAGATATTTCATTCTTAGCTATTCACATGGCAAGGTAGGAATTAAATGTCATTATCGATCTAGTCTCATTAAAAATGATAAAAGAAAAAAAAATAATAATAATATAACTCCCTCAACTTTAAAAATAAATTGTTTTGAATTTGCTGAAGCTTTAATAGCTCAAAATCTTATTAATGAAAGACGTAAAGATAACCAAATTAGAGCAGAGTTTGCAAGTGCTGCAGATAAAACGGTTTCAGAAGAAATTAATTTACAAAATCAAAATGATGGTTATGTAAATGATGAACCTCAAGTTCAAGGAATTAAGAATTCTGATGCCGAAAGAATTAACGGACTTTATTTAAGGAAACGTTATATTGCAGATGCTATGTTAGATGATTACACAGGCCGACAAAATTCTGACCCAGAAACCAGTATATACTTTTCCAAAGGTTTTCGGTGCGCTGAATCCGAATCCGAAGTCGAAATTCCCGAATTGGCTCTGGTTTCCGAGATATCCTAACCTAAAAGTGCAAAAACAGCGTTTTCTGCCTATATTTGAGGTTATGTAGCATCGAATTTGTTCTTTTACTGAAAATACTAAATAAACCATCTTAAAGTATATCCCTTGCACTTTCAAATACTGTTGAGCTTGATTAAATATCTCTTTTTTTCGCTGAGATATCGTATATTGAAATTTTCATGTTAACGAATTTACCTCAAAAAAAAACATTATGGATAGGCCCTATGAAGCAAACATTCTTGCACATAAAACAGCTTAAATCTGTTACTCGGGGGTTTTTGGGGTCGATGATCACGAATCCGGACTCAAATTTTCAAAATTCAAGATGGCGGATCCAATATGGCGGACCAAATTCGTAAAAAGTTACTGAATCAAGCTGAAACTGGGTATATGGGGGTCTTCGGGGTCTGTTTACCAAACTGAGATAAAATTCTGAAATTTGATGATGAAATTTGATGTTAGATTTTTATTTTTGTAAGTAAAAAATACAATATGGCGCCCATAAAACGACCATAAACGAAATCGCGGGGAATGTCAGGCAGCACTCGACATAGAATATTCTATATCAATTTCAAAGTACGATATCTCAGCGAAAAAAACAGATATTTAATCAAACTCAACAGCATTTGAAAGTGCAAGGGATATACTTTAAGATGATTTGTTTAGTATTTTCAGTAAAAGAACAAATTCGATGCTACATAACCTCAAATATAGGCAGAAAACGCTGTTTTTGCACTTTTAGGTTAGGATATCTCGGAAACCAGAGCCAATTCGGGAATTTCGACTTCGGATTCAGCGCACCGAAAACCTTTGGAAAAGTATATACTGGTTTCTGGGTCAGAGGGTCGAGCTGATTTTGTCGGCCTGTGTTATTTAAAAAAAAAGAAATGGAAATATCAAATGAAAAAATAAAAGTTTCAAACATAAATGAGTTTGAATCAATTCTTAATGATCAAATTGAGTAGAGTTATTTCTTTTACAGAGCATAAAAATAAACAAGGGTTACATCGGGGATAAATTGAATCATGGAAATGGAATAAATGATATGAAAGGTGAGTAAAATATAAATTTTTTATTAATTTAAATATTATATTAATTATTTTTTTCTGTTTTTTTATTCTTATTTTCTTCTATAGATAAAACTATGGGAGAATAATATGATGAAGAAGAAGAAGGGGATGACGAAGATGAGGAAGCAGATTATTCACATATTTTAATTGAAAATAATGAAAATAATGATATTATTAATGCTGTGGGTGGAATAAATAATTATAAACAGCTCTTACCTTTAAATTTAGAAGAAGAAGATGAAAACCCACCCCTCCCTCCACTTGTTAATGAAAATCTTTTTGATAATGAAGTAATTTTTGCTCAAGGTGGAATTAATAATTACACACAAATTGTAAAATCCAACATTGAAGATTTTTTTATCCCAATCAGTAAAAATGATTATGTTTCAAATTATATAATATGTTTTTAATGTTCTCGTTTTATTCAAAATATTTGTTCTTAAAATTATATAAATACATTGTTATTACTAATATTTTTAATTTAAAAAAAATTTTTATATTGTTTACAAATTTACATTGGTTGTTTTAAAATAATAAAAAAATTATATACATTGTTATTACTAATATTTTTAATTAAAAAAAAAATTTTTATATTGTTTAAAAAATTGTCAATTGTTCTTAGAATTAATTACATATTTGTTTGTTTGATAAATGATTTTTAAATAAAATAAAATTATATTGCTTTAACAAATTTACAAAGTCTTTGTTTAATCTTAAATTAATTCATCACTTTTTCTTATATTAAAACAATCTAGTTTGATTTCTTCAATTTCTAATTCATTTTCATCATTTTTTATATTTTCTGAATATTTATTAAGTTGAATAGTTTGTTGTACACTTCTATTTGTAGATTTCTTAATTTCTTTTATACTCTCATTACATACAAAAATATTTGCTTCTAATACTGATATTTTCTTCTTTAAATCTTCTTCCTGTTTTTTATAGTGTCCATATGCCATAGTCTCAATTTTATTAGGTTCTATAATTCGTTTATCATCTTTACTATTTAGTATAATTTTATTACACCTAATAGTTGATAAAACATGATTGGAGGAACGTATCATTGCCATTGTACCACTGACAGACTCCTCCGATAATAAACACTTTTTATAATCAGTAAAATCTATTTTATCAACAGCGCTTCTTTTTACACCTTTCGATTTTTTAATAGTTTTTTCTTCAGTGCTACCAACACCATTTGAAAATTTGAAAGAATACATTTTTGAACGTAAACCAACAAATTCAAGCATAGGTTTCCCATTAAGTTCATCTTTGAAAAAACCCAACTTTTTCTTATTGGTTTTAGGGAAATTATATTTATTAGCTAATTCATCAGAAAATTCCGAAGTATCAAAATATGGCTCTATATCATTTTTAATGTCGCTATAAAAGTCATCAGTTTTAATTGAATAAATAAATGAATCTGTATCCATATAGTTTAATTGTATTTTTTCATTGAATTTGGGTTTCATATAACTATAATGAAAATCATACATTTTTAATTTTGAAATTTCTAAAATAACAAAACCTAAATATAATGGTTTGTCATATAAAACATTTAATCGACTCATTTGAAAAGCATAAAAATGGTCAGAAAATTGTTTAACACTATGGAAATTGTATTTTGCTATAAGGGAACGAGCGCAATTTCTTTTTCGCCCCACACCATCATTTGAAGATGCACTTTCCCATTCTGATATTAATTTAATATCAACTCGGTTATCAACATTTTCAAAACACTTGCCAAAAACCGCATTGTTTAGAAGCTTAAAAAAGTCTTTCTCAAATGTATTCTTAGCATTTGTTCTGTGGAATGTGTTGAGATCGATATAATTCTTAAGCCACGGTTTCTGGAAGAAACGAAGACCTCTATGGATTTTTGTCAGTATTAAACCGTTTTGTAAACACTGTTTCAAATTTCTATAATGGATAATATATTTTTCCTTATCTCTAAGATCAGCTATTAATTTTTTTACTTTAGCTGATGGTGTTGGTAGCTGATTACTACAGCAAAATGGTAAGTCATTATGGCTCTCATGTAAACCAAACGGATATTCCAAATCCACTTCGAAAATGTAACCATATTCGGAATTATCTTGAATATCTAAAACATTTATTTTATCAAGATATTTATCCTCTATCCATTCAAATCCTCCATATGGTAAAGATTCGGACATGGCCCAACCATATAAATTGTTAGCATCAAAATATGATAAATATATAGACTCTTTTTTGTTATCATAAGAATCCAAATATTTATGATTTGCTTTGGAATATCGTTTAGTACATTGCACTAGACCACCGCGAATACCTGATTGTACAAATTTAACTTGATCTATATCTGTTAATAATTGTAATTCTATTTGTGTATATTTCAACATCGCCTCCCACGATAAGCCAGGAATAGTGTAAAAATGTGCAGGGTCTAAAGAATGAATTTTCATACAAACATATCTAAAGTTTTCAAAAACATCTGACAATAATAAGACATCTGTTTTTAAATATAACTCTAAATAATCTTTTAAATTATTACATGAAAATTTTTTCCAGACCCTCTGTGCATGAGCATAGTTTTCTAGAGAACAATTAGATTCAGTTAAAGAGCTATAGAATACTTCCCGGGGAGGTAGAGAAGTTTCTGTTAGCCTCTCAACTGAATCCAAATATTCATAAGGAAATACACCCTTACGTCTCATTAATGCAAAATCTTCCAGGTTTTCAAAATAGGATTTTGTTATTTTTAATTGATCATCTTCAAGGTTAGAAGCAAGTGTTTCTAAAGAGGATGACATGAAACGGAACGAATCAAGGAAGCGAATTTCAAAACGTTCCCCTTCATCAGTTGTTATCATCTTTGAAAGGGAAATATATTTTTCCTTATTCGAAGGGATAACTGTCATTTCTCCAGGTATTAGAGCCAAGTGTTTAACGAACAAATGGCAATCGTAACTTATGAAATTATGGAAAAGACTGGAATAAAATGGGGGGCTTTATATTTTAAATTGCATGAATTATGTGCAGCACCTCTAAATTTACCAGTAAAATGGCAATGATCCCTAACCCTGTCTAATAAAAGGGGGCTATGGCATATATGACATTTATCACAACGTTGGAATTCTTGTTCCTCATCCTCAGATATTTGGATGGGAACTTCTTTTGAAATAAAATTAGTATAAATATCTTTTAAATCACTAATGAGAGAATCTAAGAAATGTTTCCCTGCTTCTATTGTTGTTTCTAACTTAAATCTATTTAAACTATTATCATATGCACACTTTATATAGTATGCATATGCTATTGGTACATGAATATTTAAATTAAATAATTTATCGCTAATCGCCTTCTCATCGGGTTGAAGTATGGCTTCAAAGTCTGCATACACTGTGAAGGGGACCATAACCTCCTTGTGTACATTTTTATAGCGGAGAATAGAATTATATGGATCAGGTACTCGAGATACCATTTTACCACAGAATTCTAAATGCCTGTCCGCACATTTTTTATTCCGAGAATTATTAAGACATCTATCGCAGAAAAACAGTTTACTTTTCCCTTTACCGATCTGAGAGCTAATCAATCTAAAATATGAAACAATAAGACAAAAAATGCTATTAGCTAAAATCTCAAACTATTTTATATGTATAATTATATAATAATAAATAATATTTTAAATTGCAAAAAAACAAAAATAAATAAATAAATAAATAAAATTAAAAAAAAAAAAAAAAAAATATAATTAATATAATTAATATAATATAAAAAGACTCACCCTGATAGATTTTTTATCCATGTGTGTGCTTTATCATCATCCTCCAGAAGCAGCATATAAATATGCTTAGATTTTACCTCAGAAGGGTAAAAAATTGGTCCATCGATGAGACCTTCATTATATCCATAGACAACTACGCTAATTTCCTGATTCCTTTTCATAAAATCTCCCGTTTTATGTGGGTTGAAGGGGAATTCTAATCCGGTAAAATCCAACCGCATTCCATCTTCCAAAATAATGACATCCTCCTCTATATCCACATGGTATGAGCTGCATCTACTTGCATTCTTTTCCTTATTCACAAGCGCAGCAATCAAGCTCCATTTAAAACAGTATTCATCTGTTTCATTTTTCACATTCACAATTGAATGTTTCTTTTGTAGAGAAGGGGGCAGCTCGATGAAAGATGATCCTCTTATTGGGGAATATTGGTTTACATTCATCTCAAGACGAGAGATGTGAACCAAAGTCCAGCTACTATCTCTCTCTTGGAACTCATCCATTTTTCCAATTATTTGCTCCGTATGTTCCTCGTATTCGGATTGTATATCAGAGTACATGAAGAGAATTGTAATTTTTGTTTAAAATGATTTCATCTCCATGCACTCCACTTCATCTTTTATTAGCTTATACACTCCGAAAAGTTCATAATTCACTTTTACGGATGTGAAGCTTTCCAAAATTTTCGATAAATGAGGCAATAATGCCTCTCCAGCCTCTTGTAAGAATACTTCCGGGAATTTAACTCCAACCTCAGCATTCTCATAGAGGTAGTGGAGGATTCGTCCTTGGAATCCAACAGCCACTTTCTTAACCCGGGAATCTTCGGGCTCAATTACCAACATCTTGTGTCGCTCCGTGCGCACATGTTGGTGCCAGGCAGCGATGGAGTTAAAACTCAAGTTGCACCTTTCACAATATTTATTCATGTTTATATTTTTTGATTTTGGTTTTGTTTTTTGATTTTTTTTTTTTTTTGTTTCTTTTTGGTTTTGCACAGCAATTTTCTGTGTTTATTTTTTGATTTTTTAGTCACTTTTATTTGTTTAAAGTCACAGTATATTTGTTTAAAGTCACAGTATATTTGTTTATTTTTTCAATCACTTCAGGTTTACCACTTTTAAAAAATTATTTAAAAGACCGAAAATAGAATTAATACCGAAATGACTTTCGAGAAATAAATGCGTACGCGAGTGATAGTTTTTTAGAACTAAAACCACTTTTCAAATTCTTCTTCAAACGAAAACTTTTTTGGGGGGTCTTAGAATGTAACGACTTTCCCTTAAGACTTTCCCCTACGCATAAATAGAAATAAGGGGATGTTCAAATTCGTTCGTTATGTAACGACTTTCCCTTAAGACTTTCCCTACGCATAAATAGAAATAAGGGGGTGTTCAAATTCGATCGCTTCCTCCAAATTCTTTCGTATTTTTGTTCACATGCTTAGAACGGCTAACATCCCCCCCCAAAGTTATGTTAACACAGGTCAGGACTGCAGCTGGTAGATAGGCACGGGTAGGTAAAGGCACGGGTAGGATAGCCAAACGGCTAACATCCCCCAAAGTTATGTTAACACAGGTCAGGACTGCAGCTGGTAGATAGGCACGGGTAGGTAAAGGCACGGGTAGGTCACCGAGAAGATCCCCCTTCTTAAACATAATTTCACAAGATCCACCCTCCTAAACACACTAGCACGAGATATGCACAAGCTGCTGACCCACAAGCCGGACAGGCACAATCCGGATACGCACTAGCACACACACCTTATCCCTTTAACCCATTTACCAGCAAATTCACACACCCCACAACACGCGTGACTGATCATGATCACACATGCATAAAAATTTAGACACCCCAAAACCTTTCCCACCAATAATTAATTGATTTATTATGCTAATTAGGACACCTGCACTCCCCCGTGTGCACGCATGCGTGACTAATTACCCCCATTACCCCCACCCCTCCGTGTGCACTCTCCCATGACTGTGCCAGAACCCGCAAAAAGAATCTACTCTCGGCCTGGCGTTTCCTCCTTGTCCCCGGGTCTGGTCGACTCCTACAAAACAAATTAATTTATATCCTCCGTCCCTACTCGTCCCTAACATGTCCCTAACCACTCACCTGCTAGTTTCGTCGATCTCACTTTTTTTCTTTTCTTTTTTTTTTTTGTTTATTTAACTTTTAATATATTTCAACAAAAATCTATGTCCCGTGGGCGAAGGTAAACTTTTCTTTTCACTCGGTCTTATTTTTGAATCCGTTGCCGTTGCGCACTCACGTTCCACTCTCGCGCCTCGAACCAACCGAGCAAAAGCAGATCGAGAACACGCGATTTCGAACTCCGTTAGGTTCGCTATTCCCTTTTATCGGGTGAACGAACCCGAGTTCGAAATCTATTGGGATTGGCTTCGGTTGGCAGCCTGTTTACCCGTGCTGCCCATCACCGATCTATCGATGTTCGCCGCTTATGTCTGGTACTACCCAATTTGGCACTCTATCGAAAGTTGCCCCCATTAATCGGTCCAACGGACACAACACCACACTGACATTGGTCAATGAAAGGAAAAACAAATGGCAGTGAAAAATGTCCGTATTTCGGCTTTTTCGCAAGACAGAAAGACCACTGACGTGCAGGATTAGCGCAGGACATTGGAATCATTCAGCGCCCAACGCGGGAGACCACCCACGAACCTGAGATCAAGAATCCCACCGGCATCCTCACATAGTGCGCTGTTCCAGCGTCACCCTCCAGAGCAAGTGATTCCGTTCGTTCACAGAAGTCCGATTTATACCCTTCTTTTTCTTCCAGGTCCTCATCGTTGGTCGTATCTCCTTCCAAGCTTGTTCTACTGCTTCAGATCTTTTACGTGGAACACCCCTGCCAGTTTCCCATTCATGTCTTCCACCTCATACATATGGTTGCCTATGGGCCTCCTTATCCGGCATTTCAAAAACTTCCTTGCAAACTTTGTGTTGAAGCACCTTCCGAAGTCGCTCAGAACATGATTCCTCCTGAACGCTTCCTGCCCGGGGCGAAACGTGACTTCTCGTGTCCGACGGTCGAAGTACCTTGCGCTGGTTTCATGCGCCTCATGCAGGTTCCTCCGTATTGAGTCTCTCAGCAGTGCCATCCTTTCTCCTGACTCCAATCCCTCGAGCTCATTGTCCTCCAGTGCCCGTAACCTTTTCGCCAACTGGTAATCGGCCCCACTGAAAAACATGTTTTGCCCAAGTATACTTGTAGCGCCAGGATAATAAATAAATAAATCTAAATCTAAATCTAAAGTCGATGTAAATCTTTTGGAATGGACGATACGTGACGGTTTCACCACCCAGTCCTGGCTTCGGGCCTCCATACAACGGCTTTGTCTCCTTGCAGACCTTGCAGTCCCTGACGTAGC
Organism: Drosophila aff. chauvacae BK-2020; assembly: GCA_018903765.1. Lineage (NCBI taxonomy): Eukaryota > Metazoa > Arthropoda > Insecta > Diptera > Drosophilidae > Drosophila > Drosophila aff. chauvacae BK-2020. The sequence continues at coordinate 38,652 of JAEIGO010000821.1, read as the reverse complement.
TTCGTACCTGGGCCACCATGCCTGGCCAATGGAAGCATTGCCGTAAGCGATGCAGGGTTTTCGCTATTCCTCCATGTTCCTTCGTTGGTGATGAGTGAGCTTGCTCGATCAATGCATAGCTTGTGACGTGGTTTCTATAGCCGGCCGGCAGTCGGTTGTGTAAACAAGGACGTCCCTGGCGGTGATACGCGGCGATCGCCTGGCTTGGCGATCGACCGTTGGTGGGACTAGCGACCGCACGATCTGGCAACTCTGCACGATTTGGCAACTCTGTCAACTTTGACCGATCTGGCAACCCTGGTGAATTCGGCTGATCTGGCAACCCTGGTGATTTTTGGTTGATCTGGCAACCCTGGTAATTCCAGTTGATCTGGCAACCCTGGCGATTTCGGTTGATCTGGCAACTCTGGCAACCGGTCAGGCAACTCTGGCAGCTCTGGCAGCCGATCTGGCAACCCTGGCTAGAAGCTCGTGGGACGAGGGGGCGGGGGAGTCATGGGAATCCTCGGGACACTGGGGCTTCTCAGGCCTCCTCCTCCGGATAATCGCGAAGGCTCCGGGGTTTCTACTACTCCGGATGACCGCGGAGGCTACTGGGGTTAATGGGCAGGCCAGTAGCGCAGCGTCGTGAGCTCGGGAGTTCCGGTGCGGATGCGAGTCCAAACGCAGAGGAACTGTCGGGCCACGCAGCTTACGCCGGCAGAGGATCGGGATGAGGAGGGAGCAGGGGTGCGGACTCGGGAGTTTTGGGCGGATGAGAATCCAAACGCGCAAAGTTCCCGGCGTGCTACCCTAGGTAAGCATGCATGGGGTGAGGGGGAACAGAGGCAGTCGGGTTGGATAAAAAGGCGCTAAGACTTTGTTGCAGTAGTAAGGGTTTTATTTTATTTCAATAATCCACTGCCCCTGGCTGCGGCCAAGGGGAAGGGGGAAACGAGTGGCTTACGTGCGCTAATTCTGTTGTCTGGTGCAGCGGGAAAACGCTGTCGCCGCTGATGCTCCGCCGTCTGCGGTTCGGATGTAGCGGGAATAAGGCTGTCGCCTCTGATTCTTAGTCGCGCACTCGCGCGTCTCTTGGTTGTCTGGTGCAGCGGGAAAAACGCTGTCGCCGCTGATGCTTAGTCGCGCACTCGCGCGTCTCTTGGAGCTTTCTTTTCTATCGATGCCGCGTGTTTTCTACGATCACTGGGTTTTTTCAACACACACGTCTGCTTCGTTCGAGACCGGAAATCAAAAAGCCACGATCTCCGGCTTAGTGGTCGCACCTCGTCGATCGCTTTTGTATCGATCTATCGTATCGAACTATCGGTGTTCTAGGTTGCCACCTGGGCACTTATGAGGGGTATTCCTTGAGACTTCGTGCCCCTAATGGATGGACTCCGTGTCCCTAATAAACTATGGATGGACTCCGTGTCCCTAGTAACCTTGTAAGCTTAATACTTAGTACTTATATATTATTTACATGTGCTGGAGGCGTGTAATATTAAGAGTTTGTATGACCCTTGAAAAAGGGTCGATACAAGCTCAACGACGCTGGAATCCACAACTTCCAACTGTTTTCCTCAAGCTCTGCCTTGCTGTTTGCCCTGACCCATTTAAAAACAAACCCATCTACCACTTTCAGATCTGGCCGCCGGTCTTTCTCTGCTTCTACCACGTCTCGTAGTTCACGATACTCCTCCGAATCAAACTCCAGCGTCTGGGATCCCAGCATCCAGTCATCTGTAGTATACGCACATATCGAGTACACACTGTAGGGACTATGACTCTTCGTCTTAGTCATTTAATAACAAAAGTCCAAGCAGAAGTAGGACATAATATGATCGCACACATAAAGTGTATGACCGATCAAGTGCAGTGTCAGCATAATAACGTATAACCGAATGTGCGCATATGACTCTCCCGCTTGGTCGCTGCCTTCAGCAACCAAGTACATAGGAATATACATAAGACAGCCGCTCCGCTGCCGGGCTTGCTGGCAGCGCAGTTGCGCGGCCCTTAGCTCTAATATATCAATAAGAACTTTGGACAATTCAATTAATAAAGACAATTTGAATGGGACTGACGTCCCCAACCAAACCAACTCGCTTATTACTGGCAATACAATTTATGGCGACCGTGACAGGACAAGTGATATGTGAAATGGATATGGATATGTGAAAAGAAGGATGTGGAACAAGTAGGTGTTCTCCTGACTGTGTGGACGGACGGTCCAAGACTCCAGCAATCAGCAAAAACTACTAAAGAAAAGGCGGCATAACGGACAAATTTATAAAATCTTACAATTCGTTTACGAGTTATTCTACGAGTTATTCTACTGCGAGTCGTGATTTGCAAACGCCCGACCCCATAACAGTAACACAAACAGTAAATCAAAATGACTGAAATGGCTGAGCACAAGCAAAAGAACGAGATCCCCGTTGCCGTTTGACTATCGGACTTCAGATCCGAAGATTGCATACTCCACCTAGACCATCCAACTGAAGAGCACCCAGGACATCCTCATCCCGGCGTCACTAGCCGAGAACATCCTTATGTGTAGCAGAAATTGTCTGTGCGAGGACCAGCACCGGCGCCGCCTATGCCCATAGGCCAGGACAACAGAAGAAGAAGACCAGTGTGGGAGGCAGACCGCCCCCTGTGCCTACGTGGGACAATCCACTAAGAGGGACAGCCTGTGCAGCCAGCACCGGAACCGCCCGGCGCGCCAAGTCGGGCCAAGGCAAATAGGACCGGCAGCGCTTCAAAGAGCGCCCAACTAAATATAATATTTTTTTTGTGCCCTGCGTGGCACTCAACCCTTTATGCACTACGTTGCATATTTGATTTAAATGAAATGTATTTTGTACGACCAAGCAGTTTTTAGCTGCGGGTTTAGAAATTTTTTTGAATAGGCAGGTCATAATATTTGTGAAATTTGTATAAAACACTAGATAAATCTCGAAAAATATAAAATTCTATGTCGTCGTGTTAGGCATATATATATATATATTCAGTACACATACCGTACGTCTATACATTTTTCGCACCCTTATTACATATACATAAAATCAATGAAAATGAACAAAAAAATAATAATGATAAGTTGATATCATAATGTTTTGTTTTGTTATTTAGCATACATGTAATTGTTTGCATACATGTGATTGGTTTTTTCTCTTTTCTAACCCGTCCTATGACGTATTCATGATTCTTCGCGCTCCTTTCCACGTATGTGGATAACCCATTTCGTAATTTTTTTTGTTGTTGTCAACTAGTATCACAAACCCAAAACTTAATGGGATTCTGGGCAGCTCTTCTCAAAATGGGGTCTTGGTGGAGCAGCGATAAGCCTGAAGTAAAGGAAGAAAAGGCGAACGTTATAAATAACGTAAAAGTAATAGACCACACTGACGATATTCAATCTTTGGGGACACCATTATTCATAATCGCTATCATACTAACAATACAATTAGTATTCAATATTTATAGTTGGCATAACAAGATACTAAAGAAAAAGTATCTGAAAAGGGCAAACGACCTAGACAAGGTCTAGTTAAAACGCGCACTTAATCAATATAATTATATTAGCAAGTGATGCACGATAAGATAAAAAAATGGATAACGTAACCCTAACAAAGAACACGGGCGTTAAGAAAAAGACCAACAAACGAGGTGGTCAGAAAAATTTCCTAAATAAAAAATTGAGGGAATTAAATAAAGCAGTTTACAGGGACAACAATGTCCAACCATGGAACACTAACGTTGAACTTAAAAAACAGATAGACGAAATACATGAAAAGTTACGTCTCTATAAGAATAAGGAATATAATTATATTAATCCTGTGTGCAGAAAAGACTGCAAGGGCCCGCTTGACGAGCCGAAATGCGAATATACTTGCCAAAAAGGACATAATTAGAAACTCTGTCATTTTGGTATAGATTAATTAAACATTTGATAGATCGATTTAAGCTATTTAAAAAAAAAAAAAAAAGTTATATGGCACAAATAAAGTTTTAATGATATATACATAAAATATATTATATGTTCATTTAAAATATTTGATTCGCATTTCTATATATATATAAATAGAGAATTTAAAGAAGAATAAGTATATACATGGATTGGCAGGAAATAAAAAGCAAACTTACCGAAATTAAAACAACTTTCGACAGATCATACAAGGGTTTGACTCGAAATAGAGAAGTGCAACAAGGCACTCTAAAAAAACACGCACAGATATTAGTGGGATGCTTTAATGAAGCACGCCAATTAATACATAAAGAAAGAGCAAGACTTACAAGAAGTCATTTAACACAGGCAGTTAAATTGCTTAACAAACTCCGAGAGAACTTGTTGAATGTCCGATCCAGACACAACTTGAATTTAACTATCCCTACGATATTAAGCACACCTGTAGTAGCTGAAATCGATGGGGATATTGAAAGCTCAGAGGAATCTGAATCGGAAATTAAAGAAGAAGATCTTCACGACCTTTCAATTCCAGCGGTAATAACATTACCTGAATTGCTGGAGGAAGAAAGCTCCGATTCCAATAATTCAAGATTAACGGAACAAAAACACAAAATGACAGACTCTGCCGCAGCGTCAAGGGAATATGTGCGACAAATTTCGTCCACAATACCTGAGTTTGACGGCAAAAAGGTAAATCTAAATCGATTCCTCACGGCTCTCCGATTAACAAATCTGACAAAATCAGATAATGAGAATCTAGCAGTAGAGGTAATCAAGACAAAGATAATCGGTCCAGTATCATACAAGGTTGAAAATGAAACGACAATTATCGGTATAATAAATGTATTGAAGGCATCAGTTAAAGGCGAATCGCCTGATGTCATTAAAGCTAAGCTGCTCAATACACAACAGCGTGGCAAAACTGCGACGCAATATACCACAGAAATCGAAAACCTACGTAGGTCGCTTGAGGCAGCCTACATAGACGATGGTTTAGATTATGGTAATGCAGACAAATTCGCTACCAAGGAAGCGGTATCTGCAATGATAAAGAATTGTGAGCATGGCAAGCTCAAAACAATACTGGAAGCAGGAAATTTCAACACCATGAATAGTGTGATTGATAAATATATACACTGCAGTACTGAAATGACCGGCAATTCGAATAGTGTTTTATTATATAATAACAGAAGACACTATCGAGGAAATAATAACCGAGAAAGTTACCACAACAGAGGTAATGGCCGAGGAAATTATAACAACTATAATAACAATTATAGAAGCCGGGGTGGTTACCGTGAAGGAAACAGAGGACGCGGCGGTAACCATTACAATAATAGAGGTGGAGGTTACCCAAGGGGTAACCAAACCCAAAACTATAGAAATAACCAATTCACTGGTAACTCTTTTAGTATTATAGATACAGGTGCAGAAATTTCTTTGCTTAAATGCAGAAATAATAATTTACATAATATAAATTCGCTGAATACAATTAGTATATCTGGCATAGGGCAAGGGGCAATTCAGTCCCTAGGTACTATAAATTTGGAAATATGTGCTGCAAATGCAGCAATATCATATGAATTCCATATCGTACCTGACAATTTTCCTATACCAGGGGATGGTATAATTGGTTTGGATTTCATTAAAAAATAAAATTGTATTTTAGAATTCAACGACCAAGAAGATTGGTTCACTTTGCGGCCCGGAAATTTCAGGAATATAAACATTCCTATAATACATTCACTAGATAATGAAATAGTTTTGCCAGCTAGATCGGAAGTTATTCGAAAGATTCAACTAACGTCTACTGACACACATGTTCTCATCCCCAACCAGGAATTGCAACCTGGCATTATAATAGCAAGTGCACTCGTAAGCACTCAGAACGCTTTGATTCGCATTATAAATACAACCAATAAAGACGCTATTGTTAACAGCGCAAACATAAAAAGCGAATCAGTAGATGACTATGATGTTTACAATGCAAATACAGACCATAGTGCACAAAGAACTTCAGAGGTATTAAAACTTCTCAAATTCCCGTCGTTATTTAAAAACGATTTAACAAAACTATGCACCGAGTATAGCGATATTTTTGGTCTCGAAACAGAAACCATATCAGCTAATAACTTTTATAAACAAAAATTGAGATTAAATGACAAAACTCCAGTCTACATTAAAAACTATAGAATGCCAGAAAGTCAAAAGCCAGAAATTCAAAGGCAAGTTGACAAATTAATAAGAGACGGCATTGTCGAGCCGTCTATCTCAGAATATAATAGCCCACTTCTCTTGGTACCCAAGAAATCACTGCCTAATTCGGCGGAAAAGAGATGGCGATTAGTAGTTGACTATCGTCAAATCAACAAGAAACTGCTAGCAAACAAATTCCCACTTCCAAGAATAGAAGATATTCTTGATCAATTGGGACGAGCAAAATATTTCTCGTGCCTAGACCTGATGTCAGGGTTTCATCAAATCGAATTAGATGAAAAATCAAGAAATATGACATCATTCTCAACTGCAACAGGTGCGTATCGCTACACGCGATTACCTTTTGGGTTAAAAATAGCCCCTAATTCTTTCCAAAGAATGATGACTCTTGCATTTTCAGGCTTAACGCCTTCGCAAGCATTTCTGTATATGGATGATTTAGTAGTTATAGGTTGTTCTGAAAAGCATATGCTTAAGAATTTAACCGACGTTTTCAAATTATGTAGACAACAAAATTTAAAGCTACATCCAGAAAAATGCACTTTCTTTATGAAAGAGGTTACTTATTTAGGTCACAAATGTACTGATAAAGGTATATTACCAGATGACTCTAAATATGAGGTAATTAAAAATTACCCTCAACCAGTAAATGCAGACGAAGCCAGACGATTCGTCGCATTTTGCAATTATTACAGAAGATTTATTAAAAATTTCTCAGATAAATCACGCCACTTAACGAGGCTTTGTAAAAAGAACGTACCATTTGAATGGACAAGCGAATGCAATGAAGCATTCGAATACCTTAAAAGGGAATTAATGAAACCAACACTTCTTCAGTACCCAGATTTCAGCAAACAATTTTGCATAACCACAGATGCTAGTAAACAGGCATGTGGAGCGGTACTATCTCAAGACCACAACGGTCAACAGCTACCAGTGGCATACGCTTCAAGAAGCTTTACACAAGGCGAAAGTAATAAGTCCACGACAGAACAAGAACTAGCAGCTATTCATTGGGCAATAAATCACTTCAGACCATACATATATGGTAGGCATTTTTAGTACAAAGTGACCATAGGCCACTATCATACCTTTTCTCAATGAGAAACCCGAGCTCGAAATTAACTAGAATGAGACTAGACTTGGAGGAGTTTGAATTCACAGTAGAATACCTCAAGGGGAAGGATAATCACGTTGCAGATGCTTTGTCCCGAATAACGATCGGAGAACTTAAAGCAATGAATAGACAAATTTTAAAGGTCACAACAAGATCTTCATCAAGACAGAAAAATACCTGCGCAGGTGAAAAATTGCATGAACCACAAACGAATGAATACATTTTAGAAAGGCCCAATATCTATCAGGTAATCAATAACATTGATGCCAAAAAATATGTTGTTCTCAAAATAGACAAAAATAAGTGTTTGTTAAAAAGAGGCAAGAATATTATAACACGTTTCGATATGACTCATTTTTATTCTAATGAAAAAAATCGATTTAGATCAGTTTTTTCAAAGGCTTAATGAAGAAGCAAGAATAAATAAAATCATTCGAACGCAATTGTCACCAAGTGAACAAATCTTCGAGTTTGTCACTATAAAGAATTTTAAAGAAAAAGGCAATAAAATATTAAAAAATTTAACAATAGCGCTATTGAACAAGGTGACTAAGATAGATAAAAATGATAAGGTTCAAATAGAAGCAATACTGTCTAAATACCATGACGATCCGTCAGAGGGAGGCCACTCAGGAATTTCTAGAACCCTGAGGAAAATAAAAAACTTTTATTACTGGCCACAAATGACGAGGGCAATAAGTAAATATGTTAAGACATGTTTGAAATGTCAGCAAGCAAAAACGCTAAAACATACAAAAACGCCCATGACAATAACTGAAACGCCAGCAACAGCATTTGATATAGTTTTGATAGATACCATTGGTCCACTTCCAAGATCAGAAGATGGAAATGAGTATGCTGTCACTATCATTTGCGATTTAACAAAATATTTGGTAACGGTACCCATACCAAATAAAAGCGCAAAGTCAGTTGCTAAGGCTATATTCGAAAAGTTTATTCTCAAGTACGGTCCAATGAAAAAAATCATAACGGACATGGGAACGGAATACAAAAACCAAATTATAGACGACTTGTGCAAATATATGAAGATAAAAAACATTACTTCAACCGCATACCATCATCAGACACTAGGAACAATAGAACGAAGTCACAGAACATTCAACGAATATGTTCGCTCGTATATATCTGTTGACAAAACTGATTGGGATGTATGGATACAATATTTTGCTTATTGTTTCAACACAACACTATCAGTAGTTCACGAATATTGTCCATATGAACAGTTCACAGACTTTGGCAAGTTAGACAGAATAGACCCCATTTACAACATGGATGACTATTCGAAAGAAGTTAAGCTAAGATTAGAAACAGCTTATATAAGAGCTAGAAATATGTTAGGAAAGGCAAAAGCCGATAGAAAAATAAATTATGATAAAAATGTTTGTAATTTTGAATTAAAAATAGGAGATAAGGTATTACTTAGGAACGAAACAGGTCATAAACTTGACAATAATTATTTAGGACCATATTTAGTTTCAGATATAGGAGATAATGATAATATTACAATTGTAGGAAATAAAAATAAGAAACAGATAGTCCATAAAGATAGGTTAAAAATTTTGAATAACTAATATATTTTGTAGAGTTGGCCAACAAAATAAATATATAATTATATAACCAAATAACACCATTAACAAATAAATAAAAAAAAAAGAGAAAAGAAAAACAAAAAAAAAAAAACAAATTACTTTAGATTGTTGTTAAATTTTAAACGAGGTAATTGATTTTATGTATTGTATAAAACAACAACAAAAAACTCCAACCAAAAAAAAAAAAAAAAAAAAAAAAAAAAAAAAAAGGTTTGCAACAAAATGTTTATAAATATATAACACACACACACACAAAAAAAAAAATTTTACATTTTAAATACAATTTTAATACATATATCTTATATATATAGAGCATTATAAAACATTTAATTAATTTGAAATTTCGATATACCATTTTTTCCAAAAAAAAAATTTATAATAATTAAAAGTATTTTAAAAGTTTTTAAAAATAACTTCATATATTACGTTATTTTTCAAAAGGAGGGAGATGTAGTATACGCACATATCGAGTACACACTGTAGGGACTATGACTCTTCGTCTTAGTCATTTAATAACAAAAGTCCAAGCAGAAGTAGGACATAATATGATCGCACACATAAAGTGTATGACCGATCAAGTGCAGTGTCAGCATAATAACGTATAACCGAATGTGCGCATATGACTCTCCCGCTTGGTCGCTGCCTTCAGCAACCAAGTACATAGGAATATACATAAGACAGCCGCTCCGCTGCCGGGCTTGCTGGCAGCGCAGTTGCGCGGCCCTTAGCTCTAATATATCAATAAGAACTTTGGACAATTCAATTAATAAAGACAATTTGAATGGGACTGACGTCCCCAACCAAACCAACTCGCTTATTACTGGCAATACTTCCTGGACCGATTCCACCATTCGAGACAGAGTGTCCGCCACAACGTTTTCCGACCCTTTCCGGTGCTGAATACCGAAGTCGTATGCTTGCAGTTTCAGCGACCATCTTGCTAGCCTTCCACTCAAGTCCTTCAAGGACATCAGCCACTTGAGACTGGCATGATCCGTGATCACGGTGAATGGCAGAAGCTCGATGTATGGCCGGAATCGTTTTATTGCTATCACAGCCGCAAAACATTCTTTCTCCGTCACGCTGTAGTTCCGCTGACAAGAATTGAGTTTTTGTGACATGAAGGCTATCGGTCGCTCTCCGCCGTCTTCTTCCTCCTGAAACCGCTCCCACTCCGGAATCCGACGCATCGCACTGGACGAAGAATTTCTTTGAAAAATCCGGGTGGGTCAGTACCGGGGCTGTCATAAGTGCCTTTTTCAAGGAACTAATCGCTTGCTCAGCCTCTGCAGTCAGTTTGAATTTTTGCCCCTTTTTTAGTGTGTCTGTTAGTGGCGCTGCAAGGTTTGCGAAACCTTTTATAAACCTTCTATACCATCCCGCCGTTCCCAAGAAGCTTCTCACTTCGTGCATACTCCTGGGTGTGCCGAGCTTCTGGATCGCCTCCACTTTCCTTGGATCTGTCTTTAAGACTCCACCGCCTATGATAAAGCCTAAGTATCGCAGCTCCTTGAAGCAGAAATGCAACTTATTCAACCCAATGGTTAAGCCCGCTTCCCTCAGAAGTTCCGATAACTCTCGGAGCGTCTCCAAATGCTCTTCGAAGGTCGGAGACACGATCAACAGGCCATCCAGATACATAAACACCTTCTCCCTCAACCTTTGTGGAATTACTTTGTCCATGAGCCGACACAGGCGTTGTGCCGCATTTGTTAGGCCAAATGGTATCGTCACGAAATGGTATAGGGGACGTCAAGGCACCGTAAAGGCCGTATACCTCCGGGTCTTCTCTTCTAGCTCGATCTGCCAGAAAGCATGCTTAAGGTCCACGCTTGATATATACTTCGTCGTATTAATCCGGCTCAGGATACCTTTGATGGTAATTTTATTTAGCTTCCTGGCATCCAGACACAATCTATTTTCCCGGGCTTTCTTACGAGTGTCATCGTATTACTCCAGGCGCTATCGCTCTCCTCTATCACGCCCAACCGGAGCATCTCGTCGATTTCCTCATAGATCAGGGACTGAACTGCTGGTGACACCGGATAGTGCCGATCCTTTACTGGTACTGCTCCTTCTACCAGATCGATCGAGTGCTTCATCTGGCTCGTTCTTCCCAGACCGTTCGCTTCAAACGTCAGGAAGGACTCGCAAACTCCTCGAAGTTTCTCCCTCTGCTCCTCAGTCAGGTCGTGCGGCTCGGGTTCCTCTTGTGTCTCCTTTTTCGGCGCTATCTCCTCCTGAATCAATTCTAGACTGAAAATTTAGATTTAGATTTATTTATTTATTATCCTGGCGCTACAAGTATAAAACTTTTAAGTTAATGCACCAGTCACAAAATGAGATATTACTAACTTAATACTAACATTTATTTCTTAAGTTTCTAGTGATTGTTACATATATGTTTTAAATTTCTATCGTTTGTTATATATGTTGTTTTATGTGTGTGTGGAAAGATACGTTTTGAGTTTGTTTTCGAATTGTGATGTGCCTCTTATTAACTTTATTTGATTCGGCAATTGGTTCCACAGTTTAATGGCATAAATTAGAAACTGTCTATCAGAGCTTGCAAGTCTTGTGCGTATACTAATAATATTGTTAGTCCGTTGTGAGGAAGAAAATCTAATTAAATCAAATAAATAGTCAGGTTGATGTGTTACTACAATTTTGTGGAGAAATAATAATTTCCGGGCCTATCTGGAAATCTCCACTCCCAAATACAATTCCTGTTCCAGCGATGGGCATAAAATCAAATTCACCATCGCCGTGTCTTGTTTGTATGTCATCGGTATGGTGACTTTGCCCAAGATCAATTGTTCTGCTCCGTTTGCTGCCTTAACCTTGGTGTAGTAGGGCTTCCAGGTGATATCCAGGGATTGTAGGAGTTCTCTGCAGCCTTTTCCCAACAAACTCACGGACGCTCCTGAGTCCAAAAGCCCTCGTATCGTTCTCTCTGAGATTTGGATCTCAGCATAAGGTCTTGGATCTGTAACTCTAAAGTGCCTTTTTACAGAATCTACGGACTGAGCTGAGCTCTGATCACCTCCCGCTGATTGCTCAGCTCCGGACAGTGGGCTTCTGTACGCCTGTGAGAAAGGCCTTACTCCCTCCTGGTTCGAACATATGCGCTTTCAGAAGAAGTCTTGAAAATTCCTTACAGCTACATATGGAGCTACGATCTGCTGAAGATGTGGAGGATGCTGCACGTCTCATAAATAACAAAATCCTCGACGCTGCTTCTGAGGCCTCCCCAAGCAGCAACGCTATCTCTCCCACCCGGAAGGATGTCATCACCCGAGACATCCTGCAGCTAATCCAACTGAAGCACAGGCTCAAAAAGGAATACACCAGGACTCTAAACAGGGATGTGCACAGAATCCATAGCAGACTGGCTAACCGCATAAGGAAGCTTCTGGTTCGGCACCGCCAGAGCATTCTGGATAAGGAGCTGGAGGAAGCCACACCCAACCACGACACCAATTTTGCCCTTTGGAGACTCACGAGCAGGTCCAAGAGGCAGGTAGCCCCGAAGTTCCCGATCCAAAAAGACGATTTCACTTGGGCTCGCACGCCGTTGGATCGAGCTGAAGTGTTTGCCGACAAGCTTCAAGAGAGGTTCACACCATTTGGAACTTCCTCGGAAGGGAGAGTTGACAAGGTCAAGAACATTTTGGAAGCTCCTCATCAAATGTCCTTGCCTGCACCCCCCATTCTCTTTTCTGAAGTAAAAGGAGGATTCATGCGATGAAAAACCGAAAAGCTCCATGGCCGGATGGGATCACGTCACAGGTGTTCAGGCTGCTTCCGGATCGGGCCATTTTGTTCCTGGTTTTAATCTTCAATGCTGCGCTTAAATTTGTAATGAATTGCTTGTCTACATATATTGTATATAGTAGTAGGGCTGTTGCTTGTTTTCGGTTGCAGCCTCGGCTGGAGAGGGAATCGGGGTTTCGTGCACTATGCTGCGCTCTGCGCTCAGCTCGCCGGTATTGGGGTCGGGGTTTTCCTATCCCTATAATCTCCGTTGGCCACCATTCATATCAAAAAGATAAGTGCACTTGACTGAAACTACTCTAATCCAAATAAGAAAGAAACCAAAAGAAAATGTGAATTTATCGAATTCCCTAAACTGAGTAAACAATAGCAGAGAATTAGGTGACCGCGTTGTGTTGTGAGTGATCGAGATGTTAGTGATCACTCGTTCCTCTATACCCTCCCGACCTTTGGAAATGTGTGGAACCTGGTGAACATTCCCCCTAAATTAAATCAATTAATCTTGATATTTCATTGGCATTATGTAATAGGACAAACTATTATTTATTTACAAAATCATTTTTATAGATTTATTATTACTATAGCTCACACGAGCATATATTCATATTAATCTTATTTCGTTTCCTAGGCCTAATTTTTATACCATGTACCGTAGGTACAAAGGTATATTAATTTCGTGCAAATGTATGTAACAGGCAGAAGGAAGCATTTCCGACCCCATAAAGTATATATATTCTTGATCAGCATCAACAGCCAAGTCGATATAGCCATGTCTGTCTGTCCGTCTGTCCGTCTGTCCGTCTGTATGAACGCCTAGATCTCAGCAACTATAAGAGCTAGAGCCACCAAATTCGGTATGTAGGTCGGAATGTTTTGCACGCAGATCAAGTTTGTTTCAGATTTAAAAATTTCCCTCCCACTCCCCCGCAAATCAATAAAAACGTTTTTCAGCCACAAATATTACCATAGAGCTTTCTTTTTGTGCATAGGCATGCATATGTAGAACGTGTATCAATACCGAAAATCTGGTAAAGATCGGGTGAAAAACACAAAAGTTATTTACTTATCAGTGTGTTATCTATTTGGCAGCTAGCAACAGGTGCATCCCAAAAAACAACAACAAAACTGATGAGCGCAAGAAACTAACTCCCGTGCGCAAAAAAGAGAGAGGGGTTATCTCTATCTCTGTCTTGCACACGCAAGTGCATGAGATGGTGGTGGTTTTGCAAAGAGCGAGTTTGTTTACATTTCTCTAATAGGCAAAAGTCGCGATCAGCTGATCAGCTGTGGTGTTCCCTGGTTACCGATTTTATTTATAATCGGGAGCTTATTCGAGCGGCGATACATTTTGGTACATGGTATATAACAGTCGTTCACGAACGACTGTAGCTTTCTTACTTGTTAGACTATTAATTGTCTTTGTCTATTATTATTTACATTGTTGGTTTTCATTTATAATTTCATAGTTTTAGGTTTTATTTTATTTCGTTCAATCGAACCTTTTTTAAATATTATTCATAAAATCCTTCCTCAACAATTCTGACTTTTACTCTAGAAATTCTACCCTTTACCGTACCATTTATATTTTACCTAAATGTATTTATTTATTTATTACCAAATTGTTGTCGCCGAGAAGCTCGTTGGGCCCAATGAACTGCAACATGGCTGTAAATCAAGGGTTAATTATGTATGTATATGTGCGTGTGTGTATGCATTTATGTGTATGTATGTAGAATATTTTAAGATATTATTTAACTAGTATTATTTAAGTAAGGGGGGATTGTAGTCATTGCTAGAGTAGAGCAAGAATAATAGTTATATTTAATAGTAATTGATCATAATTTCTAAGCTAATCTTCAATTTCAATATTCCTGTCAATTCATGTTCAACTATTCTTCTTCAATTACATTCAATTATTGTTCTAATTCAATTTTCGTATAGTTCAACTTTCGTTCAATTATTCTCTTTCAATTACTTTCAATCTTCATTATGAATTAGTTCTTTCAATTTCCGTTATCCATTCTTTTGCTTCAATTTCAGTTTCTTTTCAATTCATTATTATTATTATTACAAAGGCCTTGCTGCACTGCGACCAGATTTTAGATCTTTTGTGCCGGCCTGTAGGATTAGGGAAGAGGCCCTATACCTAGGCTTTTAATGAAAGAGGGCACTTTGGTAAGGTCTATTTGTTCCCTAATCCTGTAGGGGGAATAAGTTCACCTCCTAGATGTTGAAGTCGACGTCTGATTAGCGATGGGCACTCACATAGAATATGTTCTGATGTTTCTTGCTCCATCTCGCAGAATCTGCAGGTGTCGATTTCTGAAAGTTTTAATTTCTTAAGGTGATACCTAAGGTTGCAGTTACCCGTTCGATAGCCCGTTAGAGTGCGAATTTCGCTCTTTGATAGGTTGATGATGCGTTTTGATCGCGTCATCTGGGGGACGAGAAATTGTTTGGCTTGTCTCAGCCCTGCACTGTCGGTCCAGTGACGATTTATCTCCGCTTCCTCCCATTTCCTGAGCAGTTCTCTATTGTGTCCTTTCGATAGTCCACAGAACGGCTCAGGGCCGATGAAAGGTGTCATCGCCCCGCTTTTAGCTAGGGAGTCTGCTACCTCGTTTCCTATATGGCCTTCATGCCCTGGCACCCAGCCCACCGTTAGGGTGTTTTTGGAGGCAAGGGCGTTCAGCTGCTGGAAACAGTTCTCTACAAGTCCGGATGAGATCGTAAAGGAACTCAGCGCTATGAGCGCTGCCTGACTGTCAGAGAAGATGTAAATCCGTGCGCCTTGCATTTTCCTGCGAAGGCATTCACGAGCACAGATTTCTATGGCGTGTATCTCTGCTTGGAAAATGGTTGGAGACTTTCCCATGGCTATGGATTTTTTGAACCTTGGTCCGAAAATGCCAGCCCCGGTGTCACCGTTTTCCAGTTTCGACCCGTCAGTGTACCACGTTTGTGATCCACTGGGCAGAGATATTGATTTTGTTTTCCATTCATTCCTAGTGTACAAGACTACTGAGAAATTTCTGTGGAAAACGAGTTTTGGTTTCTGCTCGTCAGTTACGCGCAGGATGGGCTCATTTATTAGGGGTTCAAGGACCCTAAGATGCCCGGTAAGATCACCACTTTTTATATTGGTGATGTTTTGAAGGCGAAGTGCCCCCAGGCAGGCCTCCTTATTCAATGTAATTGGTAAAGGGGGTATGCCAGTTATGACTCCTAGTGCTGCAGTGGGACATGTCCGGATGGCTCCGGTGATGCCTATGCAGACCAGTCGTTGTAATTTGGTAAGTGCAGCCGCAGCTGTCCTCTGGGTAGATTTCGTCCACCAAGCAAGAGATGCATAGGTTAAGATCGGTTTTACCACAGTGTTAAAGGACCAGTAGATCATTTTGGGACTTAGGCCCCATGTTCTACCGTAAAGCCTGTTGCAAGCAAAGTGTGCTCGAGTGGCTTTGTTTATAGTCTTTTCCAGGTGTGCATTCCAGTTGAGTTTGGAGTCAAGTGTGACTCCTAGGTAGTTGGCCTCAACCGAAAAGTCGATGATGGACCCATTTAGGGATGGTCTTTTTAAGGAGAGAGACCTTTTCCTGGTAAATGGGACTAAAACTGTTTTTGATGGGTTTATGGACAGTCCTTTGTCCTGACACCATCCGTTGGCTATATTAAGGGCTTGCTGCATGCGGTCCGAAATGGTTTGCTCATGCCAGCCCACTATATAGATGACTAGATCATCAGCGTAGCCTTGAGTGGGAAACCCTAAGTTGTTGAGCTCGTATAGTAGCTCGTCAATGACCAGAGTCCACAGGAGAGGAGAGAGTACTCCCCTTGAGGGCACCCCCTTGTGGCTGTGATTGAGGTCATAGTTCCTCCAAGGTCTACAGTTATGATTCTGGATTTAAGCATTTCCAGAATCCACCTAGTGATAGGTGTAGAGACATTCTTTCGTACAAGAGAGGCACGTATAGCCTCATATGACGTGTTGTCGAAAGCTCCTGAGATGTCTAAGAAGGCACCTAGTGCTATCTGTTGAGCGCCAATGGCCTTTTCAATGGTTGTTGTAAGGCAGTGTATGGCGGTCTCAGTTGATTTACCAGCTTGATACGCATATTGGTATTTGTGTAGGGGTAGTTCCTTGAGATTCACCTCCCTTATATGCTGGTCAATTATCTTCTCCATCGTTTTAAGGAAGAAGGAGCTAAGGCTAATCGGTTTATATGATTTGGGCAATTGGGAATCTTTCTTTCCTGCCTTTGGGATAAACACGACTTTTACTTTAGCCCAGTTGCTTGGTATGTGTCCAAGCAGGAGACTGGCTCGAAATAGACGGACCAGGGGGAGTGCGATCAGGTGCAGTCCCCGCTGTAACAGGCATGGATATATACCATCCGGTCCGGGTGATTTGTATGGGCTGAAACTTTGTAATGCCCATTGTACGCTTTTTTGATGAAACATCCTATAGGGCATGTTTCCAACACGTTCTGAGCGATGGGGGGTTCCCCTCTCTCAGCCCCATTGGAGTCTGCCACCATAGTCATTGCAGGTGTGGGCACTCTCCAGTCTCAGAGAGGTAGGTTGGTGCCTCTCTCTGTGAGATGGGTTGCTCCACAGCCACACACCCAGGAAAGTGAGTGGCCAGGAGTAGGCTACTCGTCTCCTTTGGGTTGTTTGTGTATGTTCCATCCGGCTTTTTCAGCGTGCAGATGCCGTTTGAGTGGTCTTTGGAGAGGGCTTTTGCAGCCTAACAGCTTCCGGGAGAGATGAGATCTGCCCGCAGTGTTGACGCCAAGTAGCCCGTTTTGACTTTCTCAGCTCTTTATTATAGAGCGTTAAAGCAGATGTGTAGAAGTCCCATGAGGCCCTCCCACTCCTCGCCTTATTGAAGAGCCTACGCGCAGCTTTTTTGAGATCGTCAAGGCTTTTGTTCCACCAGGGAACAGCCCTTCCGGTCTTGCGTACCTTTTGGTCGCAGCTGGCGTGATATGCTGATTCAACATTTGTATGAAGCACAGTAGCTTCACGCTCTAACTCGTCTATGGATATTATCGGACGGGTTGAGCAGTCTCTGGATTGCTCAAGTTCAAAACAGAAGAGATCCCAGTTGGTTTTCCTGGGATTTCTGGTGACTAGGCTACATTGCAAGGCGCATCCTATGTCAAATCTAATGTGTTGGTGATCTGACATAGTGATCTCACTTGCAACGTGCCAGTTTGAGACAACGGACAACATATTTGTACTACAGAGAGTCAGGTCAAGGACTTCCTCTCTAATGGCATTAATAAATGTGGGTTCGCTGCCCTGGTTTAGTAATCCTATGTTATTACTAATAATATATTCAAGAAGGTACTCACCCCTCTTGTTGATGTCACTGCTCCCCCAGACCGTGTGATGAGCATTGGCATCACAGGCGATTATCCATCTGAGCCGGTTTCTCTGGCAGTGCTCTATCAGGGCACAAGTAGCCGCCGTAGGCACCTCCTCTGAGTCACCGAGTTGATAGGCGGAGGCCAACACTGCCTCCTGCTCGCCGTGGGCGGTGGGTATTTTAGCCCAAACCGCCACCAGGTCCTCAGTTATAAACTGTGAAAGGGGAACAAATGTTAGATTTTTGTTAATTAACAACGCCGTTCTAGGGCGAGGTTGGTCATTTGCATATAGCAACTTACCGGATGGGGTGCTAAGCCCCCGGACACGTCCTGCATTTATCCAGGGCTCCTGGATGAACGCTATGTCCATTGTAGCGAA
Organism: Drosophila aff. chauvacae BK-2020; assembly: GCA_018903765.1. NCBI lineage: Eukaryota > Metazoa > Arthropoda > Insecta > Diptera > Drosophilidae > Drosophila > Drosophila aff. chauvacae BK-2020. The sequence goes on along the minus strand of JAEIGO010000821.1, from coordinate 20,228 downwards.
CCTCTCGCAAAGTACGTCGGATGCGGCCTTTGCGTGGTGGAGGTTCGCTTGGAGACATCGGAGGTGTCTCCTGGTTTTAGGGGGAGTGGGGAGAGGGGGAGAGGACATTAGTCCGCCCTCTTGCGGCCCCTGGCCGCCATCTTCCGGCCACGGTTGGTGCCTAGAAGGGCCTCCTGCTCTTGTGTGCGCCTCGCACCCTTGTGTACGCGCCCGGTGCCTCGAGTGGGGCGCCCGGTTCCGCGCGTAATGCGCCCATGGAGTGGAGGGCGCAGGATTTTCCGCGGTGCTTCGGGCTCTTGAGCGACTGCAGTGCCCTGTGGTGTCGACGCAGCCATAACAGGAGCACTGGCATTTGAGCAGGTGGGCTTCTCCGTTGCGGGAACGGGAGCCGCTGCCTGTCTCTTCGCCTGCATATCGGCCTTTGGCTTTAGAGAAGCCGTGCCAAAAGCAAAGTTGAGCCGATGCCCCAGCGCTTTTAATCGGTTGGCGGAAACCGGGTCTAGCGCGATCGTCAAGACAGCCGTGTTTTGCCTCATCTCACGGTGGAAGACCCGCCAGTCTCCCACTCGCAGGCCGGTGTTCTGGCCTTCAATGAGGTTTAAAACTTCAGCTGTCTTCAATTCCGCATTTGGAAGCGGGAAGTAGCCGACATAGACGGCGGCACGTGGTGCCTCTGCCTCGGGGACTACTTTGAGGTGGGCGTCTTTCCACAGCCGGAGCTTTGGCACCTCTGTGCTCAGCCACTCAGCCGTCTCTGCGTTCCCACACGTGATTGCCATCCACCCTGGTCGAAACGTGCAGCCAGAGAACAGCGGCTTCACAGAGCCGTGTCTCATGGCCATCACTCTCGCTAGGATGGCAGACTGGATGCTGTTAAGCTGATCCGTCGTAAAGAGCTGTTGAGGGTAGTCGGCAGGGAGTATCGCCATCTTCGATGAGCTGGCAACGTCCCTGTAGGAGGGCATGACACCGACTTGGGGTGATTGCTCCTGTATCTGCTGCCCAGCCTCAGCTACAGCTGCGGATGTGGAGGCTACTGGAGCCTCCGTGGCAGGCGGTGCAGTCGCAAGGCCACCCCTCGTCAAGGCACTAGGTGCCGCGGTTTTAGTCATGGCCCTCTTGGTCGACACCTCCTCTGGGGTCGCGTTAGCCGATCTTACCCTTTTCTTAGTCGCGCCACTCTTGCTGGGCTCTACCCTTGGAGGGTCCATAGGCTTCTGAGCGAGCCTTTTGGCCTCCTCCATGGGAATGCCGTTTGCAAGGTGTCTGCGCAACCTTTTCCTAGCGGCGCCCGATAGGGCGATCCGCTTGGGCTTGTTCACCTTGGGAGAGGCGAGAAGGGCTTCTTCCTCTTCTTTGGTGATTGTGTCGGTGCCAGAGCCTTGTGAACATACGTCCATGGCTACTTCGGGCTCCCGGATTTGTTCGATATCGATCGATTTGGGGCTGCTAGAGCACCCTGTTACTGTGTTCATACTTTCAATGGTTTCCATAGATTGGTCCCACGAGTAATGAGGAAGGAAGTATCCCCGGGGCAGAGCCTCATACCCCGGACCGGGCGCTTATACGACCGGAGGTGCCAGGTATCCGGAAGCCACCGTTAAAAGACACACTGACGTAGTGCCATTCATCACAGGGGCACGGTACGGTAACACCGGTGATTACGGGTTTTTTCGAGTTGTCCTCTCTAGATCCGCCATATTTAGTCTAGAGCAGGGGCACCTCGAGCAGGATGTGGTTCTTCACCACGTATGGTCGGTCTTTAGTAGTCGGCATGTGACTGCCAACCACCACTAGCTGAGTAGGATCAACGAGGCGACAAGCGCACACGCTTCACCCACCCAGCCTTAGCCCCCAATTCATAATTCGAGTATTATTTTTCTCTTACATTAATTTTAATATGTCTATGTATTTTATTTTATTTCTAAGGCATGTCTAGAATTAAGTTATCTAAGATTTAGATTTTATACTGATTTAAAGTTTATCGTTTTCTTATACGGCTCCGGCCGTAGGCAGCAGCAACATCACTGAGTTTGGTTCGTTTTAATTTTGTCTCTCTTCTCTTGGTTCCTCGTTCGGAGTGCATGAGGCACCCTATATCAGCGTATATTCGTACTCACGGCGAGTTTTCTTTACTTCTCTGTCTTTATCTTCTTACGCCACGTGTTCTGGCTTCCTCTTTGTTGTTCCTCTTTCGTCTCTAATTCGCAGATCAGGCCTTCGCGCCAGTTATGTGGTTTTAAACAGAAAAGGACTCCAAGCAGCTTGCGGTCCTTGTAAGCAGCGCCAATGCATATATTTATGTATGCATATATGGGTGGCGAATGCACTTATACCGACGCAACCGCGCCGGTATGTGTGTACACCGCGTGGCTTAGCTGCACATATGTATGTAGGCGTGGAAAATTACTGTAAGAAACTCTTTGTTAGTTTCTTCACAAAATAACACTTTTTCAGGGTTATTATTTACCTGCGTTTGCAAATACACTATCACTTCTTAATTTCAGGAATCGAAAAGCTGTGCTTCTGGCCCTCTTACGCACACTCACACACTCGAAATATGTCTCCATTATAATGTTTTACTGGCCGTATTTGTATAAATTTTAGATTTTTTCTATACTTTAGTTGGCCGATTATTGTTTTTGGACTGCACGTGGTTTTCTTTTCTTCACTTTTTTTTTGACTGTTCTTTTCAGAAGTCGCGTCTGTCGTCTCAGAGTAGAAAAATCAGAATGATAGCGTGTTCGCTGTACTCTTGCAAACGCAACGAGCCAAGCGAGCTGTAACGGGACCTTTCCAGACTATGAGAGCGACGACTAAGGTGCGAAAGGGACAACTAGGACTTAACGCTTCTGTCTCACCGAGTTGTTACGAGCTTTCTATTACCCCTAATATGCCGAAAGCGGTCTCGTCTGGGTCTTTACAGATGATATCAATTTTAGTTTAATTATTTATTTTTTTATTTTCTGGTACACTGGCCTCTACAGATTGGGACACTTTCCGAAGATTTGGAAGAATGCAAACGTTGTGATGATCCACAAGCGAGGAAAGCCGCCCAACGATGTGGATATTTACCGACCTATAAGCCTCCTTTCCACGTGGGCAAGATTTTGGAACGGTGCATCCTTGATCGCTTTCTGAAGACACCTGAAGTCCAGAACGCGATGCCCAATCACCAATTTGGCTTCAGGCAAAATCATGGCACTCCCGAGCAGCTTCACAGAGTTGCCGACTTCATCATGGATGGTTTTCAAAAGAGGCAATATACGGTAGCTGCATACCTGGACATCCAAAAAGCTTTTGACAGAGTTTGGCACTGTGGACTGCTGGCCAAGTTCAGGGGTCTTCTTCCTCACCAGCTTTTCGAGCTTGTCGTTAGCTTCCTGAAGGACAGATCCTTCCAGGTTGTTCAGGATGGAATATCCTCCTCGACCAGACCCATTCTTTCCGGAGTTCCTCAAGGAAGTGTGTTGGGTCCTACCTTGTACACCCTCTTCACTCATGACGCCCCGATACCCAGTTGCAGACGCAGCAACAGTCTGTGCATCGCCACCTATGCAGATGACACTGCCATTTTGTCTAGATCTGATTGTGTCTACGAGGCAACTGACCAACTCCAGATAATCCTCAATCGTTTTGAAAACTGGTCTTGTAGGTGGAACATTGCCATTAACCCTGACAAGTGTGCTACATTCTGCAAGGATTCCAGCCCGGGTGTCTTCCTGCACGATCAACTGCTTCCTCAGCACAAGGAGCACCGTTACCTGGGTCTGATCCTTGATCGCAGGCTCACATTTGCCTCTCACATTAAGCAGGCAAGGGGGAAATTGGAGAACTCTGCAAGGAGGCTATACTGGCTAACTCATGCTAACTCTAAGCTAAGTTTAGCCAACAAGAGGAGGGTTTACCTATCTATCTTAGCACCAATTTGGAAGTATGGACTTCCCATTTACGGCATCGCTTCTAAGTCCAATCTAAAGAAGATAAGTTCATTCCAAGCTACATTTTTTAGACGAATTTCTGGAGCTGAATAGTATATCCGCAACACCGACATTCACCGTGATCTCCATGTCCCATTGATTGGTGACATTATTAACGAATTCGCAAGGAGACATCGTTTTAGACTCCGATTCCACCCCAATCCGCTAGCTAGGGCTGCAGCTTCTACGAGGACCAGACGCAGGCTCAAGAAGGTCACCCTAGGTCAACTGCCGAGCTGTAAAATCCTTTAAACTTTATCATCTTGCTTTTCCCAATCGAAATAGCTAACAATTCGGGAAGCTGTTTGCTCTGAAGCATACAAATTGACACTTTAAATTAATTGTAAAGAACCACTATATACAAATTGTTTTTGATAATAATAGATATAGTTATTATTGTAAAAAACAGCCACTGCAATAAACCTATTACTTTGGCCTTCTTCACCCTTTTCAACACTAAGGTCATCCCTGCTAGACGATTATCCCCGAATATCCGCTCGCGTTCTTCCTTGTATCGGCGTACTCGTTCGCTGAGGGTCAGGTACAGTCGGCCTGGCCCTGCACGCTCGGTTGAGTGTCTTGGTAGTTATTCCGGCTTAGACACGGTCTCTCCTCTCGAGCTCTCTCGAGGAACGTCCGTCACAGCTGCGTTCCGCGAGGTGTTTCCCGTCCTGCAATTTGGGCATTTGGGCATTCCACATAAAAGTGTGCCCACCTTGCTGGCAGTTCCAGCAAACCAGCAGCTTCTTCGGCGCAACCCATGCTACAGCTTCAACCACCTCTTCGGAATCAGGCTGGGATTCTAGGTCTATTACAGAGTCACGGAGTTCCTCTACCCGGTCTACTCGCTGTTCCTGGCTGGGTCTGTAGGTAGCGGGCAGCCGCATCCGCTGTCTCCCGTGAATTGGAACCCCATTTGTCCAATGGGACATCATGACGAGGGCGGCTTGCCAGTCGTCCGTCCTGAACTCTTTGGATATTGTTTCAGCCCTGGCCATCTCCACCTGTCCCTACCGGATCTATGCTGCGGGATCGAGATCGGTATGAGGGTCCTGGATGGTTAGACGAACCTCTGGTTGGTGCGAGCCCTGGTATCCCTTCGTTCCCTGGTCTTCCTTGCAGTCGCTGATTGGACTGGAATGTGGAATTTTGGACCACATTTTGTCCAAAGGTCTGCCAGGAGTGCCTATGTCGCCCTTGATGTCCAATTGCTGGCCCTGCTTCCAGTCCTTGGTCCATTCTTTGCCCCTGGTTCTGAGCTTGATCCATGACCGGTAGCGAGAATTCTTTCGGATCCGGCTTCTTGGCCTCCGACCTGTTCGCCGACGAAGAAGAAGCTGCGTCTCGTTGCTCCATCCTCTTCATCATCTCGGTAAAACCTGTCCGGATGCACTGGTCGATGCGAACGTCCATCAGATGCGTCATGCCCACTCGGATCTGCTCTTGGGAGGCCTGTATCATCGCCTGCATCTCTCTCTTGTTCAGCGATTTGCACGCTTCTGCGTTCTCCAGGCTGTACTGCTCCTGAATAGGGTCCAAATGAATGTGCGAACCCCATATGGAGTTCCTTCTGGGTCTAGGTTCAAGGTTCGTGGATTGATCCGCCTCTGCTGCACGCTTAATCGGCCCCTGTCCGACTCTGGTCTCAACCCTTCGACACCTTCCTCGCCTTGACCTGCCTCAAGATTGTTATCTCAGTCATTCTCTACACAGACGACTACAAAAAGGGATAATCAATATTACCCAGAAGATTGCGATCACAACAAATACAGATAATACACAACAAAAATTCTAAAAAAAAAGTTCGACGGATTTCCAATCAAATTTCTAACATACAAATTGGGAGGAGGAAGTTCCCCGGGTTGTGAGTGGTGTGTGTCTGCACCAATAAACATTCATGACATATCTGTATGTGAGAGTAAACAAAACAAAACAAAATAAACACTGCTGCCTGGCTTGTCAATTAACATAAATCATAAATTGGATTGATGACTTGTAGTTAAGAACGCCAGGACAAACACATAATTAATTAATTCCTCTTTATTTTTCAGCCGGACTCATCCTGCGTTTTCTAAGATGCCACTCCCTACTCCGTGTTCGGCAGCCGAGGTCATCCCTTTCCTCTGAGCGCTTCCAAAGGCTCACGCAACGTCACCCTGGGTCGTCAGAGGTCGCAGGATTTTAGACTCCACAAAAAGGAAAATGATTGTCTTTACTTTAACTTTTGCATGCCCCTTATAATTAATTTTAAGTATTTTTTGACATTTACATAAATTTGGCTCCTATAACAAGCTGCACTATAACTATAACTTCTTAATATTCTAATTTAATGTTAACTGCCCTGAGTCCGTTTGTCATCCTGCGCGAATTAATCAAAATTGCCATTTGCCTAATGTCGCAGTTAATCCCCTTTGCTGATCGCAATATGCCAGGGTTAAAACCACTGGTACAGTCGTCTGCTTTTTCCGTCCTATTATTTGGACGAAATTCTCTTATTAATTTAATTAAAATCTAATCCTATTACCATTCTACTTATGGCTATATCACATACGGTAAAAATTGTTCCTTTATCACAGTTCGCAAATCAGCTTCTTGCTAGCCGCTGATGTCGTCCTGGTGCTTCAGGAGCAACTACCACAAATGATATAGGCCAAGCAGCCACTTCTACATTTTTGGATTTGTGGGTCTGTCCTCCTGGCGAGCCTCTCGAGCGATCACCCGCTCTTGTCCAGGCCAACTATCCAGAAATATTACTCCTCTTTTCTCTAAGCAGGATATAGTGCTGTCGTTTAAATTGGGCGCCATATCTGTTATGACCTAACAAGGTCCCTGCGGTTTTCGAGACCCTCTTCTTCCCTCCCTGCCGTAGCAGCCGCGTGCAGACATTCTAGTGCAGCTGCCCCTATTTAATTCCTTACACACACATTATAACCACCCATCTTCCCAGTTCGCCTCCTTCCTCCCAAATTAAATATTTACTCCATATTCATAATTTCCTTTTCGATCAAATGCATATATTTAATTTAAAAATAGACAATAGTTATCTTTCGAATTTCATTTAGAATATTCATGTTGAGACAACTAACTTCTTTCAGAAATTTTTATAACAAACAAATAAACCAATTAACACCAAAATAATTCCCACACAGACAACGAATGTTTTAGTTTCCTACCCGATTGAGCGCTCAGAAGGGGGGCAAGTTGTCAGGGAAATTCTTGCTTTTTTAACAAGACCAAAAAAAAAATATATCTTCAAAAAATTAGGTTTCCACCGCAAACAATAAAAAGGACGCATATAATGAGATAATATAAATAAATAAATATTTGAAATAAATATGAAGATAAATATATATAAAAATTTAAATAAATAAGTATTTGCCGTAATAAATAAATAAATATAAATAAATAAATATAAATAAATACATAAAATAAATAAAACTAACAAAAGACGAATAAATTTAAAAAAATACAAGGTTAAAAAAAAAAATAGCTGAAGACTTCGTTGGCTCCCGTTGCCGCCTCTCGGAAGGCGACTAATGTTGAGCGGCAATTGAATGGCTATTGAGTGGCAATGTCCGGGCTAAGACACAGTGGCGGCAAAACAATTGGGGGCACTGAATGGGCTCAGAGTTTCGGCCTCAAATCAACATTTAACTTCGCCAGTGTCAGCCGGGTAAATTTGTCGGCGACGGAAAATATTGCCAGCAAACAAATATGTGGCCGTTGAACAATCTGCGCCCGAAATATTGGGCAGCCAAACGGAAATTCGGCTCCGCAAAAAAACTGCGCCAGGCTTGGATCTCGGCCTGGCGTTTCCTCCTTGTCCCCGGGTCTGGTCGACTCCTACAAAACAAATTAATTTATATCCTCCGTCCCTACTCGTCCCTAACATGTCCCTAACCACTCACCTGCTGGTTTCGCCGATCTCACTTCCCAGGTTTCTCCTTGTTCACTGGATCCTTAATATGGTATTCTTTTCCACTCACTCTTTTTTTTTTTGTTTATTTAACTTTTAATATATTTCAACAAAAATCTATGTCCCGTGGGCGAAGATAAACTTTTCTTTTCACTCGGTCTTATTTTTGAATCCGTTGCCGTTGCGCACTCACGTTCCACTCTCGCGCATCGAACCAACCGAGCAAAAGCAGATCGAGAACACGCGATTTCGAACTCCGTTAGGTTCGCTATTCCCTTTTTATCGGGTGAACGAACCCGAGATCGAAATCTATTGGGATTGGCTTCGGTTGGCAGCCTGTTTACCCGTGCTGCCCATCACCGATCTATCGATGTTCGCCGCTTATGTCTGGTACTACCCAATTTGGCAATCTATCGAAAGTTGCCCCCATTTTGCTCGGTTGGTTCGATGCGCGAGAGTGGAACGTGAGTGCGCAACGGCAACGGATTCAAAAATAAGACCGAGTGAAAAGAAAAGTTTATCTTCGCCCACGGGACATAGATTTTTGTTGAAATATATTAAAAGTTAAATAAACAAAAAAAAAAAGAGTGAGTGGAAAAGAATACCATATTAAGGATCCAGTGAACAAGGAGAAACCTGGGAAGTGAGATCGGCGAAACCAGCAGGTGAGTGGTTAGGGACATGTTAGGGACGAGTAGGGACGGAGGATATAAATTAATTTGTTTTGTAGGAGTCGACCAGACCCGGGGACAAGGAGGAAACGCCAGGCCGAGATCCAAGCCTGGCGCAGTTTTTTTTTGCGGAGCCGAATTTCCGTTTGGCTGCCCAATATTTCGGGCGCAGATTGTCCAACGGCCACATATTTGTTTGCTGGCAATATTTTCCGTCGCCGACAAATTTACCCGGCTGACACTGGCGAAGTTAAATGTTGATTTGAGGCCGAAACTCTGAGCCCATTCAGTGCCCCCAATTGTTTTGCCGCCACTGTGTCTTAGCCCGAACATTGCCACTAATAGCCATTCAATTGCCGCTCAACATTAGTCACCTTCCGAGAGGCGGCAACGGGAGCCAACGAAGTCTTCAGCTATTTTTTTTTTAACCTTGTATTTTTTTAAATTTATTCGTCTTTTGTTAGTTTTATTTATTTTATGTATTTATTTATATTTATTTATTTATATTTATTTATTTATTACGGCAAATACTTATTTATTTCAATTTTATATATATTTATCTTCATATTTATTTCAAATATTTATTTATTTATATTATCTCATTATATGCGTCCTTTTTATTGTTTGCGGTGGAAACCTAATTTTTTTGAAGATATATTTTTTTTTGGTCTTGTTAAAAAGCAAGAATTTCCTGACAACTTGCCCCCTTTGAGCGCTCAATCGGGTAGGAAACTAAAACATTCGTTGTCTGTGTGGGAATTATTTTGGTGTTAATTGGTTTATTTGTTGTTATAAAAATTTCTGAAAGAAGTTAGTTGTCTCAACATGAATATTCTAAATGAAATTCGAAAGATAACTATTGTCTATTTTTAAATTAAATATATGCATTTGATCGAAAAGGAAATTATGAATATGGAGTAAATATTTAATTTGGGAGGAAGGAGGCGAACTGGGAAGATGGGTGGTTATAATGTGTGTGTAAGGAATTAAATAGGGCAGCTGCACTAGAATGTCTGCACGCGGCAGCTATGGCAGGGAGGGAAGAAGAGGGTCTCGAAAAACCGCAGGGACCTTGTTAGGTCATAACAGATATGGCGCCCAATTTAAACGACAGCACTATATCCTGCTTAGAGAAAAAGAGGAGTAATATTTCTGGATAGTTGGCCTGGACAAGAGCGGGTGATCGCTCGAGAGGTCTCTCGCCAGGAGGACAGACCCACAAATCCAAAAATGTAGAAGTGGCTGCTTGGCCTATATCATTTGTGGTAGTTGCTCCTGAAGCCAGGACGACATCAGCGGCTAGCAAAGAAGCTGATTTGCGAACTGTGATAAAGGAACAATTTTTACCGTATGTGATATAGCCATAAGTAGAATGGTAATAGGATTAGATTTTAATTAAATTAATAAGAGAATTTCGCCTAAATAATAGGACGGAAAAAGCAGACGACTGTACCAGTGGTTTTAACCCTGGCATATTGCGATCAGCAAAAGGGGGATTAACTGCGACATTAGGCAAATGGCAATTTTGATTAATTCGCGCAGGATGACAAACGGACTCAGGGCAGTTAACATTAAATTAGAATATTAAGAAGTTATAGTTATAGTGCAGCTTGTTATAGGAGCCAAATTTATGTAAATGTCAAAAAAATACTTAAAATTAATTATAAGGGGGCATGCAAAAGTTAAAGTAAAGACAATCATTTTTCCTTTTTGTGGGAGTCTAAAAATCCTGCGACCTCTGACGACCCAGGGTGGCGTTGCGTGAGCCTTTGGAAGCGCTCAGAGGAAAGGGATGACCTCGGCTGCCGAACACGGAGTAGGGAGTGGCATCTTAGAAAACGCAGGATGAGTCCGGCTGAAAAAATAAAGAGGAATTAATTAATTATGTGTTTGTCCTGGCGTTCTTAACTACAAGTCATCAATCCAATTTATGATTTATGTTAATTGACAAGCCAGGCAGCAGTGTTTATTTTGTTTTGTTTTGTTTACTCTCACATACAGATATGTCATGAATGTTTATTGGTGCAGCACACACACCACTCACAACCCGGGGAACTTCCTCCTCCCAATTTGTATGTTAGAAATTTGATTGGAAATCCGTCGAACTTTTTTTTTTAGAATTTTGTTGTGTATTATCTGTATTTGTTGTGATCGCAATCTTCTGGGTAATATTGATTATCCCTTTTTGTAGTCGTCTGTGTAGAGAATGACTGAGAATAACAATCTTGAGGCAGGTCAAGGCGAGGAAGGTGTCGAAGGGTTGAGACCAGAGTCGGACAGGGGCCGATTAAGCGTGCAGCAGAGGCGGATCAATCCACGAACCTTGAACCTAGACCCAGAAGGAACTCCATATGGGGGTTCGCACATTCATTTGGACCCTATTCAGGAGCAGTACAGCCTGGAGAACGCAGAAGCGTGCAAATCGCTGAACAAGAGAGAGATGCAGGCGATGATACAGGCCTCCCAAGAGCAGATCCGAGTGGGCATGACGCATCTGATGGACGTTCGCATCGACCAGTGCATCCGGACAGGTTTTACCGAGATGATGAAGAGGATGGAGCAACGAGACGCAGCTTCTTCTTCGTCGGCGAACAGGTCGGAGGCCAAGAAGCCGGATCCGAAAGAATTCTCGCTACCGGTCATGGATCAAGCTCAGAACCAGGGGCAAAGAATGGACCAAGGACTGGAAGCAGGGCCAGCAATTGGACATCAAGGGCGACATAGGCACTCCTGGCAGACCTTTGGACAAAATGTGGTCCAAAATTCCACATTCCAGTCCAATCAGCGACTGCAAGGAAGACCAGGGAACGAAGGGATACCAGGGCTCGCACCAACCAGGGGTTCGTCTAACCATCCAGGACCCTCATACCGATCTCGATCCCGCAGCATAGATCCGGTAGGGACAGGTGGAGATGGCCAGGGCTGAAACAATATCCAAAGAGTTCAGGACGGACGACTGGCAAGCCGCCCTCGTCATGATGTCCCATTGGACAAATGGGGGTTCCAATTCACGGAGACAGCGGATGCGGCTGCCCGCTACCTACAGACCCAGCCAGGAACAGCGAGTAGACCGGGTAGAGGAACTCCGTGACTCTGTAATAGACCTAGAATCCCAGCCTGATTCCGAAGAGGTGGTTGAAGCTGTAGCATGGGTTGCGCCGAAGAAGCTGCTGGTTTGCTGGAACTGCCAGCAAGGTGGGCACACTTTATGTGGAATGCCCAAATGCCCAAATTGCAGGACGGGAAACACCTCGCGGAACGCAGCTGTGACGGACGTTCCTCGAGAGAGCTCGAGAGGAGAGACCGTGTCTAAGCCGGAATAACTACCAAGACACTCAACCGAGCGTGCAGGGGGCCAGGCCGACTGTACCTGACCCTCAGCGAACGAGTACGCCGATACAAGGAAGAACGCGAGCGGATATTCGGGGATAATCGTCTAACAGGGATGACCTTAGTGTTGAAAAGGGTGAAGAAGGCCAAAGATCGGTTCCGGAAAGGTTCGGCAGTCCGTTTTTTTTTTTTTTTTTTTTTTTTGTAATAGGTTTATTGCAGTGGCTGTTTTTTACAATAATAACTATATCTATTATTATCAAAAACAATTTGTATATAGTGGTTCTTTACAATTAATTTAAAGTGTCAATTTGTATGCTTCAGAGCAAACAGCTTCCCCGAATTGTTAGCTATTTCGATTGGGAAAAGCAAGATGATAAAGTTTAAAGGATTTTACAGCTCGGCAGTTGACCTAGGGTGACCTTCTTGAGCCTGCGTCTGGTCCTCGTAGAAGCTGCAGCCCTAGCTAGCGGGTTGGGGTGGAATCGGAGTCTAAAACGATGTCTCCTTGCGAATTCGTTAATAATGTCACCAATCAATGGGACATGGAGATCACAGTGAATGTCGGTGTTGCGGATATACTATTCAGCTCCAGAAATTCGTCTAAAAATGTAGCTTGGAATGAACTTATCTTCTTTAGATTGGACTTAGAAGCGATGCCGTAAATGGGAAGTCCATACTTCCAAATTGGTGCTAAGATAGATAGGTAAACCCTCCTCTTGTTGGCTAAACTTAGCTTAGAGTTAGCATGAGTTAGCCAGTATAGCCTCCTTGCAGAGTTCTCCAATTTCCCCCTTGCCTGCTTAATGTGAGAGGCAAATGTGAGCCTGCGATCAAGGATCAGACCCAGGTAACGGTGCTCCTTGTGCTGAGGAAGCAGTTGATCGTGCAGGAAGACATCCGGGCTGGAATCCTTGCAGAATGTAGCACACTTGTCAGGGTTAATGGCAATGTTCCACCTACAAGACCAGTTTTCAAAACGTTTGAGGATTATCTGGAGTTGGTCAGTTGCCTCGTAGACACAATCAGATCTAGACAAAATGGCAGTGTCATCTGCATAGGTGGCGATGCACAGACTGTTGCTGCGTCTGCAACTGGGTATCGGGGCGTCATGAGTGAAGAGGGTGTACAAGGTAGGACCCAACACACTTCCTTGAGGAACTCCGGAAAGAATGGGTCTGGTCGAGGAGGATATTCCATCCTGAACAACCTGGAAGGATCTGTCCTTCAGGAAGCTAACGACAAGCTCGAAAAGCTGGTGAGGAAGAAGACCCCTGAACTTGGCCAGCAGTCCACAGTGCCAAACTCTGTCAAAAGCTTTTGGATGTCCAGGTATGCAGCTACCGTATATTGCCTCTTTTGAAAACCATCCATGATGAAGTCGGCAACTCTGTGAAGCTGCTCGGGAGTGCCATGATTTTGCCTGAAGCCAAATTGGTGATTGGGCATCGCGTTCTGGACTTCAGGTGTCTTCAGAAAGCGATCAAGGATGCACCGTTCCAAAATCTTGCCCACGTGGAAAGGAGGCTTATAGGTCGGTAACTATCCACATCGTTGGGCGGCTTTCCTCGCTTGTGGATCATCACAACGTTTGCATTCTTCAAATCTTCGGAAAGTGTCCCAATCTGTAGAGGCCAGTGTACCAGAAAATAAAAAAATAAATAATTAAACTAAAATTGATATCATCTGTAAAGACCCAGACGAGACCGCTTTCGGCATATTAGGGGTAATAGAAAGCTCGTAACAACTCGGTGAGACAGAAGCGTTAAGTCCTAGTTGTCCCTTTCGCACCTTAGTCGTCGCTCTCATAGTCTGAAAGGTCCCGTTACAGCTCGCTTGGCTCGTTGCGTTTGCAAGAGTACAGCGAACACGCTATCATTCTGATTTTTCTACTCTGAGACGACAGACGCGACTTCTGAAAAGAACAGTAAAAAAAAAGTGAAGAAAAGAAAACCACGTGCAGTCCAAAAACAATAATCGGCCAACTAAAGTATAGAAAAAAATCTAAAATTTATACAAATAAGGCCAGTAAAACATTATAGTGGAGACATATTTCGAGTGTGTGAGTGTGCGTAAGAGGGCCAGAAGCACAGCTTTTCGATTCCTGAAATTAAGAAGTGATAGTGTATTTGCAAACGCAGGTAAATAATAACCCTGAAAAAGTGTTATTTTGTGAAGAAACTAACAAAGAGTTTCTTACAGTAATTTTCCACGCCTACATACATATGTGCAGCTAAGCCACGCGGTGTACACACATACCGGCGCGGTTGCGTCGGTATAAGTGCATTCGCCACCCATATATGCATACATAAATATATGCATTGGCGCTGCTTACAGGGACCGCAAGCTGCTTGGAGTCCTTTTCTGTTTAAAACCACATAACTGGCGCGAAGGCCTGATCTGCGAATTAGAGACGAAAGAGGAACAACAAAGAGGAAGCCAGAACACGTGGCGTAAGAAGATAAAGACAGAGAAGTAAAGAAAACTCGCCGTGAGTACGAATATACGCTGATATAGGGTGCCTCATGCACTCCGAACGAGGAACCAAGAGAGAGAGACAAAATTAAAACGAACCAAACTCGGTGATGTTGCTGCTGCCTACGGCCAGGAGCCGTATAAGAAAACGATAAACTTTAAATCAGTATAATTTTTGCTAAATCTTAGATAACTTAATTCTAGACATGCCTTAGAAATAAAATAAAATACATAGACATATTAAAATTAATGTAAGAGAAAAATAATACTCGAATTATGAATTGAAAAGAAACTGAAATTGAAATTGAAAGAATTAATTCATAATGAAGATTGAAAGTAATTGAAAGAGAGTAATTGAACGAAAGTTGAACTATAACGAAAATTGAATTAGAACAATAATTGAAAGTAATTGAAGAAGAATAGTTGAACATGAATTGACGAGGAATATTGAAATTGAAGATTAGCTTAGAAATTATGATCAATTACTATTGAATATAACTATTATTCTTACTCTACTCTAGCAATGACTACAATCCCCCCTTACTTAAATAATACTAGTTAAATAATATCTTAAAATATTCTACAACGAAAGTTGAACTATAACGAAAATTGAATTAGAACAATAATTGAAAGTAATTGAAGAAGAATAGTTGAACATGAATTGACGAGGAATATTGAAATTGAAGATTAGCTTAGAAATTATGATCAATTACTATTGAATATAACTATTATTCTTACTCTACTCTAGCAATGACTACAATCCCCCTTACTTAAATAATACTAGTTAAATAATATCTTAAAATATTCTACATACATACACATACATGCATACACACACGCACATATAGACACTCGTTTTGTTTAATCACAGTGGATAGACGTGTTTTTTCCTAGCTCCAGAAGTGAACCGTCTATTATATAGTGAAACAGCTCCACAGGCCCTGGAAAAAAATATATATTTACTGCAGTGAGACACCTTGAGGCAAAGTACGTACCAATATCGGCCCCGGCAGGCTATCCGGGCTCCCTGAATATTGGCACCCGCGACGAATTCTGGAACTTGAGGGCAAGGGGGACCCTCTCTCGTCCACCGAGAACCTCTTTTTTCCTTTGAACGTCGCTCACTCTCACGGGAAAAAGATAGTTTCCACAAGCCTTTTTGCCTCGCGTTTTTCTCCACCGCACGCAGAACAACAAGATCAGCTGATCGCAGTGTTGTTCAACGCACCCGCAGAGAGCTTTCGCACTCGCGTAGTGTTGGAAAACGCGAGCTGCCCGCGCAAATCGAAAGTCAAAGCGAAGCCAATTCACCGGCTGCAACTTAAACTTTCCTTAAATTGCTGAAGCCAAACTCCACGGGCCCACCCACTGCAGCTCCCGCAGCTGTCTCCAGTGGGGAACAAGGCAAAAGGCCGAGGATCGGGCTATCCTCCAACCCCTCCCGCTGCGGCGGCGCCAGTCACAAGAGGCTCTGGGGACCTAGTAGGAGCGGTATAACTCCCATCAATTATCCACTGGGGTTAATCCCCGTGCACCGAGGGACCTCATCTAGGAGCAGGTGCCATGAGCAAGGCCGCACCGACAGCCCGGGACGACGAGACCCAGGCATCAGCGGTAGCGAGAGCGGAGGAAGAGCTGCTTCAAAGCTTCCAGCGCATGAAGCAGAGGGTCCAACGCTCGCCTCAGGCGTCCAGCACCGAGAAGCACCCTGTTTCAGCGCCGCCGAAAATCAATGGGCCGATATTTGTATTCGGCGAAGGTGAGGAGGAGATGGCCACTCGAAGAGATGCCGGGATGCAACTAGCCCCGAAGGAACAACAACTAGCACAAACAAAAATCAGAGGGTGGACGCAGACGCACATACTCTAGCTGAAAAACTGGGGACAATGCTGGGTGAAATGATTGCTACTTTCACCAACACGAAGAGCAACAACAAAAGGTGGTCCGACACGTCACCCAGGGGACGATCGACGCACTTGTCGCCATGAAGGAGCTGCAGCTAGGAATCAGTGCAGCGTTGGCTGGTGGCCACAACAGCGGCCACACCAATGGCACCACAGCGTGCGCGAGCCAGCAGACCTCGCACTCACTGGTTGGTGCGAGAGGCTCTCCCGAAAGCAGGCCTGTAAATACGGCCTGGCAGCAGGTCAAGGCTAGGTCGAAACCCAAGCCTTCCCAACCCAGAGCTGAGAGCAGTGCACCCAAAGAGGATCGTGCGCCTCGCAATACGATGCCCAGGAAGCAGCGATCTGACGCAATCCTGATCAAGTGCAGCGAAGGAACCTACGCAGACATGCTGAGGATCGTCAGAACGGAGCCCTCACTCCAGGGACTCAAAGACAGCGTCCAAGGCCTGCGAAGGACAGCCAATGGGGGCCTCCTTCTGAGGATGCAGAAACCCCTTGATCCATCCACGCAGCAACTGGAAGTGGCACTAAAGACAGCCATCTCTGGCAAGGCGGAGGTGTGAGTCATGCAGGAGACGGTCCAGATCCAGATCCGCGACCTGGACGACCTGACCAGTGTGGATGAGGTAACAATGGCCCTATTTGCAGGAGAGGAGAGCGACATCCCAAGCCACGCCACATCCAGGATGCGGAAAGCGTTTGGAGGAACGCAAATCGCGACGGTCAACCTGAGACCTGAGCATGCGCGGAGGCTGCTCGACAAGGGCAAAATCCGGATTGGATGGGTAGTCTGCCGCATCCGGGAGAAGACGGAGCCAAGGCGCTTGTTGGCTGAATCCAGGTCGTCGTTTATTGTTCATTGTTTATTGTTGTTAATTTTTGAAGAAGATATGTTTTGAAGTCTAGTGTAAGTTAGTTTAGGGCGAAGGCGGGAGCATAATAAAGCTCTCTCTGGCTCTTTGCGAATTCGCCCCGCCTTCGCCAACCTCTGTTAAGCCAGGCCTAAGAACATATGTGTAAAAGGAAGTTATGTCGAAAATTGAAATCAACTCGAGCACACGCATATTTTTCTCGCTTTCGTCGTTCGCCGATTAAAATTAATTATTCTTGCCACCAAAGTTTCTCGGTTTTGTTTTAATAAACTAATTTAAAACTTCATGGCGCCCCCGGGTGGACAAGATAATTAGTTTAAATAAAAGGCAACATTAATAAAAGTGACAGTGACACATATATATAAAATACATATATATATTATACATACATACATCATAAAAGTGCAAGATAAAAAATTGTTATTGTGCTTTGTGTACCAATAAATAAATATTGTTGCCCGCGACGCGCTATTGTATTTAAAATAAATATTATTAAACATCTTTCGTGTCGGTCGCGAAATACCCTGCTGACGAGAATTGCCGCCACCACCGAGGGAACTTTCAAGGAAAGTGGCCGCTAAATGTAGCACTCGTAAGTCAGAGGTATTTGTGCAAAAAATTGAAAGCTAGAGTTATAGACAAATTTAATGTTAATTGTCTTGTGCTGGAATATTGCACCTCGCTTTCAGTTCTTGGCACATATGTACGTTAGAGGTTGGACGATACTTACCCTTTTCTGCTTTTTCTGATTGTGAAAATTTGACACTAGGTAAAAATAGTCGTCGATGTATCGATGTTTGACAAAAAAATCTCAACATCGATACATAAATTTCAACATCGATGTTAACATCGATGTTTTTTCTTC
Source organism: Drosophila aff. chauvacae BK-2020 (assembly GCA_018903765.1). Taxonomy (NCBI): domain Eukaryota; kingdom Metazoa; phylum Arthropoda; class Insecta; order Diptera; family Drosophilidae; genus Drosophila; species Drosophila aff. chauvacae BK-2020. The sequence continues at coordinate 2,212 of JAEIGO010000821.1, read as the reverse complement.
AACATCGATACATCGACAATACTTTTTTACCTAGTGTCAAATTTTCACAATCAGAAAAAGCAGAAAAAGGGTAAGTACTACAATCTGAGTGCATATGTATTTATTTTAAAATAAAATTCTTTTCAATTAATGGAATAGTCTAGATTCGTTGGGTTGGTTGTGGTGTTGATTTGAAGCTAAGATGGACAAAGTCTTGAGAGGTAAGTTGTTGCTTACATTACATTTATATTTTACACATAATAACTAAATATTTTTTTTTTATAGATGTGACAAACAAGAAAAATAAGGCGTCATCAAATCCAAACGTGGAATAAAACAATCATTTGTTTGGGATCATTTTGAAAAGTGTTCTGGCGGCCAAGAAGCAAAATGTAACCATTGCTCGGCTATATTAAAAACTAAAGGGAATACAACTAATCTTATACATCACTTGAGGAATATGCACAAGCAATACAATAATATAAAAAATCCTGAGCCTGCATTGCCGTCAACAAGTCTGGAAAACACAGTGATAAAATATGAAACTGATTCGGAGCGCAAGGAAGCAATTGATCAAGCAATAGTGAGAATGATAGCAGTTGATGTTCAACTGTTCTCTATATTGAAGATAAGGGATTTAAGGCCTTAATAAATTTATTAGATCCGCAGTACCAGATCCCAAGCAAAAAATATGTTCGTAACGTACTGCTTGATCAAATTTACGATAGCACAAGGGAGCGCTTAAAACAGATCCTAACCAACGTAGCCTATGTTTCCCTTACAACAGATTGTTGGACATCCAAGGCACTGGATGGCTATATCACGGTAACATGCCATTTTATAAATGATGATTTTGAATTAATTTCAATGGTGCTGGCAACAAAAAAACTTTGAATTCCACAAACCACAATGCTATGAATTTATCGGACACAATAAAAGCAATTTTAACGGAGTGGGACATTCAAAATAAAGTAGTGTGCATCGTAACAGATAATGATTCGACAATCAAGAAGTCGTGAATTGCTGCAAATAAAAAACCTACCTTGCTTTGCACACACATTGAACTTGATGGTCCAAGAAGTATTGAAGTTGCCGGGTATAATTAAAATATTGGCAAAATGTAAACGGATTGTAAATTTTTTAAAGCACAGCACAATTGCAAATGCTAAACTTTAAAGAGGTACAAAAAGTACACCAACCATTGGGCTTAATCCAGGAAGTCAGTACCAGGTGGAATAGTGCCTTTTTAATGCTGGATCGCATTACAATGCTGAACCGCTTTATTGGCATGGTGCTACTGGATTCGTACAAAGCTCCACAACCTCTGTCGCCGGAAGAAATAACAACCATTTCGGAGCTCATTGAAATGTTAAAGCCATTCAGTGATGCAACGCAACATATTTCCGCAGGCAAAACTGTCACTATATCATCTATAATTCCCATGATTTGCGAAATACATGAAAAGGTAAAAATCTGGAAATCAAAACGAGCTCGAAAATCGTCACAGAAGCTTTAAGCGTTATTAAAAAAGTTGCCTGAAAGATTCGGAGGGATGAGAAGAAGACCATTCCACAAATCGCCACTTTACTGGATCCCCGATTCAAGAAAGAAGGATTCTTGCATGCATTAAATGTCGACGAAGCGGAAAAAGCTTTGGAAGATGACATTTCAGATAATTTGGCTTGAAAGTGACGCAAAATCTCCCAACACCACCCAAACCGACCACGTTTCGAATTATACAAAACAAAATCGCAAACAAGCAAACTTCCAATAGGTCAGACGCCATAACATTGCTGAGGCAATACTTGGTAAAACCAAATGCAGACGAAGAAGGTGGACCCTTTACTTTATTGGAAGGTAATATCCGACTTTAATATTATAACTGTAATTTCAAAAATTATTTGTTAATTTTCAGAATTCTGAAGAAAATGTTTTGAAAGCTCTGGTAAAAAAACATATGTGTGTACCTGCCACGTCCTCCAAGCTGAACGCATGTTCAGCAAAGCAGGGCAAATTATATCCGACCGCCGCTAGCATTACGGCCTGCGATTGTCGACAAACTATTATTTGTCAATAAAAATTTGGATCTCTAAATAAAATGAATAAAAAAATGTCGTTTTTTTTTTTGAAACTAAAAAAAAATTCGATGTATCGATGTTTTTGAACTAAACATCGATGTTGATCAACATCGAATTTGAAAACATCGATGTTTGAAAATATCGATGTTTTCCAA